>CM068383.1:4399654-5113645 GCA_034770075.1 Aralia elata
CATTCATATCTTGAAATGAAAATGCCATTTATATATTTTATATATATTTAGAGAGAGAGAGATGGAGGAGAGGGACCCCAGCTTTTCAAGAAATTTCACGATCTCCCCCCCCTCCCCATGAAAAAAGTTCGGCATTTTTTTCCCCATATAGCTCCACACCGAAATTTTTTCCCTTGTTCACGGACCTTCCCTTGTTATTGATCTGCTTTCCAACCTGAACAGTCTACTACATCAAAACTCAACAACTTAAAACTAGTAAGAGGACCACCATATATTGATTATCTTATACCTTGTGCAGGCACTCGGCATACTTGTGAACACAACAATTACATAGCTAAGGCAATGTACTTCCATTACTACATAAAAGTATTAATATAATACGCGCACAACCTCACTCCTCTCCCCAAAGAAAAACAGGAAAATTTTATGCTTTTTTTTTTTTTTGGGGGGGGGGGGGGGAGGGAGGACAACACAAAACTTGAGTTCCATATGGTAAAAGATTTTTACAAGCTGATATGAACAGTGTTAATTACTATTTAAAATTTACATTAAACTATCAAAAACAAAGAGATACTATAATACAATTATCAGTGATGTCTGTCTTTGAGCTAAAAACTTAGTTTAAATTATCTGTTCAAGGGATGAGGGATGAGAAACTGATAAGCTGAATTGTTCATGCGACTCAATCTCCAACTCTCAATCACTTTCTTTGTTTATGCTGCCTAACCATCAGGAACAGAATGTCCAGTACATGGATGCTTTGGATTCTTTGGGTCGGCAGAGAAAGAGGAAAACAAATTTAAGTTAAATTTCAGTTGCTATTTTATTAGTGGGCAAAAAAGGTTTCTCATCTAATATAAGTCAAAAAAGGTAACAACAGATACCATTATATAAAGAACCAAATATTACTTTGGCAAACAGCCGGCTCCTAGCATTAACCACCCTCCATTATGATCGAGCATAAGAAAGATGCATTGAGAATACTTGTTTCCGTTCAAAAGAGTGGATTATATATCAGGATGAGCATCAAAGTGAAGGATATCCACAGGTCCTCCAAGGCTTTCCTCAGATACTGCTCTTACAAACAGGAAACGATATTGAAAGTGATCACCCCCCAAAACTAGACGGACGCTAATGGATCCTGAAGAGAAATTTAAAACAACATAAGCTTCATCTTTTTTTTGCTTAAATAAGAAAAAATACACAGGAGTACATGAAGTTACTCTAAGAAAGGCCCATAGGTAAACACAATCTATGAAAAAAATTCAAGACTTTCATCAATGTGATTAAGTTGCTACTATGGCAAATTCCTAATCCTCAAGTGTGATACCTTTGGATTGTTAGTACTGATGGACTAGAGTTCCTCTCTATATTCCTTCTTCTTTCTTATTATTCATCGGGCAAACAAACCCTTGATCAGACCTGATAATCAACCTTCCAACCCTAAATATTCGTACTTCATCAACTAGCACAAGCATTTTCTCAACCCTAGATTGCTGTCAAACAGAAAGGATATCCTCATACTGTAAGCAACCACCAAATATGGCCATGAAACTAATTACTTAAACAAGCCTTAACCCCAGGCCATCTTTGGCCTTCTTTTCAAATTACCAGCTTCCAAGTATTTTTTATCTTACACCTTAGCCCTAAAGATCAATCAAAACTCACGCCTATAAAATCCTACTAGGATCTGTTCTGCACCCAACTAACTTTTTTCAAACTTTTCAATCAATGAGGATTAAAACTGGAAATGAAAATCATGAAGTGAATATAAGCCTCTTAAAACTTGTGGTACAGAGCCAATGGCTACCACAATCTTAGTGATCGTGGCAGTAAGAATAACTATTTTTTCAAGCTTTTTCCAAAACTTAAAGGGTAATGTAGGATCGTGGCTTATGCTCAACGGCTTTGTTCGTATTTACAATGGGGTGAAAGTAACAACGAAGATTTCTGGGGATAGCATATCTGGAATTATCTATTGTTCATTCTTTCTTCTTTTAGTATAAGTTCATCAAGTCAAAGCTTTAAAACAGAGGCTTTATAACTTGGCAACTACTAATGAATACTAGAAGGCATTATACCAATACCCCAAATATAACGATCCTCAATTAGTTACATTGTCATGTGCTTCTGAAGAAAATAGAAAAAGAAAAGGAAAAGACGGTTGAGAAACAAAAACACCCTAATCCCATTGTAATTGCACCAGAAGATTTGTATCCAACAATGTTAACTTTAATAGAAAAAGAATAGACAAGTAGCCTACAGAATCTGTGGCTTACTTCCTTCCATAACCAGCTTGACAGACTCCGCTTATAATATTTCATCAATATTTGTCTATCATTTACTCCACAATTCCCGTAACTCGTTGCACGAGGAAACTTCACCAAACATCAGTTTAACACCCGAGGATCTTCTAGTTCTTTTCTCTGATTATTAACCCCCATATTATATTAAGTAAACAATCAATAAAAACATAACCAAACCGTTCTGCCAAGAGAAAACCTTAATGCAACAATTTTTTGTCAAGGCAGCGACTGGTCAGTTGTTGTTAGGAGAAAGGCTTTATAGAATGTAATAAATACTCAAGATAGGCCTGACACTATCAATTTCATTATCTTTACAATTATTATTTACAATTAAAATATCCCTCCAATCCAAGTTTATGTGGGTCCACCCCTTACTTTTTTGCCTCAAATGTTATTGTTATGTTGAAAATACCAAAATTCCAGATTCATGCTATCATGGTCGATTTAAGGAAAACAGAAAAGAAAAAAGTATGGATGAAGAACAAATTCTTAAGGGCGGGCATTCATGGACACATTTATGCATCATATTTTTCACACGCTTTTGATAATTATGTAAATATTTTGAAAAACACATATGAAAATATATAATACTTTAGAATGTATTTTCAGCATGATGTGGTGCCTTACCATACATGCAAAAATTAAGTTGTGGCCACAAAAACTAGAATGAATTCGGAATAAAATTGACTCAAACCTGCCTAGGTCATCTAGATGCATGAATTGATATCTTGCCAAAATGCATATAGCGGGATCATAAAGGGTAAAACCTGCCTAAGTTATTCTTGGACTTTATATTTTTTGCAGGACTTCAGGTGAGTTCCCGATGTTAGCAAAATGCTCCGAACAAGAAATAAGTCTGGGCTCAAAATAAGGCCAATTAAGCAAAAAGAAAAGGCAATGTTTACTAATTCCACTATACCAAACACAAGTAAGAATCATATAAAATACAATTGGGAAAACAACAATAGTTCGATTTTTTTAACATCATGATCCAAAACAATATGCTTTGCCTACAACACTGGTCAGAAGACTACAGACTGCAGACAGCCATTAAATCGGTGAAAAAATCATTTTTTTAAAAGTTATTTTAGATATATTTACCAACAGAAATTACAGAATCAAGGATGCCATGTTTCATATTAATGACTTAGCTGAATATGAGAGAGTCAATTTCTTTTGAGAAACGCGATTCCTTATCTAGAAAATTATATCCTTTAAATTGGAGAGAATTGGCAACCACACCCCTACATCAAAGAGTAAGTAGGGACCCATTCCAGATTGGGCAAAGGAAAAAGTCCCGTACTTTTTGTCCCACCTTAGTGACAGAAGGATGCAGTCCATTTTATTCGTAAGAGTCCTACTATCACTCATTTCTTTTCGTGTTCCACCAAGCACTCTACTTAATGAAACAGATTGGCCTCAGCATACATAACAGTGTGTAAACGAAATTATTCCTTCATTTCTGCACTCAAAACATTCTATACCCTTTCGAAACCATGGGGGTTTTTGTTTCTTTACTTTTTGTTGTGCTTTTTTTTTTTTTCTAGTCATTCTCACTACCCTCAATCTGAAAATCTTTAATTCTCATTCTGCGTAAGTGAGTACCAAATCTGTTAAGTTTCCATTCATCTGGAACGAACATAATTATGTGGAAATTGAACACTTGCACATGAATATTTAACATTTTCTGAGTATTTATGAAGGGGGGCCCCACATCAATCATTACATCAAACCAGCCAAATAGATAGCAATAGCAAGTTTGATAGTGCTCATTCTATATGCGTGGATAATGTTTTTATTGAGGAGTAACAAACTATGTATTGTAAAAGCACATTACCATCAAAAAACTTACAAGCATATTCTTACCTTCTTCAGTTGTAGAGTTTGTTTGCTCCCATCCCAGATGGCTTCTCTTTATACGTGGAGGAGCAAATGCTGGCCCTTGGAGAAAACGATTGGAGTTATGTTCCTAGAGGAATTCCAAAGAAGAGATGAGGAGGCCACAGCCACCTCCTAAGGCACGTTCGATACTAGTTCTCCCTTTGGAAAAATAACAAAAAAACTTATTAACAAAACCAGTCATAAGTTTAGCTCTTACAAATTCTAAACTACTCTCATATAGGACATAAAACCAACCAGATGCGGAGCAGCTTGTCAAGATGAACACAATAATGATACCTAAACATTTCATGTTTTTTAATTGAAATTTGTGGATTCATGACAGCATGAAAGTTACAAAGTTCAATCTCTCATGGACAATCATTTATATTTATCCTTATCAATTTGTTCTTCTTATTTTCTCTCTTCTATGTTTTCCTTTTTGATGTTGCTGTTGTGGCGAGGAAAAAGGGTAATCTATCCAAATTCTTCAAAAATTAAAGATAGATTATACTTTTATGTACGGACAAATGCCGCCAATATCTTGTTCGTTTCACAACAAAAAAAAATTCACTGCGTTGCAGTAAAAAAAGCATGCTGTTTGGGGTTTCTGACAAATGCTTTTGAGATTGCAGTAGACTCTAATACAATAGATGCCAACAATAAGGACTGCACCAAGCAGCTTCTGGCCCAAAAACCTGACCTTCATTATCATCAAACTTCATAGATGTATGCGGTTATGAGCACAATGGCCAGGATTAACACTCGTGGGTGGGTACACGGATTTGTTCAGTTTAGCAGGAAAGGAACATGTAAGTAGCAAAATGCGTTTGGGAAACAAATATATTTTACTTTTGCTTAGTATTAGCGTAGGTTGATAATTAAGAGAAATATGGATGGTGGAAACAAAGGAGATAGATGTAAGAATGGAGAAACGACCAAGTTGCTTTATCTTTATATGTTTCAAATTTGAATTAGGCTACTAACTATGTATTTTCTCTACAAGTGACTACACCCTTGGCAAGGGAGCAGAGGATAAACTATATTTAAGCTTAACATAAAATAATGCCGGTCCCCTTGTGAAGAGGTTGCTATATCACTTTTCGTTGTTCCCGTTTCTTTTAGAACCCAGTTTCTGTATGTGGTAGAAGCAAGTATATTTACAATATGCGTGCCTATAAGACACTTATTGAGTCCTCTATGAATGACCATCTTTAGCTTGGTTAAACCTTGTATTTGTTGGTTCCCCCCCCACCACCCGCCCCGGGTGGGGGGGGCCCCCCCCCCGCCCCCCCCGGGGGCCCCCCCCCCCCCCAGAAAACACAATGGGGGCTGATTCCATGACCCTTGCCCACAAAATAGAATTAAGTCAGAAAATGGAAACCTTTCCGATGTGAAGAAGCCTTATTTATCCTCATACTTGAATCCATTATAAAGAAGATTAATACGTAAATTACAAGGGCATGCCACAGGACATAATCAAATAAAAGAATCCAGTGTATGGCAATTAACAAATATGGCCACAAAACTAATTCTAAACCTGCAATGTACTTCCAAGTAAATGACTTTTCTATACAGTTATGAAAAACTAGAGAAGTGGAATTATTTCTTGCTTTGAAACTTGCCAATAGCGCTTAAAATCCTTTTTTTTTCACCATAGTATTCACAGATTCATTAGATAATGAGATTGACAAAAGCCAGTGGGGGCCCCCACATGGCCAATCTGAAGCCCTGTTCTTATGGAGTTTCATCTTCTCCCATAAAAGGGAAATGGGGGAATATTAGAATTAAGAAGCAACGGAAGTTTGCAAATGGCATTCATTTTCAAACACAAGTAATATTCCTACTGGGAAAAATTGATTCTAGGGATACAACAGGAGAAAACATCAAAATCTAATGTATGAGAACCAGACAAATTGTTGTTGAATCTGATTAGAAAAGAAAGTTGTTTCCAGGCACACATCCTCTTTTAACAATGTTGGCACAAGGACATATCCTTCAAGTAAATGTTGTTCCATTAGCTCTATATGCGGGAATTATTTATAATACAATAGTTATTAACTATTAAGTTATATAATTGTCTCAAATGTCGGATAAAAGGATACTTCACACATAGGACAGGCCGGAATCAGGAGTGATCTTAAGGAAAATTCAGGATTTACCTTAAGTTTTGCCCTTCTCACGAATTAGAGTTGAGGGACGCCTCTATAACACGGTTTTGTCCCATTCTCTAACAAATCAGTGTGGGAATATTTGCAGCATTCAGTTTATGCATATAATGAATTGGCCCTCCTCCCAATTTTATTCATGTCTGTGGACTTCCGGTTAGTGTAGCCAGGGAAATTAAAATTAAAACAATAATAATAATAAAAATATAACGCTAATCCAGCCATAATGGACAACTGAATAATAAATATTGGAAAACAAAAAAAAGAAGAGGAAGTCTATAAGGTTATGATAGCACTTTAAAAAGAGCATAAAACCACACTATATCATATTTGGACTACTGAAAAAGAATCACCCAATGATATTCCGGTTTTCTCATTTAGTCATTTTATAACCCTATCATTATATACTAGTCAGGAAAAAAAAACAATCCATCATCACATTTGTTGTTTTAATGATTCAAATACCACTATTTTCTTTCTATATCCAAGGACACCATGAAGTGCCTTCTCTTCATTTTGAGATGATGCTTAAAAAACAGGGAAAACCGATCATCTACATGATTGTTAAGAACAATTTTTTCTGACGAGAACCAAGTTGTTAGAAATTTAAGGACACGAATGAATAGACAATCCCACAAAAATTAGATGAAAAACAGAAAAGGATAAAACGACACAAAATATACCCTGCAGGTTCACCAATTTGACAAGTCCTGCTTGTCTGATATATTAATATTGTCTGATATATTAATATATATGCCTCTCGCACCCTAGAAAACTCTAGCTTCTACAACACGGGCTCAAAACCATGAAGCCCAATACATTAGTAAAACTCAAACTGGGTTACTACTTACTAATAAAATCCCCCAAGCCTAAATACAAATACTGGTCATTGGTCGGTCCCCATAAGAGTATGAGCCAATCCCAAACCCAAGTCATTCACAAAACCCATACACAATGACAAATCAATTCCAATGCTATGGATTACCACCTTTTCTTAAACCAATACTAAAATCCCATAAACAAACTTTCCATTACAAAACTCTCATTTGCTGTAAAACAACTTCTGATTTCGACAAAATCTATGTGTTCATTCGATTTTGCACAAAGTCGAAACCATGAATTTTGCATCATTCTGTTCTCCGATACTATGTTTAGAACTTGGAACAAGTAAAGGACAGGATACGGAAAAGGAAATGAAATCTGCAATTATCAAAAATCCATTATTATATATTTTTTTTAGATACGTTCATTAAGAGGGTATTTTTTTAATTTTAGATTCTAAAATATTTTCCTTTTCTGTTCTTTATCCCTCAGTTTTCCAAGTTCCAAACACTAAGAAAAATAAACAAAACCAAAAAGGGCAAAAAGAATACTAGTGAAATCAATTCGTGTAAAACTAATTCAGCACACAATTTCTTTCTCATCATAAACAAAACAACGAAAAAAGTATTCTAAGTTTACCAGAAACCAAACAGAATTCATTCGTATAGTACGTACTACATAAACCATTGGAATCTGATTAAGCCAAAGTCCATAATTTTTAACCTTTAAATATCGCAGAAAATCATCTGTACTCCCAAATTTATGGAGATACTAAATATACCCAATAAAAGTAACATGATTGTAATGAAGAAAATAGGCGTACCTAGAGAGAAAGCTTGATCCGAGAGGAAAAATCAGCGAGGTCGAGCTTTACCGGAATTAGAGCAAAAAAATGAAGTGATTATAATGGTGATGATCGATGAGAGAGAAAGGGTTTTGGCTCTGATTATATAGTAACAATCTAAGGGGAAAGTGGATATGAAGCTTTATTTGTTGGTGTTTGTTTGTTTTGAAGTTAATGGAGCGAACACTAACTAACTATTGTATTAAGGGATTAGATTATATGGATAATTACAAAGATTTGATTGGGGCAGTCCACCTCATCTTTGCAGTAGACCAAAAAGACGTAAATGTCCCTAGCTGTCTCTTTACGTTTCCCCTCCAGAAAATTTTGACTAAAAAACAAAATAATTTATATGTCAGACAAATATAAATATATGATGAAATTCAATAGTAACTAACTTGAAAATTTAAGTGAATAAAATAGAATAGATTAAGATAAGATCATTCTTAATTTTTATCTATTCAATGTATACACATATGTCGAGATTTAATGTCGACATAAATTTATTAACATATGTAACAAAACTCAGATGATATGTCATAATCCTATTACCTCTCATGCATACACTATCAATGTTTTAAAATCTTAACTCATTACTCAAATGAAAAATTAAAATTTTACATCAATTATATATCCGTATAGAGTTACGGTGATAAGTATTAGTTTTTTTTGTTTTTTTAACAAACATCGGAAACATGACCAAGTAAAATTAATTCATTTAATAAAAGATACGAATTACATGTATAATAGAGCTGAGTGGATATTTGTCCTATTCAAAAATGAAATTCAAATTATAAAATTTCAAATCTAAGCAAAAAAATAAATTAAAACAATTAGAAAACAATTGCGGGACATGCTTCATCCAACATCCAATTAGCATATTTACAATCCCCCATCACCGTAACAAAAAGTAATTTTCTATATATAGAGAATCCAAGCTCCCTCAAAGGAGAAAAATGACTCTCAAAAAAATGAAGAAAGAACAAGAAATCTAATTCCAAATTAAGAGAAAACAAACTCTCACAAAAATATAATAAACTCCACAACCGTATAAAATAACATAAAATAATCGATTAATTATAATAAAAAAATTTAGAGAGCGGGTCTCTTCAAAAGAGAAAAGCGACCCTCCTCAAATTTAAATTGAAAGTTTTGGAGGCTAAGTTTTTTAACTAAAGAGAAAAAAGAAAAGAAAAACGCTACGTATTATGACTTAGACTTTCTTAATCTTAATGATGTATCAGTATTTAATATTTCATTCGTTTCAAAATTAGAGATACAATTTAAAATTTAAGGTCAAACGATAATATATTAAATTTCAAAATTATTACGACTCATAAAAAGTTTAAAATTAAATAAATCTTTTAATTGCTCCCCTCGTCCCAAATTAATTACTCACTTTGACTTTTTTTAAAGTTGCTAAATTGACCATTTTTAAAACTAATCTTTTTACTATATTTGCTAAAATATAGGTGAAGAGATTATAATCAAAAGAAAGTATATACAATTTATTACTAACCCCAATTTTTATAATTTTAGAAATATATTTATATATGCTTAATTATTAATTCTAAAAATAGTCAATTTGACTTAAAAAAATCAAAACTGAGCAATTAATTTGGAACGGAGAGAGTGATAGTTTTTGTTATATATCATGCAATTATAATAATTATATCAATTAAAATTAAATAAATTCACATCAATTTGAAGTTTAATATATCGTTATTTGATCTCAAAAATTAAATTTTAATTTTAATTTTAGAACGAAATGAGTAATAAGTACACGAATGTAACAGAAAAACAATACAAATGATTTACAGTAGGAATGGCAAGTCCTGTGACATAAAATAAGAGGTGAATTTTTGCATAATCATGGCAATGTTTGCATATTAGCACCAGGGGCTATTTCGTCCATTAACTATGTAGTCAAAAGTGGAGTGACCTTTTCAGTTGGTTAAGTCAGGTTGCATAAACAATAAATAAAATAAAATAAATTGGGGTTTAGTTTGTAAATTTGTGCACGAGCGGCCTGATATTGTGCGCCTCTTGGGTTTATCACGCAACTCGATGCAAATATACAGAGTGACGACCGTCTATAGGCTTAGTTTTCGGTTGCTCCCCGGGCCCGATTCATGAAGAAGCAAGCCTCTAGGCCCACTACACAACTAGTATCAGTTGTTCTTGGACCATATCTATAAACCTTTATCATATATATGGATTCTTTACAATACTATACAATATTTAAAAAATAATTACAATATACGTGCATTCACAAAATAATTTTAAAAAGAGTGTAACACAATAAATAAATCAGATCATTCAATTTCAAATAAATAAGGAAACCTAAAATTAAGGAAAAATTACTGCCGCAGTTACCAATTCTCCTTTCTCTCTCTCTTTCTCTCTCCGCCATGAAATATTACAGCAAAAAATAATTTTACTCAACCTCCTTCTTCCTCCGCCTTCTGCCGCCGCTTTCCACCATGCCGATCTTCTTCTTCTTCTTCTTCTTCTTCTTTTTAAAGCGTCTTCCATCTCTGCCGACAACCACCACCTCCTCCAAAATCGCCTCTGCACCTCCTACGAAACCACCACCTCCTCCACCACCTCCTCTAAAGTTGCCACCGCCACCTTCTCCAAAGCCGCCGCTGCCACCTCCGAACCCGCTACCGGCCACCTCCTCCAAAGCCACCACCCCAACCACTGCGACACTTAGTGTGTTATTTACTGTCGTATAAGTATTTGGTTACTTAGGTTTAAATTAATGAGTTGAAATGGATTTGGGTGTGTTTCAGATTTATGGTTACTAATTAAATTAATTTTGGTTACTGTATAATGTTGAGTTGGTAACCATTCATAATATTGGTTACCTTGGTATAAAAATTTAATTACCTTGATATGAATGTTACCTTGCTATGAATGTTTGGCTACCTTGCTATGAAGGTTTGGTTACCAACTGCAATATGAAAAAATTATGGTTACTAATTAGATTAATTTTGGTTACTGTATACTGTTGAGTTGGTAACCATTCATAATATTGGTTACCTTGGTATACTGTTGAGGCGAAGGGAGGGCGGCGGGAGGGAGGGCGGAGGGAGGGAGGGAGGGAGGGAGGCGGAGGGGCGAGGGACGGCGGGGAGAGGTGGTGGTGGGGCCGGTGGGAGGGAGGGAGGGAGGAGAGAGAATGGGTATTTTGTTTCTTTTTTAAAAACTGATATGAAAACTAAATTAAAGGGATATATTAGAGGAGAGAGAAAGTGATATTATCTCTTAAATTAAGGAATCCTAATTGCACTAATATTATAAATAAATATGGAAAAGTGTATTATTTTTATAATTATTTTATCTATGCACCATTATTGTAATTATTTCTAAAAATGTAATACTAAATGTAAATGTCCCTATCTTATATTCTTACTAGTAATTGCCCGTGCCTGAAGTCACGACATAATGAAAAATTAAATTTAAATTTGAAAAATAAAAATATTTATTATCTGTATTATTATTATTTGTATTATTATATAGATTATTATTATTATCGGTTATTCATTTGTATCAATTGATTTTTATAAATTAATATCAAATGAGTTTTTATGTAATTATTAACAAATAATATTAAGGAAATTATAAATTACAAAAAATTATAAATATTATTATTATTATTATTATTATTATTATTGTTATTATTATTGGTATTATTATTTATTATCGATATTATTATTATTATTATCGATATTATTATTATTATCTATCGGTATTATTATTATTATTATCGGTATTATTATTATTATGGATATTAATTATTATCAGTATTATTATTATTATTATCGGTATTAACTATTATTAAATTATTATTATTATTATCGGTATTATTATTATTATTCACTGGTATTATTATTATTATTATGAACGGGTATTATTATTATTATAGGTATTAGTATTATTATTATTATCAATATTATTATTATTATCGTTTATTATTATCGGGTATTATTATTAATTATTAATTATCGGTATTATTATTATTATAGGTAATTATTATTATTATTATCGGTATTTATTATTATTATCGATATTATTATTAGTATTAGTATTAGTAATTATTATTATTATTAATCAGTATTATTATTATTATTATCGGTATTATTATTATTATTATTATTAACGGTATTATTATTATTATTATTATCGATATTATTATTAGTATTATTATTTATTATTATTATTATCGGTATTATTATTATTATTATTATTATTATGGATATTATTATCAGTATTATTCTTATTATTATTATCGGTATTATTATTATTATTAATTATTATTATTTTTATTATCAGTATTATTATTATATTATTATTATTATTAATTATTATTATTCACGGTGGTATTATTATTAATATTATTATTATTATCGGTATTATTATTATTATTATTATTATTAACGATATTCTTATTATTATCGATATTATTATTATTATTAATTATTATTATTATTATTATTATTATTAGATCGTTTGAATTTTTTGAGAGATAAATTCTTGGTCGTTGGATGTTGAAGCCCCAAATAATTTTAGACTCTTGGATGTTGAAGTCTAAATTGATTTGAGGTCGTTGGATGTTGAAGCCTTGGGATTTGAGCCGCTCTGTCTTAAAAGAATTTTTGCACCATAGAACCATTTATATCCTCCTACGCCTGTTAATGAATCAAATCATGTATTTAAGATAAAAATAATCTTGAATCGAGTCGAATAGTATTTTATTTATATTTTACTCGAAATTTTGTTAAAGTACTTGAATTCGTACTCGGTAATCCGAATAAAATTTTATAATCTTTGCTTAAATTTGAGTTCGACTCGTTTTATTATACTTAAGTTTGTCTCAGCTCGTTTTTTAATCAAACTACTCGCGGGCATTTGAGACATACACGAATTAGAACTAGATCATTTATATTATGATAATATATAAAAAATTAACTCAATCAAGTAGTTGAAATAATTAAAATTTGAACACTTCAAAATAGATCTTTAGCCTTGTAAAAAAAATTAATGAGATAATATTATCAATCTTAAAATAATTAATGAACTACTTCCAATTCTAAAAGTATGTGGAGAATTTACTTGTTAAATAATATATATTAAATAAATCAAGTATATTCGATACTGTATACGAGTAAGAATCAACGAACTTGTATTGAGTATGTATTAATGAGGTAAAAAAAAAATTCGATACTCTAAATGAACGAACAGTGAGTGGCTCATATTCGACGCGTATAAGGGTCTGAATATTAAAATGGATTCAAATTCGACTCGTTTAAATATCGAATCGGAGTTTCATTTGAATTTTTTGAGCCGATTCCGAATCGAGTTTCGAACCACCCAGGTTCATTTTCAGCCCTAAATTCATGATCCTGATTTGATCTATTCTACTACCAATTATTGGATCAAAACTCAAGTTCATTTATTTATTAAACTGTGATAATTTGATCTATTAAAACAATATTTTAAATGGGCAAAATCATGAATCAGTTGAGTCACCGTTTTGTTGGTTGTGCAGGCCAAAGTCCACCCAAAGAAAGGAAGGTTAATAATTATAAAACTAGATGAGTATTTTTTAATTATTATTATTACACTTACAGCTTTAAGTTCTCTTTGATGCGCTGGGTTACAATTATACAGGGCAATGACCGCTAAAGAATCCGTTCCTGAATTGGGTTTTCGAAAGGAGTAATTTTTGGTTATAAAGATTCCCCAAATCACCTAAAACACTAATAAAACCCTAATCATACAGTTTTGTGGCAAGGAGGTATAGGTGAATGTGATCATGGCGACAACAGCTTCACTGCTCAAGGCAGGTCCCGTATTTATGTCGTGGAAGCGACAGTTTTGTTCAAGGCAAATTTCGTCCAACAATAATTTCTTCTCACTGAAAAAGAAATCCGACCATTTGAATCCACGAAATCCTACCGAATTACGACTAGTTAGGGTTTCAAGTAGTATAGTAAGTAGTAATTTAAGATCCGAGTTGAGTAAAAATTACAGCAAAGCTGGTTCTTCTAGTTTACATGATTTGAAGAAATTGGCTTGTTCAAGTAACAATCTTTTTGGAGATGATGATGTTGGTTCAATGTCAGTACTGATTGTGGAGAAACTCTCCAGAAAATTGTTGGCTGGGCTGCTGTTGGTGATGATGGCCATGGCTTTGGTTTTGTGCAGCAGAGATTCGGCATTTGCAGCTTCTCGTTCTCGTTTTCGTTCATCTTCATATTCTGGTTCATCTTCGTGTTGTTGCCATGATTCGACTGAGGCGACTAAGGCGGATAAGGAGGCTGAAGCGGTTGGAGCGGGTTTGGCGATGCTGATTTTATTTATATTTTTTTACATATTTTATATATGTTGCGAGAAAAACACAGCGAAAGTAGTGTTCTCATGCTTCAGGTTGGGGTACAAATTGCATGCGTTTTTTCTAATATACTCATGTGGATATGTTGTAATTTTTTTTTTTTTTAACTTACTCAGGTTGGAATTTTGGACAAGAAACGAGTATTGCAAAGGAAGCTTAAGAACAATTGCTGAAAGTGCTGATACATCTACCTCTCGGGGTTTTTTAAGCCAATTATTGGAGGGTACACTTCTTTTTAGACCTCTTAGTCCACAGTTGAAAGAAAATTTTCAAGCTGACTTGTTATTTTGTTCTTAGTTTAGCTGAGTAGTAAAACAAGTACACTACCAAAAATTAAGACTTGGACACAAGTCTCCAAGATTGCTATAACAACTCAGTCCCACGTCGAAAGATATGGAAAAAATTTGTTTGTACTATTGAGTCGGTGGTTTAAAGTCTTGTTTGGATGGATTTGATTCGATTCGGACTTGAGATTTGACCCAAGATTTGTTTCAGACTCGAGATTTGACCCGAGTTGTTTCAATTGTTATGTTATGCAACATATTAAGTGACTTCATTCATTTATGGTCAATTGTTTATAGAATTATGATTTTAACCCTCCCTCCTTTTTTTTTATTTTTCTCTGCAGAAGTGTCATATGCTCTGCTTCAACATCATGATTCTTGCCACTTTGTCTATTTTTTGGTAAGTCAATATCTTGTCGTGAATATTTGGCATGTATGTCTCTTTAGAATCCTTGTTGCAGATTGTACTTTGCTACAAAACAATTGACACTGATTTGTCACTAGTTGTTGAGTCCTGAAAAATGTAACGATGAATGAAGGAAACATAACTATACTGCCCACATAGACATATAATTATGCAATCTATGTTCATAGACATATAATTATGCAATTGGAATTCCCAAATTGTTGCAGGAGCGATGTAATCACTCTATGGAGGATTCATTAATTCCCTTCTTCCGGCAACTCAAATTTACAGAACGTAAAAGATACGACAGGGAGACATTCATGAATGTAGATGGTGTAAAATTGGAAAGGCCATCTGCTATTGAAGATAATAGCATTGACAACCAGTATTCGGTGGTAATATTTTCAAATTTGCATCTCAGTTTATTTGAATTTTAGCACATAGTACATAATATTTCTTGCATGGGTCATTGAATTGCTTGTCAATTTGATAGTTAATTTTGTGGTTGCTCCTGCTACATTTTATTACCTGTTTTTGCAGTTTCAGCTCATAAGTTAATAATTGGGTAAAATTCAGATAACCACCTCTAGTATCTGACATTTCCCACATAACCACCTGTATTACGTAAACCTACATTTAAACACTCGTGATTTTGAGTTGAAGAGAAAAACAGCTTTCCGTCTAGACGTCGTTAATGGGAATGGATAATGACTTTTTTGCCCCTTTATACACCTGAAAAATCATCAGATTTACTGTTACCCCTTTTTCTTTTAGCTCTGCTCATGCAAGATTCATCATCAAAGGAGCCCTCATTTGCAAACCTCTTCAACTTATTCTTGTTTCCCCCCCAAAATTCATCCTTTTTATCTCTCCTACCCTCAAGAAATGTACCTTGACCAGTTGTTGCCAAGGGTGGGAGACTAATGCTCTTCTTGAGAGAACAACCGCTTGTCCTGGCTTCAATTGGCTTCTCAACTGAAAGGCCAACAGGCCAAATGGGTTGTGACCGCGAGGCATCTTTTCGGGAAAAACTACATGGCAAATCCAATCTCTGTGTGCTCATTGAAGGGAAATGACAAGCTTGAAATTGTGCAGATACTTCACTTCTTAATCTATGCCTTGGAGACAACAATGTAGAAGAACACCCAGCCAACATTCTTTAAACCCTTCCAATTCTTTTTTTCTAATCTGTTGCACTCCCCAATTCACCCACTTTTGTTCTCTATGTTTCTCTATCTCTCTTTGTTCAAAAAATTTAATTGAACTATGCAAATTGCAATGTGTAATCACTCTGTATGCATTCTATAGCTGATATGAAATTGCGTGTAAATGTATAAGAGAAATCAAGAGAAACAGACTATGTGAGTGCAGTGGCGGAACCAGAGACTTTTCAAAGGGGGGGCAAAATATACTAGTAAAAAAATTTTTGCGTCCGATTACACTTATTGTATTTGTATTTAATTTATAAATAAATTAAAATTTATTTATAAATTAAAATTTATAAATATTAAGAGTGCATAGTAATGACTAAAAATAATATATATTATCCCAATAATGTGATACGACGATAAATGTGTAGTATATTATATTATACCACTATCAATATAAAGAAAAAAAAATTATATAATAAAAAGTTAATAAATAAAATTCTTCTCGTAAAATAAAAAGACTATTATTTATATTAATTAAATTCCTAATAAAACAAAAAATAAAATAAATACAATTATGTATCTTGTAGCCATGAGCCAGCTAAAAGATTGAATATCACATTATGGCCAAATATATAGTACTCCACTATATCTGTGTATGTGATGTCCAATTTGACACTTTCAAGAAACAAAGCTGCATGCGTGGAACAACAAATAAGAAGATGAAAAGGAGCAGAACAGAAAGATCATAGAATAGTTTTGAATAAACCCATCCAACTTCTCTCTCTCTCTCTCTCTCAAAGATTAAAGAATAGTTTTGAATAAACCCACCCAACTTTTCACTCTCTCTCTCCAGTTATAAACATTTATATAACTCCCTTCTCTCTTAGCTCTGTAGATCTTCTTCTCTCACAAACTCAGGATACTAAGGTCCAAGGCTGCCGGAGATTCCAACCTAGGGGGGGCATATGCCCCCCCTCGCCCCCCCTGGTTCCGCCCATGTGTGAGTGTGTGAAAGTTTAACAAACCCAAAAACCAACAAATAGATTAGGAATCCGATGCCAAAACAATGAATAAAATCAAGTGAAAATCTTTGTGTTCCTATATGAAGGTATGCTGATATGTGCAATAAAGAATATAACAGAATCAGCAGAAACTACACACAATAAAGAATCAAAGAATTCAAGACAATTAAATATCGAAAACCAACCTACAGAAAAATGATCATCGGATTCCGAAATGTTCAGTGGAGACTCATTTGGAAGAACCTTACTTTATCAGCCGAATGAAACTCACACCATGCATGGAACTATTGAGACCTTCAACAAGGCCATTACAAGCTGATTCTTGATCCCAACACAGATCTTCAAATATGCATGAAATGAAATGCAAGGAAAATCATGAAAGATAAAATTTTGAACAAAACCCAGTACCCAAAAAAGCCATTCAATAAAAAAGGCTCTGTTTTTATGAATTTCTTACAAAATTCTCTCTCTAACACAGAATTCCTATCAATAATGACTCGAAACAAAAGATGTTAATGAGATTAGTCAGCTTGTGTGTTTATTTGTTTACTGAAAACTCGGTGACATATCAGAAAGGGACCGCGCAAAGGTGTTTTTTCTGGAAACAAGAAGGGATCGTGTTTCTTCCACTCTGGTTCAAATTTAATTTTTTTCTTTTCATGTTCAAAGTAAAATGGTGTAATTAGTTTCCTGTACAAAGAACAAATGTAATGCCTAATGCTCGAAGGGAGATTGAAATTGCTTTGTTCTTCCTTCTGACATGAAGCAAATTCATATTAAAACCATTCTTTTCTTCTCTTCTCTTCCTCCTGTTAGGCAGGCATGCATAACAGTTTCATGCTTTAGGATCTCAAAAGTAAAATAATATACGCAATCATAATGTGGATATATATATATATATATAAATAAGGATATAGTTCTTATTTTAGATGGATAAAATTGAAAAGAGAACCAATATATGTTAGTGCATAGGTTCAATGGCGGCAAAAGAGATAATGTTTGTGTGAATTAATTTAAGAAATTTCACAAGAATCATAGAGGAAAGAGAGAGAGAGGGGGAGGGAGAGATTAGGTGGAGGTGGTTGTATTTTACACTGCATGTGCCAAATACTATTGGGTCTTTAATAACCATTGTTGAAGATGAGGGCATTATCGACTTTTCTCTAGCTCATTTGGCCGTTACACTCATACCTCACGCTCTTTTGGCGAGTACACTTCACGCACCGTTAAATTGGATGACAACTGTCAGTTTTTCACTTCAACTCAAAACCACGAGTGTTTAAATGTAGGTTTACGTAATACAGGTGGTTATGTGGGAAATGTCGGAAACCAGAGGTGGTCATCTGAATTTTACCCTTAATAATTTATACCCCTAGCTTGATTCAACCTTGGGATAATAAACTTTTTGGTCACTGTACTGGGGTCTGATTTTCATTGTGGTTGCCGAAACTTTTTTTGTTATAATCGCATAACTATACTCAAAAATACTTACCAAATGGTCATTAATTATGATTTCCGTCCAAAAAACAGACGGTCATTAAATACCACTTTTTTCACTGTAACCCCTAGCTTGACCCCTAGCTTGACCTTGGTGCTTGCTAATCACCACTTTTTTCACTGTAACCAAGTATATTTTGTTGAACTCGTAATAATCTATCTGTACATGTAGTATGAATTAATTCCCATGCACATAAATATCCAACAATATCAAGTATAAACCTATATGATTTTAGGTAAATTAGTAATTAGTATAAATGTGACATTGACAAGCTATGCATTGTTTATTTATTTTTGTGACATGCTTCTTCCGATGTAACATTCTTAATTTACATATAGTCTGTGTTTGTAGTGATCAAATCTTTTAGGGCTTTTAGTTGGTTATTGACTATCAATAATTTTAATGGTCATCGCTCGTCTAGATCAAGTTTGACACATTTTTTCTTTGATATTTTTTTAATTTTTTTTTTTTTATATCCATCCAGGTAACAGTTTTGGTGCTTGCTAGAGGTAGATACTTTATTCCGTCTTTGGTCGATAGCACCTTGCAAACTTTGTACTACATTCCAAGAGAGAAAATAGAGGTAGTCATTCTGTTTCACAAAATGATTCTAATTGACCATTATTTATACTCCTGGATAGAGCTGTAAACCAGCCCGACTCGTCTAGACTCAGCTTGTTTAACCCCGGCTCGACTTAAACTACTTTTAAACTAGTTTGAGCTAGGCCGGACTTTTGACTCGGGTAGTTTACAGTTCTACCCCTCGTATACTAGTTTGAATACTTCTTCCTGCATGATATTTGATTTGTTTTTGTACAGGAGGTTGAGGTGTTGTGGAGCGCTCAAAGTGAAGCTGACACAATATCAGAACAAGAACTCCGTAGAGATTTCCCGCACATGAGCTCATGTTATGATAAAGAGAGAAAAATACTCCATCTGGTTCAAAATTAGATATACGTTTGTAAAACGATGACGTTGAAGGATAATTTTATGTTTTCAAATATAACATTAGTATTAACTAGGAATTTGGTTGTGGTGGTGTAATATTAAAAATGATAATAAAAAATAAATGGCAAATGTATTTTTAATTTTGAAATGGATTAAAAAAATATCTCTAATTTTTTAAAAAAGTAATAAATAAAATTTATATGGTGGATGATGTGATGGCTAGCTATTTTCGGTCAACTATCAATCTAATCACTATTCTCACTTTTTGATTTAGGGGTTGTTTGATAAAATTGAATGAAACAGTTTTTGATTTAGGGGTTGTTTGATAAAATTGAATGAAACAGTTTTGAATGTTTAACTAATTTAAATGAACTGAATGAAACAGAATCTTGAATATTTAATGAAAAAAGTTATTTGATAACTAATATGTGTAAAATATCTAAATAATAAATTTTTTTATTATTATTTTACCCTTCTGAACTATGTTGAACAAATATATAAATATGAACGTACTAAAAAATAAGTTTACTACAATATTAATTACACAATATTTTAATAATTCAAACAAACTCACTCTAAACTATTTTAAATAAACAATGGTGAATTGGTTTGGAGTTTGGATGGTGGAGGTGCAGGGTTGTTTATATAATACGGCCGGAATGGAATACGATAAAAATATATTATAGCAACCCACATTAAATAATATCCGAAGATTTTTATGATCAAAATCAAACTCATGATCATCATCAACACTCACAACACACGACTGATGACACATATAACACTCACAACACCCATAAACATATAATATCCATGAGTTATTAATTATTATTATTATTATTATTTCTTTGGACTTTAATTTTTAATATTTTAATATAGTAGTACTCTTTTTATTATTATTAATAATTATTATTACATTTTGAGACTTGCAAAACTCAAAATAATTAGAAGAAACCAAAACTCAGATAAATATTGAAAAATGAATTATCCTAATGAATATAAATTATTATTTTTTAAAATTTTAATATCAATTAAAAAATTAAAATAAAAAATAAATGGAGGGAGAGTGAGGGGTAGGAGAGAGAGGGGGAGAGAGAAAGAGAGAGATATAGAGAGAGACTAGATACAAACCCGCGCGTTGCGGCGGAATTATTCATTTTGTTAATAATAAATTTATATGTGCAATTAATAAATTAAAATATAATAAGAAGATAGTATTGTATGTTTAAACAGCTAAACCTTTCTACATTAAATTGTGAAAAACTTCCTTGAAAACTACATTCTTTGTAGTATTGTATGTTTGTCCATCCTTGTCACAAATTAGTATTTTCAATCCACTATTGCTTGTAACTCTTGATACTGCTACATACAATTGACCATGGCTAAAAACTGGACGTGATAGATACAGTCCAACATGTGAGAGAGATTGCCCCTGACTCTTATTAATTGTCATGAAAAAACTGATACAATCCTGGTCAGGCTCGCATCAAGCGTTATTAACTCGATTCAAGTCCAGGGGATTTATCAAGCAATTTTAAGTGTTTGGGTTGTAGGTTATTCGAGGAAATTCAGTAAAGGAGCTGTTCTTCAAATAATTAGCATGACTCAGTTAGCCAATTTAATTAAGCCCATGCAAACCATGCAAATTAACTTTAACAATCCTGTGGGCCACGGATTTTTACATGGCATATTCCTTATATTCCTAATATATCACCCAATTCAGCAGGTTTGTTCATAAAGGCAGGCTGAACTTATTATTATTCATGTGGGCCTAGCATATTCCTAAAATATCAAGCAAGCATCATGCTAGCCAATTCACGCATGCAAAGGATTCCAAAGCTATTTCATAACAACATTATGGCAACCAATTCATATTCAGCAAGACCGTGCATGCAAATCGTATTATATATTTAATTAGCAACCATGCATGCAAATCATGTGGGCCTTCTAGATTTAATATATTCCAAGTCAGCAACCATGCAAATCATCATCCGTATCCTTGTTCTGAATTCACACGGAATACTGGTTGGTTTCACGCGGCAAGAAAAAGATCCCAACGCCGCAAGGAAAAATTAATTACGTGGCAAGTTGCAGATTCAATTTCAAATTTAAATCTAATTTTTGAAGTTTTAGAAAATTAGATTTTTTTTTAATGTAATTAGGATTTTATTAGGATTTCTCTCAGCAGAGATTTACATTCTAAATAAGTTTTTATTGCTTTATAGAAATAAGAATTTCTTTTCCAAATTGGTTTGTAATTCTTATTAGATTAGGGTTTTTTGTTACTAGTATAAATATGGGTTATTTCTATTGTAATTGACACACATTATTATTAGGGTTAATTACAAATTAAACCCCGAAGTATACACCCTTTTACCATTCGTACCCCGATATTTAAACGCTCCCATCTCGTTACCCAAAGTACCGTTAAGTAACCACGATGGACCCTTTTATTATTTCCGATCAATTTTTTTGCCGGAAAATGGCCACGTGTCATAATGGTAAATGGCCACATGCTTAAAATTATTTGTGAGGTTTTCTCATCTTTTGGTTCTTTGAGAATTTCTAGGTTATTTCTAATTTTTCTTTGAGATTCAACTTTGACTTATCATACAACAATACATAGTTGTGTGTGGCGTTTTCTACCGCACTAATCGTCGATTGTACCGAGATTACCGCTTATATATAAGCGAGGGGTCAAGGTGTCGTTGGTGTCCATTCAACACAGATTTTCAAGGCGAACAATTGTACCAAGATTACCGTCTACATATAGGCGAGGGGTTAAGGTGTTTCAAGCTATCCACGGTTCAACTTTGCTAGAAACGATCTGGGCGACGACTACCTCAAGCAAGCGTGCCGTGGAGTCCATCAAAAGCAAACAACCAAAGGAAATTGTCTTCGTTGGAATTTAAAAGGTAATCTAATGTCTGACGGTGTTAAGACCAAGCGAGGTATGAAAACTCTGTGTCCAAAATTGCCCGACTGAAATTACTTTTGCTTCTATCACCTGTTTTCCCAATTGAGTTACTATTAATCTCGTGCCATTGCACAAACCAGAACACTGATCTATATTTCGGAGCAACATTACAGGAACCCCAATATTCAACGTTAGCTTGTGGTTTGGCATTCCAGAAGATGTAATACTATTCAGAAATTCTGGGGTGTAAACGCCTTCATAGCTGTTTGAGTTTTCATCAACCTTACATACACTGTTTGAGCTTAGATATGTTACTTCATCACCTGACCATAAAGACATCATATATTCGTTCACCTTATTTACAGCATCAAGTGTAGGAGCAAGGATGGCTCAATCTTGGAAATAAAAGCCATCGTCAAAATTTTCCAATAAATTAAGATACGTGCTATCAACAATTGCTGCAAGGGGATTGATCGGATCTTTGATAAGAATATCATCAGGAATTTCTACATCTGCTTCACCATCATTAGCTCTGCCAATTGTACCATCTCCAACCTTCAATATCCAATCAGAAAATTCTCTCAACTTCTCTATATCAGAATTTGAATTTCTAGATTGAAGTCTCATGTTCTTTGTTAAAGTCAAAACCTTGCAAAAACTCCACAAATAGGAAGAATTTAGAGTTGCTAAAACAACGTCTTGTCTACTGACATTGGGAATAACATGTAATATCTGCCTAAAATCTCCACCAAGTACAATTACTTTTCCACCAAATAGTTGATCTATACTATTCGACTTGGTAAATCTGAGGACATCTCTTAATGTTTTATCCAAAGCTTCAAAACAATGTTTATGTACCATGGGAGCTTCATCCCATATAATAAGTCAAGTTTTTCTAAGCAACTCAGCCAATTGACTTCCCTATTTAATGTTGCAAGTTGAAACCTCAGTAATTAATGTGATACAAAATCTAGAATTAGCTGTTCTACCTCCACGGATAAGAAGAGAAGGTATTCCACTTGATGCAACAGTTAGTATTATTTCACCAGTTGATCGTAGTACAGAAGACAAAGTTTTCCATATAAAAGTCTTCCCAGTTCCCTCATATCAATAAACAAATAAAACACCTCCATCATCCCTTAAGACCGCATTCATGATGGTTTGATAAATGTTTCTTTGCTCATTATTTAAACTGAAAAGCAGATTTTTATGCTCTCTTGCCAAATTTATCATATCATAACAAAGCTCATCTTGAATAAATCTATTTTGTCCCTCTTCAATAATTATTGAACTTGGAAAAGGCAGTGTAGGGTAATCTCGCAAAGTTTTCCCATTGCTTTGTAGTAGCTTTTCAATTTCAGCAAGAGTATAACTCTTCAATCAGTCATCACTCATTTCCAAATCTGCTCAATAAGAAAGAAAAATATAAAATATAAGAATTCCAAGTTAAAAGTTAAATAGATAATTGGAAAAAATAACAAAATGAAAAAAAGTAGTATATTCTTAAAATGTGACATAGATAATAAATTACTTTTTTTGACAAAAAAATGAGAATTTCATTAAAGATCCAAGCTCAAATCATTACAAATAAACCGAGGAGGAGAACCTTCCCAGATATGCACACCAGACATAGAAATCGAAGCACGTGCCAAAAGGAAATAGATAATAATGAATTAATAATTAAATTTTTATTTATAAGAGAAGGCATCAGAAATTAGTGATTATGTAGATAAATTTTAAATGGTATTATAATCAGAATATAGTAACAATACCATACATATGATATTAATGTGAAAGAAGTAGCAAGTCATGAATGGATTTAATCACAAATATATCACGCATTTCACAATGTTAGAGTAACCAAATTTGTTATGTTATATATCCTGAAATACATGTATTATACTATAAACATGTACAACTCCACCTATAATTACCCATATGGATGGTATTTAAGTGATAATTTATCTAAAGTTAACTAATATCATGGATATTGATTGGAATAAAGCCCTACTATATCATGAGTGGATCAAATGCAGAGTATGGTATTTCTTTTGAAGTTTATGTTTATTTGAACGTAGGATCCACTATATTTTTTTTTAAAATTCCATTATTAAACAATGAACGAATATAATGCATTACCAAAACAGTTTAGATAATAATTAAATTAGAAAGGATAATATCAAAACAATTAACATTACCAAAACAGTTTAAATTTGTAGTGATTTAGGGGATTATAAATTCAAAATATTAATTTGGGATTAAAAAAGTAGTGATTTTAGGAGATAATAACTAAATTAGAAAGGATAATATCAGAACAGTTGACATTACCAAAACAATTTAGATTTGTAGTGATTTAGAGGATTATAAATTTAAAATATTAATTTGGGATTAAAAAATTAGTGATTTTAGGAGATAATAATTAAATTAGAAAGGATATTATCAGAACAGTTGACATTACCAAAACAGTTTAGATTTGTAGTGATTGAGGAGATTATAAATTCAAAATATTAATTTGGGATTAAAAAAGTAGTGATTTTAGGATATAATAATTAAATTAGTAATGATAATATTAGAACAGTTAACATTATCAGAACAATTTAGATTTGTAGTGATTTAAGGGATTATAAAATTAAAATATTAATGTGGGATTAAAAAGTAGTGATTTAGGAGATAATAATTAAGTAACAATAATATAAAACCGTTTAGATTGAAAAAGTAGTGAATTAGGGGTTTATAAAGTCAACATAGCAAGTTATGATTGATATTATTTGTTATTTTAATTTTGTTTTAAATGTTTTAAACTGTATAATATTATGTTGTAATATAATTATAAATGGTATAATATTATGTCGTAATATACTTAAATTATTAATGATAATATCCGCACAGTTTAGATAGGTAATGATTTTGTTATATACGTGTATTATAATATTATACCATACATGTATGGTATAATATTAGAAAAATAGTGATTTTAGGATATAATGATTATGTTTTAACATAATTAAATTAGTAACAGTTAGAAAAGTAGTGGATTTTGGGGATTATAAAATAAACATATTAGTGTGGGATTATAAATATGTATGATATAATGTATGGTATAAGATTATAAATGGTATATAATACTGTAAAATTCCAAAAAACGGATTTATTGGGTTGTCACGGTTAGTAATGTGTGAACTTATATATATATGTATGGTATAATATTATAAAAGGTATAATATTATAAAATTCAAAAACCGGTGTAATTATGCAGGACATGTGAAAATCAGGGTAATGGATGAGCACATTAATTAGGTAGGACAAGTGTTGCAATTTGGGAATGACAAATATCATGCAATGGTGTTATGTACTGTAATTTAGTATATTTAATAGATAGATTAGATGAAATTTGGAAAAAAGATGAACAGTAGAATAGTCATTGCATATGATAAAATGATTTATAATTCAGTAATATGAACAATAAAATGATAGTAAAAATGACTTGTAAATTGGTTGGACCAACTTATAAGTCATGATGGAGCAGACCCTAGGCCTTAGGGGACTCTTATTTGTAAAGAAAATCCATAGGTCCAAGGTATTTCATTATGGTCCCTGAATAAACAATAAAATCAGTTCAACAAGTAAACATAATGCACTATTTATAGGGTACCCGCAATTTTTCTCTTTCGATTCAAATTATGACACTTTCAAAATAAAACTAATACTACAAACAAATTCTTTAATTTTCAAAATAATACTCCTATTAAAAATAGAACTCTTCCTTTCCATAATAACAATTATTTTTTGAATAAGATTTGAGTAGTATATCTAAGCAATTTCTCTCTAGATTCGAATCCCCATATACTTCAACTATAAATAAGATTCGAGAAATTATATACCAACAATTGTAAATTAAATTCTATATTAACATATTTGTATAATTTTCATCTTCATTTTCTTTTAATACCCCAACTTAGGAGGGATATGAGTACACAAGTACAATGAATTACATATTGTTAACGTCTGATTTTGTCAACTTGCCAAACCACCAAAAAGTAGCAATAATTTGCACAAGAAATTAACAAAACAATTATCGCATCAAAAGTTTGACGGCTTGGGTCGTCTGAAAATAGCTTTGAGAATAACTATAAGGCAAAAACGTCAACAATAGAGAAATTAATGCTCTAGTGTTGTGGACCTTTGCTCCATAACACAACCTTATTTATAGCGCTCACATTTGTAACACTTCAATCCACTTATATGTGTATCTAAGAACTCAAGTTGTTATCATTAATTCATTTAGTCATGATCTTTTTGGTAAGTCTGTGGTGGACTAAGATGATCCAATAAAAGATTATTAAGACGTCGTAGGGGCCTTATTATGCTATGATTTGATTTAAACTCTAGATTTGACAGCAAAAATTCCGAGCCTTGTGTGACTATATGTGTTCAGCCTGACGGAGACGTCATATATTTATGCGGGGGAGTTTTGTAACACTCTAGTCACACATCATCATATATGGAATATTTAGATGCATATATAAGAAGTCAAGTTGCTATTATTAATACTTTCCATCATCATTTTTTTGATGTACTTGTGATAGACTAAGATGACTCAAAAAGATACTATTGAGATCATGTATGAATAATCAAATTATTATATACAACATCACCATGCTATATAAAATCCAATAAAATTTATTAAGAATAGGATCCCAAATTCCCAATCACTGTTTCAATAAGAATTAAATTACCATAATTAGATATAATCCTCTTCTATTAAAAATATAAAATAATTTTGAACAAGAATTCACTAGTCTTTTGACTTCTCTTGGATGTAGGCCACTAAATAACCGTCTTCATTATTCCAGCCATATGACTCTGATAAGACCTGGGCCCAAACTTGAGTTTTTATTATGGGGTACCTTAAATTATAGGGATATTTACAATTCCTAGTACATTTTTATTAAAAATTACAAAAAAAAATGCATCTAGAAAATATTTATAAAACTAGTACATTTTTAATATTTTATTTACATAATTAACATATTTGGTATCCCTTTAATTTAGCTACGTGTTTTAATGGGTCACTGATATGATCTTCTTCCCGGTTGGAGGCGCATTTTGAATTGATAACTGTTGTTCCCCTTTTCTTGTTTTCCTTTCTTTTTTACTGAAGCCTCTTTATTTGGAAACCCTTATTTTATAGTTTGGGAACTTAGAAGCCAAAGTTTTATTATTTTCTTTTTGATTTCTGTTGGCGGTCTCTTCGTTATTGTCACCGTTGATTTTGCCGTTGTCGCCTCTGTCCGCTCCGTCGTTACTGGTGCTTCGTTTGGTTTGTTTGTTGTCGTCGTCGCTCTATTGTTGTCGCCGCTCCATTTCTTTTTTTTGTTTGGTGGTTCATTTGGTTCGTTGGTTTTTGTTGAGGTCTGATTTGGTACTCATCGTCTTCAAGTTTGAGAAAACAGGACACTTAGAGAAAGTTTGGTTTTTCCTTGTTATAAACATTTTCTAATTTCTTTCTATATGTGATGGTTTATTAGTTAATTTTACTTCGTTTTTGGTTTGCGTTGATCATCATGTGTAGATTATTCTAGGGTTTTTTGTGTAACACGGATTGATCAGTTTATTCTTATTACTTTAAAGTAGATAGTGAAAGGCATTAAATTTATTTGTGATTCTTACCTCTATATTGTTGTGTGGTAACTGTTTAAAGTTAGTATGGTCTTCAAGACTTAAGGCATCATGTGCAAAACTCTTTAAGCAAACTACCACTAAATTTGAGAGTTATATTGAGATACTGCCAATCATATTGATTATAATAGATATGAACTACATTATAAATCAATTTAGATGAAGTTCCTTATTCATTAACTCTATGAACTAATAATGATTTTTTGATCAAATTAGTTAATTGTCAGCAAGTATTCTTTGTATGTAGTAAGTAAAAGTTGTAATGTGAAAGTAGTATAACAGTGGTGGAAATTTTGGATTTACTTGTAACAAATGTCTCCTCTTTGATTTTCAGTTGTAGAATGATATCGTTTTCTATATGTAAAGTTAATTGTGTTGGTTACCATTGTTAGAAATCCTTGTTACCATATTATTATTGTTGGTTAACAGTGTATATAATAAACTGTTTTGTGTATGTGAAAGTAACCAAACAAAGTTATGACAGTAACCAAATAACATGTATATAGTAACCATAATATTTTTATATGTATTTGATGTTGCTGTTGTTGGTTGTGATCGGAAGTGGTTTTTTGGCAGTCGTTGATTTTTATTTCAGGTTATTAATTGGCTACTTAGCTTAATTTTGTATTTTTTATTTATCATGTTATAATATTCATTAAACATTTGTTTATTTTGAATTTGTTTTCTTTTGTTATTTCGTTTGATTTTGTATAGGATGGTTTCTATAAGAAATAGCATTGTGTTGGTTGGTGAAAAGAAGAATGCTGGGAAGGGTAAAACACGTACAAAAAATAGGGAGGCTGATCTTTTGGTTAATCCTTCAAAGAGGAGACATTTGTTAAGAAAGAACAAGAAATTGATTGTTTCAGAATCTGATTTCGAAGTTGAGCCAGTCAGAGTTGGTAATGAAGTTCAAGACTATGAGGAAAATACTTCTTCAAATAATATTGTTAGAAGTCAAAAATATATGAAGGTGTATTTTTTTGATTGTTTTTAAAAGTCTGGTATCTTTATTTGTTGTTAGTTGTTTATTTTTTTTTATAATTCTATAGTTATTGTTGTTTGGTCATTATTGCTTATTTTTTGGGTGATGATTTGTATTTTGCAGCTTTGGGATTTATACTACGATGAGCGTCATCAGAATTTCAACGAAAAAATTATTTATTGGTCCGATATCGAGGTCCCCAATCTGATCATGCAGAAATTGTCCGCATCTTAGATGGAGATGTTTAAGTCGTCGTGTTTTGGAAATTTTTTAAATCTTGGGGAACCGATGATGTTTTCTCAATTAATACATCAGGCATTAGTGAGGGAGGTCTACCAAACCGATAAGGGGGAGATGTGGTTTATGTTTGGTGAGACACGGGTAAGATTTGGGCTACCAGAGTTTTGTTTGATTTCTGGTCTGCGAGGTCAAGGGGATGAAGATATTTCAATATTTAGGGGGGGGGAGAATCAGTTGGTTGAAAAGTTTTTTGGGGATGAGGTAGTGACCCGCAGCAGTATCGGGAGGGTGTATCGGGCTGCTGTGTTTGATGACGATGAGGAGGCGACGAGGATGTCTGCCATATTGTTGGTCTTCAATTTTCTACTAGCATCTGTTTCTGAAAATCACGTGGACGAGGTATTGCTCAACTTCATTTGTTATGGCGACCTCAACAGTTATCCCTGGGGGAAAGTTGCATATGAGATGACAAGGAGGTCATTATCTATTGCTTTGAAGGGGCAGGTAGACAAGGGCAGTAAGGGGAGTGTTGTATATAATTTTTTTAAAGATAATTATTGTAAATTGTATAAATTGAACGGAATGCCATATGTGTTTCAAGTTTTCTTGTTTGAAACCATTCCTACTCTGAAGGTTAAGGGTTTCTGCATTGATAATAGGCTCTCAGATGTTAGGTTATTCAGATGGAAGGAGTTGGGGAAGGCTCCCAACAAGGGCAATCTGTATGATTTGGTTTTTGGTTCACCACATGTAAGTTGGTTACCTATTGCTTTATTTTTGGTTATCAGTTTATATATTGTTAGTTACTTATATTTATTTATTGTTTTTGCTGTAGTTTTATTTTTTTTTAAATGTTCAATGTTTTTTGTAGATGCCTTATTTAGTGTTTTGAATTTGTTTCAGTTGATGATTCAAATAATCAGCCCCAGTGATTCTGAGAAGGAGCAATTGGATTTGGATGGATTCCATTTTCAATATGGGAATTCTACTGCTGTTAAAGTTGATGACGTTAAAGGGGGTGAAACCAAAATGGGTGGAGATGGTTGTTTTACACTTGATGATATTAAAATTGTTGTTGATGCACGGGTTAGGCCGGTGGAAGAAAAGGTGCTTGAAGTTAAGAAAGAAGTTTGAGAAGCTTAGGGCTGATTTGGTAGTCTTTCATTCTGAGATTTGTAACGACATTAGGTCAATTTTGACAAAGCATTTTGGTGTCCAAACTCATGTTGGTAAGGGTGGAAATGAGGATGATGACAGGCATGATGATGATGATGAAGATGAAGCTGATGACGATGCTGGTGGTATTAAAAGACATGATGATAATGATGATGGTTGTGCTGGGGCTGGTGGTATCAGTGGTTTTTGCAACGATGTCGAGGACGACAAGGTTGAACACATTTTTTTTAATATATGTTTTTGTTTTTGTGAGTATTAATTGTATTTATTTTTACAGTATCGCAAATACAATGAGGGTACAATTTGGATAATTTAAGCGGTGCTACGGGGAAAGAAGTTGTTGTTCATATACATAAATAATTAACATATTAAAAGTTTGATATGCTGTACTTTTGGAAGTAACTTAAGTGCATTAGAGAGCTTGGGATTTCCAGCTACAGAACTACTAGCTCAATTTCCCAAGAAAGCAAAACTAAGAACTACAACCATAGTAAATGCAGAATATGTGTATTGAATTTTAGCAGATAAATTACAAAATGTGGAACTCTATATGTAATAAATTAACAAAGGGATTAGTAGAACCAAAACACAAGTAGTTGAACACTTGAAAATTAAATGCTCTAAATGAAACCTACAAAATTTCTGGTGGATTCAAGTCCTCCTTAACTAGAAACCACCAAAATCAACTAATTTAGAGAGGAACAATGTGACTAACTTTAAAATGAAGTAAACTTGGTTCAAACAGGACCTCCACTTCACAAGCATTACCAACCATTTGATATGACTAAAAACCAATTCAAAAGGAGTAGCTTCATTTACAATCTCCACTTTTTATCCACGCTTAGAAATTCCCCAAAAGGAGGGGGGAGTAAAATTAACATGAAACCCACAAAACAAAACAGAGTTTGCATTTACGAAACCATTTTTTTACAAAAACTCTTTCAAGAACTGAACTTAATAAACACAGTCTTGTCTACAGCACAGGGAAACCAAATAATCCAATAGCAACTTAAATGTGCTCAATTTTCAGACAAACTTGCATTGAGAATGACAATACATGTTTGATCAATTAAGCCTTGAAGTATAATGCATCCTATTTTTTTAAATAGTAATTCCATTTAAATGACTAGGAAGTTATATTGCAATATTATTTTATTCAATGAGAGGAATTCTATAATCAAATTATATTTGTAAATACTCTGCAAATAATTATAAATATAACAAAAGATAAATTACAAAACAATACTCTTGACATCTGAAAACAATCAGCAAGCATTAAATATTAAAGATCTCCAGCTAGTTGTTACGCCTTACATCCCAAACACAAAATTAAGCAAAAGCTTCAGAGGCTAAAACAAGTAAACAACAAAACTAATTAACAACATTTTTAAGATACAAAACACAGATAATAATAAAACTATTCCTCCACTTATACTTTCAACAGTCCAACAACTGCAATTCTATATTTTCTCATTGGGATAATTCAACTTTTAGTACCTGTACTGGGACCCGACTTACAAGTTGGTACCCAAACTGAAAAAACTTACAAACTGGTGTTTGTACTAGAAAAAACTTACAAACTGGTGCTTGTACTTTAATATTTATGTAAAATCGTTAAATTTGACTAACGGACACGACGGAAAAGTCTACTTGACTAACAGAATCTACGTGATTAAACTTTTGGTACCTGTACTAGAACTCGACTTACAAGTTGGTACTCAAACTGGTGGTTGATATGTATTTTTATTTTCAATTGGTTTTATAATTGTAATTAATACATTTTTATTATAGGACTATAAAGTGACATGATATTTTGAATTTATTTTTATCATTTTTTTTACCACCACTACTAATTTTTAGCTAATATTAAATATATATTTAAAAATTAAAATTATTCTTAAAACATTTTGTATTATAAAAATATTTTTAATTAAAATTATTCTTAAAAAACTATTCTTAAAATTATTCATACTATTTTTTTAGCTAATATTAAATATATATGATAGAAGAATGTATATAAATTATTTTTTGAAAGTTTTCAATAGCATCATATGTATCTATCTATCTAACTCATGGTTTCTTTTCCTTAGGGGAAATTAAAAATATATAATTACATATCTTCTTTTTGCCAAACATGTATAAAAAGAGAACCCCTAAAGAAACTACATTCCAACAAATAAATGGCACATCATGGTAATATGCAAGTCCTTTTTAACTTCTAACACTTCAGACCAATTTTCTTTTTCCTATCTTACTTTATTTATTTTTCTGTGAAGAATTTTTTCATTTTAGGCAAAAATAAAAATTTGCTTAAATTAAAGAAATATTGCACATGCATGTGCATATAATACTATAAATAAACAAACACTAAAACACAAGCCGAATGGAATCTTAATAATTAAACGGAAAATAATTGCAACAAACACTAAAACACACATTTATGAGCCAATTAAAAGAAACTAGCTAACATAAGCCGAATGGAATCCTAATAATTACACGGAACCCTAAAATTTAACGAATTGTAAGTTTTTACGAGTACAAGCACTATATTGTAACCTTTTTCAGTTTGGGTACCAACTTATAAGTTAGGAACCCTAATAATTAAACGGAACCCTAAAATTTAACGGATTGTAAATTTTTACGGTACAAGCACCAGATTGTAACTTTTTCCAGTTTGGGTACCAACTTGTAAGTAGGGTCCCAGTACAAGTATCAAAAGTTGAATTATCCCTTTTCTCATTTGAGCTCCAAAGGTTAGATTTTTATCTCTCTCTTAGTCCCAAAACTCTGGTTCATGTTGCATTAGTTAATATGTCTCGGTGAATTATGTGTGCATACACAGTAAACGTCTTTCAACTATGTGTGCATACACAGTAATAAGATATTCACTTCTGTAAATTAAACCATACAAAAAACAGAGCACAAAACTTCACATATAAATGATATACACAAAAAGCTCCCGCAGAAGTTACAAATATCTTTTTTATTCAAATAAACATGTTAAAAACAAAAACCCAACACATGAAAAGCAGGAATTTTGAACACCCATCAAATAATATTCATACAAAATCATAAATGTTTTCAATACAATTTGAGTTTTGATTAATTATTGGTTTCAACAGTTTCTCGAGTAGCTTCAGCTAAACTAGTAGAAAACCAATAACAATAAAATCAAAAATAAATGGTCTAGGGTTTGGTACCTAACAACAATCGAAGGAGTAGAAGAAGTAGCAAGAGTAATAGTCGCGGAGGAAAGGAGGGAGAAGCCAAGAAATTGACTGATCAAGCGCAGAGAGAGAGAGAGAGAGAGCAGAGCGAAGCAGAGCTAGCCGTTTTGCTTGCGTTGGAAGAGCAAACAAGATCAGACATTTTAGGTTGAGGGGTAGAGATGAGTAATTTAACAAAACAGATGAGTGGCAAAATAGTCTTTATATTTGGTCAAAATGACTTATTAAGAATGACTTAAGTCATTCTTAAGTAAGTTACAAAATGTTGCTTATTTTTTTTAACTTAAAAGTTAACTTATAAGTTAGAAAATAAGTTGCAGCCAAACAGAGGAACAATGCCAAACAGCTTATAAGTTGGTTCCGAACAGGGCCGCAACAACTCCATTAAATAAAATGTCTGTACTTATTTCCTTTTTTCTAAATATTTGTACGTGTGCGTATGTATAGTGATGTTCCCATTGATATGGCCATTTGAAATTAAGTACTCCCTCCGTCCCAAATTAATTGCTCAGTTTTGACTTTTTAAAATCAAATTGACTATTTTTAAAACTAATCTTTTTACTATTTTTATTAAAATATAGGTGAAGAGATTATAATCAAAAGAAAGTATATACAATTTATTACTAACCCCAATTTTTATAATTTTAGAAATTTATTTATATATGCTTAATTATTAATTTTAAAAATAGTAAACTTGACTTAAAAAATTCAAAACTGAGCAATTAATTTGGGACGGAGGGACTAATAGTTTTTGTTATATATCATGCAATTATAATAATTATATCAATTAAAATTAAATAAATTCACATCAATTTAAAGTTTAATATATTGTTATTTGATCTTAAAAATTAAATTATAATTTTAATTTTAGAACGAAATGAGTAATAAGTACACGAATGTAACAGAAAAACAATACAAATGATTTACAGTAGGAATGGCAAGACCTGTGACATAAAATAAGAGGTGAATTTTTGCATAATCATGGCAATGTTTGCATATTAGCACCAGGGGCTATTTCGTCCATTAACTATGTAGTCAAAAGTGGAGTGACCTTTTAACTTGGTTGTCAGGTTGCAAAAACAATAAATAAAATAAAATAAATGGGGTTTAGTTTGTAAATTTGTGCACGAGCGGCCTGATATTGTGCGCCTCTTGGGTTTATCACGCAACTCGATGCAAATATACAGAGTGACGACCGTCTATAGGCTTAGTTTTCGGTTGCTCCTCGGCCCGATTCATGAAGAAGCAAGCCTCTAGGCCCACTACACAACTAGTATCAGTTATTCTTGGGCCATATCTATAAACCTTTATCTTATATTCTTATGTCAGTCTTAAAAGAATTTATGCACCATAGAACCATTTATATCCTCCTACGCCTGTTAATGAATCAAATCATGTATTTAAGATAAAAATAATCTTGAATCAAGTCGAATAGTATTTTATTTATATTCTACTCGAAATTTTGTTAAAGTATTTGAATTCGTACTCAGTAATCCGAATAAAATTTTATAATCTTTGCTCAAATTTGAGTTCGACTCGTTTTATTATACTTGAGTTTGACTCGGCTCGTTTTTTAATCAAACTGCTCGCGGACATTTGAGACATACACGAATTAGAACTAGATCATTTATATTATGATAATATATAAAAAATTAACTCAGTCAAGTAGTTGAAATAATTAAAATTTGAACACTTCAAAATAGATCTTTAGCCTTGTAAAAAAAATTAATGAGATGATATTATCACTCTTAAAATAATTAATGAACTGCTTCCAATTCTAAAAGTATGTAGAGAATTTACTTGTTAAATAATATATATTAAATAAATCAAGTATACTTGATACTGTATACGAGTAAAAATTAATTAACTTATATTGAGTATGTATCAGTGAGATAAGCATATATACATTTGGTAGATTGACATTAATTTTTAAATTTCTTTGAATTTCAAAGAAAATTTTGTGTAAATATTTTCAATTGTAGATTTGACTGTTGATTATGTCACTTGATTTATAATTTGAGTTTGATATTTTCTTGTTGTTTCAAAATTTTGTTTAATCTTACTGTTTTAAAATGTGCTATCCTGTTAGTTCTTATGAATTTTATTTTCATTGTCCATTTTATGTGTACTTATTAATTTCTTCTTTTATAGTACGTATTTAAGGTAATAACAAATCAACAAAAAAGGGGTTCTAGTATAGAGTTTTATGTATACAAGCTTATCAATCCCGTGCAAAGCACGGACAGTATGAATAATAATTTATTATATTACTAATTAAAAAAATTAATTGTGATTTCGAGAAACATAATTATAGTTATTAAATAGTTAAATATGTATTCAAATAACTAATGATTGAATTATATATTGTAGATACTTTCAATCAATTATTAAGCTAAATATTTGAATGGTTTATTGCAGATTTATTTAGGTATGGTTAGGTGAAAATAATTATTTTAATTTTATTTAAGTTTGTAATAGAATTCTATATTAATGCTTATATTGACAAAATTTGTTTGAAATTGTAATCCGAATAGAATTATGAAACTCATATTTTAATAACTTTTAATTTAGTTATGACAATTAATTATGAATGAATCCACTATAATTTTCAACTAATGTTACAATTATTATGTTTCAAATTCACATATATTATTAATGCAATTAATCATGTGATTTGTAAAATTTCAAGCTTAAATGAATTAAATTATTTAGGATATGAATTTAATATTGAAATTACTAATATTAATATAATTAAATCGTGTGATATATTTCTTCAGTGCATTTAATTGATTGTTTGTAATTGTTTTGTAGGTAAATTTTTCTAGTGAAGTGTGTTTTACTAATTTTGTAACAAAACTAGTAAAACTAAAACTAAAAATTCTTTTAGAAGTTACCTTTTCTATTAGAAATTGGTTGAGTTTCTTTTAAATATTTTATAAATTTAGATAGTATATACTTAATTATTAATTATTTTGTATAGTACTTCTATTAATTTGAATAGGAAAGAATTATTTTTTTCTATTCCTCCTAGAGATAAGAATATTGTTAAATTTGAATAGTATTTAATTGATACAATTTTGGATTTATGTTATTATGAATTAGGAAAATTGAACAAAAAAATTGTGAAACCAAACCGAACCAAACCAAATTAAGTTTGTACTTTTAATTATATAGTAAGTTTGGACGGTACTTATACTAATATGAATTTAAAAAGTTGAACCAAAATTTAATAAAATCAAGCCAAATCAAGTTTGTGCTTTTTATATAATTGATTTCATAAATCCTTCATAATTCAATATGCTGAAAAAAATAGTGAAAGAAAGTTGAAAAATATTAGAGTGAGGATGTAAAGTGCTTTAGTGAGATTACGTGAAAGTCTTTCATAATTTAATATAACATTTTAATTAATAATATTTCATAAATTAATATAATTGTACATTTTTTATTTTATAAAATGGGTCGATTTGGATCATAATCCGTATTATTAGATCAAGTGAATTATGGGGCAAATCAATGATCTATTACATAATGAATCATATTATTGACCCGTTATCACAATTTAGTGAAATATATTAAAACAGAGGATAATTTGGCCTATATCAACCTTACGCAACTAGTAATATTAATTTTTTACTTGTTCGAGACCTGCATTCTTATCTATGTATCTATATAGACTGAAATATAATATTGTCTACTCCTTCCGTCCCAAATTAACTGTTTAGTTTTGACTTTTTAAAGTCATATTGACTATTTTTAAAACTAATTTTTGTCAAAATATAGGTAAAGAGATTATAACCAAAAGAAAGTATATACAATTTACTACCAATACCAAATTTTATAATGTTAAAAAATATATTTATATATGCTTAATTATTAATTTTAAAAATAATCAATTTGACTAAAAAAAGTCAAAACTAAGCAGTTAATTTGGAACGGAGGGAATATCAAACCAACCACTTGCACAACATTTAATGAAAAACATAATAAAGACATGAATCATGATTATGATAAAAGTAACTAAATAGGTGAATTATATATTTACAAACTAGCATGACAACTCAACACGTGATAAAAAAAGGATAAGCTGATTAAAGACACGTGAATTAGGTCACATAATTTCAACAATATAAATAGAATTTCTTGCACAAAAACAAGGGTAATCACTCTCTCATTCTCTATTCTAAAACCTCCGTTGCTAACATAACATTCATTATCCAAGTTAATTATATATTTTCATTCTTTATTCTTCCAAATGAAAATCACCGTTGAGTCACCGTTTTGTTGGTTGTGCAGGCCAAAGTCCACCCAGAAAGAAAGGAAGGTTAATAATTATAAAACTAGATGAGTATTTTTTAATTATTATTATTACACTTGCAGCTTTAACATATCTGTTAAGACTTAAAATAGCACAAAATTGCATAAGAGCCACTCAAAATTAAAAGCAAAACCCATTACATGAAGTGTCCAAGTAATAGAACTCATCCAGCCCAACAAAATTGGTCCTGGATCTATGGAAAGAATGGAACATTCCATAAACTTCTCATTCTTTTTCTAGAGAGACAAGGCATCACCAAATGGCACTGCTCCACCTCCACACCAGAATCCCTCTCTCCCTCCACCACCACCACCACCGCCTCCTCCTCCCATCCACCGGAAAAAGAACACCGTGTACCACCATGTCAATTTCTTCATCGCCATCACCTTCAACAAAACAAGATTCATCAGACCATGAAAAAAATTTGCTAACCCAAGTCCTAAAATACCATAATCAAACCAAACACTCCTTCACCAATTACGCCAGAGGCCCTCACGGCCTCGACTGGGCCAACCAACCCGACCCGTTTCGCCGCTACATTTCTTCCCCTCTCCTCCCTCTCGTACACCTCCCTACTATTCCCGACTCTCCTCTGTACTCCTCTGTCTTCAATTCTCTCTCCCCCCCAAAACCCATCTCCAAATCCACCATTTCTCAGCTCCTCTATGATTCTCTCTCACTTTCAGCCTGGAAAACTACTGGGTTTTCAACATGGTCACTTCGGGTAAACCCTAGCAGTGGCAATTTACACCCAACTGAAGCTTATATTATTTCCCCACCAATTGAATCCGTTTGCAGTTCATCTTTTGTAGCTCATTATGCCCCAAAAGAGCATTCTTTGGAGCTTAGGACCCAAATTCCATCTGGGTTTTTCACCAAATTCTTTCCATCTGGTTCTTTCCTTATTGGGCTTTCTTCCATTTTTTGGCGGGAAGCTTGGAAATACGGTGAAAGGGCGTTTAGATATTGCAATCATGATGTGGGACATGCCATTGCCGCGGTGTCAATGGCAGCTGCTGTACTTGGATGGGATGTTAAGATTTTAGATGGGTTAGGATTTGTGGATATTGAGAAGCTAATGGGGCTCGAAGTTTGTCAAGAGATGAAAATTCCGTCTAGGCCAGTTAAAGGAAAGTTTCCTGAGATTGAATTTGAGCATCCTGATTGTGTTCTTCTTGTTTTTCCTAGTAGAATTGGTGAACTTGATGTGGATTATAAGGGTTTGAGTTCCGCCATTTCAGGGTTTTCGGAGTTGGAGTGGAAAGGAAAGCCTAATTTACTCAGTAAAGAGCATGTTGTTTGGGACATTATTTACAGAACAGCTGAGGCAGTTAAAAAGCCTTTAACTGCGCAAAATAAATTCATAATTGATCCATTTGTGAGTAGTGGGGTGTTTAGTGAAAGTTCATATAAGGGCCTAAATTTACATGAAGTTGTTAGGAAGCGTAGGAGTGCAGTTGATATGGATGGAGTTACTGTGATGGATAGAGAAACATTTTATCAGATTCTTTTACATTGTATGCCTTCAGGTTCGGGAAGTGGAGAGAAACAAAGGAGACAGTTGGCATTGCCATATCGAGCTCTTTCTTGGGATTCTGAAGTGCATGCTGTGTTATTTATTCATAGGGTTGTGGGGTTGCCAAGGGGTTTGTACTTTTTAGTGAGGAATGAGGATCAGTTTAGTGATCTCAAGAGAGTTACAAAGTCTGAATTTAAGTGGGAGAAACCAGAGGGTTGTCCGGATGAATTACCTCTATATGAGCTTGCAAGAATTGATTGTCGAGTGCTTGCTAAACGCCTTTCTTGCAATCAGGTATGTGTGTACAATGATTTTTTGACCATTGCAGATTATTTATACTTATTAAGGCTTATTAAACTTTGGTATGCTTGTAAGTCATAGATTTTAAGTCTTGAATTACCTAATATTAAACGTTAGGACACAATGACTATTACTTTTAGAAGAATTTTAAAGTCAAAAAATAATCTACTGTTTTAAAGCCTCTTTGTTTGAACTAAATGTGAGTGAAGATGGGAAACTGGAGTACAAAATACACATAAATTCTCTCAAAAGTGGTTTATTTTTTATTCCTAAAAAGTGAAACATGAAACAACATTAAAGCTATTAAGCATCAAGAGAACCTGCCTAAAGCTATTAAGCATCAAAAGAAGATGCGTGATTCTGCTTGTCATAAAAAACAAACTCACCGGAGCATGCGTGACCCGAACTAGGCGACCCACATGTGAAATTCCAGAAGACAAGCAGAAAATGGCTGTCTGGAAGGGGGCTATCCTTGGCTTCAGCCAGCGCTATAGAAGAGGCCTACAAGAGTGCCAAAAAGGGTCCTACACTAATGACACTACTTCTTGCTAAAAGGTCGTGTTCTTTATGCAGGACATTGCTAGTGATGGCTGCTTCAGTCTAGGTATGGTTGCTCATCTTGAGCCAACCTTGCAGAACAAGGGGGTATGGATGTATCCTCGGTTATTTTGGGAGACAGGTGTTCTTGGCCAGGTTTTGTACCTTGAAGCACATGCAGTTGGCATCTCTGCTACCGGAATAGGTTGCTTCTTTGATGATCCTGGTATGTCAATTTTCACCTTCTTCTGTCCAGAATTCTAGAGTGTCATATATAACGATACTTTTTAGTTTCCATGTTGAGATATGGAGTTCTACTGGTGATATCTATGTAAACTTTGTGTGCATTATATTTACATAGGGATTGAGCTAAAATGAATATGAAGATATTATGGACATCCCTATTTTCCCGATAAAACACACTTAAGAAATTAGATTACCTTATAAAGTAAGATCTGATTTAATTTAGTACCAATATGGAGAGAATTATTAGAAAGAGCAAATGCTAACGATAGAAGATATCATTTCACTGACCAAACTAAGAGTGGGTTTTGACATATGACAAAACCATGGGTTATTAAAAACAATGAAAAGCTGAATCCAAGGAGCACAATAGCTAACGACTCAGAAAACATGCAGTCTTAGACTGGCTACCTTAACATTTACTTGTAAATTTCAATGAAAAGTGACCAGCTGGGAGCTAAAATACACTAGATTGATGTTGTACATAGTTACATCGATACGTTACACTGCTGGAGTTATTTTAGAGCATCAGGCAGCACTTGCTTATGTTCCCCCTTTAACACCCTTCTCACGGCCCCCACCTACCCCAGAAAGAAAGAAAAAAGAAAAAAACACTGCAGTTGCAGAAAACAATGGAAGATACACAAAATAACTCTTCTATTAAGCTGTAAGAAAAACCTCTATAACTCCTCTTTCACTACGACTATTATACAGTATTTGCTGGATTTCCTAATTTTTTAGCTGTTCAATACTGATGTTTTTCCCTAATGGATGATAACTAGTTGCCATATTTGCTAACAATATCATTATCAATCAATTATAATCGGCATAACACATAGTTACGAATCTATAGGTCTTTTAAGATATATTTTGGTCTTGTATGTTACTGTTGATTACTAAATTTTCCATATTATACTGATTCATATTAAACCCTAGATGACTATTGTGGAGATAGAATGATAGATATCTATTGGTATTCTTGATCTTGTTATCATGTTTAAAAAAGTTACCATATTTAGGATGAACCGATTGAAGATAAATTCTGATACTTGACAAATTTTCACGAGTAATAGTTTCCTGTATGGGAATATTCTTTTAATTACTTTTCTGTACCTTTCCTAACTATATTTTAAACACTAATTCAATTGCTAAGCATGTAAAAGAGAACTTATCAGTCTTCACAAAATTTAGTAAACATGCTCAAGGACAGGCCTTCAATCTCATAGGACTTCACCTTCGACCATTTTAATCTGTGTATTACTTCAATCACTTTTTATGGCCTATATGATTACCCTTTCTGAATAAATTTAACTTTTTCCAATAGCAAATAATATGAAGGTTGTAGGCCATAATCTCTAATATAGTAGCACAAATAGAGTTGCTTAGGTGAGACAAGTGAAACAGCGCAAATACATGATTAATGCAAATTAGTTATTTTGAAGAAAATAGGTACCATACAGAAGGTTGATTTTTTCCATCATTCTTGTCACCTCATAAGTTCTGGACTAAACATAACAGCATACTTATACCCTCAGTTCCTGGACTTTTTCAATCTGGCAACTTTCCAACTATTTTGGAATTGTCAGAAAATTCTGTACATTCTTTGCTATATATACAAGAACCATACAACCATATATAGCCGGATAACTTAAGATTATAAGCAAAATATATTTCCATCTTCTGTGATATGTGTGTGATGATGTATAGTTCTTGAATGTCTTCCATTCTCAAATCTTAGTGCAAGTGTGCAGCAACTAAATTATTTTCTGTCGATCTTTTTTCAGTGCATGAAGTTCTTGGATTGAGAGGTTCAAACTATCAGAGCCTTTATCATTTTACTGTCGGATCTCCTGTTGTTGACAAGCGAATAATGAGCCTACCTGCATATCCAGGCCCCTAGGCCCCTGACATTGATTCTTAATTAGAATGCGAAATCACAATACCTGAGAATAGTACATATCCCAAAGAGCCAGTAGATTGAGTTGCAAACAGATTAGACCCATAAAATAATGTACCGAATGTAGTGTGATAAGTTGTTTCTTGTATGTATATCATTGTATAACTTGTATGCTTCAGAATGAGTTTCACTTTGTGAAGTGAATAAGAATTACCGTACATTTTTAATTGGGTTTTCTCCTTTGTCATATACTTTTGTATTGTATGAATAATGCTATGTTCACCGAATTTGTGCACTGAATGAAACCTTTTCTTATATAATGCAACCTTATACAAATGTATATATATTTTTTTTAAAAAAAGTGAAAATAACAATGCATCTTTTTTCTATATATTGCAACACAGCAAATAACATGCAACTTTTTTGTGTATTACGGATGTAACTTTTTCCTATATTTGTGCACATAATCAGTGGATGTATCATTATTCCTTTTGTATACATAAGTACTCTTATGATGATATATTTTCTGGTGTAATGCTAAAGATCCTAAATGTTTATATGGAAGTTTGATTCTTAAATAAATGGGGAACTGATTTTCCTGCTCCAAACCCCCCCTTACAGTCGGGGAAACCCTTCAGTTGCTCAGAAGACTCGAGAGGTGGTTTAAAACTTTGGATAAAACCTTCGGACTATTATGAGCATCGTTATCCTCGTACACTTGCTGTCATTTGTATATGCACTTAGCACATATCAAGTTAAAATTCCGAACTAGGATCTAGATTGTCTTTCACATCCAAATAAAAAATAGGGAAGAAAACATTTTTATGCGGGAATGTAAAGAATAAGAACAAAGAAAATCAGAGTGTGAAAATGGCAGTGTATCTATTTCTGTTATGATTTTGAATACAATGAGATATATACACTCTCTCTTATAACCAGAAAAAAAAAGGAAAAAGAAAAGAATAAAAAAAGAGAAAATGTACGCTCCTGGACATTTGAATGGAATGAGTACTTGGTTGCCCTCTACAATATATATTGAACCCCCAAATTGACTTCACCCTTAACATACCAAGACCAGCACTGGCCGGCTCTATAAAGTGGCGCTTGGCACCCAACTATACTGCAATATTAGAACTAGTCTCTAACAATGCATATGTAGATCCTTGAAAAAGAAATATCAATAAGGATTCTCGAGTCTGCAACAGCTGCATCAGCTCCGGAAGAGACGTACAGATTATTCTGTAACAAAGTAAATACTATCAACATAAACCATAATTAAATTAAACGATGAATTAGATAGGCCTCCTTTCAAGCCTAGTGGCATTTAGAATGTCGAGGACATATGCCTGTCACTCCAACCACCTAAGCATATGTTATGAGAAGTCTGGTGTAGGTCTGAGCTATCTGCACTTTACTTTCTCAATGTTGACTCGATGGTCTTTGTAAATAACATACCTTGAAGCAGACAAAGATTAGTAATTATTCAGTTGCAAACTAATTCAACGTAAACGGTAATATTATCTGATATCAAGCAGATCCCCTGGTAGGGCTTCCTTATCTATCACAGATAACTCTTAATCGAGAGTTACTACTAGCTTGGGCAGCAATAAAGCTTCAAAGGAAGTTAACGTCAAATAAAGGACAACCCCAAAAAACTACCATATAGTACTGCATGAAGTCCATGGTGTTTTACCTATAAATTTAGTACTCCCTCTGTCTGGAATGAGTCCTACTTCTTTTGTTGTCTATCTTTTTTCCAAAAAACAAAAAGGAAGAAAGAAAGTAGGACTCTCGTTTCCAGACGAAGGGAGTATCAAAATTCCAGATTTTTTAGTCAATTCCTGTCCAATCAAATGAAACAGAATCTTACCATAACAATCATTTTAAGTAACAATCATTTTAAACATAGTGTGAGATAGATAGACAGATGTTACCTTTTTTCCCCAAGCATCCCAACTTCCCAAGTTATCCTAATTCTGGCATTTTCCAAAGAGAACTAGGAAAACTATCTCCACCGCAAATGCAGTTGACAAGGCTAAGCCGGTCCTTTTAGAGAACTGAAACAAATCCAAGCAAGCGAAAACTGCTGACAAGCTCGTTTAGGCTCAAGCTCTTGGGACTCCACTATGCCCAGGGCCACATAAATAGAAGTCATCATATCTTTATTATTGCTCTGTCTGACAACCTTTCTGGTCGTTTCCTTGTACTTAAAGGGCTTTTAACAACCTGGATTGGTTTAACACCTGCAATGGATTCTTGACCACGATGACCACTTAATATACTTGTACATAAAAAAATCAGTCAACCATATTGAGACCAGCAGATTTACCAGAATGTGTGGAACAAATATTTTTCGAAATTGAAGGGGTTCCATAACCCAAGAATGCTATCCATCTCATACTTAAATGAATCCAGGAAGAGACCAAGTGAAAGGCCGGCTTTCCAATAATTGAACATGGTGATCAGGTTCCTTACTTTATCGAATAACGGAAGAGAAGCTCTATACATGAGAGCACCAATCCCCTCCACTACAGCCACAGCCAAAGCAGCAGACAGAATATCCCAGTCACCTGTTTGCCCTATAACAGTTGCAAAGGCGGTTGAGCAGTAAAAGCCCACCAAGAAAAATAGTAATTTCATAGGAAAATCTTTCCTTAACTCTTTAATTCTTTCATCTAATTTGCTTTGGATAGATTGGATGGCCCTAATAAGTCGGGTTCCACTTTTGTTGTTATTTGTGGGAGAAGAATTCAATTCACTGCCATCTACATTGCTCTTAATAGACCACTTCCCCCTCCTACAATGAAGGACCAAAATTTCAAAATGAATATGTAGACATTTCAAGTAACGAGAATAGCATACAAGAGATATCGTGCTCATCAGAGTATGTTAGTCGCTCACTTAAACTGACAAGTGACAATAAAGATTGACATTTTTCTTTTTGATAATCATAATAAACTTGAGCATAGTCCATATGGTACATAACAACCACATAAACTCCCAAATCCTAAAACTAGCTACTGCAATACAAATAAATTTTATGCATCCATTCAAAAGTTACTCACTTCGAAGTGCTGAGAAGATAAGGTCTTGCCATGTGAAAGAATTCCAATCGTGAATACAATGTCTTGCAACACGAAAAGGTAGTTTTGTGGAAACAAGCAGCAAGGAAGACAGCGGAAAAATGAGGTCCCACATGTTTAGGAGTTGGAAGTTGAGTACGTGTTTGATAACTAGGTGATGGCATTCTAGTTGCCATCACTGAGAACCTGCAAGCCAACACTGAGAACCTGCAAGCCAACACTCACAATGTCATAAGAACCTTCAATCAGACAAATGATTGATGACAGAAAGTGAAGACGATCAAATCTGATTGAATGGCTTTGATAATCTTTTTCAATGCAGTCTCTAACATTCCGTTGAATGCCACTATCGCATCCGTCTCACTTCACACTAACACTGGATTCCTCCCAATTTAAAACCCTCACTTTCCTTTTGGGGACGTCTCAAAATAAGTTCACACTGAAAACAAGAAACCATATCTTATATTATCATATAAATTTTGATCTTGCCCGTTGATCATATTAAGGTCAAATTTTCCTCAAACGTGTATAATTCCAAACGGTAACTTTGAAATTAGGTTGGAATGAGTACTTCAAATATTCAATATAGCATCATAAAACATTTTCACACCAACATAATAATAGACTAATGTTGTGTTTGGTTGGTGGGAATGGAATGGAATGAGCTGGGAATGGAATGACCATTCCTTCTGGAATGACTAAAAATATGTTTGGTTAGTCAGTTGGAATGAGCATTCCATTCCTTTAGTTATTCCATTCATATCTGAAATATTATTTTTCATTCCTTTCTAAATAGGTGGGTTTATTTCATTCCCTTCTGCTTCGTTCATTTTATTATTGGTAAATAGCTTATCTGAAATATAATAAGCTTATTAGTAAACAACTTATTATTGGTAAACAACTTATTATTCAAACAGCTTATTATTGGTAAACAACTTATTTAAACAACTTATTATTCAAACAGCTTATTATTGATAAACAACTTATTATTCAAACAGTTTATTATTAGTAAACAACTTATTATTCAAACAGCTTATTATTGGTAAACAGCTTATTATTGGTAAATAACTTATTTAAACAGCTTATTGGTAAAAAACTTATTATTTAAACAGCTTATTGGTAAACAACTTATTATTAATAAACAACTTATTATTTAACCAACTTATTGGTAAACAACTTATTAATAATTAACAACTGATTATTTAAACAGCTTATTGGCAAACAACTTATTATTAGTAAAGAACTTATTATTTAAACAGCTTATTAGTAAACAAGTTATTGTTGGTAAACAGCTTATTGTTGGCAAACAACTTATTGGTAACCAACTTATTATTTAAACAGCTTATTGGTAAACAACTTATTATTTAAATAGCTTATTATTGATAAATAGTTTATTAATAGTAAACAACTTATTATTTAAACAACTTATTGGTAAATAATTTATTATTGGTAAACAACTTATTAGTAAACAACTTATTTAAATAGCTTATTAGTCCTTATTATTGGTAAACAACTTATTATTTGAACAACTTATTGGTAAACGGCTTATTTAAACAGTTTATTGGTAAATAACTTATTATTTATTATTGGTAAACGGCTTATTGAAATAACTTATTGGTAAACAACTTATTGTTTATTATTAGTCCTTATTATTGTTCATCAAGGCTTTTTTTAAAAAAAAAAAATTCATGCATGAAAGTGTTTATTTGAATTTTAAATGAATAAAAATATAAAAAAAAATATTTTTCTAGCGAAGATGTTCTTTTAGTTCTATTTAATTTATTTTTTTCATTCATTTTTATAAGTTAGTAGTATATAAAAAATGAAAAAAAAATCATTTCACATTCTATTCATAATGTAATTCATGTAAACTAAACACCTAAAGTAAAATGGTGATTCTATTCCTGACGGAATGAATGAACAAACCAAACATAAAAATGAGAATGACCATTTTATTCCCATTCTCATTCCATTCCTTAAGCTATTCCATTCCTTAAGTCATTCCATTCCATACATGCCAAGGAATGAGAACCAAACACAGTATAAGAATTTTGAATAAAGGACATGGTCTTAGCATATATGCACGACAGAATTCTTGTGTTCAATATATGCAAATATGCAATCTTTTCCCATATTCCTACTACTTCAATGTTGTCATTTACCTCAGAAAACATCTTTAACTCCATAATTAGTTCTACACTTAATTTCTCACAAAAAGCATTTAAACCATTTTAAGCATCATTCAATAAATTCATCAACCAAAAGAAATGAAACCCCCAAGAAGAGCTAAAATCATGGGTTCAAATGGCATCTGCAACATTTTTTGAAATCCTAATAACCATAACATAAAACAAAACCATACATAGAAAAGCAACACCCATCTCGAAAATGGTCCATAAAACAAAGATTACTATAGCAAATATCACTGATTGCAAAATAACCCAATATCATAATTTTTGTCAAAACACTTGCTTAGTATATATATAATCTGCATACTCTGTTTTCGGTTAGTGTTTTAAGAGTGAACAAATTAACTTCACAAATCATGTCCCATTTTAAGAGAGCAAACTATTCAACATACCCAATTTCAGCTGAGTTCTGCATAATACAAACTTTTGGTGTAGAAAAAAGGTATATACCAAATAACTGAATAAGCAGGACGAAGAATATAGTGAGATGATTTAGGTTTACCAGGAATCTCAAGACTGCTTCTTGTCTTTATCCTTTGTTTCTTCTTCTTATTCTTCTTCTTCTTAAAGGTACCAATTTTAATTTGTACTTTTGAGTATAAATCTCTCTCTTTGAATGAGCAAGGAAAAGATAAGGTAACAGAACAAAGAAAAAAAAATGGGGGACCAATTAAGACTATATTAATCAAGAATGTATTTTTATTTCTTGACGACTATCTTTATAATAAATTGTTGTATTAAAAAAATTATAATTTAGTTGTAATAGCATAATAACAAATTTATGCGGACAAATTTTAAAATATTATATTATTTTATATTACTTTTAGTATTAATAAAAAAGAAATACTTTATCCGTCTTATAAATACCGCAACACATTATTTTTGAAAAATCTCTTAAAAATTAAACATTTTTGTAAGTAATTTTTGTGAAATTAAATGACCGATTTACTATATTCGTGGCACTTTTATCATTTAATGCATCATTTCACTAACTAAAAGTTTAAAACATTTGTAGTTCATAATCTTGTAACACTTTTAACTAGATATTTAATAGGGGTTAATTAAAGAATAAATGATTAATCTTTTTTAAGAAAATTGTACAGAAAATTATGTTATAATATCTATATAGTGGAGATAGTAAAATTTTATAAAGTAAAACTATTTTTATGAGCCAGGGAATACGTAGAGAGAGTTAATGTCATTGTAATTTTATACTCTCCCGTCCCAAATTAATTGCTCAGTTTTGATTTTTTTAAATCAAATTGACTATTTTTAGAATTAATAATTAAGCATATATAAATATATTTCTAAAATTATAAAAATTGGGGTTAGTAATAAATTGTATATACTTTCTTTTGGTTATAATCTCTTCACCTATATTTTAACAAAAATAGTAAAAAGATTAATTTTAAAAATGATCAATTTAATTTTAAAAAGTTAAAATTGATCAATTACTTTGGGACAAAGAGATTAGTAACTTTTTTTTAGAGCCACCGAGGAAAAGTTAAGGAAGAGCTTAGAAATTTTTTATCTTTGATCGATAGTGCTCATTAAATTTTAATTTTAGCCAAAGAAAAAGATACAAACACGTGAACTTGCAGTAAAATTTTATTTTATTTTTATATCTATTTAAAATAATGAAATGATTATATTATTTTACTATTCCTCAGCTGCATGTGTTGATATTCCTCAACTACATATGCATCAACACATGATATGATTATTATATTTTTTGAAATAATATCACCGAAAGAAAAAAAATTGTACAAAAAATTATGTTACAATATTTATATAATGGTGAGAGTAAAATTTATAAAATAAAACTCTTTTTATGAAGTAGGGAGTACATAGAGATGGGAGAACAAGAGTTTGTTCGGCTATTAGCGTTTGAACTTTTAAACATGCCGTAGCAATTTTAGTGTATTGCATATGAGGCTCAAAAATATATTTATGAGTTAAATAAATTATATTTAAAATAAATTATGAATAAAATTTTTAAATATATTCAAACTTTTAAATATTTTAAACGCACCAAACGTTAACCAAATATTATAATTTTATAGTTACTTTTTTAGTCACTTGTTAAGTTCTCATTTCTGTTGGAAGAAAAGATACAAACTTATGAGCCTGCGCGCTGAAAGGGATTTAATTTCCAATAAGACTAGGGGACCGGTTATCGGCGACCGGTCCACCGACTGGTTCTAATTTTTTTTATTATTAACTTTCAAATAATTTATAATATTTATTTTAATTTAAATTTTTATAAAATTCAGTAATTTAAGTATAATTTGGATACATATTAAAAACAGAACTATAAAATCTTTGTAATTTTATTTTTAATATGTATCCAAATTATACTTAAATCATTAAATTTTATAAAAATTTAAATTTAAATAAATATTATAAATTATTTAAGAGTAAAAAAAAAAGATCCCAAATAACCGATCACCCCAGAAAGATTCGTTTAATTTCATACCTATTGAAAATAAAGAAGTGATTATTATTTTTTGACTATTCCCCAGCTGCATTTGCACCCACATGTGATATGATTATTATATATTTGTAAGTAATACTCTGTCACCGAAATAAAAAGATAAAGACACTCCGTGCGAAAAAGTATAGAAAAAGAAAACTCTTCCTTCCTTTTAGGGTTTACTCCTGGATTCGGAGCTCCCTGCTTCTCAGCGGCTACAACTTTGTATTGCTTTATCCTCCGCCAATCACTGGTAAACTCTCCGATCGATTACTACACCACTTCAAAACCCAAAAGTTCGTTTTTTTCCTTCTATTTACTACTCAATTCATGGAAGTATATATCTTTTAGGGCTTTGTTTGTTTTTTATTTTTATTTTTATTTTTTTCATAATTGAATCAAAGGATCTGATTCTGAACTCAAATGGGTGTAATCTTTTCCCCTTGAATTAGCTCATTAGCTCGATTCTTCATGCTTTAGATGTGGGCCGGTACTGTAGGTATCAGTATTAAGTAATTCTGAGCTGGTGATAATGCTTGATTATTAAGTCATCAGACTGCAATTTAACTGCATATAAATCATATATGGCTGTGTTGTTTTGTTATATGGTCCGAGTTATTTCACACAAATTAATAGGGCATTCGTAGGAAACAAATAGTTAGAAATTGGGGGAACCTTAGAGAATTCATTTCTTATTAATAAATGCTCATGGATAATCTCGGTTCTTGTTTATTACTAGAACAGGGTTCCAATTCTTTTGGAAGTTAAGATACGTAAATTTTCAGGTTAATAGATCTATGGTCTCTCCTTAGGTTGAAAGTTGGTTTGCACCTCTTTAACTGGTCTCGTTCATGTTTTACTACTTGGGTTTAAGGGTTTGACTTAAGCATAAAGCGCTGCGTTATATGCTCCTTCTGCAACTGCAGGAAGACTATATGGTTGGAGCATGATTTACACCATACTTGTAGGAAAAGCTAGAAGACAAGAGTAAAGGAATGGGCTTGTATATGCTCTTGTCTTATTTCTTTGCAATGAAAAGATGTAGGACATTACCTTCGTATTATTTGGAATATAATGCCCCAAATTACTGGCTTACCAAATGGATACAGATATCCATTTCTTCTGAATACCTGACTAGCACCTCTATTTTGATTATTGAATAAATCCGTCCTGGGGAAATGGCTGTCGAGGTATGCCCCTATGTGGTGGAGAAAGATAGGACGTGAGAAAGGTAGCTGGTGAAGGCGTGAAGCAGAAGTTTGGGTGGAGGAGGGGTCTAGGTGTCTTAATCGGCTAATAAGATTTCTTAGGCATTGGGCAATAATAAGCAAAGGGGCAGGAAATTTGTCAGAGCACATCGGGTTCTGAGGATTTATTGGATTATTCTATGCACAGGTGTAAATGGTCGATTTTGGCCAGTGTTTGATGGGCTTTTGCCCTTAAATTTCGGTTGTAAGAGTGCATCGCCGAAGTCGATTGTAATAGTTGGGTTTGGTGAGCTAGGTGTGGCTGGTTTAGTATCGGTTTTGGTCAGTTTTCGGTTTTTACGTCATACACAAACAATTCATGACTTTAATCAAATAATATTTGTATGCAGGTTTGTACATCTTGACGTACATTAGAACAATTTGATTCCTACATGAGGAACACAAATCAGTAATTGAATAATCTATTTCTGGCAATCCCTTTTGCTCCCACAATGCCAATTTAGGTATCCAAAATCTTGAGTGACAGTTCGGGACTAAAATCTGAATAGCAGCAGAATCAATTTTGGTTACTCAAGAATCTCCTCCTTGAGAGAGAATTTAGAGTTTCTACTCAAAGTGAATCTTAGAGTGAGGAGACTGAGTGAAAGATTGTCCTTGAGAGAGAGAGAGAGAGAGAAGAATCTTTGCCTTGTTCCATGAGAGAGACGCCGTGAGAGTCATGAGCATATAAGAGAGAGAGGTGCAGAGGTTGTGAGTGGAAGAGTCAAAGATAGAGAGAGTGAATCCTTAGCAATAAAGAGTGTGTTATGTTTGTATTCGTATATGTTTAGACTAAATATATAATCTATTCTCAAATAATCTGGTTCGGTAAATTAACCGGATTTTCTGAGGTAAACTGGGCACCAACTGACTGACACTTGTTTTTTCCTCAAGAGAACTTGTTACTAAATGACTTGGATATAAAACCGGCCAGGATTGACCAGTCTGGTCCAGTTTGGCCCTTTTTTTTTGGGTTGTGAAACAGCCCTAATTTATGAAATGCCTCTGTTGTATATTTTGTTTTTGATTGTGGGTTCTGGAAAGCTCGTATAGAAATATAACTAATGCAGTAATTGAAGAACTTCAATTTCTATGGGCCTTTTAAACATGTCGCATAGTTTCTTTTGCCTTTCAGTAAAGGACGGGTTCTTGTATGCATAACAAATGATTATCGAATAGTATTTGACTTCGGAGAGTAATCAAGTTTCAATACATATATTTTTGTACTAGGAAGCTGCTGTTCTTTGCACTTCTTTTTTTTTTTGGGGGGTGGATGTGTGTGGGTGGAACAAGTCCTTTTTGTATATTTAGATAATGTAGCATTTCTTTATATGTTTTATTTGTGTAGCACCAACATAAATTCCATTGATTGATTACCATGTGTCTCGTATCAATGACACAGATGTTTACCTTGTTGTTTCTAGTTCAAAGGTTGTTGGTTATGCATGCTGAATCCACTGAATCGCCGGTATGCGGTATCTATAGGTACGCTTTTCAGCTTCCCTACTTTCTTTATATAAATTGTAAGGGTAATTCTCTTGGGTTATGGGGTGATTCTCTTTGGCTTTCTTATCTTGTATCTAAGTAGCAATGCTATTGGAAATGGTAATGTAAAGTTCACATTTATAGGGCCTTCTAAAGTTTTCCTGTAGGATTTTGTAACACAATCTTTCCACTCTTTTTCACGTTGTCAATTCCAGAAACTCTTCATCCTTGTGCCTTGTGCTGTTTACACTTTCAGGACCTACAGGGGTAATTTCTTTTTTCAAATGTTATAGGAAACCTTAACTTGCTTAGAAATACTGTTTTGGGAAACTTTTTTTTTGAGATTTTATATTTTCAAAGAAGTGATATCTTGGTTTTATTCTTTGTTTCCCCAACATATCTGATCATTGGATGGGAATGTTCGGAGGTCGATCATATATGTTTCTTAACATGTCAGATTCTTTTAAAGTTTCTTTAATGTTTGAAATAGTCTTCCTTAAATTTCTGGATATTTTAAAGTTTCTGTGTCTCACGATTCAACCAATATCAACTTTCAAAACTTGAAATGCTAATAGCATGTTGATAAACCATTACTAATCATGATTTCACCCTCTCTCTTGAATTATATTTATATATATATTTATATTACAGGCCTCTAATTTTGGCACTGCTAACCTATCAGCTTCAGAGTTAGGCTAACAGTGTGCCCCATCTACAATAGAAGAAAATGTGCTATATTGTTGAATATAATCACTTCATTTAGTTAAATTAGTGTGGGATCTATCCTTTTGGTATTTTGGTGCAAAGTCTGTGCATATGATGGCTTACACTTGATCTCTGAACTTCAGGTAAGTCCTGTTGACAAAATTTTATTGCTGATGCCTATGTCTTTGCACCTTGCTTTCTAGTAAATTACTACTATTTGGTTTTTCAGTTAGTGATCTAAATACTACTATGTATATTTTTCCTTCGTTATGGTTTCCTCAGAAACCTTATGAGGCTTCTTGTTGCGAATAGGCTTCTGTAATGATTTGTCCCTAGCGTTTTCTCCTCCTTCCTTTCTCATGAGTTGTGATTTAACTAAAAAAAGATTGCTAGAAGGTGCAAAAGCCATGCACATGCAAATTGCAAAGTATATGGAAGCTCCAAATGATTGTGCTTCTTCCTACTGCTTTTTGTCTAGATCTTCTCTTAACATAAGCGAACTCCTCTTTTAAATAGTTTTTCATCTAATAGTGATGATATGTTGTAGTCCATTTGAAGAGGATGCATTAGGTGCTAATAGTTTGCCTGACATTGGTTTTACTGTTCCAGAGCATTGTAGATATATATTCTGTAATTGTTGTATGCTCATGCAGAACTATCATGTAACTTTGCATACCCTCTAAATTTCCTGCTGATGCCATCTACGCTATTATGCAAGTTTGCAGGTTGTCATACGTTGGTCTTTGACGGAAACTTGATATTGCCTCTTCACTGGAAGTAGCTATGCAACCCACTGGAGGGAAAGACAACCAACTTCGTGACGGCAGTCATCAGAAGGTCCACCCTCAACCTATGGAAGAGACCACGAATCAGAATCCAGAAGCTGTGGAATCCCTGATATCCAAGATTTTTACTAACATTTCCTCCCTAAAGTCTGCTTACATCCAACTGCAAGCTGCTCATACTCCTTATGACCCTGATAAAATTCAAGCTGCTGATAAGCGTGTAATTTCAGAGCTGAAGAATCTGTCTGAACTCAAACATTATTACAGGGAGAACAACCCCAAACCTGTGTGTGTTTCCCCTCAGGACTCACGTTTAGCAGCAGAGATCCAAGAACAGCAGAGCCTATTAAAAACCTATGAGGTCATGGTAAAGAAATTCCAGTCTGAAATTCAGAATAAAGATTCTGAGATTCTTCAGGTTCAGCAGCAGATCTCAGATGCAAATCAGAAGCGTGCAAAACTGGAAAAGAATCTCAAGCTTAGAGGCTTGTCTGCCAAAGAATCAGAAGGTTTGGGCGAGGAAAATGGATTATTCTCGATGGATTTAACCCCTGATCTCTTCAAGTCAGCAGTAGAAGCTGCTTCCAGAGCCATTCATGATTTTTCAAAGCCACTGATCAACATGATGAAAGCTGCGGGATGGGATCTTGACGCTGCTGCAAATTCTGTTGAACCAGACGTTGTTTATGCTAAGAGAGCTCACAAGAAATATGCATTTGAATCCCACATTTGTCAAAGAATGTTTAGTGGCTTTCAGCATGAAAACTTCTCCCTGGAAATGGAGAATCTTACCGCCTCCGAAGAAAGTTTCTTCCACCAGTATCTTTCCCTGAGAGAAGTGGATCCACTAGATTCTGTAGGCCAAAATCCAGATTCCAATTTTGGGAAATTTTGTTTGAGCAAGTACCTAGTTGTTGTTCACCCAAAGATGGAGGCTTCATTTTTCGGGAATTTAGATCAGCGGAACTGTATAATGGGGGGAGGACATCCAAGGACACCTTTCTACCAGGCGTTTCTAAAACTGGCAAAAGCAATATGGCTTTTGCATAGGTTGGCTTATTCTTTTGATCCTGCAGTGAAGGTTTTCCAGGTGAAGAAAGGATGTGAATTTTCAGAGGTGTACATGGAAAGTGTTGTAAAAAATTTTGTCGTGGATGAAGCCGATCAGAAGCCCAAGGTTGGACTCATGGTTATGCCCGGGTTCTGGATTGACGGCAATTTGATCCAATGCCAAGTCTACCTAACAGGGGTGAAGGTAGCTGAATGACATTTGTTTCTATATGTCAAATGTTCGCCCAAAATGTTGTATGTATGTATCTGGTGTGATTATCACTTTGTGATGCCTTGGCTAATATATATATCATGGCAGTTGTTGCTGTATTTGTTATTGTATACTTTGAAATGAAATGTTCTTTTTCCACATCTTACCATAGAATCTTCCTTCTTTATTTATGTTTGGGTGTGTTCTGTAAATAGCATGCTCTGAAGGTGTTGGTGCTTCGTTTTGCACAGCTTCTTTATATTTACTTGTTACATTTGACTTAGAGTAGCTTTTGTTGACCTCATTCCAGGTGATATTCTGGTCAAGTGTGTGGATTAGAGTGAAAATTTGCATTTGTCAAGTGAGAGAGATAAGCATGTGCTAATAGACAATTGAACACAATTGACTAAATATTGCAATTCCAGAACCTATCATAATACAGAATAGAAGACTAGCAAACATAAAAACTGGGACATATACTAATATATCCAAGTCACACCCCATCCCACTACATAAAAACAAACACAGGTAACAAAATTTTACTCTCATCTGTCCTGTCACAAAAAGTCTCACTTATAAAGTTCAAGGAAGTAATTTAATTCAATGTTTTCTTCTAAATTTGTTGGCTGATTAGTTTAGTAATAATGACATGATAATGAATTGAAATGGTCGATAAATTTGAGAACATTAGGAATCCTATAAGATTCGTTTGTTCTTTTTTCTTCGATAGATGGTCAGAACTTCATGATATCATATCATTTGATGTTACCGTAAAAAGAAATGACATTTTTTTTGTAACAAAAAAAATTGGTTAATATGACATGATTTGCAGAAGAGGAAATAACATTTACCATACTTCAACAGATAAACATTCTATAACTATAACTTAAGCAAACCTTCCACCATGATTTCTTTACTTTTGTCAATGATTTTGGTGTGTATATACAGAGACAAAACATAGGTTGGGGTCAATTGGGGTAACCTAGCTAAGACAACCTGTAGAAAAAAATATTTGCCATTTAACATCAAATTTACAATTTACACAAGTGACACCTTGTGTATGGAGCCATGGTATTACACATTTATTATTAAATAAACTATTTATTTGAATTATTGGTCGGTTTAAGAAATTTGCGGGTGTTTAAATAAAATAAATTGCATGTGTTCGTCCAACCATGAATTTCTGATAAAAAAAGTTGGGGGCTTGATTGACTTTGCAAGCTTAATATTTGCTCAAAGGCCACTCCAGTGTCACATGATTCATTAAGTGTCCCAACTTATATATTGCAATTCATATATTAAACGTATCTCTGATGAGATCTTAGCCTAGTAGTAGTTAAAACTAAAATATCGAGACTTTTTGTGAGGCTTGTTTGTGAGTTTATTTTTTTATCTTTCAGTGAAGTTTAATTGGTTCTTGATATTGTAATGGTGATGATGTACTTGAATATGAAATTATATTGTATTTTTCAAAAAACGGAAATTTAAAAAAATAATCTTAAACATATCCTTTTATTATACTTTCATTATTTAGCGATAATAGTATAAAATGATATAATATGTTTAAGTTTGTGATCCTAATTTAGTTATCACACTGTATTACTAAAATTAATAATTTATTATTTTAGTATATAAAATAAAAACACTTCATTAATAATCAAATTTTATAAATAAGATTTTTTTTGTGAAATAAAAAGAGTATTAAAGTATTACCTTAATATATTTACAATATATTTCGGTCTATTGAATTTTTTGATAAAAAAAAAAAGAAAGAAGAAGGGTATTACCTTAAGTTTAGGAATATGTTTGCCAAGCAATCTCTTTGTACCAGTTGCCGCAGACAAGAAGCCGTGGCATCAGTGGCGTGTATTCCAACGGCCCCCTTGGGCCATCTATATAATTATATAAACTTGTTTGTGATCGGATCGAATATTATTCCATTCAAGTCTTAATTTTCAAATCAAGTCAATTCATTACATTAGACACGTATTTACTCCGCCTTTATTAAAAAACTACTCCCTAATATATATATATATATATATATATATATATAAACCATTTTGTTAAAATTATATCTTATAAATAGATCGAGTATATTTTTTAACAATAGGAAATAATACAATATACTCAAATTTGTTATCAAAATTATATTATAATATTACACTATTAAACAAATGATATCTTAATTTTCATAAATTTTATAACTTCTTTTTATGCAATGAAAGATAATTTTATTCTCGTCTTAAAATGATATCTTTAAAAACAAGGGAGATTAATATTAGTGAAAAGATAATGTTGGAATTGTTCTTTTTCTAAATTTTTTTGTTGGGGGACATAGTATTTGAATTACTAAGAGACTTTATTTTTTTGAAAGTCTTACTTATACAACAATTTCATAATTAATCACATTATTCACTATTACAATATCAAGAACCAATCAAATTTCATTAGAAGAGGAAAAAATAAACTAATGAACAAGTTTAACATAAAAAAAATAAAATTTTGCACAAAAGAAAAAAAAAATTCACTCGAAATAAGAATCAAAACTGAGACATGAGTTAACGTGGTTTGAAAAGGGTTGCTTAGTTAAAATAATAACTCACACGCAAATTTAGGATTTTATATTTAGATCCCAATCTTATTTGTAGGTTCTGGAAGGCCATTACACGTGAATTATATATTAAATATAGTTTGAATAAGTGAATAAAAATAGTAAATTAGATGAAATGCATGTGACAATGCCCCTATATAAACCATACTATTTTCTTCATATCCTTGTATCTCAAACACATTCATTCAACGCACAACTCGATCACAAAATATGACTCAAATTAGCTACACATTCCTACTCCTCATTCTAACCATTTTTTCCATCACCGGCACCGTTGAACCCGCCGGTCGTCGATGTTCGCGTGCTAGGGCATTCGTTGAGAAACAGTGCCGATCGACACGATACCCTAGGCTATGTGTCCAAGGTCTTTTAAGTCATGTCAACTCAACAATACAAACTCAAGAACAATTGGCTCAAGTTGCATTGACCGTTAGCCTAGCGAGGGCTCGATACACAAGGGCATACGTTGTTGGAGTGGCTAAACAACTTAGGCAAACGAAGCCGAGGGATTATTTACCCTTAAAAGATTGTTTGGACCAAATTAATGATAGTGTGACACAAATTGCCCTATCGATTAAAGAATTTCGACAAATGGGACTAGATGGGGATGATCAATTTTTTTGGCACGAGAGTAATGTTCAAACTTGGGTTAGCGCTGCCCTAACCGATGCCACGACGTGCATCGATGGGTTCTCGGGGCACGCTATACGAGATAAGGTTAAAGCTACGATTAAAGCCAAGGTCTTAAACGTGGCACAACTCACTAGCAATGCGCTAGCCTTGTTTAATGGATACACTGCAAGACATAGAGCCTCATTTCGTGCTAAAAAACCCTAAATCTTGTCTAAGGGTGCTCTTAATGCATGTGACTTTACCTTGTTTTTGTTGCTTAATTATACTGTGTTGATACTCATATGTATGCTACATATATCAAAGCTGTGAATATATGAAGTTTTTGATGTCCGATGTATCTTAGAGTTTAATTTTGCTAATACTTATAATAATAATAATTTCTTTATTTTTCAATATTGTGAGATTTAATACTGGCTATTTGAGTCGGAACGTACTTCACCTCTCATGAGTTGATCTCGAACAAGGCTCTAATCAGAATGAGTCTACCATCCGGGTTTAGTAGGTTTCACATAACTTTGATTAATTAGAGAAATTAAAGAAATAACCTATCAAGAAAATTGTATTTTTTTTTATTTTTTTTATTGAGAGAGAGAGAGAGAGAGAGTTGGCTTCAAGTTTCTTTTGATTAGTTCTCATCAAATTAGTCAATTTCAAAGGATGGAAAAAATGAGATTGATCCAATGGAGTGCTGCCAATGTTCCCAAAGAAAAAATATGATAAAACAAATTAAGTCTGTGATTTGACTTTTTCTTTCCTTTCCCATTTTATTTTTTTTTTATTTTTTTTTTGTTTTTAATGTGTATAATGAAGAATTTAGTGTGTCTATGACATATTTTAGTAATGTTTAAAAATGGCAAAATCAAATGAGAATCTAATAATTTTAAATTACAAAGAAAAGATTTTATTAAGTCATAATCATAAGATTACTATTCTCTCAAGTAATTAATACCTGGACCTGGACCTGAGCTGGCTTATCAATTTGCATATATGTAAATTGTACTCCTATAATTAGGTTTGATGAATTGCTGGCAGTACATGGTGGGAAGTCCAACTAATTAATTTCTACCGCTTATTCAGCAGCAAAGTAAGATCAACTTCACGAGTGAAGCAAAATCCTTGACTAATAATTTTAACCCTTTCTTTTCATCATATCACTAGCCCTCAAATAGAATAAAAAGAATTTAATTTACACCCCTTTTGAAAAAAATCTTCTTTAAATTTATCATATTTTTAGAATGATCTAATCTGAAATTTTAATCCTTTTTTTTCTTTGGAATAATTGTGTTTGTGTGGAAAGGATGAGACCATTACTCATTTTCATAAAATTAAAGGTGACTAATTAATAAACTCTTTCTTTTCCTATATTTATTTTCATTACATAGTAGTACTTTCATCTAAAATTAGTTGTTTGAATTTTCAATATTTGGTATAAATACAAAAATTTATTCTATATATTACATCAATTAAACTAGATATAGTAGAAGTATGAAACAAAGCGAGTACGTGCATCATATAGAATCATCATTATGTTGGTTAATTACATTAATTATGATGCTCATTTAATAAAATAATACAATTTGACTTTTGAGAACAAACAGTGACATATATTAAATTTTAAAATTGGTATGACTCATAAAAATTTAGAATGAAATAAATTTTATAATTAATAGTTTTTGTTATATAATATACAATTATAATAATTGTATCAATTAAAATTAAATAAAATCACATCAATTTGAAGTTTAATATGCCGTCGTTTAATGTTAAAAATTAAATTGTATATCTAATTTTGAAACAAAAAGAGTAATTTATTAAGATCCTATTTGAGACATTAAATTTTAGATGCCAAACATAACTGAACATGTAGAACATGATGTAACATATAAATCGACGACCACACTTGCTTTAGTGCATGCCGTGATTTGTTTGTTCTTATTAAAATTAAATGCTTCGACTACATACTATTTCAAAATAAGAGTACTATTTTTTGAATTAATTTTTTGAATATTAACTTAACTTTTTCTCATTAATAAATATTTAATTTTGTACCAAATATATTTAAACATAGTTTCCTAAAATTCAAGGAGCTAAAGTGATCCTAGTGAGCTTAATAATAAATGCAAGAAAAATGTAGATTATATACGACTTTAGTACTTCACAACGACCATCTAGTTTAAAACAATTCAAACATAGTTTATTATACAAACTTACCTGATGCGCCTGATTTTTTATTATATTTTTTTTTTATATTTTGAATTCGACTTTTATTGTGAATAGATACATCAATTAATTATTTTTGTAATAATTTGTATTAATTTACGTATTATATTATTGCACGTGTCTCTGCTCGCAACAAGAAGTGACATATTATATCGCAACATATAAAAAAAAACTCTTTATATTAAGGATATAGTTTTATTTTATGTATACCCTAAAAAATTGTAAGTTTAGTAGCATAATATGCTAATAAAAATAATGATGACAAATTTGAAAATATTATGTTATTTTTTGAACCGTAGAAAATTATACTATCATCACTAAAAATTAAAGTGACTTTTTTTTATAAAACAAAAAAGAAACAAATAGTAATTTTTTTTGTGAAAGGGAAGGAATACTATTATCTCAATTAATTGAACGGTAGAAAATTATAATTATAATTATTTTTTATTATATGGCTACGTACTCCATCCGTCCCAAATTAATTGCTTTTCTAGGACTTTTTTAAGTCAAATTGACTATTTTTAAAATTAATAATTAAGCATATATAAATATATTTCTAAAATTATAAAAATTGAAATTAGTAATAAATTGTATATACTTTCTTTTGGTTATAATATCTTCACCTATATGTTAGCAAAAATAGTAAAAAAATTAGTTTTAAAAATAGTCAATTTGACTTTAAAAAGTCCTAGAAATGCAATTAATTTGGGACGGAGTGATATTAACTTATTTACAAGGGTTGAAAATTAGAAGTATAACTGTCAGTCAGGTTTTCGATCCAGTACCAAGTTTTAAAATAACGGTTAGTTTCCCGCCTCCAACCGATGCACCGAATCGCCAATCCATACCTTACATGCGCACTCATAATCCACGTGGACGGTCCAAAATGAACAGCCGTTATTTTTCGTATCTAAACTGAAAATAACTGTTTTTCCTCCCCCACTATATATAACCGCCCCAATGAAGCCTGTTTTCCCGCGCTCACATTCCCCTCTTTACTTAATTCCCCCTGCTCACAATTAATTATTCTCCCCTAATTCGCACAATGGCCCATCGGGAAACGGGTCCACACGACGACGTTGCCGCCGTTACTGGTGGAGCCGCCGCCGCCATCAGGGAGAGGTCCCGGAGTCCGCCGCCGGTAAAACGGCCGCGGACTATTAATGTTATGGGGAATGAACTTGTAGCAGTGGATCTCATATCGTGTCCACTTTGTCGGTTAGAGTTCCCTAGCCACCGCGCTTTATGTGGGCACATGAACGCCCACCGCAACCGTGGGTGGCGGGGCATGAATAGGCCACCGGGCGTGAATATCGAAGACTTAACCGAATATAATGATGATGAAGTTGAAAAGGAAAATAATAATGCCGTGCCGGAGGAAGAAAATATTGAAGTGAATATTCCGGCAGAGGATGCGTTTGACGTGGAAACGGAGGTGAGTGTGACGCCGGTGGAGGTGCCGGATAAGAAAAGGCCATTACTTCTGGATTTGAATAAGTCCCCTCCCCCAGAGGATCTGGAGCAGGAATCAATTAATTAGGGAAATTATGTCTAGTATAAGAGGCCCTATATTATTGTCTGGTGTTGCATGCATGCATGCATGCGTGAATTACATTGTTTGTAATGCAATTTTTAATTGCATTATAGTTGTTTGCTTGTTTTTGCGATTTGGAAACTAATAATTAAACTATCTTGTCTGGATTGGTTTATTATATTGTTTTAAAATAAAGTGGATATTAATATTAATTGCGACTTGTGATTATGTCTTTGATTTGGTTATTCCTTTTTCTAGTTTTTGTGGTTTATGATCAGTTTCATTTAATATACGGGTAGATATATCATATATATATATATATATATATATATGATATATATGCATGGTATATATACATCCTTCTGATTTATATATTCTCTAATAATGTCATATATATGACAACTTGAACTGAAATCGAATTAAAATCCATCAAATTGAATTGAAATGGTCGGATTTTAATTGTATTCATATTTGGTCTATACATTTTTGGTACATAAATAAATAAACTTGATTATCGTATTGAAATATTTTGCTGAACAGCGGTGCATGACAAATAATTATACGCAAAATAAATTTACATTGCTGCTGATTTTGTATTATGTACACCAAAATATATATATATATATATATATATGTATATATATATATATATATGTATGTATGCATAAACTTATGCACGTTAGAAGGATTTTTATTTGAAATTTTCATCTAACGTGTAAAAGGGAACAATGTTAGAAAATTTAGAATAATATTATGTGCACAAATTATATATAAAAAGTTGTGTATCAAGAGTAAAATCCATGTATACAATAGCAGTAAAAATATATAAAACATTTAATAGACCCTGCTTCTTATTTTATTTTATTTTATTTAGTATTTGTGTATAATTTAATTATATCCATAGCATTATTCAAAAATTTAATATTTATAGGAATAAAACTAAAAAGAAAACGAATATCTTGGGATTGGAAGAGTTTTGTAGAACTTGGAATCAGTTTACGTAGTTCATTTTACCACAGTGATTTCATTTTACCGGTCTCTACGCATAATAGACGAACCATAACCATCTGCAAATTGACCAAAAAAAAATGGAATGGAGTCCACAAGCCCTACTGAAATCTTTCCCAAACCTTAATTGACTCCCAATCGCTTCTCCCTGAATCTCGTCGGACGGCAGAATCCAACTTGTCGGCCGCCGTCCTCCACCTTCTGGCTGCGCAGTTTGTGGATGGAGTCGCAGTCGACGAGGTCATCCGCGAATCCGCCGCCGTTCACTTCAAAAAACACATCAAATTCCGGTGGTGGCCTTCTGTTCATCTTCCTAGAACTCCGTAGTGGTTTCGAAAGGCTAAAAGTAACTCTGATTATGCATCTGTTCACGCTATTTTGGCTATGGTAAACTCTCTATTCAAGAAATATAGGATTGCATGGAGAAATTTAATGCCTTCAAAAGAGTTATTTGTGAAATTTGTTTTAAAAGGGTTGTTGGTAAATTTTGTTTCAGAAGAGAGTTGTTTGTGGATGATTCAGAAGAAAAATTGTTTGTGGATTTACGTTACTGTTTGTCTCAATTTAATTTGAGGATGCACTGTGCCAAAATTTTGAACGGACAGCAGAGTTGATTAGTTGTAGTGATGGACAGGCTGCTACCTTAGGGCCACTTATGGAGTCTCAAAGGTTGTGTTGTAGGGTTTTTTATTCTTTAATTTGAGTTTCCTATCTAGTGATACGATTTCCGGTGTTAATGATCATAAGTGGATGTCTGAATTCAAAAATTATCTGACTGTGAAGTATTCGGCCCTTGAAGATGATGGAGGTGCTGATGGGGTAGAGCTTGTTGATGGGTTGCGGCAGCCGTGTGTGATGTTTTAAGTCAATTCATGCTGTACCATTCGTTTTTTAAGAAATACTTGGACAGCGTTTTGGAAGCTGTTTGGGGTCTGTTTGTGGCGGCTTCCGCTTCCCCTACACGTACGGGACACACTAACCTTTACATCTGTCAAGTTTTTAGCCACTGTACGTAAGCACGAGCTTATCCCCCACATCCCACCCTTTCTTCTCAAGAGACTATATTTTGGAGAAGATTTGACGGAGTATTTTTCTACCGAATGTAATACTACTGAAAGACATGTAATACCGGAGTATCATCTCGAGTTCATATGGAGAGACATGATGTAAACTTCTGAAAGGAATTGGAAACAATATGGTTTCTTTAATGTGGGTAGGAATCAGATCTCGAAGCCTATTGCATTGACTCTGTTGCCTGATGTGGTTAGGTTTCTTACTTCAGAATCAAACGTGGTTCATTCCTATGCTGCGAGCTGTGTTGAGTAAACTCCTGGTCGAGGATGATGGTGCAACAGCAAGATATACTTCAGCAGACATTGGTCCATATCTACCTGAGTTGATATGTAACCTTTTTAATGCCTTGGGGAAGGAGAACCAATATATAATGAAGTGTATCATGCTGGTTCTTGGAGTAGCGGACATTTCTGCTGAGGTTGCTTCACCCTGCATTTTGCAAGAACCCCAAACGTATCTTCTTTAATCACCGTCTCCTTGAGGAGCTGGCTGTTCTTGTCAGGCGGGCATGTGAGAAGAACCCTAACCCTTCTCTTGTATCGACCACCTTTGAAAGAATCCTTCTTCCCAACCTCGAAATGATTTTGGCCAATGGTGTAACTGAGTGATCTTCCCTTATGCATTAATTCCAGCTATTGGCGCATCTTGTGAACTTGAACAACCCCCCTATTTTACCGCACTACTTGCATATATTTTACATTATCCTCTTGCCCCACCCATGGAATAAACCTGCCACTGTACCAAACTCGTATGTCCCAGCCCTTACGTGCTTGCTACAGTCTTTCCTTAAGAAGGCACCTTTTGAGCTCAATGGAAAAGGAAGGTTGAATCAAGTTATTGTAATATTAAACAATCTTGTTCAATCTTCTTGGACAGATCGATGAACAGGGATTTTATGTTCTAAACACAATCATTGAGATCCTTGAATACAATGTGATTGCACCCTACATGAGCCGTATCTGGAATTGCCTATTTTGGAGACTCCAGAATAACAGAACAGAGAAGTTGCATAAGCAAATTAAGAATGATCGAAAAGCCCCATACTTTGGGAAGACATTCAGTTACAATGCCACCTGGGAGAAACAGGAAGACCACCGAAAAGAAATTAAGGATCCAAAACAATATATATCTGGTGACCTCACTGCCAAATTTTACTGCTTAATTTTTCCCCTGGGATCGGAGATATCCCCACCTTATCAGTGAAACTCTTGATCAGGTTAATCAGTCTGCATTACTCCAGTTTTGCTCCTTCTATAATTGCTATAATATTGTATGAAGAAGAAAATTAAGTCTAATAAGGTACAATCCTTTTTATGATTAATATTTGCCTTCCTCCTCGGGGTAGTTTTAAGTAATGTCGATACTATATTCTTCCGCACAACTACCCTACTTTGTTTTTTGGGAAAAATGGATTTGACTAGTGATGCAGTTGACTTGATATATTATGAAATGGATTGGTATATTATCTATTGGCTTAATTGTTGTTAGTATTTGCTTATTGAATTCTAGCAATTTGTGGTGTATACATGGATATTTTTATTTATTTTGATAAGAAAACATAATATATATGGATTTTTCTTTTATATGTTTTGATAAGTGCATATATAATGACCGATTATAGTACAAGTAAGTATATTCAGATTATATTATGTTGATAATAAGGTTGAGTTTTGCTAGGGTGTTAAGTTCCAATAAGTTTTAGATCATTACCAACCCTGTCGTTTCTGAATTATCAAAAGTTTCTGCATTGCAGATTACTAGACTGATAATCCGTGTAAGACACAGATCAATGTAAAATTATAAATAATACAATTTAAAAGTGTATTTTGTGCTAAGTGGTATTATAATTTGAGTATAAATAATACTAGTGTGGATGGTATTGAAGAGTTGTATGTATATTAAAATCATTGCATACGAATTTTAATACATACATGTCCTTTGGAACAATATGACATACATTGTATCAGTAGAGGTGATGAACTCGATATTAACTTGATGACTAACCAAATTGACTCATCTGATTGTTTTGTTATATATAATATATACATTAATAGATAATAGATTATATATAGCTTCTCGTCTTTGTTCTAGAGGTCCAAAGGGATGCCAATAGTGTAGTTAAAGTCATGTATTTTGCCATTTCCAATTCTATGCTTTAGCATGCCAAATTTAGCTTCAAGATTTTCCTCCAATCCAATCCCATGAAACATCAGCTCCTATAGTCTGTTTCTAGTTATTTAATAGCTGATTGATTGATTGATTTTTCTCTCTCAATTATTAGCAGATTTTTTTTAAAAAAAAAAGAATGGTAGGGTTGTCGATCACGCGGTCTAGTTATGTGATTTAATTCTTTTGCCAAGTTCTGTGATTGAATCTGCATAGGGTAGTGTGGGTACATGACCTTAGGAGCTTCTTTTCTTGTTCTTGGTGCACCTCTTGATTCCAATGAAAACATTTGGTCGTATAACTTGTATAACAACTAAAGCAGAAATGTCTACATTATTTTTATTTTTTTCTCACCCAATCGCTTTCTATAACTCGGTATTCCACACAAAGTCTCTTTTATAATTTTTGTAAAAATTAGAGATTTATTTTTGCTCGACGGTATCATTAGACAAATCAGTTGTTAGTTTAAAAGTTATGACAAGGTACTACTAAGTATATTGTGTCATTTATATTATTATTTGGGGACGTTTAATTTGTTACAGATTATTTAAAGTGATTATCTCAAATATTTGGTAATGTGATTGATCATCTTTATAAATCGTGTTTGTTACATTGAGAATTTTACATTCCCGGTAATCAGATACCCGGTAAAGTGTCAAGCTTCTTTGTAATCAGATGACTAAAAAATAAGTAGTAATCTGAGATTACTACATTGCATTCATCTTGAAATTTTTATTTAGATAAAAATATCTTTTATATTTAATAATTAGGACATAAATATCCTTATTAGTCACATAATTTACATTTATTTTATAATTTTTTTGATTATTTTTTTTGTTTGTCAACATGTTTAGTTTAACTAAAATAACTCGTTGTCCATACAAAGTATGCGGTGTTTGTTTGCTATTTATTATTATAATTTTAATATATTTTTAATGACATACTTAAAAAATTTGTGCTTAATAATTGAATAAATCATGAATTGTTATTTTATAAACATATTAAAATTTTAAATAAAGTAATACTAAATTAATTAGTTTGATAGTAATTTGATGATTGTTAATAATTACATTTGACAATACCCATATGGGTGAATCATTCAACTAAAATTAGTACAAATTAAGATATTTCAATAAAAGATATTCCCTCCGTCCCAAATTAATTGCATTTCTAGGACTTTTAAAAGTCAAATTGACTATTTTTAAAACTAATTTTTTTACTATTTTTACTAACATATAGGTGAAGATATTATAACCAAAAGAAAGTACATACAATTTATTACTAATTTCAATTTTTATAATTTTAGAAATATATTTATATATGCTTAATTATTAATTTTAAAAATAGTCAATTTGACTTAAAAAAGTCCTAGAAAAGCAATTAATTTGGGACGGAGGGAGTATATCAATATTAGAAAAAATATACTCACTAATCTTGAATTCATACCAAACACTAACAATAGCAGTTACTGGTAGTCACATATCTTTTACTAAACAAAAATGATACAATATGACTATTTTTTATTATTAGTAATCAGATATCCAGTAATCTATATTTAGGTGGGTACCTATATATCATGACTTGAACAAACACTCCCTAAGTATAAAGATAACTCATTTATATTCAAAAATAAAATTAAAATTAAAAAATGAGACTATTTGTGGATCAAAAAGAGTATTATAATATATTATGAAAATCAAATTTTAATTTTGAAAAAGAAAAAATGTTCAGGAAAGTAGTCTTCGATTTTATCCTTTTAGGACGAAGTGAGAATTGACATGAAATCCAACGTTTGGTATGAGGAAATTACATCCAAGTTAGTTATTTTTATTTTATTTTTATAAACCGATCATTGTTGGTTTGGTTTGGATTAACCATTAGACTAAACTGGATAAATCAAAACGAAATTGAATAGATAAAAATAGATAGCTATATATAATATATTTTATATACTTTCTACTAATAAATTTCGTAATTAATCCTAAAATAATTTCTATAATCTTAAGCGATTATCAATAACAAATATTTTAAAGTTTACGAATAATAAATAGTTCCACTAATATTGTATAAAATAAAAAAAATTAGCATTGTCTCCTACTCGATCGGTAAACACCAGAGTCTGGATAGGTATTAGTAGACTGCTGCATTTAGGCATAGATTTTATTTAATTTTTGTATTTTTTTTCTTGTACTTATAATTTTTTTATGAACCATTTTTTCCAATTTATTTTAAAAAGATTATTTTATTGAGTTCTTTATAAATTTTTTTATTTTTTCTTGTTTTCCCCACCTGCAGATGGACAAGTATCAGGAACAGGGCGAACTGCAAGAGCATAATTTCTAATGTCTAATATTCAACTGTAGGAATATAAGTAGCATAAAATTATACGAGTGAATGTAAGTTTTTATATTATTTGATGATGTGTATTAATACTGCTATACTAGTGAACATTACCAAATTTAAACTGTCAATTTTATATATTTATTTACGATATTATAATAATAATGTTTCACCACATTTAATTAAACAAAAGTTTATATTCTTTTTTAGTTTTGCATGTTTTTTTCATCTGTCCGATTAAATTTTAGGAGTTCCTCACGTGAATCCTATTTTTGATATACTCTTTTATTTTTAATATACGATTATTATTGACTTTTAAAATTATTTTCAATTATTTTAAAAATCAAAATTAAAGCATTCTATTAAAAACTATGAGACAAATCTTATAATTAATAATGACATAAAAGAGGCGAGGGACATTGCATATAATTACGTGGTCTACTATATGAAAACGACGTAGTTTTGTGTAATTAAATACATTATCCCTCCTTTGTTATGTACACAAGTATGTTTTATAATTTTTCAAAATATTTTTAATATAAAGGACACCGCTCACCTCCCGTGTCATTATTAATAATTTAGTGGTTTGCAATGTTTATATTTATTTTAAGTAAAATTAAATGAATATATGTCACATTTGAGTTTAAAAATATATCAAATTGACGATAAAGTAAAATTTATGTTTTAAAAAGAAGAAGTGTGTGTGTGTGTGTGTATATATAGTAGCGGTAGCCCGTGCATCTGGCACGAAGATTTTTTTGGATAGAAAGAAAAATGTAAAAGAAGAAGGTATTGAGGATATGGTTTGAAAAAGAAAAAAAAGATAGAAGAAGAGGAGGAAATAAAGTAGGAGGAAATAATGAAATGTCAAATTTATGCCAAACTTTGGATGACTCAGATGATTTATTAGATGAGCGGGAAATTCAAAATCATTTATATTTTGTTAGATATATACATATATATATATATATATATATATGAATCAATTGTTTCTATAATTTGAAAAGAGAAAATGTCAAAGGATTCTTTATCGATTGTCAAAAAATCTGGTTATGTATTGCGAAAAATTTCCTGCTTATAATTGTAATAGATATTGATGCCACCTTATACGTATTTATATACTCTCTTTGTCTTCAAAATGATGTACTAAGTATATTTTTCATATAAATTAAAAAAATAAGATAGAAAAAAGAGAGTAATTTTTTTAAAAATTTATCTTTAACGGTCCAATAAAATTATACAAAGTAATATATCATTTTATTCTTTTATACTAATAAATCTCACTAAATAAATATATTTATTCATTACTTTTTGTACTTTACACCATCTCTGTAAGAACAAAAATAAATTATAACTTAAGTGAGGGTGTAATTGATAATAGAAAAATTGATACATAAATTTATACTAATATACTCCTTACGTCCCAAATTAATTGTTTTTCTAAGACTTTTTTTAAGTCAAATTGACTATTTTTAAAATTAATAATTAAACATATATAAATATATTTCTAAAATTATAAAAATTAAAATTAGTAATAAATTGTATATATTTCTTTTGGTTATAATATCTTCACCTATATGTTAGCAAAAATAATAAAAAGATTAGTTTTAAAAATAGTCAATTTGAGTTTAAAAAGTCCTAGAAATACAATTAATTTGGGATGGAGAGAATATATTATTTCCCAATGCAATATTATGTGAATAATTAATTATGGTATCGAGGGCTCTCTGCCAAAGGCTTCACTCTTCCCAATGATTTCTTCATTTCGCTCCATACTATACTTACCATCAGCCCAAACCCAATTAACGGACATAATAGATATTGTTTCTTTTATCTTTTAATAGTTAATACTGCTCCTTTCCTCTCTTAATATCGTTTTAAAATTATACACAAATATTAAAAAAATAATTATGTAATATTAATTATCTATATTATTCTTATATTCAAAAAATATTATTTATTAAATAAAAATGAAATAATTAAAGTTATATTTAATATTTAGGGTAATATTAGAAACTAAGTAATTAATGCTTATTTGAAATTCTCAAACGTCATATATTAAGAGACAAAAAGACTTATCTAAAACGACTTGTATTAAGGGACGGATGAAGTATTTTTTAAAAGCTCTATATTTAATTCGATAAGAAAATAAAATTATTTAATAAAATTTTATTTGTTTTTTATCATTTCTTAATCGATAAGAAAAAAGATATAAATTTAAATAATTAAGAGTTGTCTCTTAATAAAAAATTTAAATTTATAGAGTCTCTATAAATATTATACTCTTTATATTCTAAATTTTAGATCATTATTGATTTTTAAAAAATTAATTTAAAATATTTTAAATTTAAAAATTTAACAGTTATTCAAATATTTTATTCTTTTTAATTATTATATAATTTTTTTAATTCAGATATTATTTTATTTTTTGTTAAGATATACTCCCTCCGTCTCAAATTAATTGCTTTTCTAGGACTTTTTAAAGTCAAATTGACTATTTTTAAAATTAATAATTAAACATATATAAATATATTTCTAAAATTATAAAAATTGAAATTAGTAATAAATTGTATATACTTTCTTTTGGTTATAATATCTTCACCTATATGTTAGCAAAAATAGTAAAAAAATTAGTTTTAAAAATAGTCGATTTAATTTTAAAAAATTCTAGAAATACAATTAATTTGTGACGGAGGGAATATTAATTATTTAGATCTTAATCAGTCAGATTGATTAAACACCGCCTGAATCAAGCTTGGGCCTATATTTTAAAATAAAACTCAAAAGTGGGAGTTTTAGGAGTTAGCAAAGTAGTAAATCAAACCACGGAACAGTGAGGTGAGGTTTATACTGTACTGTGTTGAAACTAATTGAAATGGCGGGCAGAGAATTAGAAGAAGAAGATAGTGCAAAAATGAAGGAGTCGAGAATGGTTGTAGTAGTAGGCGAAGAAGAAATCAACGAACAGGATTCAAAAGAGGTTGTTCTTCAGAAATTCTTTCTGCAGGAATGGAAACTTGTCAAGTCTCTTCTAGACGAAATCATTTCCACTCCCCGCATCTCCGATCTCTCTTCTGTTCACAAGATCCGATCCATTGTAACTTTTCTCTCTCCACTTCTGTTACCAATTAATCATATTCTTCTTCATTATCATTAGATTTTTGAATATTTACTCCGTATTCACTTAAAATGTTAAATTTGCCGCTTAACATTTTGAATCCGTTAATCTGCAGAATGTTAATAAAAAGTGAATAGTGCTATTGATCATTACATAATTTTTACTGGGTTTTTGTAGTTTAGTGTTGAATTTACTTCTTTGGTCCCAATTTAAGTGACACTCTTTCCTATTATACGGTACTTGAGATCATCTTTTTTTACACCAAGTTTGAGACTTTCGACATTAATGGAGTGATATTTTGGAATGTGATAAATTCATAAAGAAAAGATCCAATAAGTGGGCAGCACCCATATGCATGATACATGTATACGATATTATGTAGTTTATTTTTGTCCAGTCTTGTGTTTCAAAAGAACTGTATGTGGAAGTACTTCACCACATTTCCTAATTATGTGATATAAAACCGACCTTTAGATACCCATAACAATTTCTTTTTACATAAAAATGTTTTATACTAATAATAACAACAAGAAGATTAATGACCTTTTATTTGTTTTTGATTTCTAAGACAACGGGATTGATTTACCCGTAAATTTTTTGATGCAAATGCACAAAAACGATATCAAGCATAAAAGACTGTTTACAGGCCAGATTTTAGTAGAATTATTTGCCATATTATTTACACAGCTGGTACAAAATTAGAAAATAGGAAATGTTTCAAAGCTTTCCCCCTAATAGAAAAAGAGCTCTAGTATAAAGATCTTTATTAGTGCGTAAACCGATTGTATACCACCATTGATAAGCACCAGAATAAGCGATATTCACTGGTCCAAGAGCACCCCCTCGAGTAAAGCTTCGACAACCGGTCGACCAAAATGAGGATCCCAAATTGCATGAGCAACAGGACTTACATGTAAGGGGTCCTGTACCATGACTCAAAATTTCCTTGCCAAGCTGATGAAGGCATTGCCCAGACCATAGTCTGTGCAGGTATTAGCAGACTGCTGCATTCAGGCATTGATGGCTAAGGTGCAACAAATCATAGTCATAGTTTATAACTATCCGGCTATGGCCACCTTAAGTAGTGATCTGGGGTCTTGGAGAGATTACCACATGGATGAATTTGTTACCATTTAGAGCAAATTTAATGATATATTGTTGGAAACTTTTGGCTGATTTATTTATTTTATAATTTTTTTTCTTGTACTTATATTTTCCCATGAACCATTTTTTCTAATTTGTTTTGAGGGGATTATTTTCTTGAGGTCCTGATTATTTTTACTTGTTCTTTTTTTGTCTGCAGATGGACAAGTATCAGGAACAGGGTGAACTTCTTGAGCCGTACCTGGAGAGCATAATTTCTCCTCTAATGTTCCTTGTCCGTTCTAAAACAATTGAATTAGGTGTAGCCTCCAATGAAGTTCTCGAAGTCATCAAGCCTTTGTGCATTATAATTTACTCATTGGTTACAGTGTGTGGGTACAAGGCTGTTATAAGGTTCTTCCCTCATCAGGTTTCTGATTTAGAACTTGCTGTAGTTCTTTTGGACAAATGCCACCACGACACTAATGTAGTTACATCTCTGCGGCAAGAAAGTACAGGGGAGATGGAGACAAAATGTGTTGTACTATTGTGGCTTTACATACTTGTGTTGGTTCCTTTTGATATCTCCTCTGTGGACACAAGTATGGCAAATATCAATTATCTTGGTGGAGATGATTCACCCCCTTTGGTAATGAGGATACTAGGTTTCTCTAAGGATTACCTCTCAAATGCTGGTCCTATGCGCACCATAGCTGGATTGCTGCTTTCAAGGCTTTTAACCCGCCCAGATATGTTGAAGGCTTTCACCAGGTTTTATCGCATTAGAAATAGAGGAGTTTACTTTTTCTTCATGCAATACAATTTTGGTAGGTTAATGTTTCGAAAAAGGTGGACAACTTGACAAAGTGGATTCTGGGGAGTTACTGTAAATTTAAGCAATCAGCCTTAAACAATAAAGTCATAGTTTGCAACTATAATGTGATACTTACTCCTAAACACTGTTGATTGTTGTAAACTTTGATTGTTCCATGCTGGGTACCTTAAGTAATTAAGAAGCATACGTAACAAAGATCCAGAATATCAATTGCTAAAGCATTTGAGTGTTTATGATGTTGCTCCTAAGTGACTAAAGAAGAGAGCTAGAGCCAGAGTGTCAATCCTTACAACCAACTGTCCATGATTTCTGTAGCTGGCTTGCAATTCTGTAAAACACATGATAAGTTATAATCGTGAACCTATAAAATAAAAAATGCCTTTAATATATATACATATATATATATATGTGTGTGTGTGTGTGTGTGTGTCTTTTATAAGTTAAAAAGATCATTACAAGCTAATAAGAGTTATATATGTGAACAAGAACAGCAATAGTATTATCTCTAGATATATTTATAATTACATCCTTTTGTACAGTCACAGTTACTGTTTGCTAAGAATTTTTTTTAGTTGTGGTTGCATAATATTTGCACCAAGAATTTCTATAAAATTTAGTAATGCGATGATTAGCATCTTATGTTGTCAGAATGGATCTGACGAGGTGAGCTCTACCCAAGCACTAGAATTTAAGATAGATTATGAGACCTGATCTGGTGCAGTGGTCTCTATTAAGAAATTTGTTGGAGTGTGGAAGGACTATAATTTAACTCGCAGATTGTATATCTTATGTGCTGGAAGTGCCAGTCTCTGGACTGAGAGGATAAGATCAATGCTGTTCTTATATTTTCTTATGATTTTTCTTCAAGTTATTGCTCATCCATGGTGCTGCTTGAGCTTTAGATTTTTTACTTTTCCTTTTCAGCTTTATTGAGTGGACACATGAAGTTCTATCTTCTGTCAAAGAAGGTGCTATGCATCATTTCCAGTTACTTGGTGCTGTTGAAGCACTGGCTGCTATTTTTAAGGTCTGTTTTTTAATTTACCCAAGTAATCATGTTATTATGCATGATGGTTTCTGTTAGTACATCTTAGAGATGGGATGACTTGGGAATTGACTATTCCCAAAGGTGGTTTTTCTATGTAACGTGGTCCTCTTTTGCTAACACAAATTTTATTATACTTGATTTTTATGAATCATTGTTATTTTGTGATTTCTTTAAAAGAGGGAGTTATGGTCCTATGGAGCATGTTTAACTGTTCCATTGGAGTCTTCTCAAGTGATATTCTGAGTTGGATCTGCTGTCATCATCCTAGACAATATTGTTGGTTGGGGCTTAAAGTATTGTTGTATTTGATACCTTTCTTGGCCTTTTGTTTAATATGAAGTGTAGAGTACTATTGAACGTAAGGAACGGAACAATGGCCTTTCTAAATTTGAAATAGCAGATATAGCACCATGTTATGCAGAATGAACTCTGAATTGTGGGTCAAATATCAAAATATGCAAGAGAAATATTGAGTATTTTTCGGAAGGATATTGAAATTATATAGTGATGCTATATGAAAGAAATGGACTATGAAGGGAGTTCTGGCTTCTTGATTGACTCTGCTGAGGCTCGGTGGTTAATTTGAGTGTGAGTTAGATGAATGGATAAAATGCTTTATTTTGAAGAACAGGATATTTTGAATGGTTGTTCAACGTAATAATTCTATTGGAACTTGGGATGGAGGGAAATACTGCAATTGTGCTCAGATAATAACAAGAATGGGTGTTTGGTGGTAGAAATGGTCTGTCATAATGTGAGAACTGAGATCAAGTGAATCAGTACATTACTTTTGTTGAAATGTTGGTTTTTTTTTTCCACTTTCTTTTCTGTAATTAGATTAACAAGCAAAAAGTAAGTGTAAGAGTCTCTTTTCAAAAGAGGAGGTGGTTACTTCTTAACAAATCATCGAGGATTTAAAACCAGATTCATTGTCTACGGCTTTCTTTGAACAATGTTGACTTGTGATTCTATAGGAAGTGATTTCAGTGTCTCAAGAGTTATATGCATTGCTACTGCCTCTTTTATAGCCTTGGTTCTGTAGATTCCAGTGGTTAGCAATTGTATGACCAACGTGATAGATTTTCCATCCAGTGACAACCCATGAGTTCAAAGATTGCATACGATTGGCTTCCTTGGAGTCTTCTGGCCCCTCTCAGGAAGCAAGAATTTTCTCCTCTATGTAAAAACTAATAGTTAACTGTGACTTGAAAAATAAACATGTTGAGGGCATCGTGACCTCAAAGACTGTTGTTTTACACTAAGTAATAACTATTAAAGAACAGAAAGAAAATGAAAGGCAAAATACTGCACAAGGGAGAATTAGAATCATTAAATTCCAACACCATGGATTTTTTGCTGCTAACATACTATTAATTTGCCATTTGCTTTAACTGGTGTTTGGACCAATAAGACTCTTCTCTTTAAATTCACAGGCTGGCAGCAGGAAATTGTTACTTTATGTGGTTCCTGCTGTTTGGAATGATTCATCTGTTTTAATCAAGTCTACTGGTGCAGCTCGGAGTCCCTTGCTTCGAAAATATTTGGTAAAGCTAGCTCAACGGATTGGGTTTATTTGCCTACCTCATCGTTCAACGTCCTGGCGTTATGTGGTTAGAACTTACTCTATATTACATCTATGTTTTTTTGCTTGCTTCCTATGTATGTTTGTATCAACGACCTAATCAAACATTGAACTCGAGTCAAATCTTGAATATTTTAGCCTTCTTTGATTTAAGTTTCTTTGAACTTTATATGTGCTGCATCGTAATCCCTCTCCACCCATCATGCTTGAAAGCATTTTGATCCTTTGGTCCGGTAGTGTTTTTATTTTCTGATAAATGCTTTTAAATATATTTTTATTGTTAAACTTCATAGAGTGTTAATAAACACAGCTCTGTAGTATGCTTTGCCTTACTCATGTTTCATGCAGAGTAAATTTAGCATACTTGGGGAGAAAAGTCCATTAAATATGTCCAGAAAAACTGGCAACGTTGTGGATTTGGAGTCCTCAAATTCAATCCTTGAGGAGTGCCTGCAAGAGGAAGAAATGGATATTCCAGAAATTGTAGAAGAGATAATCGAGTTATTGTTATCAGGACTGAGAGATACGGTATGTTTACAGGGTGAAATTCTAATAATAGTTCTTATCATATTCTTATGTATTTCAAATTCCCTTCTATAGAAACATTAATTGAATTTATTCCAGTCTACAGTTTTTCTGTTTTCTGTTTTCACTTTCAAGAACCAATATAATTTGTGATGCTGACTAAGTGACTATCCTTTTCTCCTTTCATGATCATGCCTTTGATATCTTATCTTACTATTAGAAGATTCTTGGCATTTGGCAAAAAAGGTAGCTTTCATCACTGCTATAGCCTATAGACACAAATGGTTATATTTACTTTAAGAAATTTTCTAAGATTTTAAATGCTTTTGCCACTCATGCATTTAGGTCATGATCATTAAGATCAACAGTATGCAACCTCAAAATTTTCTACGATCATAACAGTTTTCTTTGTTACTTGCTGTGTTTTTGTTACACCTAGCAGGGAATGATGTAGATGGATTCATAACTCTTAAATGCAAGCTCTGTAAAATGGGATGTTATGTCCTGCATGAACTTCCTATTATGTTCTGATGACATGGCTTGGAGGCAATCTCCATAAGCTTTGGACCCTTGATCGATAGTTTAATTTTGTTTTAAAAGTTAGAGGTTGATTGATTTGTAGGTTGCAAGTGACTTGAGGCAATCTTCATTCTTGTTGTTTGTATCTAGACATAGATGCTGCTGATTAGTGACATAATTATTTATAATTTAGGATACTGTTGTGCGCTGGTCTGCTGCAAAAGGTATTGGTCGCATCACTTCACGTCTGACTTATACCCTCTCTGATGAAGTCCTTTCGTCTGTGCTGGAGCTATTTTCACCTGGTGAGGTATGCTGAAGCAATTTTTTTATTTTGCCTTTTTCTTTGCAGGTTCATCTTTAATACAATCGTTAAATTTCAAAAGAAACTTAATGTTTTCTTCATAAACCAAAAATAAATAAATAAATAAATATGTCTTAGATGTGCCTGGGGACATACGTTCACATGGTTAAGGATATGTTCTAATCTTGAATTTTGTATTCAACTTATGATGATTTGTTGTAATTGTATAGGGAGATGGTTCATGGCATGGAGGATGCTTGGCATTGGCTGAACTAGCACGTAGAGGATTGCTCTTACCCATCAGTCTTCCGAAAGTATTACCTGTTGTCATAAAGGTATGGTGCTCTTACCCATCTTTAACTCAATCAGGGCTTCTATTTATCTTCCCTCGCTTTATCGATCTGTTGCTAGTAAGTTAATATGTTTAAGAGTTAGGAGACAGTAATACAAAATTTTTGGAGTTGAAAGTTAATATACCTGTCTCATTTGCCACAGAGAGAATACCTCACTGGCACTAATGAAGTATAATTCTGTTCTTGAAACAGGCTTTGCATTATGATATTCGAAGGGGTCCACATAGTGTTGGGTCTCATGTCCGTGATGCAGCTGCTTATGTTTGTTGGGCTTTTGGTCGTGCTTATTCTCACACTGATATGAAAAACATACTGGAACAGCTTGCTCCTCACCTACTAACTGTTGCATGCTATGACCGTGAGGTGCTTATTAATAAATTTATATATTAAGTTCTTTGTTTTTTCTCTATATCGTTCACTAATTCTTAAAAGCTTATGTGATTTTTTGTTGTTACTATGCTGAAGCTTTTCCATTTGATGATTAGGTGAATTGTAGAAGAGCAGCTGCAGCCGCTTTTCAGGAGAATGTTGGCAGACAAGGGAATTATCCTCATGGCATTGACATAGTGAATACAGCTGATTATTTTGCACTATCCTCACGAGTAAATGCTTATCTTCATGTTGCTGCCAGTATTGCTCAATATGATGGTTACCTCTATCCATTCATGGAGGAACTGCTTTACAACAAAATTTGTCACTGGGTATGTTTCAACTTTACATTAACTTGTTTGCCCTTTTCTTTAATTTCTTTGAGGTTGGTTGTATGTTTTTCACTGGATAGGGGTGGTCCTTATCCTTTTCTTCCATCTTTTGATGCCAAGTCCTGCCACCCCACTTTCCTGTCCTAGTGGACAGCGTGTTGTCTGATTTCTCCTGAATATAAAAACAGTAATCTTACATTCGTTCATAAAAAAACTAGTTGAAAGAAAGGAGCCAAAACTTCCCAGAATGTGTAAATGAGGATAGGCCAATGATGGTGTCCACTGTACAGTAATAGAAGTGGAAAAGATGGATTAGGTGCCTATTGTTATTTTATAAAGAACACAAGTTTAGTGATAATTTCTCTGAATTGCACATGATTTTTTTCTCTTCTCATTGTTAGTAATAGATGTTCTGTTTTTTTATCGATTTCCTTGTCTATTTTCCAAGAAATTATGAGTGGATCGTAATCAATTTAGAGTAAAGCATCTAGTAAGCTACTTTTTGATAGCTTTCTTTATTTGCCTGGACATTTGGCTGTGGGGTTCTTCTCTTAAACAGTTAAACTTCTCTTTAACATTAGCTACTGTTGTTGAGGTGTGTTTTTATTTAGTTATTGGCTTACCACCTTGTGATCACATAACCTACTCATGGTTTGCTTTTCAGGAAAAAGGCTTGAGAGAACTTGCTTCCAATGCACTTTCTGTTCTTGTCAAATATGATCCCGAATATTCTGCAAATTTTATTTTGGAGAAATTAATTCCTTGCACTCTCTCATCTGATTTGTGTATGCGTCATGGTGCAACCTTAGCTACTGGAGAACTTGTTTTAGCTTTACACAAGTGTAGTTATGCTCTTTCGACAGGTAGCAACTATTACTCACTCTTCTAAACATACCAGAATTTATGAAAGAAAAATTAAAGTTTATCTTTATTTTTATATATATTTTTTTGAGCTTGTGACTAGAGATCAGGAGGTTGAACTTACCATTTCATTTCTGTTAAATGGGTTGTGATACCTTAGATTTTCTTGCTAGGGAACTGACACCAGTCTTTTTGCTTAGTTCTACTGTAAAATACCACAGTTCCCTATTACCAGGTGGCGACAATTGTGATTCAGTTATATCATTGAAGCTACATGAAAGTTAATGGCTTTGTAGCAAATACAGTTTTACTTTTCTGAATAAATCTACAATATTACATATAAAGCTGGGGAACGGGTTTTGCTTGGGAGGGGCTGATTTTTGTGTGGTATTATGTGTTAGTCTTTGTCCCACCTATTTCTACGTTTTATATACATAGTGCATACATGGCTATCACCCCACCCCCTTTCCTTTCAGGCTGTTTCTATTATAACCACCCTTATCAAAATAGTTCGTGTTTAGAAATTTGAGTTTGGGAGAGTGACGTACCCACAAATTTATCAAGGAGATCTAGAATTGATAATAATTCCATCAAACTGTTACATCTTCACTCAATTATATTTGTCTGACTAAATGCTCGTTGCATATCTCATCCCATGTGGATCTTGTCAATTTACCATTTCAACAGCATATTCAGACAGCTTTCTCTCCACATATTTGTAATTTCAAGCTTTGATGCTCATATTTAATTTATATCCTGAAAGAGATGTATTTTGAATGAAATTATTCTACTAGCATCTGATCATTTCATTTATTGAAGATAGTTGTCTCTTATATTTGTTGGTGATTATGCCTATGTTTGCATGTGGGTTGGGGAACCAAGCCCCTTGAGATATATGGAGCTTTTATTATAGTCACATTTTAGTTTTCCTTGTTAAGTTGCTTTAGGTAGTCAAAGCTTTTTCATTATTTGTGCTTTTCAGAATCTATTATTTAAAAATTATATATTTGAGTTTGTTCATGGCTTCACTCGATGGAATTGTGTTTTTTCCTTTTTCTAAATGTTTACTTGCAGACAAGCAGAAACAGATTGCTGGTGTAGTACCTGCTATTGACAAAGCACGGTTGTACCGTGGGAAGGGTGGAGAGATAATGCGTTCTGCTGTTTCCCGCTTCATTGAATGTATATCTATAGCTCAAATATCTTTGACAGAAAAAATAAAAAGAAGTCTGCTTGATACCCTGAATGAGAATTTGAGACATCCTAATAGTCATATCCAGGTCTTTCTCCATTAGTTTGTGAACTCTTTGGGTACTTACCTTTAAAATATTTTTTTATGGCGTCTTAAACCTAAATAAATTTTTCGTTGGTTTGCAGAATGTGGCTGTTGAAGCCTTGAAACACTTGGTTCCGCGCCTTAGCAAGACAACTGATAAAGGTGTTAACGATATCACTTTGAAATACCTGGAACAGCTGACAGATGCCAATGTAGCTGTAAGAAGAGGGTCTGCATTGGCAATAGGTTCTTTGCCGTTTGAGTTTCTTGCCACAAAGTGGAAGTTTGTGCTTCCAAAGCTTTGCAGTGCTTGTGCAGTTGAGGTAGACCTCCTCCTTGTTAGGACTCTCACCTGGCTCTTCCTCAACTCAACTCAAAAACGTCTATTATTCTACACTAGTTGAGGTAGGCTGAAAAATGAATCCATAAGAGTAAAAGTAGAGATGGAAGGAGAAAAAAAATAAAAGGATTAAACAGATAAAAATAATAAAAGAACAAAATAAATAAATAAAATATATAAGGAAAAGAATAGAAAATTTTGGAAATAAATTAATACTCCCGCCCATTCCAAAATATAAGATCAAGTTTGACTTCTTAGAGTCGATATTAAAAATATTCCAAATTCAAAATTGATGTGATACATTTAACTTTTGAAAACAATAAATGTTGTAATTAGCCGTGCCTTTTAGATTAGTTTACAATTTTCATAATTGTATCATCTAAAACTAAATGAATTCATATCAAATTTGAATCGACTTCATAAATTCAAAATTGGTCCTATTCCTATATTTTGGGAACGGAGGGAGTAAGAGATATAAGGAAAAAAAATTAAAAATATGGAAATAAACTATAAAAAACAGACACCCACATATAGAATTCTACATAAAAACATAAATACATATATAGAACTTTTCTGCCTCTTCATTAATGAAATATATTAAAGAATGAAGTCAATGAACCAAGGGGGCACTACCCATATTTCTTCTTTTGGAGGCCTACACTACAATGGCTTATTGCTTTTCGTCTTCCGATGCTATTTTCTTAAAGTTTAGGTTTTCTGGTGCATTCTGAACTGTTTGTGCCTGTAGATTTAGTTTGTTACCCTTCTCTCTTTGGTCGTAGTAGATCATCTAACAAATTTAAGCCAAAATAACATTCATTTTTTAAGTAATATAATGGAAGAATTAATTGCATGACTGGACAAGTTTTGGATGTACAGGACAACCCTGAAGAAAGGGATGCTGAAGCACGAGTTAATGCTGTAAAAGGACTAATCTCAGTGTGCGAAACTTTATCTAAGACCAAAGAATGTTCTGAACTGCATTCTGATGAAGATAGCACATCTCTATATCTTATGATCAAGAATGAAGTGATGCAGAGTCTATTCAGAGCTCTTGAAGATTACTCTGTGGATAACAGAGGTGATGTAGGTTCTTGGATCCGTGAGGCTGCAATGATTGGACTTGAAAGATGTACTTATATTCTATGTAAGAGAGATTCTTCAGTCTTACAGAGTAAATCACAAGGCATTGAATCTGGGGAGCAGAATAAGGGATATGTAGTAGAGAATGACCAGATGCAATCATTGTTTGATGCAAATCTTGCTGAAACTTTAGTTGGAGGCATTGTCAAGCAAGCTGTTGAGAAGATGGATAAGATTAGAGAAATAGCTGCAAAGGTTCTCCAAAGGATTTTGTACAATGAAACAATTTTTGTCCCCTTCTTACCTCATAGAGAAATTCTTGAAGAAGTTGTTCCCAATGAAGATGTAAAGTGGGCAGTGAGTATAGATGAGTCAGTTCCACTTTAATTTGAATATTATACGTATATATGTATATTATTGACAAAGAAACTATATTTTACTTGCCTGCAGGTTCCCACATTCTCCTATCGCCGTTTCGTTAAGTTACTTAAGCTTAATTGTTATAGTAAACATGTGCTGTCTGGGTTAGTTATTTCTATTGGTGGCTTACAAGAATCTTTGAGGAATACGTCACTCGATGCTTTACTGAAGTACCTTCAAGCCACTGAAGTGAAGGACAAACGTGGAAGAATGTCAAGAGAGTTCAGTTTATGTGAAGACATCATCTGGGTACTCCAAAAGTACAAAAGAAGTGACAGAGTCATCATACCCACCTTGAAGGTACCTTCAGTCTGAAGCTTTCTTGCCATTAAAATTTCATGTAGTACTGCTTTTTATTTGAGTAGAATGACTACAAATCGTTTGTATTTTCTAGTAACAACAATGTGCACCTTACACTATTCCAACTGTTTTGGGGGCATAAAATTGTAATCTTCCTTAATAGGAGGATGGCATTTTATGCTACTAAAATCACAACTTTTTTATTTTTTCTTTTATTTTATTTTATCTTTCTTGATATCACTAAAATTCTAATAGTTCGAAAGGAAGAATGATACAAAAAGAATGTATTTTACTCGAGGAAGAGTAAGAAATAAAAAAGAAATTGACTGGAAAGAATTCCCCATACAAGCAAGGGAAAGTAAAAAGGAAAAGAAGTGGAGATGCTAGAAATCTACTATTAGGGAAGGCTGAGTTTGGCTTGTTTCTGACCCTCCTAGCAGGGTTAAAAAACATTTTGAAATGACTTGAAACACTACTTCAACTCAATCCTGACAGAGCAACAGTTCTAAAAGGTGGAGAATGTAATGACACAATAAAAGAAGCTCAGCTTCTTGTGCAGACCTAATTTGTAATATCTGAAGAGTACCCCTCATCAGAAAATTAGAAAGGAACTAAACCTGATGCTCTTCACAGTGCCTCTAAAATCAGGATATCAAGGTAGCATAACTATGTTGCGAAGTCTATACTGCTTCCTGTATATATTGGCATACTGCTGCATAAAAATGTTTGATGAGTCTTGCAAATATTTATGCATATTATGTCTTTTCTCAAACCTCTCAGTGCACGTTTCTCTTTTGGGAGATTATATTCTGCCAAGTTTACTAAGCTTTGTTGCATGTTAATAACCTTGACCATTATATTTCTATATTTCAGACCATTGAGATTCTATTCAGTAAAAGGGTATTCCTTAACATGGAGGTTAGTCATTTCTTTCTTTTACTGTTGCCCCGCTTTTATTTGTGGAGTTCCATTACATTGATTTTACATATGTTTGTCACCCCATTTTGTTTTTCACATGGAGATTAGTCTGTACCCAGTCTAATCTTTGCAGCAAATTGAATTATTGATCGACTCTGTTACTGGCATTTTGACCTTGTTTTCTTAACCCAATTGGCATACATGGAGTCATACTCACTAATGCTGGGGATTCAATTTAGGCTCCAAGGCTACATTTCGGGGAATGATGCCCTAGAAAAGTGTTAAGCCTCAGAAAATGGTGAAATATAGTTTTCTTGTACCTAGATGGCTAGAAGGGAAAGAAGTGTACGAGAGATGCAATAATGTTATTATTTGTTAACTTGATAACTGTGATGGCTACATTATGAGGTGAAAAGTTGATGCATGCATCATGACATCATTGCATATTATACTCGACAGTTTACTACCTTCCAATGACTTACCAAGAAATAGAAATTTAATCCATGAATCTAACTTCCTTTCTGTAGGCATTATGTCGGCTTATGCTTAAATGCACTTGACTTGATATTTATAGATTGAATAACTTGTATGTTTAAACATTTAGATATAGTAAATTAGCAGAACAAGATCTTCTTTCCTTGTTTTTAGGGTGGTGGTCATCATCTAATATGTCCACTTGAAAGCATGGTTACACGCCCCCACACATTTCTTTGTTAATTTGGTTCTCTACAATTTTTAGGCACAAACTCCAATATTGTGTGCTGGAGTTTTGGAATCTCTTGCTATCGAATTGAAGGGATCGAAGGACTTCTCTAAGTTATATGCTGGCATCGGAATACTTGGATACATTGCTTCAATCACAGAGCCTATCAACATTGAGGCCTTCTCTCAACTTCTGACATTCCTTTCCCATCGATACCCAAAGGTTTGTGGCACATCCACTTTTTTTGTCTTGGGTAAATAATGAGTTATACATGTTTTTCTTGTTGTTTTTCTACTAACAGATGTTGGTTAAGCAACCAAATAAAAAACTAATGAGAAGTAATCATGGACCTTTCTGTGTTGTTTACTACTTTCTACACCGCAGATTCGAAAGGCTTGTGCTGAACAAGTATACCTTGTACTTCTGCAAAACGGGGATCTTGTTCCCGAGGACAAACTAGAGAAGGCACTTGAAATTATATCAGAAACTTGCTGGGAAGGTGACATCGAAGAAGCAAAGCAACGAAGATTAGAACTGTGTCATACAGCCAATGTAGAGAGCGGGCAACTCGTTAAGAGTAAACATGGGACTTTAAACAAGGACGGCGTACAGAAGGCAGCAGCTACTGATGAAAATGCAACATACTCATCATTAGTAGGTTCAGCTGGGTTTTAACAATCTTATTTAAGTGCTTACCATTTTGTTGTACTATAACAAGTTTCATATATGGACCAGCCTCATTCGGCCGTTTTTAGACCTCATGTGAAGAAGAATGTAAAACGTAAAAGGTTGATACTGGAGACTGGCGAGGACATGAAAGAAGATGATTTTTGTAACCTTTCGACTATCAAAACAAGTTTGTGGATGTTTCATACAGAAGAATGAGGATTTGTGAACTTTCATGTATCAAAACAATGAAATGTGAGCTTTCGACATATCATTTAGTTTGAAGAAGAACCTTTGTTTTCTCAAGAACACAAATTGCTTAATATGGCTTATTTTTTGGTTTATTTCTTTATTTATTTTCCTAGGGGCAGGGGAATACAAGAAGATATGGATAACAGTAGAATAAAAACAACGGGAAATTTTTGCTTTACTTACAAGGAAGTAGGGGAATATAAATTGTTAAAATTTTAACAATAATGTCATATTTATATGCAATATACATAATAGTATATAAAGTATAAAATATTAAAAGTACACATCATCAGGTGTATATATTATATGTTTTTCTCGAGGATACATACGTTCGTTGTTCATTTCCAACAGAGAAGGATAAACCTGTGTTTAAGATCAAATAAAAGGATAGGAATACCAATGGCTTCATAGCCCTTTAGTAACTCGTAACTTTATATAGAGAGAATCTTTGGTCCTCATAACCTATGACAATATATCATCTACCACGTTACTAATAAACAAACTAATCCAACAAATAAGTACAAAAATCAGTCCCCCCGAAAAATTATACTTCTAATTAATGTGTCATTTGGGATGAAATTCTGCCTGTCAAGTTTGACTCCGAAAGAATGGGCAGACACTTACGATTTTAGCCATGGAAACACGTTAGGGGACGTAGGTAGGCGTGCTGTTAGAACTTCGACTCCGGTCTCAGTTACCTACAATACACCATATTTGTTAGAACAATGGAATAAAGTGCAATTGAGAATGAAGAATCTAAAATTCCCTAGCAATCATAGTTTCTAAGAATATAAGCAGATATCATGTTTGATCATGATGCAATTTCACAACTATTTTAAGGTCAACAAAAAGCTAATACACTTCAATGTAAAACTCAATGGCAGAAGTTAGACTGGAACCCAAAGATTCCACACTAGCATCACTGATTCGATTATGTTTGTGCAATAAAAAAAACTACCAATCATATTGCATACAACGAAGGACGTATGCTACAACAGTTATAACCCAAAATATAGAGAAACGTCATCATGCAAAACTGGATAACTGCCCAATCTCCCAAATTCTATTGTGCAAAAATAGATTATGAAGTTTTGATGTGTGTGCCCGCTCTCCCAAATTCTATGTGGAAAAATAGATCATGCAAGTTTGACAAGTGTTTTACCAGAAGTGTGTGTTCAAACTGAGCACTGCGTTTGCCATCTGCAGTAACAGCAGTCCAGCCATCAGGCCACATCCGATCACGCCAAACACCTATAACCAGAATTTCTTTTAGTTGTAAATAGAAGGAACAAATAGTTGTTCAATAAACCATACAAGTGTTACCTGCATTGATCATAGGTTCAATGGTAAAGGTCTGCCCAGCCTTCATTATACCCACTGTTTTATTTCCTGCTTAAGTTAAGGTCAATACAGAAATGGCCTAAAGAAAATAACCAGCTGCGATAAAAGATTGAATTTGTAATGTCACAGTAAAAGGTATTTGGTTCAGTATATACTCTGTATTGGGCAATTTGGCATGAATTAGGGGTTTGGGGGGGGGGGGGGGGAGAATTCAAATTAGAAAATATGTTGGGACATGAAAGCTGCTTCACAAGGATACTTGCGTAATGAGGAATATTTGGTGCACAATGGAAGAGCTCTCCAATACCATGGCCACAATATGATTTAACCTATTGTAGCAAGACAATAAAATAATGTTAAGAAGCTCTGATCTTCATACAAGAGAGAGAGAGAGAGAGAGAGAAAGAGAGATTGTATTGTTACCACAGAAAACCCTGACATTAAAGCATGGCGATTAATGACTTCTCCAACTTCTCGAAATCGTATCCCAGGTTTAACTGGAAAATAGTAGAGGTATCATTAGAATGACACAAGGTTGAAGGCCTATCTTAAGAAATTAAACAAGCAGGAAGAAGACTCAAAATGATAACTGCTGGTTCACATCAAGCAACAATAGAAATATACACAGTTCATTATTTAAAAGTCTTGTATCATATACAACCAAAGAATTGCCTTATTTCTGCGAAAAAGAACCCTCGAGGTAAATTGCAAGGATCAATAACCAGGCATGGATAACAATAAAACTCAGTGGGTCAAGTAACCTATTTCTAATGAAAAATTACCTTCATAAATATCCTAACTTGTCCAAAACAAGCACTAACTTCAAAGTACGAATTACAAAGAGGCACTAGTTATGCATAAATTTTAAGTATATAGTTATTGCAGTTGAAAGAATCCAAAATTATGTATATAAGTATTTATTGGTTCCATGTTAATGACTAACCATTAGAAAGTGAGTTTTGTGAATAGAGATTCCAAATCACAAGCATTGAGCTCATGATATTTTCAACCATAAGCTATCAGGAAGTATTCTGGTTCAAGAAACTTCACCTTTGTCAATTTTCAAGTTAAAAATAAATAATGCATTTTCTAAGTTAGGATACCAAGACCTACTAACATTTTTTAAGAAACATTATCGAAAAAAGAAATTAAATAAATCAGAATTAGATTTGGGTGATATGCATCCCTAAGGCATTGGAGGAATATTATAGTGGTAATGTATTTTTCTTTAAGGGAGAGGGTGAGGAAGAGGAACAAGCAGTATGGATTTCCAATGTTGTAAATGGGTTGTTGGGGGATGAACATAATGATAAGATTTTAACTTCAGTATAGAACCTAGACCCTGTCTGAACATACAAGAGCAGCACCTACCAATTGATATTGCTTTCTCCAAACATTCGTAAGTACATTGAACCAACTGTCGAGATGCCTCATCAACATTTCCCACAAAGAATGTTTCATTGAGATCACCTGCAGCCAACAGGAAAAATTAAATAGAGCCATAGGTAGTTACCTGGAGTAATATTTTAAGACCACTGACAATATGCTTCTTACCATGAACACCTTTAAAGTACACCGTCACATCAACATTTACAATGTCACCATCCTCTAATTTCCTGAAACAATATGTAAATTTTCAATCAGGATCCACCATTACAAGAGCTCAAGAATACAACTTATTTAAAGGAGCTACCACTAATAAAAGTAGAGTCAATGTTATCATTCTTTTGCTCTTTATTCAAAATCAAGGGAATTATTTGTTTTTTTTTTTTGAAAATTATTTTATACTCCCTCCGTTCTAGGATCAACATAGACTCTTTTCTAAGTTAATTTAATACATTTTCAAATTCAAAATTGATATGAATTCTTTTAATTTTAGATCAATCGATTATAAAAATTGTAAACTATGTAAAAAGTACTACTAATTACAATATATATTGTTTTCAAAAGTAAAATGAACCACATCAATTTTGAATTTAGGAGTATTTCATATTGACTTTAAATAAATAAATTTTGGAAAGGAGAGGGTATTAGATATCAATGATGTGCTATTGTGAATTTGTTATGTTTTGTGGAGTTTCAAGCTACGTGGGCACTTTCGAATTTCTCCCGTGTAGTGGACATGGAAATTATACGGTGGCTTTTCATTTTGTATCATATATAATATATTTTATTTCGTTATATTGAAATATTTAAAGAGTCTACTCTCTTCTTTACTGCATTTCAAGGTCTTCCCCCAAATCAAGTTGGTGAACACAGAATCCTATGAAACTTGTAATCTTTATGTCAATGGACTTAATTTGCAAAAAATTGGGGTTGTGATTATGTGGTTAACCTTGCAAGGATGACTAGTGACAACTATAGATTCAACAATTTCCCACTAATCGCTACCACAAGAGCTTCCCTGTGGAGTTCTTGTTAAAAACCGTCCTAAGTTTTATTATGCCTTTGGATACCATGAGGATGGGTCCCGCCCTTTGGCGATTCTAATGTATTTTTTGGTTTTTGATTTTGAATAAACAAAGGCAAGCACATGAAAAAACACCCATAAAACTTAACAGCAAAAAAAAGAAGAAGCTAAGATTCTAGAAGAAACAATGAGAGTCATCTCTGCCCAGCTAATCTCAAAATAAATTCAACTTTTACACGTCCTTCTAAGCATTTGATGTTGATTGACATTGACATTGTTTTTACCAGCAGCAATGTAATAATTCAAATACTTTTGTTCAAGCTATCAAAAACTTTGAGAACGTTGATTTTTTCCACCTCAGAAATACACATACACATGTCAAACACGCAAACAGATATCGTAGTATCAAAAATGATTTACTATTTTCTTTTAACACGGATTCAAGAAAGCATGCTTGAAAACAGTTATAACTTAAAAATTGTTTGAGATTGTACCGGAACTAAAGTTAGAAAGGGAGATCAGTGTCCCTGAGTTGAAATATAAAACATACCTAGCATCAGGAATCCCATGGCAAATTACTTCATTGACTGACCTGTAATAAATGGACAGTAGAATTTATAATAATAATGTAGGCTATAATTCAGCCTGAATAAACATACAAAGAGAGAAGTACCTACGTGCAGCAGGATTTAGGAAAGAAATTATAATTCAATGGAGATGGATATCCTCCTGCAGAAAGTAGAATCCAAAGAAGAATTAAAGAAACAACTATTATACATATAAGATGAAAAATGGCATAGACTGGCAAGAATGAACTCCAAAGGTGCAAGATACCTACACACAAAACAATCAATCTTCCCTATGGATTGTGATTCCAGCATTTAACATGAAAGCTAATTCAAATGAAATATTTTTAAGTAGCATATAACTGAAAACTGAAAAGTAATCAACTTCCCCACCGCCTGCAAAAGATTGTCACTCACATTACTAAATACAATCATAGTCATCATTTTAATCACCAGTGGCAACTGGCAACTAAGAGAGATTGCTCCTGGTTAAGTATGGCATTTCCTCAAATCATGGTGTTATATGTGCGCAAGTTCTAGACAAAAAACCAATGCTGTTCATGAAAATAAAAATCTATGCCGCAAAAATAAGAGTACTCTAGAAAGGTAGTCACTATTAGATTCATATAAGGATAAGCAAAATAAAAGTGTCTACATAATTGATGCAAGTACCGTTGCTCTTTACGCAATTTATGTACTTATCTCAAAATTATTAGCTTCATAAATAGATTAAGTTGATTAACAACTCAAATTAACTCACAGTCAGCAAATCAGAATTTGTTTCTTATTTGGTGGAACTTAAAAGATGGAATTTGAAGAATATCTACAACATCAACTATGTAACAAGGAAGTAAAGCTTAACTCTCTGACTTTAACATGATGATGTGTGAGATTTATTTTTAAGATATAAATGTCTTTAAAAAGATTTAATTAGTTAAAGCCACAGTAATATCATAAATCCAGATACTTGATAAATGCCATCTGGTAAAACAATATAGAATTTTTAATGACATTTGATGCAACTACACAATTATCACAACTAGAATATATCAAATATTCCAATAAGCAAAAAATATACTCCCTCTATTTCACAAAAAGCAATTTGCAAAATTCTCCAATATTAAGGATATATTTTTGTTCCATGTATACCCCTCAAAATAATAAGTTGTTAGCTTAGTAGTGTGGTTTGATAATGAAATTATGATAATAAACTTGAGGACATGGTGTCATTGTATACTACCATCACCAAGAAGTGGACTCATTTTGTAGAACAAAAAAATTGTCAAATGAGAATCTTTTGTGTAATGGAGGGAGTATCATTTTGAGGGTTAACTAACAGAGTCAAGTAGTCAACATACCAGCAGCAATCGTTGCTCTGTGAACCACAGCATCAATTTCATCAGTAGTCACGCCTGGTCGAATAACACGAGCAGCTGCATCCAAAACTTCTCTAGCAATCTGAAAATGTATTATTTATAAACAAAATACTTCAACATCTATATTAAAGAACACACAAGATAGGTTGGTTGCAATTCTCTCCCTTCTTGAACTGCTGACCACACTAATCTCTACAAGGAAACTGCCTATTTATTCAAGATGTTGATGATCATTCTTATTTCAAGAACTTGTGGATTGCTATTGTAAAATTTTCAGTTTTCATTTTCCATTTTTCTTTGAGGGTGGGATTGGGGGGTGAGTGTGTTGTTCTTTCTGGTCGTTAGTTTGTATGTTATACTTGTTTCACTATTCCTTTCCCCACACAAACTTAGCTGATGTCTCTTCAGATAGACTACTTGCTACTATTAATAAAGCATCCAGAGGTTTTGCAGCCAACATCTCTATTATACCACTTAATCATGCTCTATTTTCAGTTATCAAAAAACAACTAGATGTTAGAGAGATCAGAGGTCTCGTTTTGTGAATTGTAACATCGTTTACCTCTTGCAAAATCTTGATTGTTTGATTAATTAACATGCACATGTATGCACTCAAACAAGTGCACAAACACATCAATCCATGCATATCAAAGAAGAGTCTGGACGAGATGAAAAGCAATTTATGAAGAAATTTACAAGTTTTCTTCACACAAAATATTGAAAATTTTAAAATGGAATAACAACTTACTCGGCAAGTTTCTCTCATTCTCTCAATTTGATCTGGAGTTTTGATCTTCAAGAAATTGTAAATGACAAAAGAAAAGAATAATTAGGTTTCGGGAAAACAAATCTTCTATTGAACAAATTTTCCGCATATATCTAAGTGGAGGAAATGTCATCTGAAATGGAAGTACCTCGACAACATGTTGGAGATCGCTATTAGGCTCAACTTTAGGGATACCCTACGAAGTAGAGTTACAAAGAAAGTTGAGAAAATCATATAACATGAGGCATTCCGAATCACAAGAATAGGAATGCGCAAGATATAGACAGTAATAGAAGCAATTCACTGAAGTATATCATTTCAGGAATGATGAAGTAAACAGTAACAGAAGATATTAAATCCCTTACAACAGACAAAAGAACATTTCCCCTGAGTAACTACCTGCACAACGAAGTTAGCAATAAAGATATGAATAATGAACTATATATTCAATCAAACAACTCACATCAATTGCCCAGTCAGGTTGATCAATGTGAGAAGGTACTACATGAGTTTTTGAAATGGGATATGGCTTCAAAGTCCTGCACATGCATTGAAGAATTGGAAATTTAAGGGAAAAGGAACTTCTTCACTCCATAAGAACCAATATGAAGCAATAAAGTTTCAAGGAACGAATAATCCTGGTTGAATTATGGCTTTTCTGGCAGATTGTTTTATGTTATCTCATATCTGAAATTATGACTTTTTGAGTTTATGAAATCTGCAGTAATGGTACAATGTGAAATTCATTTATTCATGTTATGTTTGATGTTATGTTCAGTAGTGAGATTTTTAATCTTCAATGAATGATAAGAAGGGGTTATTGGTGTTGTGTCACTTGAGTTTGTGGGATTTTTGTTATCATACTTTAATTGAAAATATATTATTCTTATATAGTACCTCCTCCGTTTCACAAAGAGGATAGTTTTGGTTATTTCACACATTAATAAGGTAAATTTTTGTTCCCAAGTTATAAGCTAATTTTCATTGTGTGCTTTACTTACACAATGGATCCCATTATACTAACACAATGGTCCCTTTTCACTTACCAAATGTGCTTTACTTAATAAATAATCATAGTTCAAAAGAAGTACCCTGTCCAATCAAAGTTGGGAAGTTTTGGTGTTCGAGACTGCCCTTTTCTTACGCAATATAGCCAATCATCATTTGGTGAGGCTGAATTTTGTTCACCTGTAGTATTGGATCCAAGTGAGGACAACTTCGCCTTCAAGTGAACAGATTTATGAGAACTCCAGGATGCCTTAAAACAGTCTTGAGTGCTGTTAAAAGACACAACTTCATCAATACATCCACAATTAAACTGATGGCAACGACAAGAATCAGGAACAAAACTAGAGAAAGTTAGTCTTAAAAAACCATAAAGAGATATTCAACAAGCCAGAATTAAGGGCACATTCAAGTTCTATATGTTTGAATCAGAAAATCAAATTGCAAGTCATATTTCAATTAAATGCTCCCTCCCAATGCTAAATTGTTAATTACGTTGCCCCTTTCTTATAGTATTTGAGCTCCATTTTATATCATTCCGCAAACCATAATTGTTTACGTACAAACTTTAGCTCTTCGTTCAAATATAATCAAACAAATATTCAAAATTTTCAAATGTTATAAATTGAGCAAGGCAAAAACATATATATCTATCTCAAATACAAGATCATAGGGATCACAAGAGATTTATACTTAGCAAAAGTAATCAAGCCCGATTGCTAGGGAAGAAATCGCTAATCAAAACTTCCACGGCTATTTTAAAGTAAAAAACAGAGTATGACACTGGACAAGTCTACAAACCAGAAAGCAGCACCTTCACGAGGAAGCTTTAGTTCCACACACTTGGGGCACCTGCAAATTGAGAGGGAAAAAGCAATAATAATAGTATTGAGTAAAGGAAAAGAAAGATATATGCCTTGGTCCATCATTTTTTAAAATATAATTTAAAAGAATAATAAATACATAAAACACAAGTTCAATTTATTAAAAATCATATCAGTGCACATCTTTCTATGTTCGCTGACAATCTGTCTAGTAAAAGACTTTATTTTCCCCAATTCATTTACAAGCTTCTTTCTTAAGTTCAATTACAATTCATCCAGTTAAAGGCTTCTTTTTCTCTTTCTTTTTAATACAATTTACACTATTAAGAAGCTGAATTCCTTAGCTGGAGTGATCAAATTTCTAAAACTTCAGTCATTTAACAATGGAAGCTTCATTAATTAGCAATTTGTGAACAACAACATTCTTATGATATATTATCAAAGGAATTTAAATATACACGATATACATACAAACAAAGATTACATACTGAAGATTTGCAGGTTTGCCACATTGAACACAGGACAAGGTACTCTCGGCCACATCTGATCCACCGGACATTGAAATGAGCTTCCTTAACTGCAAAAAATATCGATTTAGTACCAAAATTTAATCAAAAACAAACTCATAATACTTTATCTGGCAATTGAATAAATTGTAATTGAAGTTGGGATGAGGACTAAAGTACAGACCTTTAATCGAATTGAAATGAATTGACTGAGAGGAGAGAGAAAAATAGGGTTGCAGAAAGAGACTTGAGAGGAAAGAGAAAGTTGAGAAGAATGGGCGGTGCCGCGGTGGTCTAATAATATAACTAGTCAAAAGTCAAAAAACATGGATGATTACTACTGGTTTATGACTTTTTTCAAAATTTTATAAAATATTTACATAGGTTACAATAATATAATTAATCTTATAAAAATTAAAGTAATGAAATTCTCTATTATACTGAATTCAAATTTTATAAAAACCTGCTTGTATTAATTAGATTCTAGAATGTTCTAATACTTTCATTTTAAAAAACAATCATTTCGACAATAATTCTAATATTTTAAGTTATTTTGATTATTTTGCGTTAATTTAAGAATAATGATATATCTTGCGATTTTATATGTCGACTTTTTAGTTGCAAGTTATATAGATAATTCTAGTTGATAATGTCTTAATAATATATTTGATATAATTGGCTAATTTTATAATTCGGGACACTCTCATGTATTAATATAAATCACAATCGTAATTCGGCAAAAAAAACTTTTACAATACATAACAGAACTTTTAATTTAATTATAGTTAATTGTGTCAACTTTGGGTGTTAGAAATAAAGTTTAATAGTAAACATATTTAATTTAATGACATGAATTTCGACCGGAGTGTTTATTCTTATTGACCTCATTTATATTTCTAAGTAATCCTTTGTAATTTCTCAGTTAAAATATTTCTACAAAAAAAACAAAAATATAATTTTTAATTATAATTTAAAGTGTACATATTAGAATATTCTGGTGCTCTTCGTAAAAGTTGTTTTGTTTTTCAAAAACCAAACGAAAAAAAATAAATTCTCTGAAATATTAATTTTTTTTTCGTACTTAGAATATAATTTTATTTTTCCAAAATTTAAACCTCTAAAATGGTATATAACTTCATATATAAAGACTTAATTAATCGTAGTCGTATAAAATTATAAATAAACCTTCTCCATATTGCACATTAATGTTCGTACATAACATAGTGCACTACTGCAGTGCAATATAGTTATATATCATTGAACTCCGATTTAGTGCTACAACATAACCATGCCAAACACATTCACTGTTCTTCTATTAACATGCTCAACTTGTTCATCCATTTCGTGTAAAAGCACGTGCACCACATATATATATATGAAAAATCTATCCAGTGGAACGACTTGTTAACGAACCGGTCTATAGCGACGGTTCTGTCCGTCGCTATAGCATATGCAAGGGCTATAGCGACGGACCGACGACGATTTGCACTGTCACTATAGACCTATTAAGTGTCGCATATGTTATGACGACGGACAAAACGTCGCTATAGACCGGTTCCTTAACAAATCGGTCCGTTGGAGAACCGACTTCAACCGGACTGTGTGTGTGTATATATATATATATATATATATATATATATATATATAGGAAGATAATCCACAGCAACCGGTTGCTGCAGCAACCCTATCAGGTTTACGCAAACTTGGTTGTCTTTTGTTAGCCCTGCCGCTACAGACTGTAGCGGCAGTTCACAAATTGCTATCAGATTTATGCAAACCTGGTTGCTTTTTGTGATTGCTGGTAGCAACCGGTTGCTGTGGATGACCACCCATATATATATATATATATAGCAAGGCAAACTTAAACATCTGACCAAAATGGCACTCCGATGGCCGGAACCCGCCTGAATGAAATTCCTCACCGCAAACGAGCTAACTTCCTCGGGATTACTAAGCACATGAAATCCAGGCCAATTCACCCTATACGCGGTAGAAGCTCCACTACCAAAATTCATGTACTCCCCGTAATAAAGAGTTGAAAGGGCAAAATCGCCATTTCATTCTGTCCATCCTTTCGGATCAATTAGGCTATCTTAAATTCGTCTTTATAAATACTGTCCTCGAATATTTTTTTCAAGGCCGGCCTAAATAAGTTTTAAATTGACTTTTAACGTTACTAAAATTTGATGCAGCAGAAACTCGAGAATTCACGATAGAAATTCCAGTGTTTTCATTTGGATCATCCCTTCCTTGTGCAGTTATCATGTTGGATTGGTGGTCCAATTGGTCGCGATACAAAAATGTCACAATTTTGAAAGACTACCGAGGCATCACCAAATATGTAATCGATTGTCCCATAAATATAACAATCTCGATAAAATTGCCTTAGAGAGTACACTAAAAGAGTGTCTTGGTAGCCTTTGAAGCTACATTGGTAAAAAATTGAAAGGTCTGAACTCACTCTTAAGGCTACCGCTTGATGTTTGTCTGGTCCTGCCATATTCTCAAATGTCATGTCCCGTGCCCAAAAACCATCGCCAGATACACCTAAATAATCATGTAATGAAAAAAAATAGCAAATGAAATGCTAGCATTAATAATTAGAAGTGTTCAAACAAAAATATTAATATTTGTTAATTTAGGCTTACCAAATGTAGTCGAGCTTAAAGTGGTGGCACCATCTTGGACATTGTCATTACCAGTAATGACAGTTTTATCAATGCTATCACCAATAAACATAACATTTTTCATGTCCCTCTTGATCTCCACTTTCTCGTTGTATACACCGGTTTTAATGTAAATTATCACTCTTTGTGGTTGATTTTGGCCCATTTGAGCTAGTGCAGCCACTGCGTCGTTAATGGTCTTGTAGTTACCGGAGCCATCTTGAGCCACCACAAAGTTAGCTTTGGAGATTGCTTCGTTCCATGAAGACATCAGCCCTTCATTTTGGGCAAGGTTTTGTCTATTTTGCACTCCTAATTTATTCAAACAACAAAATTAATATCGGTCATTGTTTTTTATGGTGAAAATAAGATTCAATAAAGAAGAGTGTCATTGCAGTTATACAATCAATTAGCTATATTCATAATTTAAGAATCTAGTTCTATATTTTATTAGGATTTGGATTCTAAGCAGTTAAAAGTGGACAGTTCATTTAAGCAGTTTTATATAAATAAGTTACATTTTATTTAAATCAACGTTGTAATCATAACACTTGTATGACAAAAAGTCATGAAATACAACTTTTCGCAATATCAATACAACTCCATTATTTTGACTGTCCAAATAAATTGTCCATTTCAAACTGCCTAGAGTCAAGTATTCGTTCAAATTTGTCATTTCATCATTATATTTCACTAACAGTTTTATCATTCATTAATAGTAATTTTATAAATTCACATTTTCAATGATCATTTCATCATTTCACGATTTTATTTATCAAACAACATCGGTTTAGGTTCATAATTTAAGAATCTAGCTCTAGATTTAATTAGGATTTTGATTCTAGGTAGTTAAAAGTAGACAATTCATTTGAGCAATTTTATAGAAATAAGTTACATTTTATATAAAATGAATGTTGTAATCATAACACTTGTATGACAAAAAGTCATGAAATACAACTCTTCGCTATATCAATACAACTCTATTATTTTGACTGTCTAAATAAATTGTCCATTTCAAACTGCTAGAGTTAAGTATTCGTTCAAATTTGTCATTTCATCATTATATTTCACTAACAGTTTTATCATTCATTAATAGTAATTTTATAAATTCAGATTTTCAATGAGTGGTTAATTAACATAGTTGACCAACAATGATAACCACAATCATATTATTCTTATATGTGTGTTTTAAGAATAATAAAAAAATGAAGAGTAAAATATATATGTATTTACATATTATATATTCCACTTAATGAGGCAACGGACCGTATTGACTCATGAACATATTGCAATCTTATTAAGAAATTAAAAATATGATAATAACAAATCAATTTTGCAAAAGGGGTGGTATTATTTAGAAAGAATACCTTTGCCCCTGCTCCTTGTATTCCTTTTAGGCCCGTAAAAGGCCAGAGCTTCTCTAAGCACCAAAGTCAAGTTTTGAGCCACAGTCGCTTGAGTTTCAAACAACCCACCTTTCTCCTCCAATCCATCCAAACAACTCCGGTGACTCGCCGCCGCCGCACTCAGCCACGTCACGGCATCATCACCCTCATAATCCTCCTCACCGGAGGCCAACCGTGCTAGCCGTGGCTCGGCGTCTCCATAAAGCTTAACACAATCAGCTAGAGCCACACTGAGCCCACTACTCGGACCATGGTCCGACCCATGAAGCCTAACTGAGGCCTGAGCCCAGTCCATAGCATGCAATAGCCCCCATCGGGCCCTCTGGACCACCTCATGCTCTTTTTGGCAAGTAATAACATTAGCGATGGCTACAAAAAGAAGAAAGGTGGCGAATCTAGTTAACATTTTTCTAAGAAGACTATAAACTCTCTTTCTCTCTCTCTCTCTCTATATATATATTCATATACTATATATATAATTTGATGAAGGGAAAATTAACAATGGTAGCCACGTGTCAATGAGATTAAGGAAGGATATGTGGCTTCATGGAGGTGAAAGTAGTCATGCACAAGCGGTGCCGAGAAATGACTTTCAATTTAATACCTATTGAATCTCCATTTTATGTTCTTTTCTTAATTTTACATAGTTTTTTCATTTAGATTTTAAGAAAGAAAAAGGGAAAGGAATTGATTACTCATTAAATTCATTCTAATTTTGCTTGAGAATTAATGACTTAACTAATGAGCTAAATCATCTTAAAAATGAATTAGATTAATAATATTTTTTAAGGTTTACTTAATATGGAAAAAAATCATTTAAAAAAATCCTACTTTCACCAAGTTTTTGTCCAATGTAAACCTTAATATGTATGAGAAAAATAGAAAGTTATAAGAAGTAATGCTCATTTTATTATAAAAAAATGATTTATATGTCGATTATTTTCATGTTGAATTTGGATTGCTACTGTCCACTAACGTGTGTAGAACTACAAATGATAAAATAAAATAATAATATGTGAATTCTATTTTTATTATCTCTTATTTAATGTATATACATATTGATATTTAATATAGACATAAATTTATTGTTACATATAACAACACTCCCATCTCACTAAGTAGTATAATCTAAAAGGCCAATTGCAAATCATAGATGTGTGGGGATATAATTGGTCAGGCCCAAATATCTGTGGCCCAAACCATTTATAATTCTCCTTGATGCGCTGGGTTACAATTATTAAGCGACTCCATTAAAATTTCTGCTCTGCTCTCTCTGCGCTCGATCCGTTAATTTCTTGGCTTCTCCCTCCTTCCCTCTGCGACTGTTACTCTTTCTACTCCTTCGATTGCTGCTACTCCTTCGATTGCTGCTAGGTACCAAACCCTAGACCAAATATTTGATATATATATATGTGTGTGTATTATGTTATGTTTGAATCTTTGGCATGTGGTTTTTCTTATTCTTTACCTCTTTAATTTTTGACTGTAGTTTCAGAGCCTGTCGGTTTCGATTCAATTCCATTTTTTGTTAATTTATGTGGTTCAAATGTTTGATTGATTGATTGAATGAATTGTTGTATACTGGGTTGTGCTTAATTAGGAATATGTGAGCAGCTTAATTTTAGTAATTTTCAGTTACTTGGGTTCTGCTTATATAGATTTAACCTGGGTTCTGCTTAACAATTTGATATAAATATATTGGTGCAAAATTTTATTTTTGCACTATACATGAGTGTACTCTCAGTAACCTGTAAAAATAAAGTCACAGAGAGATATATATGATCAACATCGAATGAAAATTAATAATTATACAAAAAAGAAAAAAAATGCAAGTTGTCCATGATGGTTATTAATGTGCTGATATAATATAGATATGGATGATAGTTTGAATATATAAGGAGAGTCTAATTAAGTTGTAAAAATTGATTATAGAGGTTTGGAGGCAGGATTGAGCCTATAAGAAGCTGCATTATGTTTCAGTTGTTATAGCACATTGATGTTGTTACATCTTATTTGCTCATATAAACATATGCTTAGTTTTGCAGAGTTGCATATTATACTCCAGTGTTCTTGTAGCTTTAATGTGAGACATACTTAGGAGAAGAATTAGGTAATTTCTAATTTGTTGGAGTTGATCTTGTGCAATATTCTGTCAAAATTCTGGTTGTTTACCATAATTAAACTTAGCTTCGTTTTGGGGTTGATATTATAATAAAGATGGACATGAAAGCCTTCTTTTCCTTTCTTCCGGGTTAGAAGAATGTACATCAAGTGTCATATGCAACTTACTAAAATCCTAATATTAAGGAGATAGCTTGTTGCTTAAAAAATGAGGTACTCACTTGTATATACGAGTGGATGGATTGTATATACGGCTTTTACTTGTAGCTTTAATGACTTTTGCTCAAGGTTCTAAAAGGCGCTAGGCGGGCGGCCGGGGGGGCCTAGCGCCTAGGGGGCCTAGGCGGGTTTTTATTTTAAGCTAATTTTAATATTTTATCTTACATTTATCTAAACAAAACAGTAATATAAAGCAAAACAATCTATAATAAAGACAATAAAGACATTTTCTTAAAGTAAAAGTGTATATTTTGGAACGGAAGTATGAAGCTAAAAGTCATTTTGCTTTTATATGTTTGAACGAGTATGAAACAAGAGACCATCATTGTTTTCTCTGTTGCAAATGACTGCTGTTTTTATTTGCATGCAGAATTATGGAATATAAGCAAGGAACATGAAACATCTTAATCAAATGATTTATAACTTGAAATGATTTTGGTAATAAAACCCTTCAATTTCCCTTCTAAATTGATGAATGTGATTATGAGTTGCATTCACAGCTATCTCAATTTGAGAAGAGCAGTCAATCAACAAAATGTTGGAACTAGAAAGGCTGTTATCGCATCATCCATCCATTCAAAAGATTTTACCTCTTTGAGGGCTGTTTCCATGTTTTGTTCTGGTGACTGCTTTCTTGTCATGAGGTACAACATTGGTGGTTTAAATGGCTGGAAGGAGAAGCCACTAGCTGGCAACTTAAACGGCCCACCTCTTTTCTCTATTCTCTATTTTCTATTTTGACTAATTGCAATGCAATTACAAGTGTTTTAATTTGGTTGGCAACTTAGGTAGTCCTAATTTATTTGAAACTGCAGTTTTAGATTTTGTATAAACCTTTTTCTTCTCTTAATAGTTGTTGCTTAGGTTTATAAAGATGACCATGTCACTAGTGATTGATCAGTTGGAATAAGATTGTAGTTGATATGTTTAGAGAATTTGTTTAATATTTTATTTAATGAAATTGTGGATGATTGTTATGATAATCAATGTATCTTTTTATTAATGTCCTTTTTAGTAATCTTTACATTTGATTTTAACTTATAAGTCATTATCAGCCGAACATCTTCATAACTTGTTTTAACTTAATTTCTGACTTATAAGTCAAATTGATGCCGAACGCTTTTAGTTATAACTCACAACTTAAAAATAACTTATAAGTCAACTTATATTTTAACTTTAAATCATTTTAAAATAAGTCGGCTCAGTCGAAGCTCCATGTACGTCTCCTCCCTTTGATTAAAATGTATGGGTATTTATTTGTATACTTAACAAGCAAACTGATTATGATGTTCCCCAATCAATTTAACTTAATTTTTAATCTTAAACAAGGTAAGGTATCTAATTATGCAGTGACAAAAATCAATTTGATTGTCTTATATCGACAATAAGAGTATCTATTGATTGTACGATTATCAACTCTCTTGTTATGGTTTTTCTTTCTGGACGGTGTTAATTTTTTCTTATTTTTGTGAAACTAAAACGCTGGAAACCTTGGGGATAATAATTTAAAATTTAATTAAATCCAAAATTTGTCTAAGCAACTCAATTGAGTAGATTCAATTGTTATCAAATATCTTATGTGGCAGCATCCCAAGACAAACCCTAATAAAACCGCTCCGCTAATTGCTGCAACACTTTCAAAAGTAAACCGGAGACCATGAATGCTCCTAGCAACGACGAAGAAGATCAGGGCGAGGTTTTTCTTGATGAAAGCGATATCATCCAGGAAATCACTGTTGACGAGGAAGGTTATGATTCTCTCTCTCCCCCACACTTATTATATCGCTGGAGGTTTCTCTATGTATATGTATATATGAGATCAATATTTTAACTTAATGACCTCGATGTTGTTTCAGATCTTCCTGATGCAGATGAGGATGCAGGTTCTGATGCTGAAGTCTTTGGTAAACTGCCAATCGTTCCAATTGCTTTGTTTCTCTCCAGTTTTTTTGAATTCTCTATTTATTTCTACTAGCATGGTTGCTCTACATTTTAAGATTTCTAAAATGGATTATATAGTTAAAATTATATAGCTCGAGTGTTAGGACGTGTTTTTTGAGAATCTCTTTTGTTTCTTGCAGTTATTTACTTAAATAACAATGATTTTATATACATTGTTTTTATGGTTTCAGATGAAGCTGACGATTCCATGCACATATTTACAGGGCATACTGGTAAGTCTCCTTAATTTGGTTCGTGCATTTTATGAGTTGAATAATTTGGTCATTTGTTAATTGTTATATTGCAAATATATAAAAAAGACATGGCTTGCACATGTGTTGATGCTTGCAAATATATAAAAAAGACATGGCTTGCGGATGTGTTGATGCTTCATTAAATTGGGAACCTTATAAAGGAGCATTTGCTGGACTAGCATCTGCTTCACCTTAAGAAGCTTGGAGTCCAAATGGTTTCAAAAGTGGGTGTCTTTACTCTAAGAAATAAGTAAATAAATGAAAAAGAAAAATAGTTTGTAAATACAAATCGAATATATCTGAAAATAGATTTTTGGGAAGTTAAATTGATTTTAGCATCTCCCTCTCTCTATTATTTTTTTACTTATCATTAATATTAATATTAATAATAAATATTATAATTAAAATTATATTTTTTTACTCCCTTGAACATCATTATCTATGAAAATTTTAATAAAAGTTGAGGTACCCATTCAATAGCTTGTCTGGCTTTTGAAATTTCTACCAAGCTTTAGCTAAATGACTAACTTAAGAACTAGTCATCAGGATTTTCTTCGATAGTAATATTATTGTGATCGACAATTCAAATCAGGTTCCTTTTTTCACTTTCTTATAGTTTTTGTGGAATGAAGTTTAACCAGGGTCTATAGTTTCTTTTGTTGATTTTTTGCTGAGTTTAGTTTGGGAGCTCTTTCACAGTGTTTTTGCGGTTGATGTAGGGTTTCTCCCAGTCAAGGTTGTGTTTTTTTGTGGTCCATTCTACTTTTTTGTATACTTTGCGTCCACTAGGACAGCACCCCCTTTTGGCATTTCTTGTACAAAAAATTATGATAATGGTGAGACTGAGAGGTGTAGAATAGTCTGATATCAGTAACATTTATTGTTAGTGGAATTTGGGAATCACTTATTGGAAAAAAGATTTAAAGAAAACGGGGGGACAAACCAAAGGATTACTTTTCCTCATAGTATTGTATAATGTCATGTCTTCGTCTTTGACTATGAGTTTAAGATATTTTTAAACTTAAGACATCGTACTCATATGTAAATTTCCAAAGCAATAATTATTTCATTGGCGTTAGATACCGTCCTGTCTCTCTTCAAGCAATCCATAGTTTTCTTTGGTTTAGAATTTATGACAAGGGTTGTTTACATGGATGAAAAATCATTGTGTGTGAGGAAAACATGTATATGCATAGAAGAACTATCTCCTCCAAAATGTTGTAGAAATGCAATGGTGTGTGTTATTAAAAGGTTCAAACTTGTTCAGTCTTTTGAGAAGTTTACTCCTTTGGGAGCCCCATATTTATGAGCCTTTTTACCTTTGTATTTCACTCGGAGAGATACGAAGCTTTGAAATCTTGTGGTTAGATGTAGAAAGTATCCTCTAGATCTGTTTGTTCTTATTCATCTCTATATATCAAAAACCAAATACTGCTCCACGTCTATTCTGTCATAAGATAAAAAAAAGAAAAAAAGGTTGGATTTTATCATCTGCTGATAAGCTATCTCATCCTCAATGCCACATTCTCAGCGGGTTTTTTTAATTTTGTTTTGATATTAGTTTTCTTTTTTTTTTCTTGCTCCATTTAATTTGTTTTGTTTTTTTGGGGTGCAATTTGTTCTGTTACATTTGCTAATAAAATTCAGTAATTTATTGGTATTTAATTTTCTGTTATATCATTGTTCCACTCTAATGTGTGTAAAGTTTTCGCCTAATACATGATTGGAGAAATACTACATTTTGTCTATTTGATTTCATTGATCTACTGGTTCTTTTACATTTCAAATTTTGGTATTAAATATCTAATTTACAATTCATATTGTCAATTTATGAAAATCTCAGGTTATGTTTGGCAACTCAATCCCAAGCTTTAGAATTGGAATTGAGAGCACATTATCAATTTCATAGAATTAAAATTAGTTGAAATTTTGCACTCTTCCAAATTGAAGGCTTGGAATTAAGATGGTAAACACAAATCAGTTTAGAAAGAAAATTACTATACAAAAGCTGCGCATGAAGGTTGGTGCACTAAAGAGCAAAAAACAAAAGGATGGTCCACCAGCTTTCAAATATCCACTAACAAAAAAAAAAAACAAAAAATAACACAAAAAAAGTTGTATGCGCTGAAGATCTCCATTATATCTATTTCTGCTTAGTTCATTTATTTTTCATTTCAGTTCATGCCTTGAAATTAACCTTTACAGTATCATTGACGTCTTTTTGCACGCACTGAAGGTCTATATTATATCTCTAGTTGTCAGATATTTTGTTGTCTCTAGCCTATAAATTTGTTAAACTTTTTAATTTTCTTTAGTCAGTTAATTCAAATTCTTCCTTTTATCTGTACAACTTGCAACCAATCATAAGATTCTTCAATTATGGTCATGACTTATCTGACATTAGTACATTGTTATGTGATCTATTCATTAATCCTGATTCAAACAAAATTACTAAGACCTTGGATTTTCTCAAATTTGAAGCTCTTAATCTGCATAAACAAGTTCCAACTATTGTTGTAAATATTTTATTTTACTAATTGACTTGAAGTATGAAGATTAATTACCATTTTGTTCGTATATGTCTTTTATTTTTGCCCTTTCTATCATTAGCCCATGGTTCATTATCTTTGAGGATCATTGCAATGATTTTTGGTACTTACTTTGCCCCCATACTTGAGTAAAAATGCTATATGACCAAAAGATGATTGTCTCGGTCATAGGTGAACTGTACACAGTTGTATGCAGTCCAACAGATGCTAAATTAGTGGCAACTGGAGGTGGAGATGATAAGGGATTTCTTTGGAAGATTGGTCAAGGAGATTGGGCTTTTGAGTTACAAGGTATGTATTTAACCACTAAAGCATAATAATGTTCAGTATTGATTCCTTTAGAATGTTTTAATTTGAACTAAATCCTTCATCTGTTCCAGTCACCATATTTATATAAATTAGATCTACGTCTTACTCATTTCTTTTATTGAGCTCGTAAATAATCTTTTGCAGGTCACAAGGATTCTGTGTCGAGTTTAGCCTTCAGTACTGATGGGCAGCTTCTAGCATCCGGAAGCCTCGACGGACTTATTCAAGTGTGGGACGTATCAGCCGGAAATCTGAAGTGCACACTTGAAGGTCCTGGAGGTGGAATTGAGGTGAAAACTCTTTATTCTTTTGTATTGTCCTGTTCTTTATTAACAAAGATAATTTATAAACTATGAGACTGCTCAGTGGGTCAGGTGGCATCCAAGAGGACATTTGGTCTTGGCTGGCTCAGAGGATTCAACTGTTTGGTTGTGGAACGCTGACAAGAATGCCTATCTGAATATGTTTTCAGGTCATGCCAGTAGCGTGACCTGTGGGAAATTCACCCCTGATGGTACTTTCATTTTCTTATTAATAAGATATTGGTTATTCTTTCCTTTACCAAAACCCTTTTTTAAGTTCCTTGGACTTGTATGTTTAAGGTAAAACCATCTGTACTGGTTCTGATGATGCAACTCTTAGGATATGGAACCCAAAAAATGGGGAAAACATCCATGTTGTTAGAGGTGAGTGTTTGGATTCCTCTATTCAAATTGCTTTTCGTGATTTGCTTACATGCTAGTGTACTTGAAGTTTCAGTCTACAGTACTGGGATTCTTGATTATCTTGTTACCTGTTCTTCAAAACTGAAGCACTGAAAATAGAGAAATTTTTTGAAGAATTTTCGTTACAACATTAAATTACTGCTATTAATACTAGAAGCCCTGGTTCCAGACATGAATGCAAATAATATTGTAGGAATTTATATTAGTTGATGGGTAAAACTGATGATCAAGATTTAAGGCCTTTTCTTTGTTCTGAATGAACTTTGTCATTTGAATGTTTGTATTTGGTGTTGAGGATTTTTTTGGAGTTATTGACACGGCGTTATATATCTTAAGGTCATCCATATCACACTGAAGGATTGACATGTTTGGCGATAAGCTCTGATTCAACTCTTGCTATTACTGGTTCAAAGGACAATTCAGTTCATGTTGTAAATATAACAACTGGGAAGGTCTGAACTTTTGACTGTTTTTTCATTCCTTTCACCTCTCTCAAATTTTTTTCCCATTGCTGATATTGACACTACTTATAGGCAGGCATTTTACATTTCATTTTGAATTTCTAAGAGCTTGGTAATAGAAACTTGCTTGTTCCCTTCCACAGGTTGTTAGCTCTTTGCTTGCTCACACAGATTCGATCGAGTGTGTTGCCTTTGCAGTAGGGTAAGTAATAATCCTGGATTATATCTCTTCCATTCTTTCAGTACAAACAGATGCAAGCACTCGCACACACACATAAACCCCCCCCCCCCCCCCCCCAAAAAAAAAAAAAAAAGAAAAGAAAAGAAAAGATAAACAACTCCATGAAAAACTGATTGTTATAGTCCTAAAATATTTTTGCTTCCTTTCTTTCTGTACAAGAACATGATCAGGCGCATCTACTAAAAAGATAACTCCATATAAAACTGATTGTATACAAGTGAATGTAATCATTAAACACAGTAAGGGAGGATCCCAGTAAGCGAGTTCATTGCAGCTGAGGTTGTCGGTGTGGTAAAACTATTAGCAGAACGAGAATATGCTAGAGATCCAAAATTTTCCGCACAAAAACTGACTAGAAACTTTTTAATATATTTTCTGCATTGCTTATTTATTTTTGGTAAATGATATTTGCTTATTATTGATGAGTGGTCAATTAATGATTTATTGGTGTTCAAATTTTTTAAGGGTATCTGGATCTCTAGCATTATTCTATTGGAACTCATAGGCTTTGTTAGTACTAGCTAACTCTCTAGACATTGTCTATTGTCACAGTTTATGTGGGCTATCTTTATAATTACTCCATCAATGACTACCATAGTTGTCATGGCGTTGTCATGGCGTTGCCAAGGGCAAGGCGACGCCTTGGACGCCGAGCCGCCAAAACTCACGCCTTGGTAGCTGCCCAAGTTAAGTGATTAAGTCATTTTTTACCCACGACTCATCATAACCCATGGATTTGTTATGTCGTGTAATTCTATTACTTATTATACTATTTATTATACTATGGGTGATGGGCAAGTCATCATTCTTTATTTTCTATGTGGTGTTTATTGACTTGTTCTAATAGTTTTTAATGTCAAGTGTTTTATTTTTGAATTTTGATTGTGAAGTATTCATATAATTGTGTTTATAATTGTATTCTATAGTGTTAGTTATTATGATTTAGGTATTAATGTATATAAAATTTTATTGTTCAATATACTTTTGACGTAAAATAATAATGTATAAATTACACACTGTTAACGAATTGTCGCCATATGGACGCCATGACGGGCGCCTTATCGCTTAGGTGTCCTGGCGGTCAACTACTGCCGCATCTCGCCATGGCGCCGTAACAACTATGATGACTGCTCCATTAATGACTACTTAATTGTTAGTTTTTGCATTCGTGTATGGTGATGAATGCAATGCTGCTTTTAGCCAAGTATATATTTCTCCACCGTTTCAAAAAAAGAGTTCCATTTGCCAATTATTTTTGTTCCACAAAAGATTCCATTTTTTAGTGATAGTAATATAAAATGACCCATGTTTTCTATCGTAATTCCATTATTATACCATAATACTAAACTAACAACTTATTCTTCTGAGGGATATACATGGTACAAAAATTTAACCTTAATCACACATTTCCCAAATGGGATTCTTTCTGTGAGGAGGGAGAATCTTGTTTATGACGCCTGACATAACTCTCATAGCTAAACTTGTGTGACAGCACTCCTTGGGCCGCAACCGGAAGCATGGATCACAATCTCATTGTCTGGGATCTACAACATTCATTACCTCGATGCAAATGTGAACATGAGGTCTGTTGGAGTTTGATTATCTGTTAACTTAAACTTATTGGAATACTCCCCCTGTCCCAGTTTCAGAGCACTTTTTCCTTTTGTGGTGTTCAAAAATCGGGATTTCATTTGGGGTTAAATATATCAATCTCATGATAATCTTATGTTACCCATGATTGAATTGAAGTTAAGAAACTAAACAAAAGAAAAGCAATTAAACACCACATGCAGGTACCTCGTTACATTTAAGAAATGCACACTTTCCCTTTAAAGGTTTATCAGTGCATACATATTGGGAATTGATATTTCCACAAGGGAATTTGATAGTTGCACAATTCTTATATCACATGAATAGTAAATGAGACCCACATTCATGTGAGTAAGACCTTGTGGAAATATCAAAATTCGCTTGTAGAAATAACAATTCCTTACATAATTACGAGACAGATTATCTTTTTGGTTTTCTTTGATTGTAGACTATGACTCTTTTGTTTCTATTGAGATGAATAACATACACAATATTCTTGTTGGTAGGATGGCGTGACATGCTTGTCATGGCTAGGTGCATCAAGGTTCCTCGCCACTGGTTGTGTTGATGGGAAAATTCGTGTATGGGACAGTCTCTCTGGGGATTGCGTGCGAATCTTTAGCGGGCACACTGATGCTATCCAGTCCCTCGCAATATCTGCTGATGGGGAATTCCTTGTTTCAGTGTCTATTGATGGCACCGGCCGAGTATTTGAGACTGCAGAATTTAGGTAGACCAAACTTTTTTTTGGGTAATTTATATTTTACCAAAATGAATTAGATTATTTTACTGGTGTGAACTCTTGTAATTATAGATTTGTAGTATGGAAACTGCAAGATTGCTCATTTTTCGTGGGAATTGAGTTATAACTTTTGTTTGTCGTGTTTGTGGTTTAAGAAGGGAAGGGAAGAGATTTTACGACTAAGTTTTCTTGTTTGTGAGTTTAGAGGGGATGGAAGAGATTTTAATTGTTCAAGTACATTATTATGTTACCCTTTGTATAAAATAAATGTTGATTTGCAAAGGTTAATTCTGGCATTATGAAAAATTTATTTAAATGCACTTATCATTCCAATCCCTTTAAATCGTTCCACTTTTGGGTGTAAATTTTGAGTCAAAAATAATACTCTCTATTTCAAAATATAAGATTATTATTGACTTTTAAAGTCAACTTAAAATATTTTTAAACTCAAAATTGATGTGAATTTATTTAGTATTAGATAATACAATAAAAAAATTATAAATTATATAAAAAGTATTGCTAATTGTATGATTTCTTTCATAATTTTTAATAAAATATTTAAATTTTAAGTTTGAAAATGTGTTATGATTTTATAATTTATAACGAAAAAAGATTCTCTTAAAAGAATTTATGAAAAAGGGATTGTGGAGAAATATAATAACTTTTCCTTCTTCCCTCCCTCCTTCCTTCCTTCTCCTAAAAATAAAACTAGCAAACATGATGCAAGAACATTTTTGATAAAGGGTGTATTTATAGTTAGCTTTAGCCCATTTCATTGTTAGGTCATATTACCATCCGGTTTAGAATGTGCGGGAAAATAAAGAAATGGGCATATTACAATTGTTACAAGTTCGGTTAGGGAATGAAGATCTGAACTTTTAAGTCGGGGAAGAGGTTGTCTCTCTTCTGATTAAAAATTGTGGTGTAACGTCTATCCGTATTTGTTCCTCAACTGTTTCGACAAACAAATCTTATGGACCCTGGCTATAATAGAAATATTTTTGTTTGGAAATTGTAGGATGATAAATATTTCTCACGAGATGTGGTGTGTGAATCAAATGCATATTTGATATTCCTTCTAAGTAAGTTTGCCCATCGCTTTTAGTGAACGTCTTTCAATACTTTCTTTTTTGAAAGTATGATTTATTGTTTTTTTTTGAGAACTGAGGGATTCTTAATTAGGTGCGTTCGAAGAAAAAGAAGGCCCTCCCACCTTCTTGTATTTTATTTTTTCCGTATTTTAGGTTAGGCGACAATAAGCACATTGAACTATTCATGTGATTGAGAGCCCAGGGGAGGACAAGACGACTTTGCTTAAGATCAGAATGCTCGTGAAAATATAATATTGTATTTCTCTATAGTGAAAGAAGTAAAAAAGAGATTGCTAATAATAGATTGCTGAGAGAAATAGTTAAAAGAAATTTTCATCCAAGAACTAGTCTCTACTTTATTAAACAACTAAGATAAGATACATCGTTCCTCCTCCTTCGAAACATAAGTAAACAAACAAATACCAAAACAAGAGGAACATTTATAGTGATTGTTGGTCTTAAATTTTTCACTATCAAATTTGGGTGATGCTAGGGTTTTAAGTTTTTGACTTAATTACTGAAAAATCAATAAACTTTTGTTAAGCAATCAAAAAAATAAACTAATTATTTTTTTAACATTAATAATATTGAACTTTTAAACAATTGTTAAAACTACCTAAAATATAACCAAAGTTTCAACCATAGTTTACCAAGAGTGATGTGGCATCATATATAACATGGGTTAAATCACTTTTTTTCATTCAACTAAATTCTAATTTACATTTGCATCACTTAACTGATTTTTTTTTTCATTCGACTTATCGAACTACAATTTTTTTTTATTATAAATTATTACAAAATCCGTTAAGTTATTTGACTTTTAATGAAATTGATAGCACGTGAGAGAGAGGGTGTGTGCATATCACATATATGTCTACATAGATGGTGGAAAAAATAATCAAACAAATAAAGCTAATTAACTAATCAAAATCAATAAAATAAAATAAATTAATTAAGTAAAATGAACAAATCCAATATACAACCAGACCTACCATTGTTGAACCACCAGCCTCATCAACACCATCGGACCACAAGCCTCGTCACCAACCGCCCTCCTCCTGCGGCGACAAACACCAAAAACTTCTTCTTCAATTGAACAAAAAACAACAACACATAAAAAAATCCAAAAAAATTACAATCTAAACCAACAATGGCAACCACATCTGAAATACTAATTACATCAAAACCTAAATCATATTAAAAAATTAGAGAGAAAGATGAATCGGGGTAGATGAGTTTGCTATAGTAGCCATATAAAAAGGATGAACAAGGCTATGTCCTCCTTACTTTAATTAAGCCAAATAGTCATCAAAGTATTTTAATTTTTTGATTCCTTTTTGTAATATGATAAACAAACAACACCCATCAAACAAAGAAAATCATTAAGTGCTCACGAATCAAAATAATTGGTATTCTCATGTTAAGGCCAAGATCTGTCTGCTCGCTTAATCACCAAACAACGAGCCAAATCCTGCACACAAAATGGACAAACACACTGAGAAGCTTAACGACCGAGACCGTCAGGAGATAACTCCGGTGTGAGATCCGTCTGCTCGCTTAATCACCAAACAACGAGCCAAATCCTGCACACAAAATGGACAAACACACTGAGAAACTTGACGACCGAGACCGCCGGGGATAACTTCGGTGTGAAAGTAAGTACATACTGGAAAAGATTAAGGGCCTGTTCGGGAATAACTTATTTTTTTTGACTTAAACTTAAAATTTTAGTAGATTTATAAGTTAAAATTTTAGTAGATTTATAAGTAAAAGTGTTCGACTAATAATGACTTATAAGTCGGGAATTATAAGTAATAGTTGTGGCTGTGTTCGACTAATAATGACTTATAAGTTAAAATAAAATATAAATATTACTAAAATGTCCTTCAATAAGAAGAACATTAGAAAAATAAAAGAGGGCATTTCTGTCATTTCATAGTCGTTGACCAACTTAAAAAAATGACTGATAAGTCATTTTTTTAAGCAACTAAAAGTTACTTCTTTTTTTTGACTTTTTTTTGAACTTATAAGTAAAAAAAAAAGTTGCTCCCGAACGGTTTTTTTGGCTAAACTACTTATAAGTTGGGTTGACCAACTTATAAGTAGCTCCCGAACATGCCCTAACAATGGAGGCACATTAATGCTTTAGTGCGTAAGTTAGACAAAATGTCATTACTTGAAACTTAGGGTATAACCGTGTATTTATAGTTTACTCTCACTACCTTGCACTGCTTCCATTCCCGAGTAGGAAGAAGACTCCTTATAACTGCAGTTACCATACTTAGATGAGATTCAATCTCCTTAATAATGGAAAGTCAAAGTCAACTCGGACTGTCCAACATCCATAATGTCAAGTCGCCTATTAAATATATTGCCACGTGGAATGGACTCCACCGAACCGCCCGGGTCCACCAAATCATGCCCCAACATTGCCTTCACTCTTTTATTATAAGAAATTTAAAATAAGAGAGTACAAAAGCTACATAATTAATATAGTACGGATACGTGGGATGAGACGGGGGATGGGGGAAGAAGGGTCGCGAAGGGAAAGGAAGGGGCATAGAGAGAGACTGTTGGCTCTCATCTTTTTTTTTTTCTTTTTTTTAATTGTTCTTTTAAAGTTTTAACTTAGGTGAATTTGTTCTCCAACAAAGTACTATTTAATTTTGATTAATCTAATTTATGATTTTTAAATTTTAAATTGTGATATAATTTATTTATAACTTTAAAATAACAATTTTGTACTTAATAATACTATGTAACTAGTTTACAATAATTATTATCATATTAATAAAAATAAATATTAATTTTGAATTTTAAGATTTTATAAATTAATTTGGATAAAAATCAAATGAGACTTTTTTGTGAAAAGGAGAGAGAGTAAAAACTAATTTAGTTTCCTCTTGTTTTTAAAAAAAAACAATTTGAGTTCTTTTAATTTAATAATATGTTATACGAACACTAATTTATAAATTAAATATCATGTCTAATGCCACATCATCTCTTGTTTAACTATAATTAGAGGTATGATCAAATTTTAGATATTTTTGACAATTATTTGAAAGTTTAATCTTATTAGTCTTAAAGAAGAGTTTGTATGTTTTTTTTGGTAGTTTGACGAGAGTTTAATGCTTTTTTCGGTAATTAAGTCTAAATTTTTTATATTAAAAAGTGTCTTAAATAATGTGTTATCATTACATTGGATAGATATATCTCTTATGATTGATTATGCCATAAAGTATTATTAAAATATTTAATGTCACATAATTTGAGATCAAAATTTTGAAACTCCTAATATTACTCATTAAGATTAGATTCTTTATGTTTAAAAATAGACTAAAGTATAGTTTACACCCCAAAAATATACATGTCGGACATTTAATGCACCTTAACTTTTAAAATGTGTCTCCTTCCAACCCAAATTTTTTAACTACATATTAAAATGCACCATATGAACATTTTATCGGTCAAAAGTGACCAGGAGTCCTGGTAGTGCATAACTTTTTTTAAGGGTAAAATCGTCTAAACACTTTAAATTTTTAAGGGTAAAATTGTCTAAACACTTTAAATAAACTAAAAAAAATTCAAACACAACATTAACTAAAATGAAAAAGAAAAAGAAAAAAGAAGAAGGTGAAGAAGAAGAAGAACAAGACGGCTTTGTTGGAGCTACACATTTACAAACATATCATCTCACACCATTGTTGTTTTCTTCACCAAAAGAGATAACCAAGAGTAATTTTAGCACCACTCTCACCATCATGAAATATCACCCACAATAATCATGTCACAACTAAGAAACCCAATTTGTTTATAGCCTTAATCACCTATAAGACCAAAATTCACCCTTATTAGTTATTCAAAACCCAAATTGGAGTCATAAACACCATCGATCGTATAACAGATCTAAACCGCCTATCTCACAGGAAAAGAGAAAATTGAAGTCCAATCGTATAGTCGAAGTAAATCATAGACACCAAATCAAAGCCCCAATCGTATCCGTGATTTTTTCTTCTTTGTGACTCGGAGTTATTGTTAATGGTGGTTGGTAGTGAGTTTGTGTAGAACTAATGGACAATGGTTATTAATGGGTTTATTTTTATTTATTTTAATGTATTTTGAATTTGTTGCCCTTTATTTTATGACCCAGATCATGAAATCAAGCTTTGGTTATAGGATTTTTTGAGCATTAGATGGAATATATAAGAACTGGGAATCGAGAAATTACTTTGGTAACATGGGTTTGGGAGAATCCAAAGTTTTGAAAGAGTTGGAGATCTGAATTGGGTCTTTCATTAGAGGATTCAAAGGTAACCAAATTAGATGCACAAATGATTTACTTGATAATCTACAAGTGTTCTTCAAACATGAGATTGTGAATGATGATGACGGTCGGCGGTATGAAATGGTTGAGTAGTGATGGTATTAGCCATTAGGGTCTAATTTGAATTTATTTGTTTTAATTATTTTAATGTGTTAGTGACATTTTTACTCTTAAAAATAAGTGAAATTATATTGATGAAACCAGTTACTTTTAACAGTATGGTCAAAAATTTTGAAATGCAAGGAGACATCTTTTAAAAATTGGGGTGCACCAAATGTCTGACATGTAAATTCTGGGATACAATCTCTATTTTAGTATTAAAAATATGGGTTAAATCATTATTTTTTACTAAACTGAATCTCAATTTATATTTACATTACTGAACCAATTTATTTTCCGGTCAATTCATTAAATTATAACTTTTTAATTTACAAAAATTGAAGAAATCGTCTAAAAATGTTAAAGTTTAACAGAATCTTTACGCGACACCATTTTGGACGATTACATGGAATACTCAGCAAATTAAAATATGACATGACAATGATAGTTTTGATTTGATACTCAGTTGGGTGTTGTTGGATTGGATTTCTTATGGTAATACTACACTAATTGTTTCAACAAAGGATGTTATTGGGTAAGATGTGGGACGTTCATGTTTTATTAAAAAAAAAAATTGTTCCAAATGTTGCTGCCTGTTCTAATTTGAATGAATGGAATCTTCATTTCTATTGTATATGTGTTCGTTTGAATAACAAGAAGCTGCTTCATTCATTGCAGCAGCGGGCCGGGAGGAGGGCTGATTGAAGGAGTGAAGTGACGTGCTGGTAGTTCGGTGGTGGTTATGGGGCTGGTGGGTTGGTGGTGTTGATGGAGTTTGTGGTTCAGTGGTGGTGGGGCTGTTGCTATAATATTTGATTTGTTTATTTTACTTAATTAATTTAATTTATTTGATAATTAGTTTAATTAGCAAAACTCTTAAATTTAAAACCCCCTGGTGGAGCTTTCCACTGCACCCAACTACCTGTTAAGCAAGGTAGTTGAAACTGATACACAGTAGGAAAGGAAATAAGTGTATCAAAATTACAGTTATGGGTCAAAAACGGATTAAGCCACAATGGGCTAAGCCGAAAAGGAAAACTTCATTATTTACTAAAACTCGAAAGGTAGGCCCAAACTTATTGGTTTTGTGGATATTCATATACTATTTGGCACAAAGCTTGAGCTATGTTTTGTCGGGCCTATCTATGATGCCGCAATTACATAAATGCATCTCTTATACTCCATTGTCTGATTGTAGCTCAAATGTTTACTTATTACATACGTGCCCACATAATGACGAATCAAGCAAAGTACTAAAACCTAGGGGTGAGCATGGTGCGGTTTGGTGCGGTTTGAAGCTCAAACCGCACCCGAAACCGCTTAGGTGCGGTTTGACAAATGCAAAACCGGACACAAAACCGCTTGTGATTGGTGCGGTGCGGTTTTGAATTGTGCGGTGCGGTTTTATTTGGTGCGGTTTCGGTTCCAAAACCAATTGAAACAAACAATTTTATACCAACCGAGTTCATGTGAATGAAAGAAAAATATAAAGTATAAATATAAATATTAAAGTAAACAAACAACAATCCAAGTATCCAATTGAGTACATAAATTCAAACCAAACAAATAGCAACTGAGTTCATAAATATAAATATTAAATATTAAAGTATGATTAAACAGTTTTATACCAACTGAGTTCATAAATTCAAACCACAATCCACATGTTCATTAAGAATTTGAGAATTACAAAAGCCCTAGCTTCTACTATCATGTATTCATGTTACTTAACTATTCAACTTTTCTCATTTTAGCACATGGCCATTTCATTCATACATACATACATACATACATACATATGGTGCGGTTTCGGTTTCACGTGTGCGGTTTTGGTAAGTAACCAAACCCGAACCGTAAATTTGGTTTTTCAACCCACCTAAAACCGCCACATACGCCGGAACCGTTGGTGCGGTTTTGATTGGTGCGGTTTGTGCGGTTTTTGGTGCGGTTTCGGTTCTAATTTGGTTACTTGCTCAGCGCTACTAAAACCAGCTCTCATATATTAGCATGCATAAGTTTAGGTCTTAGTGTCTGACAATTTAATCAATCATAAATACCTGATTTTAAAATCCTATAAGATTAGGATAAGGTTTATGGGATATATATATATATATATATATATATATATATAAAAGGTTCTATCTATAGCAATCGGTTACTACGAATACTATTCTAACAATCACATCTTACACCGTCTATCATGATATTTAAATGATATTCAAAAATTGAGATTAAAGTGGACTTGGACCCTGCTACTACTCCTAACAGCAGACATATTTTTTCTAGCGGTTCGAAAAATTACAAATATACCCTCCATTCAACTTCATCATTGCCGCCAGAAGCTCTAGCGACAAGTTGGGTTGAACAAATTTTGGAATTTTGATCAAGGCTATTGTTGCCCTAGAGGCTTTAGCGGCAGGTTGGGCTGGATAATTTATTAGAATTTTGGTCAAGGCTATTGCTTACGTTCTATATATAATTGCCTCATTCATCTTCTAATCAGAACTACTATATATAATTGCCTCATTCATCTTCTAATCAAAACCCACTTGTCATGAGGAGAAAGCATGCTTGCTTCTTCATAACAGCTCAAAACCATATATTATATGAAGCACATAAAAGAACAAATAACTAGTCATTACTAGATATTTTTATAATGTTTCGTGAACTCCAAAGCTATACACATCCGACTTCTCTGTGGCCCTTCCACTTTGCAGATACTCTGTTCCACAAGCAGCAAATACTAAAGTAACATTATATTTTTATAGTAATTTGAGTAAATGTAGTAGATTTTCATAGCATGGTGACTCCAAAAGGCATAACTAAATTAAATCATCAAAGGTCCCTTGATTAATAAGATTATTTACTTGTAACAAAGATCATCTTTGACTTGCCTCCTTCCGCATTAATATTGTATTTATTTGTTCGATTAAAATTAAGAAATACTATATTTAAAGACTTATAATTAAGAGTGCTCCATGTGCATGAGTGTAAGTTATGAATTAAAAATATCAAGTGCTTAATTGGTTTCAAAAAGAGCAAAGCTACGAGTGTAGATCTGGAAACAAGTCAGGAATAAGCCTGGTGATTAAAATTGAATTATTGTAATTTTTAAGTTTCAATTTTGATTATTATTTAGGTGAGTTATTTTTTCACTACGTGAAACATATTTCCTCTTTTATGTTAAACTTATTTGTGAGTTTTTTTTTTTACTCTATGTGCAGCTTGATTAAATCTTGAAATTATAATAATAATGATGTACTTAATTATAAATATATTGTACTCTCCGAAAGTGAGGTTTCACAAAAAAAAAGAAGAAGAAGGAATAACACTTGATTTGTAGAGAATTTTCGCAAATCATACCCGCCCATTTGTCTGATCTACGTAAGCTTATTCTTCTCACATTGCATTTCTATGGGCTTTTTAAACGTTATGCTATCATTGAAAAGTAGCACGCATGTATAAGTCGATTCCACCGGTCATTTTAATGGTTTCTTTAAATAAAATTATTCGTGTCCTAGTTGTATAACACATTAATTGAGATGTATACGTATTATATGGTCAATTCATCTTTAATTTTATTCCCAATTTCCCGCATAAATATTATATGTAACGTGTTATAAATGATCAAAACCTAATTATTTCAAGTTGAGTTAAATGTCAAATGTGATTAAGATTTTATGATCACGATATATATCTTCCAAGAAAAAAAGAGGGAAAGAGAAATATATCTTCTATATGTCTCAAATTTAGGTAAAACAGTTAAATAAAATAAAATAAAATAGTCAGAGCTAGGCAATTAAAATTATTGGTGCATGTATATCTTATTGTGTTTTATCAATACAAGCAACCATAATGATTCTTAGAGTTTAATTTGACTAATTTGCCAGCTTAATTAATAAGTCGTTAATGAGCTAGATTATAACAACAATAATAGCTCCATGGGAAAAGTTGTGAATTCAAACCTTTTGCATATTTTTGGAACTCTGATAATTCGACCAAAAAGAAAAGAATTTTTTAAAAAAATATATTATAATTTTCTTAAATAAATATTACATTACTTTTTAACAATATTTTCTAGAATAAGATTTTTAAGTAGTAATATCATTGCACTTATGTCCATGACAAAATAAGAAAGAATAAATAAAAATGACTAGTCTCATGACAATCTAGAAATTAGTAGCATTTAATTTTCTCCCTTCTTTAGTTATATTATCTTGCTTAAAGTCAATTTGCTTTACGAGTTTGACATGATTGACCTGGATAACTAAACTAACTAGGACCCAAAAAGCAAAGGTAAACACGCAATTTATATATATATATATATATATATATATATATAGAGAGAGAGATAAGGAAGAAAACTGAATCTTATAATAAAGTCGGATAAGTTCACCAGCTTGGTGTTAGCTTTTTCTTTTTTCTTTTTCACTTAAAAAAATTTAAAGATCTTTCTGTTATATCCTTCAAATTAGCATCTTAATTTTTAAATAAATAACACGATATAAAATTAAACATGCAAGGATTGTGCCTTAGAAGCTAGCTAGCTATAATAAATTATGAAGTCTAATTCTGTGAGCTTACCTAACAACTACGGATAGTACTAACCATGCAAGGATTACGAGCTTACTACTATATATATTATGAAAAACTAGTTGTCTTAAAATAAATTGGGGAACGAACCTACTAGGTTCTCCATTCCATGTACACTCTGTTACCTCTATGCAAATGAAATGCAAATTTTGTCTACTATTTATTGTTTCTTCCCTGGGTTGCTTAATTGCCTATAGTTAAAATATAAGATCATACATGAAATACGTGAATAGATTTCCAAAAGGGAAGAATGGACGGTGTAGTTCTTGTGGACGACTCATTTTAATGTATAAACTGCCAAAAAAATATGATATAAGTGAGAATTATAAGACTTTTAGCAAAGTATCCTGCATCAACTATATATATATATATATATATATATATACACACACACACTTTAGGTCATTATTTTCATGCTGACACGTACATTCTTCGCATATGGAATTTGATGACCAAAGATGGAATTCTAAACCCCATAAATTATTTTAACAACTTGTATATGGGGTTCATTAATTTTCTTTGCGTGACGAAAGCTTCGAATTGGGAAAATAATATTTTGTGTGACCTAGTAGTTTAATTACGATTTATCTATCTTTGTGTGCATTTAACTATCCCTAGTTTTAAGTTCATTCAATGTCTTTGTATTGAAAAAGAAAAAAGAAGTTATTTTTTTTTGAATGCAAAAAAAAAGAGGGTATAAGAATGAAAAATAATTTAATAATTTAGCTAGCTACTAACCATATATAACTATTAAAATTTCAAGTTTTTTGTAAACTGAGTTTGTAACTTGTACTGCAATCAAGTTTCTATTATTTAGTTAAGGATAATGTCAATAATATTGTCGTTGTAGCAGTTAGGTATATAAAGAATTTCAGCACCTAGCAGCTCTCCAATTAGTCTGCCTCCTCTAACTAACTAGAATTGACACATTTAAATATTTAATAAAAAGCATTAGTTTATAGATGCAAAATAAAACAAGAATTATGCTTGAATTAACTAGTTTCAACTCTAGAAGTGATACTAACTTGTTAGTTATTCCTTTTGGAGATTTTGTTCAATTACTTTTTTTTATTTATCTTAATTTAGGTATACAAAAAATTATTTATCTTAATTGTTGCATGGAACGCACCGTAGGTAGATAATATATTATGTGTGTGTGTGTATATATATGTGTGTGTGTGTGTGTAAATTAATTAAGAAACAAAATGTGAGCTGGGCAGGAAGCTTTTGTAGAGGGAGATAATTGAAAACAACATGCAATTTTTAAAAGATGATGATCAAAATAATGATTTTTAATATATAATTTAATTTAGGTACTTACCAGAATATTCCAAAATTGCGGGCCAAATAGTCAACTCTCAATTATATATACGTACATACGTACATAGTTCACAGGGTGTAAATTCTGTCACCTACAGCAAAAGGAATCTAAGATAGGATAGGTGTGATCATTTTCAACACACAAGAATATGAACACAATTTATAAATGAGTTCTTATCATAAACATATATTATAAATGAGTTTATATTATAAATATTATTTTAAATACGTATTAATTTTCGATAGAAACATGATTCGTAAATTGGTTAGTGTCATAAATACGTGTTATATATGATTTTTGATACAACATGAATTTGCCTAACAAGACATGATTGTCGCCCTTAATCTAAGATACATGAATCACATTTTTCACTAAATTTCTCTTAAGAAAATTAATTATTTAGTAAAAAGTGTCACAATAATACGTGAAAAAAACATAATTAATTATTTTGAAAGAATATATATATATATATATATATATATAGCTTATAACAAGAAGGCGAGTTTATCCTTATCCCCAAATTTATTTAATATTATATTTATTGTTGATGATATAATAATAAATTTATGATAATATATACAAAATATATTGTCATCTTATATTATCATTCGGAAAAGGATGACTTATTTAATTATTAAGAAATGAGACTTTTATTGTAAAACGGGAGGGTCAAGTATAAATTTGGATTAGAATGCTCTCGATTTACTTTTCAATGATAAATATCTCCAAATAATATTTAGTGACACAAGATTATTACATTTAAAGATGACAAATGCGACACAATTATTATTCTTATTCTATCGTTAATATAATATCTTTGTTAAATATATACGTACGGAAGAAATTGGATTAAATGTGTTATGCAAGAGAGCCTCGTCCAATAATTAAAACTATATACGGTGGAGGATGGTCTCCTGCGTGATGCATGCAAATACGTAAAATATATCTGCCTGGGAGTCTCAAACTTCGTAAATTGGTAATCTGTATAATTGACAATTGGAGTCGCTTTAACAAACCATCAAAACTCTTTTTATACTTAATTTAGCAATTCGTTCACGGCCTGTATAGTAGTCAAATTAATACTCCTTACAAATTCCAACCATTGAAAATTTCAATCCTATCTAGGTGTAAACTAATTATATCAATATGATCAAATAGATTTATTGTACTTCCCTTTTCGATCGGCTTTTCCCTATAGATAATCATCAATAAGCGAGTCAAGTCCCGCGTAATTCGAAATTAAAATTGCTATGGTTAAAGTAATAAGTATAGTTTAAATGTGTGTGTTGTTAGACTTAAAAAAAAAACTTTCAAATAGTGAATCTTCTAATTTCTTATTAAATCTTTTAGGGTACGGGAGGTAAGAGACAACTCATATTTTTATACAAGTTGTCCAACAAAATAACAATGTATTGAAAAATTTAAAAACACCTTTTTATACTCAACATGTTTTTATGTAATAATTCACATAATTATATGCGTGACTCATCTCTCTTTTTGCCTAATTTTTTTATACCTCTATTAAAATAAATACATGCATAAATTGGTAAATCTGTATGATTGCATATAAATCAGAAGCATGTTGAGAGCACGATGACAGGGACATGCGCGCCATTAACAATTGTTCATTCTTTTTTTAGTCCTATAATATTTATCATGTTAAATACAGGAAACTTCCTACTCCTAATTAGAAAAAAAGCAAAGAAAAATTCTCACAGCTATTAATGAATTAAATATTAATTATAATTATTCAAAAAAAGATTTTTCTTAAAAAAAAACAAACCAAGCAATATTAAGCAGCCAATCATTTGAGAAATTTTATCCCATAATTATCATGCAACCTAACTCAGAAATTCCTTGATCATGTCAAGCATATACAAAACATAGACTTTATAATTATTTCCAACAGGATCCAGCGTAATATTCATCAATATTTGTACAAATAGTTTGAGACATTTATTACACACACGTATATAGATATATAAATTGTTGTATACGCGTTTCGTGCATAACCTAACTTCCTTGATATCAAGTCGACATATGTAAAAAAGTTTCTCAAAAAGTAGTTATCTAACTTTATAAGAATTTTCTTTATTCAATTATCAAAATAAAAAATAAAAAATGTAATAGCTAGATAAAGCCTAAGATTAATATAGCTCAACTAAGTTTATTGCTCAACTTTGAATAGGCAATCAAAGAAGGTGGTCCATCACCATCACTAGCTCTTGTATTAGACCGTTCTTTGTTTCAAAACTTCTATATAAAGTAACTAATTCAAGCCATAAACTTCATTCAAACCCTCACAAAACCCTAGAGAAATATCACCATTTTTTCTCTTGCCTGTATTTTAATATGCTAGAAAAAATGGCATTTCGTTTATTCCTAAGTTTAGCATTTGTGTCCCTTTTTCTAAGTCCCACAATTTCTGGCTACTCATCTGATCAGATAAAATCAATGTGTAGCAAAACACCCCACCCAAAACCTTGTGAGTATTTCTTGAGCAATAACCCTAATTACGGCCCGATAGGAAATGACAACGATTTTCTAAAAGTGTCGCTAAAACTAGCCCTAGACCGAGCCTTACACGCTGACGTCAACACAAAGAGCCTCGGCTCAAAGTGTCGCAATAAGCGCGAAAAGGCTGCATGGAACGATTGTCTAGAGCTCTATGAGCACACAATCAACAAACTCAACAAAACCGTTGATCCGTTCAAGAAGTGTAGCCAAGTCGAGGCTCAAACGTGGCTCAGCGCGGCTCTCACGAATCTCGAGACGTGCCGAGCTGGGTTCCTTGAGTTAGGGGTCAGTGACTACATTTTGCCCTTAATGAACAATAATGTCTCATTGTTAATTAGCAACACTTTGGCTATGAATAAAGGGACATATACGAAGCCAACTTATAAGGGTAAGTTCCCAACATGGGTTTCCCCCGGTGACCGGAAGCTCTTGCAGGCTTCGTCTCCGGGTGCCGGGGCAAATATCGTGGTGGCGCAGGACGGCTCCGGGAATTACAAGACGGTGACAGCCGCCGTTGCAGCAGCGGGAAAACGGAGCGGAAGTGGAAGATTTGTGATATATGTGAAGGCAGGTACGTATTTGGAGAATGTTGAGATAGGTACAAAGTTGAAGAATATTATGCTTGTGGGTGATGGTATTGGAAAGACTATAATCACCGGAAGTAGAAGTGTAGATGGAGGCTCCACCACCTTCAAATCAGCCACCGTTGGTAAGCTTTATACTTAAATTTCTATTATATAATTATGTATGAATAGCTAGTAAATGAAAATGCTTAAAAATTATGGATAAAATGAAATGCTAAAAAGACAGACTAAAATGCAAAATTTGTCCATAAGGTTTATCCACTTGTGACGCTTTCGCCTATAAATTGATCAGGTATTATTCAAAACTCCCCTTCATGGGTACAATTAGTAGGGAAATTAAAATATACTTTTTGAGTCAGTTTTGTATCACTAATTATAACTTAAAAGATATAATTTTAACTTAATAATCATAATTATGGACGGAAACATCACCAAAAACACAAATACAAATGACAATTTTGCATTTTAGAAGAAAATATTCCCATTGTCCCATATTAAGAGTCCGCATTTGTGCAACTTAATCAGCCACGTTATTGACTATTGAGTATATAAACCAATAAAATCGTTATTCATTGTCGTTGTCAAGTAAATGGTACTGCAAACTCGATGAATGCCGTATGCGGACGAGTACTAGCTCATTTTGTCCTTAAATGAAAGTCTCATTATATATATACATATATATGTGTATATATATATATGTGTGTGTGTTAAAAAATTTGCATGGAATACATTTGGACAAATCAAATAATCAAATGAGTTGTTTTTTTTCTTTGATGTTGAGACATGCAGATTGCAGGTTAATCCATTCATTGACAAAGATTTGACACAATGATATAATTCAAATAATTGTTTTGACTTTTAGAGGGTACGTAAAATATTTATTGCATGGTGGAAGAAAATAGTAATTTTCACTTGGCCAATTAATAAGTTTTGAGAAACATAATCTTTATGTTCATCTGGTGCAAAACTCACATGCATTAATAGTAAAGGACGAAATTTTCAAAAAGATAATGGTTAATTAGTACTACTAATTCAAAGCCCAGGTCCTGTCTTTTCTTGACAAAGTTTATATGGAAGTAGGTCTGATATATGGTCCTTAGCGCTATTTGAAGGTTGCCTATAGGTTTAGTCAATTTGCAATAAAAGAGAAATAATTGTAATTTATATACGAACAACCTTGACAGTTAATAGTGCTCAAGAGTAATAACGCCCCCTACCCCCCCCTCCCCCCGCGCCCCCCAGCCCCCCCACCCACCACAATTTTTTCCCCATATTATCTACATGCCTATATGATTACCTACATATAAATTAATTAAATGTGTAATCCTAACTATGGTTTCAATTTAAACAAAAATTCTAATAATTTTGACATGGTAGTAATTAATCTTTGTGTATTTGCAGCGGTTGTTGGCGACGGATTTATTGGTCGGGGAATCACATTTAGAAACACAGCCGGCGGTGCGAACCATCAGGCGGTGGCGCTCCGATCCGGCTCCGATCTCTCAGTATTTTACCAATGCAGCTTTGAAGGGTACCAAGACACTCTCTATGTCCATTCCCAAAGACAATTCTATAGAGATTGCGACATTTACGGAACGGTCGATTTTATTTTTGGAAATGCCGCTGTTGTCTTCCAAAATTGTAACATAAAGCCCCGAAAACCTCCAAATGGTACCAACACCATAACGGCACAAGGCCGAACCGACCCGAATGAAAATACCGGAATTATTATCCACAATTGTCGGGTTACACCCGCTGATGAGCTTAAATCGGTTCAGGGTTCAGTCAAGACTTATCTTGGAAGGCCTTGGAAACAATATTCGAGAACCGTTTTTATGAAAACTTTTCTCGACGGGTTTATCCGACCCGAAGGTTGGATGCCTTGGAGCGGTAATTTTGCTCTAAATACTTTATTTTATGCTGAGTATGCAAATACGGGCCCCGGTGCATCAACATCTAATCGGGTCAAATGGGGCGGATACCGGGTTATCACTAGCACGACGGAGGCGGCTAAATTCACCGTCGGAAATTTTATTGCTGGAAATTCGTGGTTGCCGGCCACTAATGTGCCTTTCACTTCTGGCCTTTGATTTAATTTTTTTAATGTAATTTGGTTAATTGATTATTTCTTGTAAAATGTTAAAATGCATGGTGTTAATTTATTTGATTATCTACTTGTTAATATATAATGTTGTATTGTTTTATGTAATAAAGGGATTATTATTTTCGCAAATATGTACCAAAAATATTGAAAATGATGAATATAAACCATACTTTGTTTCATTTTTACTTCAACGATTTTTTAATCTAATATTTGGCTGTAGCTAGCTAAGGAAAATAATAGATCAGAGTCTCATAATTTTGTCCCTAAGGAATTGGTCCACCCTAATTAAATTTTTACGTACAGTTAAATGAGATGGCTACATATACTAGAGTATATACATTCTAAATCTTTTTCTTTATATTCTGATATAAGTCTTTACTATCAAGCAGTACCACATGAATACATATGTTTGACAAACCGATAAAAAAAAGGTTGGAGTATTTCCACTTGGGAACCTGTTATATCCAAAGTTAAGAAATGGCTCCAAATATGGAAGGCTCATTTTTTTATTTTTTATTTTTTATCATGGGGCGGCAGATTATGCCTTGCAAAATCTGTCCTCAACAGTTTAATTACTGACGTATTATATGTCATTATTTAAAGTGTGTTGCATATTTTTGAGAAATGGTTATGTGGAATGATGGGGGTAGGAAATGGTTGCATTGGGTGAGCTGGGAAAGCATGCATGTGTAAATCGAAGAGGTTGGGTGGGATGCGAGTTAGAAGTATATGACACAAAAATATGGCTTTATTGAGCAAATGGCAATGGAGGTATGGGGTTGACAAAAATGGATTTTGAAGAAGATTTATTTGCAAGTTGTACAATTGTACCATGACAAATCTTTGTTACCCGGAAAAGTACCACTAGATTAATTGTAAAGCCGTAATATGGAAACAAATTATATATGGAAGTAAATTCAGGATCTGGGATAAGGTTTGATGTGACAAAGTTGGGTCTTGGGGTGTTATTTGGTAATGGAGAAAACATTATTTTTTTGTCCTGGCCCATATGTCACCGTCTATATATAACTAGAGAAGATAGAGTTATATGGAAACCAGTGACTACAAGGAAATTTTCTACAGCATCGATCGTGTATATTCGTAGTATTGACAATTTGGTGTAGGGTGATGATCTGGATCCTGCTTCTAGAGTTTGGAGAGGTTTTCTATTGGTTTACAGTACATGAAAAATTGCCAACCATGGATTTATTATCATCAAGGAATTGTTTACGAGGAATTTTTATTATGTCGCTAATTATGTGTGATAAATTTTATTTTATTATTAAATATAATTTTTGTGTCGTCAAATATGTGTCGAAAGAAATTGAAGGATAAATAAATTTAAGTCTGACAATCTAATCGATCATAAATACCTCTAAATTCTAATCATATAAGATTAGGATAAGGCATGGGATACAGTATTTCTCTGCCGTGCTATTCAGTCTTTGACTTGATTCCATATTATATGTATAAAAATAAAATTATCTCCTTCTAGAATCTGCACATATAAATATTATACTAAAGTAACATTATATTTTTATAGTACTTTGAGTAAATATACTAGATTTGCATAACGTGGCTACTCTAGAAGGCATAATCAAATCATCAAAAGTTCTTTGATTAATAAAATTCACTGCAAGAAAATAAGCTAATTTTGACGAAAGAATTTTTTTTAAAAATAAGTTAATTTTGACGGAATCTTTTGTTAAAAATATGTCCGTCAGAAATAAGTGTTTTCCGACGGAATTCTGTTAAATTTGGTAATTGCCCAATGACGTCAAGTTACCCGCTCACACCAACTATATTCCCGACAGAATTTTCGTCGAAATTAACACAGAATTAATCTCGACGGAAATTTCGTCGGGATATATACTCCTCCTTGCCTCCTCCAATGCTCACTCCCCCTCCGATTGTCCCTCAGTCCTCCCTCCACTCACTCCTCCTTCACGCGTTCGTCCCTCTCCCTCGCTTATCCCTCTTTGTCGATGACTGCTGCTACCGTTACTGTTGATTGCGCGCGGCGGCTGCTGTTGCTGTTGAAGGCGTGCGGCGGCGGCGTACACATTCATCTATTTGATTAGTTCTAGCTTAAGGTTAGCTTAAATTTTTCTCTAAATTTTGCCCTAAATTCATTTTCTTGCAAATTAGTCTGCCCTAATGTAATCTGTCTAAAGAGTAATATTTATTGTAAAATTAGTTGTTCATAATGTTCATAAACCTTGATTAGCTTTACACATACAATTATACAATTACATCCATATGCTCTATAATTGAACTATTCAGCAAACTTAACAATGTAGGCAGGCAAACAGTTAGCAATTGAACTAATTTGTATATTCTGAGTGAATTAAACCCAGATTGTATTTGTTTAAATTAATAGCTTTATTTTGTACGGGCTGAATTTGTATCCATAAATTTGTATATGAGTTGAATTTACATGTGTATTAGATAGCTCTAATTTGTATATATATGGTAATAATTTTTGTTTATCCGGATAGGGTGAATTTTGGATGGGGTGGATTAGTGTTGGGTGTTTGTGAATGTGTGTTGTTATTATTTTCGTTGGAATATTTGACGAAAATTCTGTGGGAATTTTGTGGAAATGAGATACTACTCAAAGTCAATATAATAATTCATAAAAAATAACATTAATATAATATAGTACATTAAAAATATACAAAACTATTAAAAATGTATAAAAATAAGATTGTAATAAATAATTATACATTATAGTAGCTAATATCCCATACTAGTTATATTACATTTATGCCAGAAAATCTACTTTACCTATCATATTAATTAAATAATACAATATTATATAAACTAATATAATATAAGAGCAATTAATTTAAACAACTATACTATAGCTAGTATCCTATACTAGTTATACTATATCTAGTAGTAAATCTAATAAAATAATATAAAACAAAATAAAATAAAATAACATAAATATAATATAATATAATAAATTAAAATAAAGAAATAAATTATATTAAAATAAAATAATTTCAAATAAAATAAAATAAATAAATTAAAATAAAAAATAATATAAAATAAAATAAAAATAAAAATACAATACTAAAATATATTAAATTAAAAAATAATTAAGTTACAATACAATATAATAAATGAAATATAATATAATATAATATAATAAACTAAGTAGCATTTACTTAATTCCACTAGTAAATAAAATAAAATAAAATAGAAATTATATAATATAATAAAATAATATTAAATAAATTAAGTAGCATTTACTTAGTTTCTCAATGCAAAAATAAACTACGTAACATTTACTTAGTTTCTCAATACTAAAATAAACTGACTTCATGTGCATGTAGTTTGCTTAAAAACTTAAAAACCCGTTCGACATTCACTTATTAGGAGTGAATGTCGAATAGTCCCTAGTCTAGGACTTTTTTTGGATGTTATGTCTTTCACTTAGGCCGGTGACAACAGTTTGAGTACGTTTTTTTTCTTCCTGTTTTGAGGACTTTTCGGCTGGTATCTCTATATGTTCTTCGAGTGCATACTTAAGCTAAGTTTTCTTGGTCTATTTCGTGTACTTTGGAGACCATGGGGAGATGCTGCCGAAATTTTCTTGAAATAGAAGAAACGTGTTCAAGGTGTTGACACTAGTGAGGAGACACATCCACGAACGGGATAAAAACCTGACCTCTTTAGACTAGAGATGAAGATATGTAGGTTTCATGCATAGAGCGCATACGCCAAGTACCATGGTCTGATTGTGCCTTTTGTTCAATTAAAAATGTCAGACGACCAGAGTTGGATGTACCGTAGGATACCGCCTATTGGGAGGCGATTAGTTACTGAGTACCGTGATAGGGTGTGCAACTTTTTGAAGTTTGCAAATGAGCATGCTGATGATCCGAAAGGAAATATGAGATACCCGTGCGTCAAGTGTAAAAACCTAATTTGGAAGAAAGTCGACGACATCAAATTTAACTTATTTTCACGTGGGTTTGTGGATGGGTATTTCATATAGATTCATCACGGGAAATCAGCTGAGGTGAGAGAAATATTTGACAGTGTATACTAACCAGTTCACGGGGAATTAGATAACGATAACTATAATGTCGTGGAGATGTTGGTCGATGCTTATATCCCTAACAATATTAATTGAGGTACAAATGAACATTCGTCAAGTAGAGCTCAACATGAGCCAAATCACACGTCAGTTACCTTTTACAAGATGCTATCTAAATCTGAGGTCCCATTGTACAATGGAAATGATAAGCACATCATACTATCTGCAATGACGAAACTCTTACAGTTCAAGAATGAGCATGACTACAATGAAAGAGACTTCAATGATTTAGTTGCTCTTATTAGCGAGTTCTTACCTAAAGACCATATATTGTCCTCGAATTACTATGAAGTGAAGAAGATGGTAAAGAGGTTGAATCTAGGTTATAAAATGATCGATACTTGTGAGCAGGATTGCATGTTATACTACGGGGAGGACAAAGATAAGGGGAATTGTGATATCTGCAAGTTACCTCGGTACAAGACGACAAAACGTGCGTGAGGGGGAAAGAAAATCATATGCCTAAGTAGATCTTACGATACTTTCCTCTTGCGCCAAGACTTCAGTGATTATTTTTGTTGTCGCACACTGCTGATCATATAAGTTCGCATAAAACAAGGGACATTGTGCCCGATCAGCTGACTAACCCTACAGATGGAGATGAATGTAAGAAGTTTGATGAATTTTTTTCAGAATTTGCTGAAGAGGTTCGGAATATCATGGCTTAACATGGCTGCTGATGGCTTTAACCCATTTAATGGTTTTAGCCAGCCCTACTCTGTTTAGCCAGTGATCAGAGGCGATGGAGGAGCAATGTACTTTTCAAAAATAGATTTGAGAAGTGGGTATCATCAGTTGAAGGTGAGGAAAGAAGATGTACCGAAGATGGCGTTCAGAACTCAATATGGTCATTATGAGTTTCTGGTGATGTCGTTTGGCTAACAAACGCACCTGCAACGTTTATGGATTTAATGAATAGAGTGTTTAAACTATTTTTGGATAAGTTTGTGGTGGTGTTCATCGATGACATATTGGTTTATTCCAAAACACAAGAAGAACATGTAGAACACTTGCGGATGTTATTGAAAGTATTAAGAAAAGAGAAGTTGTATTCGAAGTTTTTAAAATGCGAATTTTGGTTGGAGCCCTGTACAATTTCTTGGACATGCGATTGACAACGACGAAATTTCGGTAGATCTATCAAAGGTAGAAGCTGTGATAAATTAGGATCAGCCGAAGACACCGTCAGAAGTAAAGAGTTTCTTAGGATTGACAGACTATTATAGACGATTTCTTTAAGATTTCTCCAAGATAGCCACTCCGTTGACGAACTTGACAAGGAAAGCAGTTAAGTTCGTTTGGACGGAGAAATGCGAAAAAAGTTTCCAAGAATTGAAGAAGAGGTTAAGTATGGCACCTGTGTTGTCTTTGCCAGATAATACAAGGAATTTTGTGGTGTATAACGACACATCGCATAAGGGACTAGGCTGTGTGCTTATGCAAAATGGTAAGGTCGTTGCGTACGCATCGCGACACTTAAAAGATTACGAGAAAGGGTATCCGACCCATGATTTGGAGTTAGCCGCAGTAATGTTTACCCTAAAGATCTGGAGGCACTATCTCTATGGGGAGAAATGTGAGATATACACGGACCATAAAAGTCTAAAGTATATCTTCACACAAAAGGATTTAAATATGCGTCAGAGGCGATGGTTGGAGTTGATCAAGGATTAAGATTGTGAAATTCTATACCATCCGGGGAAAGCTAATGTAGTTGCTGACGCCTTAAGCAGAAAGGGTTGAGAGAAGTTGTCATTGTTAACTACTTAGGAGAAGCTCATATCGGAAATGGAGAAGTTAGAATTAGAAGTGAAATATCCAAGGGAATCGGGAGGAGAATTATTTCAAATGGAGGCCCGTCCAACCTTGGTGGACAAAGTGAAGGAAGCACAACTCCAGGACAAGGAGTGTGAGAGAGTAAAGAAGAGTGTATCTGAAGGGGAGGAACTGAAATTTAAAGTCAATGTCGAAGGGTTGTTAAGATTTGAAGGCAGAATCTAGGTTCCGCCGGTACAAGAAGTCAGAGATAAAATTTTGAGCGAGACTCATAGCTCGAGATATTCGATTCACCCGAGGAGTACGAAAATGTACCAGGATCTTCGGCAATATTTCTGGTGGCCAAATATGAAGAGAGAAGTTGCTGAGTGTGTTGCAAAGTACTTAACATGCCAGAAAGTCAAAGTAGAGCATCAAAGACCAAGTGGGTTGTTACAGCCGTTGGAAATACCGGAATGGAAATGGGAGCATATCACGATGGATTTCGTGGTATGTCTTCCAACTACTCAAAAGGGTTATGACGCGATATGGGTTATCGTAGACCAACTGACAAAATTAGCACATTTCTTGTCGATTAAGATTAGATTTAATTTAGATCAATTGGCAAAGTTGTATGTCAAAGAGATCGTTTCAAGACACGGTATTCCAGTGTCAATCATGTCGGACCGAGATCCGCTTTTTACATCGAATTTTTGGAAAAGTTTGCAAGAATGCTTGGGGACACAGTTGAGAATGAGAACGACATACCATCTACAAACCGATGGCCACAACGAAAGGATGATCTAGACATTGGAAGATATGTTGAGAGCTTGTGTTATGGATTTCAAAGAGAATTGGGATGACCATTTACCTCTAGTTGAGTTTGCCTATAATAATAACTATCACATGAGCATTAACATGCCGCCTTAAGAAGCGTTGTACAGAAGAAAGTGCAGAACTCCACTATGCTGGGATGAAGTTAGGGAACGTCGACTGTTAGGACCTGAACTGGTACAACAAAACTGCAAAAATCGTCAAAATAATACGAGCCAGATTGTTAACTGCTCAGGACAAACAAAAGAAGTATGCCGATCAACACCGACAGAAGCGAGAATTTGATGTTGGAAGTTATGTTTTCTTGAAAGTATCTCCCTGGAAGGAGAAGATAAGGTTTGGCAAAAAGAAAAAATTAAGTCTGAGATTTATTGGACCTTTTGAAGTGCTAAGAAGGGTGGGTGAAGTAGTTTATGAGGTAACTTTACCTCCAGAATTAGAACACATTCACAATGTTTTCCATGTTTCGGTGCTACGACCATATAAATCTGATTATAAACATGTCATAGTGTATGAACCCTTAAAGGTTGAGAAAGATTTATCTTATGAAGAAGCTCCTGTTCAGATAATTGACAGGAAAGAACAAGTTCTCAGAAATAAAGTAACACCTTCTGTTAAGGTAATTTAGAGGAACCACAACGCTGAAGAAGTTACGTGGGAACTCAAAGACAAGATGATGAAAAACTATCCTCATTTATTTGCTTAATTTTTGTATAACGATTCTAGGGACAGAATCTTTTTAAGGCGGGAAGAATGTAACAGATAAGTTAATTGCGTTATGATTCTGGGGACAAAATCCTTTTAAAGAGGGAAGGATGTAACGAATGTGATTTTTGTAAATAATTAAAAATATTTATCGAATTAAATAAATATTATAGTTGGTTTATTTATTGAATACAAGGAATATTTGATAGAAATTATTGTGGAGTAATTTGCTTAAATATGATAATATTAATTAAATGAAGGTTAAATGATTTTCTAATTTGTGCGTATTTTATTACGCGAGTGCAATAATAGTATTTTAATTTAATCAAATAATTAAATTAGAGGATTAATGGTTTATTAAATAATAAAATAATTTATTAAATAGAAATTATAATTATAATAAATGGTGTGATTTTATTTCTTAAGGGATTAGGTTTAATTCAATTTAATATTAGAACCATATAATAAGAGAATTATAAAAATAAATTAAGAAGGGATTTTTGGGTTCTAGCCAAACATGGTCTAGTGACCCTTTGTTTTTTTAAACTGATGAGGCTCTTTGGTTGTATAACTGATGGCTAAATAAAATATACGTAAGTTATAAGTTTAGTTCTTAAGGTTAGAGAAATAGAGAGGAAGAGAGAAAGAGTTCTCTGTGATTTTTGGGAGAAAAGTCTGAAGAATCACAGAAGAGGAGGAATATTAACTAAACAATTCTCATCATCTAGTTAATCTAAAGAAGAAATCGAAGGTAATAATCTAGTTTTAAACTCTAGTTTGTTTTCCTTAAATCTACTTCACTTTAATGGTTTTGAAGGGGTAATTTTCAGAGAAATTGGTTATATGTGTTATTGGGATTACTTAATCTGTTATATGTAGTCTATAAATGATTTTTGGAGTATCGAATTCATGAAAATATATTAAATAAGAAGAATTTAGTTTGTGGTTGGAATATGTATGTTTTGGTCTATTTAGAAGCTAAAATTAGTGGTGAAATTGTGCTTAAAATTTTAAATTGATGGTTGATTGTGGTAGAACTCTGAGATACGAAATTATTGCAAGTTAAACGGATCGATTTGGTTGAATAACGAATCCGTGGTGTTTGATTTCGCTAAAGATGTTAAAATATGAAAAATAAACATGAAGTTTAATTTTGAATCTTTAAGTTGGTTGTTTATGTGGTTTGTGATGTTAGAATCACTGTATACATGTTGGGTTTTGGTTTTATAAAGTTAATAATATCTGGGTTTGCTTAAATTATTGTGTGGGTGAAGAAATTGGGAGTTTTTGGGTTGTTCTGTACTGTTCGCGAAGCAGTTGTGTTTGAGTTAGCATGAGTAGCGCCTCTGTGCCGCCTCTGCGCTAAGGCACTTAGAGGTCTAGTGCCTCTGTGTCACGATGTAGCGCCTCTGCGCTGGTGCTGTCTGGCAGCGCCTTTGCGCCGCGATGTAGCGCCTCTGCGCCGCGATGTAGCGCCTCTGCGCTGATGTTGTCTGCGCGCAACACGCGGCTGGCATGGGCGTGCGCGGACATGCGACATGCAGTTTTCTGAACGTTGTAATGACAAGCCACATTTTTAATGTTTTGATTAAACATTTCTAAAATACGAATAATATGAACTTTTAAATTTTAAAATCAAGTTTTAGTTTTGAACTAGAATGAGTATTAAACCAATGAATTGAGTTTAAATGTGTCTAATTTGTACGTCGACCTTAATGAAATGTGTAGGTCTCTTGAAAAGCTAGTAGATAGCATTATTTGTAGCAGGCATAGCATGCAAGTTTCTTAACCCTACTTTTTTTTTCATTGAACAAGCTTTCTAACCTTGACATCTTATTATTCAAGCAAGGTTTCTTATAATAACCAATGCCTATGATTTGATTAAGCTTTCTAGTCTTTCAAAAGCATTACTTCGATGTTTGATACTTACTCATTTGCAATCATTGAATTTTATTATTGTTGAAGTTCCACTTTACAAAGATTGTTTTGTTGATGATGTCAGACTGTTATATGGCTAATGAACCCTTTTGATTCGACTAGTCCCTAGTTGATGGGCGTTTTAAAAATCTAGAACTTTTATTGAAGTCATTCCAAACCAAACTTCCATTGGTGCAGATTCGAATGTCAAAGCTGAGATGAACAACCCTAATATAGGGGATTATACTACGCAGTAGCGTTAAAATGTTTGTGTACGACACATTGTACGAAGGGCTGATCACCCGGAGTATGAGATGGATGATCCATATAGTCTATAAGACTGTTAAAGGTTACGGTAGAGATACCTGTTAACCTAGGACATAGTTCATGGTCTTGTGACTCTCAGATATACTTTTGATCTTGTTTTTAAATTCTGATTCAAAAGTCGAGTCTTCTATTCAACTTTCAGTCCTTAATTATCGCTGACTATTTTCAGGAAAGATTACATTGTTCAACTGAAATCTATTCCTTGATTATTTATATGTTATTATTGTTGTTGTTATCCCTAGTGGTTAATTGTTTTGCTCACCCTTGCATAAAACATTGCAGCTAATATTGAGAAGTCTGATGAGCCGTCCACGAGCAAGGGCAAGGGCAAGATGAACAAGCAGTGAAGAATATCTTGTTTTTATTTGGTAAAGTTTATGTAAAGAGACTTAATTATTACTATATTTTTATTCCGCAAATGATGTAATAAAAGTTAGATGACCTGGGATTTTATTTGAGATGTAACCCTTTAATGGGATGATTGATGAAATTTATTATTATCCTTTATTATGGGTAGTTAGATGTGAATGTTTTGGACAGTGAGCACCAGATCTGTGGGACTGAAGTACCCAGATTTGGGGGCGTCATAGTATAGATATTATAGACTCGCAATACTAATAACCAGATCGTTCCTAGGAAATAGGGAGTCTTCCGTAAAAATGACATGCAATCAAATAACCCCTTTCCTCAAAACTTTCTAGAAATTACCAATAATGCTAACTGACCTAATAATATCATTTCACCTTTAACTTAATATTCACTAACTTGAAATGTAACTTAAAGATATAACACAATGTGATAATAATAGTACCATACCATTGATTAAATAATAATATTACAATTCTCAGTTTTATGTTCTCGTTACAAAAAGCCATTATGACTTACACATAAGGAAATAAACTAATACATGCTTATCTTAAGTACTTTTCTTCCCTTTCCCTTTACTTCCAAAACTTTCTGAAATTTCCTCCTTAGTTGCAAATGAAAATTTATTCGCAAGGATGAGTAACAGATTGCTCAACAATTCTAACATATAACATATAAGAGAACTCACACTTATCTGATTCAAAGGAATAATAGCTCAACAAAAGATTTCAACAATTATCATTTATAGTACACTGAGTGTTTGTTAAACCAAGAACTAATTAATGTTCGTCCGTCATAAATACTTAGAACTCTCCATAGATATTTATAGGGGATCAACCTAATAATATCCTATGTTATGCATAACATCTACTACACTGCTATAAAGTGTATCAACAGTATTTAAATCGATTTTTCGACATATCATATATATATATATTCCTCCATGAATACGGGTTGTTCAACTCAATTACTAACATACAGATATCGCCCTCAAAACAATTTGTTTGACATAATAAACTTATCTCAAATAAAGAATTATAACAATTCAATATTTCACGAATGATTATTCTGAAAGGAATTGCTCAATAATCGAGTTAAATCGAATCAAATGACAAATAACGCTTCTCAATAAAGCATTGCATAAATAATAATGAACTTCATAATTTTAAAGAAAGAATTAATGAATTTCAACAATTAAAACACATTGTTGTACAAAGTGCAGAAAGAACTTGCTTGATTACGTATCTTACGGTTTATGCTAATTTTTCATCTTTCGTACGACCTACATAGTTAATGAGGTCGACATATAATTTAGTCACAATAAAAATTCTTACTTTTGGTCATTTTAATTAGCCTTAATCACAAACTTTATTTCAATTCTTTATCTTTTACGATGTCCGATTTCCAAAAACTTAAGAAAACTTAACTTTATAAAATTGGACAAAAAATATTCTGCAAGTGTAGTGCCTAGGCGCCTACGACACTGCCTACACGCACAACGAACCTAGCGCCCGCCCACTGCCTACTGCCCGCCCAGCGCCTCGGCGCTCTTGGCCAGTGCCCTGACACTGATCTCCCAGCCCCAAAAACCTTAATTTTCATGTTTTGAAATGTAACTTCTAAATCTACAACTTTGCTTTGTATTTCATGATCAAAATCCAAACATATGAGGCTACACACCTCTTATAAAAACTAGTAAAAACTAGGTTTCATATATAGTTCATACTTTAATTGATACAATTAGTTATCTAATGCATTGCTTAACTAGTTTATCATGTTTTATGACTCACTAACACTAACATACATAATCATAATCATATACATGCATAACTTCATAAATTCTAACATACGAATCTATGAACGAAAGTTAAAAATATGCAAAAACAATCTTGTTTACCTCTGGAAGTGCTAGCTTTATAACTCTTGATTATGCAAGCCTTTTGTTTTCCTTCTCTCAATAATAATAGCTCTTGATATAGTTTTCTCTTTTAAGCTTCTTGTGAATTAATGAAGATTAATTAACAAGGGTGGAGGTTATATTTATAGACAACCCAAGACTTAGCCCTCAAGTCTTATACATCAACAACACCACACATAAGTGGCCAACAAGACCATGGGCCCTCATGGCCTATTATGCCAAACCTTATCCCCCAAGGCTTAGTCTTGTCTCTTGCCAAAAAGTCTTACAAGGCTATCGAGAGCCCACACCTCTCCATGCTAAGCTTGACAACACTTAGAGCAAGCAAAGTTCAACTTGATAACTCAAAGTGCAAGACAAGTAACATACCTACAAGCTTTGTAAGTATTACAAACTTTCTAAATGGCCAAAATGGCCCTCCATAACCGGTCCCCCCTCTTGGTCCAATCCTATTTGGTTACTCCAAACTTAGTTTGCTTTCAAGTTTGATTTCCTAACTAATTCGGTTAGCCGAAATCGTTAACTTTTCTTTCCAACTTTGACTTTTCATATTTATAAATAGTGATTTCATATTTATACCTCGTATAAATACTTAAGTATAATATGTCCTACCGTATAAATGAATAGTGGTTTCTTAGTTAGGTTTTACACGTATTTTCTATACTTATACATATAATTAAATCATACACATTCAATCACATAACACATAGTTTAGGTCACCAAATTAACCTTTATTAATCACATAAGATTACATTAATTTACATGCCTTATAAAGATTCAGAATATTACAGGGGTCCAGACTTAATTATGATAAATCGATGAAGGAAAATTTTGTGATGAATGCAGCCTTGTTGTGGACTATCACTGACTTTTCGGCACTAGGGATAAACAGTGGATGGTCGACTCACGGGAAACTGTCATGTCCAGTTTATATGGTGGATATGTTTAAGTTATGACGCCCCCAATTCGAGTATCTTTTACCCTCAGATTTGGTGCTCACGATCTATTACAAAACCTGTTATTCTACCCATCACATTCGATAACCTGTATTATTACAACAGTCCTAACAAAATATATTATTTATATCAACGTATCCCAGGTTTTCCAACTTTTAACATTATATATTACGATACCAAAAGTATTACATCACATCAAAAATAGATTTTTACACTGCTACTTAATTCATTATAAAAGATAATAGCTAACTATGTGAATTACTCTTGCAACTTCCCTTTTCCTTTGTCTGTAGACGAACCTCCAGCCTTTTCGTTCTTAACTGAAATATATTTAACAAGAATGAGCAATCAAATTGCCCAGCAAGTATAACTATTTATAATAAAATAGTTTATAAAGAAGTAAGTGATTGCTCAATAGTTGAAATAGATATCATCTGCAGAATACCAAGCATCAGCTGAGAAAGATCTGTGAAATCTTTGGAAATAAGAAACTTTTAATGCAAAGATTTGCAATTAAAACTTAGACAAGTAACTGAGGGTCATAAGACCTTAAACCATGTCCTAGGTTAACAGGTATTTCTACCGTAACCTTAGTAGTCAAAGACTGTGGACAACTATATTCGTACGGTGGGGGGATCAACCCTTTGTACCTATGTATTGTGCACAAACATATTAACGCAATAACGTAGCTCGGAACCATAGTCTCCGATAACATGTTCCCTATTAATAGGGTCGTTCTTCTCAGTTTATCACAAGAATTCGTACCAAAGACAATTTGGTTTAGTTTAGCTTTTCAAAGTAATTAGGAATTTTAAGAACGTATATCGACTATGGTCTAGCCGAAATCAAATGGCGTAGACTTACAATGTAAATTCATATATCAACAAGAGCTCAAATAGTAGCACACAAGCTTTGAATAACATTCGAATAACAGATTCATAAGTATGTTATCAATTCAAGATATAAGAATATTCATCGTGGTTTAACGAAACTTTTATTAAATATAGAAGCTTTTTCAACAAGGTTGCAATTTAGAAATGAAAGTTAGTATACTTGCCTTCTCGATGCAAAGCTATTGACTATATGCGATTACGCGAACTCGAAGCATTATATTCTCGTAAAGTACCTATGTAGCATACATAAGATTATTATATAGTCTAATGCTAATATACTTTACTAATTCTGAGTAAAACTCAAGTTAATTATATCCGACGTAGCTTATTTAGTTCATAAATATATATCCTTTGTGTGTGTGTGTGTGTATATATATATATATATATATAATCATGAATTTTAGCTCAAACTTGAATTTAAATAACTCATTTCTAATTTTATTCAATTTATTGGATTTATTTATGATTATATATATATATATTAATTATAGACAATATATTAGTTTCTATGTATTTTATTGACTTATTACCACCTCATATATGCTCAATGCCAAAATACCCAAAACAGTCCAACATGCCAGGCCAGCTGCTGCAGCGCAACAGGCAGCGCGCGCACGGCTACTGCTGCTTCTGCCTGCAACAGCTGCCCAACCCTGCTACTACACATGCTCAATTAGCCTACTCTGTTATTTTATAACTTTCAGACCATAGCTTCATTTGACACCAAATTTTAACATGTTATATGGGGTATGCCATACTATTTTTAAAAAATACTAACCAACTAAAACTGATATCCTAGACAGGTCTAACAAGGCCCCAAAACTGCCTTGTCAAAGCAGTTTTTCAATAGTGCCTAACACATCATTCATTCCAAAACAGGTTCCAAACCTCATTTGGCTTACATAAATTATTCCATTTACATCATATAACATATATGAAAACTACCTTGCTTACTACATTATCTCAATTATTCTTTTTGTGCTTAACAATCTTTAAGAGACATTTAATCAAACATAACATGTGCATTCCTTTTTAGGACAGAACTCATAGTCATTTAAGGAGGCCCAAAATTTTTCCTCCCTTATAACTCCGCACAACAACACAATATTTTCTCCTTACTAAATCATAACTAACACAACAGCTATACCATCAATTATATATAAAACATTCAATTGTTTTTGCTAACAAAACTAAAAGCTTGAAACTTACCTTGCAATAATTGCTTAATGGGCTGAATTTTACTTTAAGGATTAACTTAAATACTCCCTCTTGTTGCCGCTATTAGACGAAATCCTTCCCCAACCCAGCTTACAACTTTAGTTTCTTGTTGAATTCATTAATTCTAGCCGAAAGTAGCTAGGTTTTTGGTGTTGATAGTCTTAGATAGAGAAGAAAAAATGGAACGAAAGTGGAATGGAAAGGAGAAGAGAATGGCTATAATGTTTAGCTTTTCCTTCTTTTGATCACATGATACATACTAACTCCTTACATGAAGCTTAATGTACTGCTAACATTCCCTTTAATTGACAGCGATCAAGCATAAATGTTGGCTTAGTGTCTTGCTAATACTCCATACTAATGCCGCCTCCTGTTTGGTTTATTAAGGCATCAAAACCTACTCAACTTAATGCTAATGACCCAAGTCTTTTACTTTCTCAACATTAACATTTGATATACTTGGCCTAATATAAAGTTTCAGCTTAGTTCAATCATGTATTCTCATTATATATATATATATATATATATATATATATATATATATATTTATATATATAAACACAACTTACATTATTAATATCCTATACCTCCATCACACATATATTATATATAATTACATATATTACATATAAAACGATTTATCATACTTAAATAATTATACAATAATAAGATGTATAATATTTACTTTACTAATTATGAAGTTAGATTCATAATTTTAAAATAAACTCTTATAATGACATGAATGAATTGTATAATTAACTTTTATTCCCATAATCAATTAAATAACTCTCATAGTATAACAAATAAATTGTTTGAATACATTCAATATTTATCTCATCAATTATTGAATAACTTATATATATATATATATATAATAATTACATTTCCTCATTTTCATCCTTAAATTGTTCTTGAACAACTTAATTATTAATAACATATAAATTATCCACTAGATCAAATAAGTAATTTGATTTACATTTATTTGATTTATTTACACATATTGTATCATTAAATATATATAATACCACTTTCTTTCCCATATATTTAAATAATTGCTCAACTAAATTATTTAACTATTAAGTTATTTAATAAACTTAATATTTTCCTTATATTTTATATAAAATGATTAACTAATATAAGTTAATCTCTTTCCCATTTTATTTTCTTTTCTCAATCACATCACTTAATAATTTCACATACCACATATATAGATATTTAACTATAACTTGATCATAAAGCATATTTTTTAATAAAATTTTATTTTCTTCACAAATATCACGGTACAATATTTTCAGATATCACATAAGGCACACAGCTAAAGCATGATGAGAAAGCTAGTTTCTTTGGAACTGCTCGTTGATTTTACATGTTGATCACAACTACAGAAAGATGTCTACACAGTTCAGCAAAAAGATAGAGAAAAAGGAGTTGTTGGTCGATTGTTTGACAACGAGGTATTGGGTTGGCTGAACGAGTTGAAATTTTCACCAGCAGGGAAGGAGTACAATAAGTTGAGAGCAATAGGTTATAGGAAGACTCATAACTGGACACACTCGTGTATGTTGTTTGAGTTGTCATACTGGATCATGCTAATAGTTCGTCATTGTATAGATGTGATGCATACAAAGAAGAATGTATTTGACAACTTGTTTTATATTGTGCTAGATGCGAGTGGTAAAACAAAAGACAATGACAAGACAATATTAGATTTGGAGGCACTAAACATAAGACAAGAATTGTGGCTCTAACCTGACAAGTCAAAACCAAAAGCCCAATTTTCTCTTACAAAGCAACAGGTTGAAAACATTCGTAAGTGAGTAAGTGTGTTGAATGTGACACCCCCAAATTCAGGTACCTTAACCCTCGAATTCGGTGCTCATGATCCAACACATACATCATATAAACTACCCATTAAATAAACATCATATAAGATAATCCTTAATAAAAGGTTACATACATAAACGTATCCCAAGTCAACTAACCTTTAATAACAAAATAACAGCGAAATAATATAAATAAATTCATTATATAATTCATCACAAATAGAAGATAAACTATGAGTCATCTATTCATGCATCTTGCCTTTGCCCTTGCTTGAAGATGGTTCCTCAGGCTTCTCATTCTTAGCTGAAATATTTTGTGCAAGGGTGAGCAAACAAATTGCCCACAAGTAAAAAAATATACAATAAATAATATATGATTGAGCAAATGCTTATTCATTGGAATTAATCAACTGATAATCAAAAGCTTGTGAATTCAATGGAATAATCGTCTATTAAATGAAATCATCAATATTGAGCTCTGCTGTAAATACTGAGGGTCTCAAGACCACGAACTATGTCCTAGGTTTACAAGCATATATACTGTAACCTTTATCAGCCTGATGGCTGTGGACTATCCATCTCGTACTCCAGGTGATCAGCCTTTTGTACTATGCATTGTGCACAAACATATTATCGCTATTGCGTAGTTCGAAATTATAGTTTCCGATAATATCTGCCCTTTATATAGGGTTGTTCATCTCAGCTTTATCATAGGAATCCGCACCAAAGACAAATCAGTTTGGCATAACATTAGAAAGAATTCTAATCTTTTAGAACGTTCATCGACTATGTACTAGCCGAATCAAATGAGTTTGATAAACAATCAAAGATTTAATAACAACATCATCTCGAATAATTGCAATAAATATGCCATGATTCAATAACTTATATTTGAACGAGTATTATTCATCAAAGTAATGCTTTCAGAAAAGAATTAGAAAGCTTGCATGTCCATAGGAAACTCGCACAAATATGAAAGAACTGTACGGTTTAGGAAACTTTGTTTAATATTAAAGTATAAGCAAAAGTTAGAGAACTTGCCTTGCGAGTTCGCTACAAAGTTATGATATATGCTCTTCAAATATCCTACACAATATTATTAATAATAACATACCAATTAGTCACATATAGACTTCACATAAGAGTTTACAACTTTTATTATAAGTCACATTTCATGTTGTTCGCGTTTTATAATAACGCGACCAATCTTCAAAAATGTCTCTCGGCATTCGAAAATGACACGACCCGCTTATCGCCCCCTTATGATATTTTACTTCAAAATATATCATTGCTCAAAATTCATTTCAATCCAAGTTATAAAACTCATTTTCGCAGTTTTTCTTTAACAAAACATTGTTCTTGTTTTTATCATATCTCCTTCGTTACTCGTTCGTTTTCATTCATTCTTACGTCAAATTAAAGCTTATCCAGTGTACTTTAATACTAGCTAGGCCCTGGTTCCAGCCCCTTCTTCAATAAAAACAAATTTTCATTTTTTTCAAGCAACGTCAGATTGCTACAAAAACTTGACCAGCTTTACCCTCGCTCGCTAAAACAGTCATAACTAATTCGTTTCAAAAGCTTTTTGAGCGATTCTTGCGTCCACGCGAAGCTAACTTCCGGGGCTACAACTTTTATTTTTACACCACTTTCAAATTCTGAACACACAAGACCAGAAAATTCGCACAAGAAGCATATCAGAATTTGTCCATTTCTATGTTTTAGCTTTATCCCATCTCGCTAAAAAAATCATAACTAATTCGTTTTAAGCTCGTTTCAGTTCATTCCAACTGGGTTGTCTTCGTATCTCAGAGAAGTATATCATATAACCTTTAAACTAACTTTTTAAACGTAACAACACAACTATAATAACCTCTAAACAGTCCAAAACATCCAAAATCAGTCCATTTCTTTCTCCTTTACGCACATGATCAGATTTGTTTGCATTTGATTCCACTTGTAAGTTGTTACCAATTTGTTTAACACTTGAAATAACTTATATGAATTCTTTAACAACTCATGCAACCAAAATAACAACTAACCATGAAAATCTAAGAAATGGAGGTTTAAAGCTTTAGAGTTAATTCATTACCTCTTGGCTCTTCTTTTGCTTGGCTAGAGAGTGTAAAATGCTTGCTTAAACTCCTCCTTGCTTCTCCTTGATCTTTTGGACAGTTTGCATTAAGTTCTTCGAAGACCCATTTCACTCTCTCTCTAGAAAGCTTAAGCTTTAATGGAGTTTTGGAGATTAATGGAGGTTAAGGATGAAATGGAGGATGGAGTATGTTTTAGTTTAGCTAAAGAGCTTCAATCTTCTTCTCAAATAACAAATGAACTCTCTTCGTTCACCTCCCGATAGTTTTCTCCGGCAACCTTCTCTCTCACTCTCTCTCTCTCTACTGTTAGTATGCAAACTGAGCTTAGCCAAGGAAATGAAAATGCAGAATGAGAGTATGAGAGTTAGCTAGTTTAACCGAGCATTATTTAGAAAATGAAAAGTCGGAGAAGTTGAGCAGTTGGGAACGTTTCATTGCTACAAACAATTTTACTCCCTCCAAGTTCCATTCTCTCTCTTTTCTAATTGGTTAATAAATGCCAAGCTTGGCTTTAATTGGTGATGTTTGGTTGCCTACAAGCCTCTTCCTCTCTCCTTCTTTATTGATCCAAATATCACAAGCTAAATTCTAATAGGTTATCAATTGCATGAGCAATATTACTCCATGCAAGTTCCATTCTCTCTCTTCTCTAATTGGTTAATCAAATGCCATGCATGGTTTTAATGAATAAAAAAAAATACACACCCACTTACATTTCCTTGCATTTTCGTAGCTTTTATTTGTTCCCAAATATTACAAATTCATAACCCATTTAATAACCATTTAACCAATTTTTTTTTAACATTCCAAATGGGATTTTAAACTAAGTTTATTAAAGAATTAAATAAACATTTAATTCCTACATATATTTGGTTAACACATAAATACCAAATAAATTATTCTAAAATTAATAGTACTCATTAAAATATTTATTCAATAAATATTTATAACTATATTACGAAATTTAACTCGGGTAACAATCGTTACATTCTTCCCTCCTTATAAGGATTTTGTCCCCAGAATCACGATACAATTAACACATCTGTTACATTCTACCTTCCTTACAAGGAGTCTGTCCTCAGAATCACAATATATGAATTAAACAAATAACTCAGGATAATTCTGCATCATCTTATCTTCGAGTTCTCACGTAGCTTCTTCAGCGTTGTGGTTTCTCCATATTACCTTAACAAAAGGTATTACTTTATTCCTGAGAACTTGCTCTTTCCTATCAACTATTTGAACATGAATTTCTTCATAAGATAAATCCTTCTCAACTTGTAAAGGTTCATATTGTATGACATGTTTGTAATCGGGTTTGTATGGTCGTAGTACCGAAACATGAAACACATTATGGATGTGTTCTAACTCAGGAGGTAACGCTACCTCATAAGCCACTTCGCCTACCCTTCTAAGAACTTCAAAAGGTCCAACGAACCTCGGACTCAATTTTTCCTTTTTGCCAAATCTTATTTTCCCCTTCCAAGGAGATACTTTTAAGAATACGTAGTTACCTACGTCAAAATCTCGCTTCTGTCGGTGCTGATCGGCATACTTCTTTTGTCTGTCTTGAGCAGCTAACAATCTGGCTCTTATTACCTTAACGATCTCTGCAGTTTGTTGTATCAGTTCAGGTCCTAACAATTGGCGTTCACCAACTTCATCCCAGCATAGTGGAGTCCTGCACTTCCTTTCGTACAATGCTTCGTAAGGCGGCATTCCAATACTTGCATGGTAACTATTATTATAAGCAAACTCTACTAAAGGTAGGTGGTCGTCCCAATTTCCTTTAAAATCCATGACACAAGCTCTCAACATATCTTCTAATGTTTGGATCGTCCTTTCGCTGTGGCCATCAGTTTGAGGATGGTACGCCGTGCTCATTTTCAACTGTGTTCCCAAGTGTTCTTGCAAACTCTTCCAGAAATTCGATGTAAAACGTGGATCTCGGTCTGACACAATTGACACTGGGACACCGTGTCTTGAAATAATTTCTTTAACATACAATTTTGCCAATTGATCTAATTTAAATCTAATCTTGATTGGCAAGAAATGTGCTGATTTCGTTAGTCGATCCACAATAACCCAAATCGCGTCATAACCCTTCTGAGTAGTTGGAAGACCCACCACGAAATCCATCGTTATATGCTCCCACTTCCATTCTGGTATCTCCAATGGTTGCAGCAAACCACTTGGCCTCTGATGCTCTGTTTTGACTTTCTGACATGTTAAACACTTTGCAACACATTCAGCAACTTCCCTCTTTATATTTGGCCACCAAAAATATTGTCGAAGATCTTGATATATTTTTGTGCTCCCAGGGTGAATCGAATATCTCGAATTATGAGCTTCATGCAAAATTTCCTCTTTTACGTCCGGTATTGGCGGTACCCAAATTTTTCCTTCAAATTTCAATAACCCTTCGATATCGAGTTTAAATTTGACATCTTCCCCTTCGGAAACTCTTTTCCTTACCTTTTCACACTCTTCATCCTGGAATTGTGCTTCCTTTACCATGTCTAGTAAGGTTGGACGAGTTCCCATTTGAAAAAGCTTTTCCTCTGACTCTTTCGGATGCTTCACCTCTAACTCCAATCTTGTCATTTGTGATATTAGTTTTTCCTGATTCGTTAACATTGACAACTTTTCACGACCCTTCCTACTTAAGGCGTCAGCCACCACATTCGCCTTCCCTGGATGGTATAGAATTTCACAATCATAATCTTTGATTAATTCTAACCATCGCCTTTGACGCATATTCAATTCTTTTTCTGTGAAAATATAGTTCAGACTTTTATGATCCGTGTATATCTCACATTTCTCCCCATATAGGTAATGTCTCCAAATCTTCAAAGCAAAAACTACTGCTGCCAACTCTAAATCATGGGTCGGATATCCTTTTTCGTAATCTTTCAACTGTCGCGATGCATACACAATGACTTTGCCATTTTGCATAAGCACACAACCTAGTCCCTTGTGCGATGCATCGCTATACACCACAAAATTTCCTGTATCATCGGGTAAGGACAACACATGTGCCATACTTAACCTCTTCTTCAATTCTTGAAAACTCTCTTCACACTTCTTTGTCCATACGAATTTCACCGTCTTTCTTGTCAGATTAGTCAACGGAGTGGCTATCTTGGAGAAATCTTGAATAAATCGTCTATAATATCCTGTCAATCCTAAGAAACTCCTCACCTCTATCGGCGTCTTTGGTTGTTCCAAATTTATCACGGCTTCTATCTTTGATGGATCTACCGAAATTCCGTCTTTGTCAATCACATATCCAAGAAATTGTACACGTTCCAACCAAAATTCGCATTTTGAAAACTTCGCATACAACTTCTCTCTTCTTAATGCCTCTAACGTCACCCTCAAGTGTTCTACATGCTCTTCTAGGGTTTTAGAATATACCAATATGTCATCGATGAATACCACCACAAACTTGTCCAGAAATGGCTTAAACACCCTATTCATTAAGTCCATAAATGCTGCAGGTGCATTAGTTAAACCAAATGACATTACTAGAAACTCGTAATGACCATATCGAGTTCTAAATGCCGTCTTCGGTATATCTTCCTTGTAACGCCCCCAAAATCGGGACTAACTTAATTCAAAATCAAGACTATTCTTAATCCCGACCTTGTGCGTTAAACTATCTTGTTCTAGCTTTAAAACATTATTCAATATTAAAATAGCTAAAAATGTGAAATAATTTAAATCTTTTCTTTCTGTTTTTCATTCGTTCCCTGAATCGCAACCTTTACGATTATCTATATCTCAGAATCATACTTATTCTATAATTCATTTTATCAGAGTATATATGAGTATGTTCAACTCAATCCTCAATACGAATTCTTTCTTATATACTATTATCACTATATAGCTTTATATTACAAAGCAATCATCACAATATAATCAGAACAGATATTCTTTATTTATTGAATATCTCAGAAATTTACACATCTGTCAATTACATATATCAAACTATCAACATAGTTCTATACAACTTCTAATTCAAGAATATTCAATCCTTCGCATGTCTTCTAATCTTTATCGTCCAGATAATCAGAAATATCCCATCATATCAATAACCTGCAAAAAGTATATTTTTGCAAGGTTGAGCACGACGGCCCAACAAGTCCAACAGTTTATCATGCTTCACGTAACACATAGTTTCATATTCAGTTTATGCACCATATTCTCGTGTTCATGCATATTACAAATGCATCATCAAACTTATGCAATGCTAGTAGCAACATACATCCCATATCATACTACACACGCATTGCACTTATTATCCATTGCAAATATATTAAGTTCCATAACTCAATTCAACAATTAGTCATATTTTGACTTTCACAAATCATAATATAGCAACAAATGCATTTTAATGTATTCATAAACATGGTAACAAGGTGCTATAACAGTTATACATATACATATCGAGTTCACATAAGTAAACTGAAAAACTTGCCTTGCGTCCTCATTTAAACTTGACGTTAATCATCCTTCAATTATCCCGAATTTTTGGAAATTTGGTTGATGGATTCTTTGCATAAACTGAATTGAACTCTTTCTTCCATGAATTCGTTCTGAATTTCCTTAAATTCCCCGCTAGTACCCTTCTTCTCTTGACTTGCCTTCAATTTGTATGGATTTTGGTAGAGATTTTGGGTAGGATTTATGGACTGTATTAAGCTTAGAGAGAGGAAATTTTCTAAACTTTGGATAAAATGAAGGCTGAATAGTTGTATACGTGAATTGAATTTGAGTGATACTGAATAACTCCACCCACACCAAGCAGGCAGCTTGGTGTCACCAAGTTATGACTTGGTGGCTATGTTTAATTAAAAGCTTCACACCTCATGCTCTTAATCAATTACTCAGGATTCCAATTACCAATTCTTCGGTATATATGCATTATCTCTATATACTAATGTATGTTATGTACATACATTAGTCTCCATAATATATCCCATATTTATATATCTTCCGTACTTATCGCACCAAGTATTGTGTATATTAACTATACATGATATATTTTCAATATCATGAAAAAAATATCTATAAATCTTTTCCATAAGAATGGAAGCTATACATTAAATAAAAATAGTTTATTTAATGAAATAATTTCTCTATACTAAAATAATTTAATTCCATACATTATTTTAGTTCTCTTTATTCCATGTAACAGACCAATTAAAATAGTTAATATTCAGTAACTATTTTAATTTACTTATTTAATATATACAACAAATTTTGTATATTTAAATTTAATCATCTTCTTCTTCCCATAAATTGTCTTCAATAATTTATTGCTATTCATTAAATATATAGCTTTAATATATTTAACAATAATTTAAATATTACCTTAATTCACCAATTTAATTAAGTGAATTAATTAACTTGCTCATGAAATTTAATTCATAACGAATTCATTACAAAACTTTATAATCCAATTATATTATTTCATAATATAATTTAATTTAATCTCCATCTATACATTACTTCTAACAATTTATTTACATCATACTCCTATTAAAATAATTTAATATTATAAATTATTTTAATTTGCTCATCAATGGATACAAAAGTTTTGTATCTTTAAAGTTATCCATCTCTTTAAATAAATTGATTCCCACAATTTATTTCAAACCAAATCAAATATATAATAATATATTCAATTATTTTCTTTTCTTTCTATAAATTGTTTTCTCACAATTTATTTAACTATAACAAATATAATAATATACTCACTATATTACATAACATGCATACATTTCACCCAATAAAATGGAGGTTATTAAATATATTTAATACCACCAATTTACTATATTAAAATAATTTAACATTATAAATTATTTTAATAATTTCCTTCATCATAACTATACTCATCTCATTTCTTCTTAATAAATTGATTCTTCAATTTATTTTCATGAAATAATAAATATATAATAATAATATATTTATTATTCACAAAAATCACATATTGCATAACACATATTCACTTGTGCATCACATATTACATAGCATATCACCAAATAAGAATTTTATTTATTAAATTCTTATTTTTAATATTTTCTGAAAATCCGGGTCGTTACATTCCTTCCTCACCTTCAATTGATGATATCCACTCCTCAAATCTATTTTTGAGAAATACTTAGCTCCTTTCAACTGATCGAACAAATCATCAATTCTTGGCAACGGATACTTATTCTTAATAGTGACCTTATTCAACTCTCTATAATCAATGCAGAGCCGCATCGATTCATCCTTCTTCTTGACAAATAACACTGGCGCTCCCCACGGCGACACGCTCAGTCGGATATACCTCTTATCCAACAATTCTTGCAATTGGACCATTAACTCCTTCATCTATACTGGAGCCATACGGTATGGGGCTTTTGATATAGGGGCAGTCCCTGGTGCTAAATCGATCACAAATTCAATTTCTCGATCTGGCAGAAGTCATGGCAAATCGTCTGGAAACACATCTGCAAAGTCTCTAACAACCGGTATCTCCTCCAGTTTTACACCCACCTTCCGAGTATCGACTATGTAAGCTAAATATCCTGCACATCCTTGCCTCAACAACTTCTTACCTTGCATCATCGTCAGACAACTCGCTTGTCTAGGCGACTTGCTGCCATAAAATACCACCTTGACTTCTTTGGAGTCATAAGGTTCACACACTTTTTCTGACAATCAATTATTGCTCCATGGTTAAATAACCAATCCATTCCTAGGATCACATCAAATTCCCCAAGTCGAATTGGAATCAAATCCAGCGACATCACATGACTCTTAATATCTACACGACAATTTTTGTGTACAAACTTAACAGGAATCACCTCCCCATTCGCAATTTCTATGTTCAGAGGGTAACCTAACTCTTCTGGAAGTAATTCTAATTTTTTTTGTAAATTCATCGGATATAAATGAACAAGTAGCACCCGAATCAAATAATACGTAAGCATTTATGTCATTAATCAGAATGATACCTGACACCACATCTTTTGACTGCACAGCATCGTGCACTGTCATATTAAATGTTCGAGCGGTTGGTCGGGTTGGCGGTGCTGGTCCTGTGATGGTCAACTTGCCACTGTTATTGCCTCCTCTGTTTCCATTTGCTCCTCCTGTCGCTTTCTTTGGACAATCTCGAGCTAAGTGTTCCTTTGATCCACATGTGAAACATGCACCTTTCTTCGGACTGGGGCAATTTGTTGCAATATGACCCTCTAAGCCACAATTGTAACATGCCCTCTTTCCTTTCAAGCAAACTCCCACGTGATTTTTTCCACAGCTAATACACGCCTCCACTTTTTTCTTCGGATTCCCTAGCTGATTTCCAGCATTAGTATTATCATTCCATTTCCTCTTTTGTGTATTTCCACCACTACTACTTCCTGCCATATGCTCTCCTTCACCTTTCTTCTTCTTCTGCTCCTGATTATACTTAGTGAGTGCATCACTTCCACCTTCTGCGATAATTGCTTTCTCCAGCACTGTTGCGAATGAGTTCAATTGAAACATTGAAACTCGACTGTAAAGCCAAGGCTTGAGTCCTTGTTCGAACCTTCTCGCTTTTCTCTCGTCAGTGTTAACTTGATACGGGGCGAATCTCGCCAACTCATTAAATCTTGCAGCATACTCAGATACTGTCATTGTCCCTTGTTTGAGTTCCAAAAACTGAACTTCCATTTGATTCTGCGTGCTAGGCGGAAAGTACATTTCGAAGAACATTTCTTTAAACCTTTCCCATGGAATAACTCCTTGGCAACCTCTACATTTATTAGCTTGCCACCAGTAGCTCGCTTCTGCTTTTAACATAAAGGTTGCGAAAGCAGTCTTTTGATCCTCCGCGACCTTAGCAACCTCAAATACCTTCTCTATTTCCATAACCCATGTTTGGGCTTCAACTGGATTGGTAGTCCCTCGAAACTCTGGAGGTCCTATAGCTTTAAAGTCTTTAAATGTCGTGGCATGGGTAGGAGTTTGATTCATAAGTGCGCCCATTAGCAGATTCACGAACTGTTGCATCGGGTTCACGTCCGCTTCCCCATTACTATCCGTAGATCCCTCAGGGGTTGGTGGAGATTGTTGTCTTCTTTTAGGCGGCATCTTACTGTTAAGATTTATATTATTAGCTCATTATCCATTTACTGAACACATTCAAGAGTTATCTAAGCACTTATAGATAACATGTGACATATTTAATAAACATTGATATATATTAATACGTCGCATTCAGTACATAGCACAAGCAACATATAACTATAATAATATTACGGAATTACATCATCATCATATCCCCTTACTTATATCAAAAGTTGGGATTTACATCTCATTAATAAGCTCACAAACACACACACACACACGCACATATATATATATATATCATAACATTCCTCTTCTCACAACCTATAAAAGCATTCCACGCCGCACTGCGTCATCGCATTCTTGGTCCATAATATGAATCATCGTTCTGCGATCCATGACGTACCAGGGGTACTCCTCAAACTGTATAGGATAATGGTAGACTCGATCCTGAGCTCTTCCAATTGCAGTACGAAACGCGTAATCCATCTCATCCATCCTTGCTTTCTTGGACCGAACTTCTCTTTCAACACGATCCACGCGTCGATCAGCCTTCATCCATGCATCTTCAGCTCTCGCTAGTTTTGCTGACTCCTCACTCAAGTCATCTTGCATGTTCTCATTCTCAACCACTAACTGTCCTCTCTGATATTCAGACTGTGCTAGTTTTTGTTCGAGCTCTGTAATTTGTGCAGTGAGATCCTGAATTACTGTTTCTTTTTGCTCTAGGGCAGTTTGACGCTCTATGACTTGTTCTTCTAACTCTTCGACTCTATCTCACAACTCAATGTTTTGGTCATACACTATATCAAACATCTCAGCTCCGAATGAGGTAGGTGGTACCCCATCTGAATCTCCCTCGACTTCATCTTCTACCTCAATTTCCTCAGTTTCCTCTTCAGGATTGATTCAGGCTCATAGTTTAGGCCTACTACAGTAATCAATGGAGATGACTCCCTCGGTGCTAACTGCTCCCAAACTGTGTAAATATCTTGGGGCTCCTCTTCCCTATTCTGACTGGGCTCTCCTATCTCGGCCATCCTGTCACCAAAATTTTTAGGTTCTAATTACTACTTGGGAAAACATAAGTCTATTAACAACAAGTAAGCACATAAGTCATTTTATTAAACATCTTTAATGAATTTCCTCAATTCATTCCTTAAAACTCGATAAAAGTTTCATCATCTGCTATATTTTCGTTTTCCTGAAAGGATATATCCTAAGGTTTTTCTCACCTAAGGTTTATAACCTACATCTGATACCAACCTGTGACACCCAAATCCAGGTACCTTAACCCTCAGATTCGGTGCTCACGATCCAACACATACATCATATAAACTACCCATTAAATAAACATCATATAAGATAATCCTTAATAAAAGGTTACATACATAAACGTATCCCAAGTCAACTAACCTTTAATAACAAAATAACAGCGAAATAATATAAATAAATTCATTATATAATTCATCACAAATAGAAGATAAACTATGAGTCGTCTATTCATGCATCTTGCCTTTGCCCTTGCTTGAAGATGGTTCCTCAGGCTTCTCATTCTTAGCTGAAATATTTTGTGCAAGGGTGAGCAAACAAATTGCCCACAAGTAGAAAAATATACAATAAATAATATATGATTGAGCAAATGCTTATTCATTGGAATTAATCAACTGATAATCAAAAGCTTGTGAATTCAATGGAATAATCGTCTATTAAATGAAATCATCAATATTGAGCTCTGCTGTAAATACTGAGGGTCTCAAGACCACGAACTATGTCCTAGGTTTACAAGCATATATACTGTAACCTTTATCAGCCTGATGGCTGTGGACTATCCATCTCGTACTCCAGGTGATCAGCCTTTTGTACTATGTATTGTGCACAAACATATTATCGCTATTGCGTAGTTCGAAATTATAGTTTCCGATAATATCTGCCTTTTATATAGGGTTGTTCATCTCAGCTTTATCATAGGAATCCGCACCAAAGACAAATCAGTTTGGCATAACATTAGAAAGAATTCTAATCTTTTAGAACGTTCATCGACTATGTACTAGCCGAATCAAATGAGATTGATAAACAATCAAAGATTTAATAACAACATCATCTCGAATAATTGTAATAAATATGCCATGATTCAATAACTTATATTTGAACGAGTATTATTCATCAAAGTAATGCTTTCAGAAAAGAATTAGAAAGCTTGCATGTCCATAGGAAACTCGCACAAATATGAAAGAACTGTACGGTTTAGGAAACTTTGTTTAATATTAAAGTATAAGCAAAAGTTAGAGAACTTGCCTTGCGAGTTCGCTACAAAGTTATGATATATGCTCTTCAAATATCCTACACAATATTATTAATAATAACATACCAATTAGTCACATATAGACTTCACATAAGAGTTTACAACTTTTATTATAAGTCACATTTCATGTTGTTCGCGTTTTATAATAACGCGACCAATCTTCAAAAATGTCTCTCGGTATTCGAAAATGAAACGACCCGCTTATCGCCCCTTTATGATATTTTACTTCAAAATATATCATTGCTCAAAATTCATTTCAATCCAAGTTATAAAACTCATTTTCGCAGTTTTTCTTTAACAAAACATTGTTCTTGTTTTTATCATATCTCCTTCGTTACTCATTCGTTTTCGTTCATTCATACGTCAAATTAAAGCTTATCCAGTGTACTTTAATACTAGCTAGGCCCTGGTTCCATCCCCTTCTTCAATAAAAACAGATTTTCATTTTTTCAAGCAACGTCAGATTGCTACAAAAACCTGGCCAGCTTTACCCTCGCTCGCTAAAACAGTCATAACTAATTCGTTTCAAAAGATTTTTGAGCGATTCTTGCGCCCACGCGAAGCTAACTTCCGGGGCTACAACTTTTATTTTTACACCACTTTCAAATTCTGAACACACAAGACCAGAAAATTCGCACAAGAAGCATGTCAGAATCTGTCCATTTCTATGTTTTAGCTTTATCCCATCTCGCTAAAATAATCATAACTAATTCGTTTTAAGCTCGTTTCAGTTCATTCCAACTGGGTTGTCTTCGTATCTCAGAGAAGTATAACATATAACCTTCAAACTAACTTTTTAAACGTAACAACACAACCATAATAACCTCTAAACAGTCCAAAACGTCCAAAATCAGTCCATAGGTCCATTTCTTTCTCCTTTACGCACATGATCAGATTTGTTTGTATTTGATTCCACTTGTAAGTTGTTACCAATTTGTTTAACATTTGAAATAACTTATATGAATTCTTTAACAACTCATGCAACCAAAATAACAACTAACCATGAAAATCTAAGAAATTGAGGTTTAAAGCTTTAGAGTTAATTCATTACCTCTTGGCTCCTCTTTTGCTTGGCTAGAGAGTGTAAAATGCTTGCTTAAACTCCTCCTTGCTTCTCCTTGATCTTTTGGACAGTTTGCATTAAGTTATTCGAAGACCCATTTCACTCTCTCTCTAGAAAGCTTAAGCTTTAATGGAGTTTTGGAGATTAATGGAGGTTAAGGATGAAATGGAGGATGGAGTATGTTTTAGTTTAGCTAAAGAGCTTCAATCTTCTTCTCAAATAACAAATGAACTCTCTTCGTTCACCTCCCGATAGTTTTCTCCGGCAACCTTCTCTCTCACTCTCTCTCTCTCTCTCTACTGTTAGTATGCAAACTGAGCTTAGCCAAGGAAATAAAAATGCAAAATGAGAGTAGGAGAGTTAGCTAGTTTAACCGAGCATTATTTAGAAAATGAAAAGTCGGATAAGTTGAGCAGTTGGGAACGTTTCATTGCTCCAAGCAATTTTACTCCCTCCAAGTTCCATTCTCTCTCTTTTCTAATTGGTTAATAAATGCCAAGCTTGGCTTTAATTGGTGATGTTTGGTTATCTGCAAGCCTCTTCCTCTCTCCTTCCTTATTGATCGAAATATCACAAGCCAAATTCTAATTGGTTATCAATTGCATGAGCAATATTACTCCATGCAAGTTCCATTCTCTCTCTTCTCTAATTGGTTAATCAAATGCCATGCATGGTTTTAATGAATAAAAAAAAATACACACCCACTTGCATTTTCTTGCATTTTCGTAGCTTTTATTTGTTCCCAAATATTACAAATTCATAACCCATTTAATAACCATTTAACCAATTTTTTTTTTAACATTCCAAATGGGATTTTAAACTAAGTTTATTAAAGAATTAAATAAACATTTAATTCCTACATATATTTGGTTAACACAAAAAATACCAAATAAATTATTCTAAAATTAATAGTACTCATTAAAATATTTATTCAATAAATATTTATAACTATATTACGAAATTTAACTCGGGTAACAATCGTTACATTGAAACTCCCAGATGGATATGCTTCTAACATATCTTGTTGCAGTAAAAAATAACCTGAATGTCGAAAAGCAACAGGTTAAAGACATTTTAAGCGTGTGAGATATTATTTTCGACGAAAATTCCGTCGAAAATAACATGACCGAATTAATTAGGAAACGTGGTGGCCTTAAACTTGACATAAGTTTTCGATCGAAACTAATTCCGTCAAAATTAACCTATGTTCAATGGAATGCCAATCGAAAATAAATAATTTCGACCAAATTTTTGACTTCCGACGGATTATTCTGTCGGAAATAATCTAAATCTGATGAAATTAACTTATTTTCGATGGAAAAATACGTCGGAAATAAGTTTTTTCTTGTAAGGATTGTTTGCTTGTCAAACAAGTCATCTTTGACTTGCCTCCTTAGAGTGCTTTATGTATATGAGTGTAAGTGCTTAATTGGTTTCAAAAATAGCAACACTAGACTAGTGTACATAGGCTTATTCTTCTAACCACTGTTTTGAAACTCGGTCCGGACCAATCGGTTCAACCGGTTGAACTTAAAATCGGTTCTATATCCGATCCGGTTTGACCCGGTTGAACAAATTTGGTCAAAACCCGGATTGAACCGGTTGACCACCGGTTGAACCAGTGATTCAGCCGGTAAAATCGATTAATTAAGTTGATTCGGTGAACCGATTTTTTTTTTATTTTTTAATATTTTTTTGTACCAATTTTTTTTTAATATTAAAATTAACCACTTATAGTAATATTGTAACTCAACTTTATTATGTTTTAGTTCATAAAATAACGAGATATTTTTAAAAAATTTATTAATTACTAATAATATATATTTTTATATATTTATGATGTCTCTGGTTTAATAACGATTCAACTATTGGTTGAACTAATAATCTATCCATCCGATAATTTTTCTAGTGCGATAATTGATCCGAATATGAAAACATTACTTCTAACGTAGCATTTCTATATGCTTTTAACGTTATGGTATCATTGAAAAGTAGCACGCATGTATAAGTCGATTCCACCGGTCATTTTAATGGGTTTATCATATATTGAAAAGTAGCACGCATGTACAAGTCGATTCCACCGGTCATTTTTAATGGGTTCATCATATATTGAAAAGTATCACGCATGTACAAGTAATTCCACCTGTCATTTTAATGTGTTATTTACAGAAATTATTCGTTTCCTAGTTGTGTAGTCATTCTTCTTTAATTTTATTCACAATTTCCCACATAAATATATGTAACGTGTTATGAATGATTAAAACCTAATTGCTTCAAGTTGAGCTAAATGTCAAATGTTAAGATTTTTTGATCACGATATCTTCCAAGAGAAAAAAAGAAGAGAGAGAAATAGAAATATATCTTTTATATATAGCAAGTTTTAGTAAGACATAAAATAAAATAGTCAGAGTTAAGTAGTTAAAATTGAGGAAATTAATATTTTCACATGAATCTCTCTCACATGGATGTAAAATTCACTCACTATTCATGTAAAAAAGATAATGTAAAAATATCATTTTTCTATGTAAAAATATCAGTTCCCAAAATTATTGGTGGATGTATATCTTATAGTGTTTTTATCAATACAAGCAACCAAAATGATCCTTAGCATTTGACCTAATTTGCCAGCTTACAAATAATCCAATGAGCTAACAACTTGAACAAGTTGTGAATTCAATATTTGGATTTGGAACTTGGATAATTCGACAAAAAAGAAAGGAGATGAATTTAAAAATGAATTAATTATAATTTTCGTAATCATATAGTAGTATTACATTACTTTTCAACAATATTTTTAGAATTAGATTTTAATTTGAGTAGTAAGGTCATTCCAGTTTATGTCCAGTACTACTAAAATAGATGTGATCATAACCTTATTGATAACAAAGTAATTAAGATAAGAAGTGAAAATGACTAGTCTCATGACAATCTAGAAATTAATTAGTAGCATTTTCTCCCTTCTTTAGTTTTATATATATATATATATACCAATCCACAGCAAACGGTTGTTGAGGCAACCAACTTGTTCCTTGTCGCTACAGGCTGTAGCGGCAGAGTGTTTGCCTTATCTGCCGCTACAGGCTGTAGCGGCAGGCAAAGAATTTTTTTTTGGCTTACGTATCAGTTATTTGGTCTCCTTATCCTCCTTATTCTTATGTACTTCCATACCCAACCCAACTATCATTTATTAAAATTTTAGTTTCCTCTAATATATTAAAAACTTATAGATATATTTTATTTTTAAGTTAATTTATGAAATACTAAAATATAAAATATTAAAATTTTAAAAGTAACAAATATAATAATAAATAGTATCATATTAATTAATAATTAATAAATTGTATTATCATATTAATTAATAATTAATAAATAGTATACAATTTATTAATTATTAATTAATATGATACTATTTATTATTATATTTGTTACTTTTAAATATAATAAATAATAGTTGGGTTGGGTATGGAAATATATAAGAATAAGGAGAATAAGGAGACCAAATAACTGATACGTAAACCAACCTACCTTTGCAGCAAAAAAAAATTCCTTTGCCTGCCGCTACAGCCTGTAGCGGCAGATAAGGCAAACACTCTGCCGCTACAGCCTGTAGCGGCAAGTAGGGGTGTTCATCGGTAATTAACCGTTCCGAACCGAACCGAACCGTCCCGAACCGAAAACCGAATATGCCTAAAATCGAAAACCGATACCGAAACCGGTTGAGCCGGTATACCGAACCGATTAGCCGGTTCGGTACCGGTTCGGTACCGGTTTATACCCACTCTGTACCGGTCTACTTCCAAAATTAAAAACTTATAAAAATTAAGCCATTGATTAAGTTTTACTTGGTAGTCATTTTATAAGGAAAACTTCCTTAAGACTTTTACCAATTAATCAATGTGGGACTTAAACTATGGCACAATTGGTAGTCTTTTTATAAGGAAAACTTCCTTAAAACTTTTACCAATTAACCAATATGGGACTTAATGAATTTGGCTCACTTGGTGGTCTTTTATAAGGAAAACTTCCTCAAGACTATACCAATTGAAGACTTTGGTTTCACTTGGTAGTCTTTTTATAAGGAAAACTTCCTTAAGACTTTTACCAATTAACCAATGTGGGACTTGGAAGACTTTGGCTTCACTTGGTAGTCTTTTTATAAGGGATACTTCCTTAAGACTTTTACAAATTAACCAAGGTGGGACTTGAAAACTTTGCCTTCACTTGGTAGTCTTTATATAAAGAAAATTTCTTTAAGACTTTTACTAATTAACCAATGTGGGACTTGAAATTTAACTTCACTTGGTAGTCTTTTTATAAGGAAACTTCCTTAAGACATTTTTCAATTGACCAATGTGGGACTTGATATCTTTAGCTTCACTTAGTAGTCTTTTATAAGGAAAACTTCCTTAAATTTTTATTATCTAATCAATGTGGGACTTAGAGACAACCAAGTTCTTTTACACATGAATAAGTCCCACATTGTCTAATAGGGCACTACATGTGAGGGAGCCAATGTAGATTTCAAATTTTCAATAAGTCCCACATTGTCTAATATGCATTCCCTTCTCTTACTTTTGGTTTATAAATAGAGGAGACTATACAATAAGTCTCACATTGTCTACTATGTCTCCCTTAGTCTTATATTTATTTTATGAATAGATGAGACTTTAAGTTAATTTCATAAGGCTTGGTATGGATGTCCTAAGAAAAAGTTTGGCTTGGGTAGCCTTAATTTTTTATAACCGGTACAACCGGTACGGTTCGGTACGTACCGGTCATACAAAATTGCTAACCGGAACCGGTACCGAAAACCGGTTTATAATTTTATATACCGAACCGGTACCGAACCGATTTTATATATACCGAACCGGTCGGTTCGGTACGGTTCGGTATACCCTAAATACCGAATATACCGAAAGTTTTGCCCACCCCTAGCGGCAAGGAACAAGTTGGTTGCCCCAGCAATCGTTTGTTGTGGATTGGTATCATATATATATATATAGACACACACATATATATATATATATATATATATAGATATATATAGTAAGGATCTTAGGCTCACCCTTAAAAAACTCACCCCGAGCTCACCCCCCTTTTGCGACGGACCCGGCGACGGTTTGGGTGTACAACCGTCGTCTATACTTTTAGCGACGGATAATATATAGCGTCGCTAAAAGTATAGACGACGGTTGTACACCCAAACCGTCGCCGGGTCCGTCGCAAAAGGGAAGTGAGCTCGGGGTGAGTTTTTTAAGGGTGAGCCTAAGATCCTTACTATATATATATATATATATATATATATATATATATATATATTATCTTTGCTTAATGTCAATTTGCTTTACGAGTTTGACATGATTGACCTGGATAACTAAATTAGGACCCAAAAAAGCAAAGGTAAGCACGTAATGTCACTGATCATGACAAAATTCTAATTAAACAAATTTTACTTCTCTAGCTCTCTAGCTAGACCACTCTTTATCTCTCTCTCTCTCTCTCTCTATATATATATATATATATATATATATATATATATATATTCCTTCGACTTAAAATTGAGAAAAAGTTAATAATCTAAAGTTGCTAGGAACAAAACTGAATCTTATTATAAAGTCGGACACGTAAACAAGCTAGGTGTTTAACTCTTTCTTTTTTCTTTTTCACTTTTAAAAATTTTAAAAAATAAATTATAATAAATTATGAAGTCTAATTTTGTGAGCTTACCTAACGACTACGGATAGTACGTACTAGTTGATAACCAACCATTTTCAGACCATGGATGGTACGAGATATATTGTGTAGATAAGTAGATTCAAGATTGTCGGTTAAAGAGTTATATTTTTCATGGTAATCAACACACACTTTTTTTATTGCCAAAAGTGTTGACTATTTCATCTCAAATAAATATAACCCACGTAACGATGTTCGAAGCTTATATAGTTGTATACCTTAAGTCATTATTTTCATGCTGACACGTACACTCTTCGCATATGGAATTTGATGACCAAAGATGGTATTCTAAACCCCATAAATTATTTTAACAACCTCTCTCTCTCTCTCTATATATATATATATGTGTTCTTTAATTTTCTTCGCGTGACGAAAGCATCGAATTATAAAAATAATATGTTTAATTATGATCCATCTATCTTTGCGTGCATTTAACTATCCCTAGTTTTGAGTTCATTCAATGACTTTGTATTGAAAAAGAAAAGAGAGGCAATTTTTTTTAATGCAAAAAAAGTAGTAGTAGTATAAGAATGAGAATAAATAAATAATTTAGCTAGCGACTAATCTTATATAAATATATTCAAATTATTAATTTTTCAAAATTTGTTGATATTGAGTTTGTAACTTGTAATGCAAGCGTCTTGCTATCCGTTAAGGATAATGTCAATAATTGTCGTTTCAACTGTTAGGTTACCTAACGACTAAATATAGTACGTACTTAGGTATATAAAGTATTTCAGCAGTCAGCAGTCAGCAGTCAGCAGCCAGCAGCTCACCAATATTAGTCTGGCTCCTCTAACTAACTAGAATTGAAACATTTTTTTTTTTTTTGCTAATTAGAATTGACACATTTAAATATCTTTGTTAGATAATGCTAGTTTATAGATGCAAAATAAAACCAGAATTATGTTTGAATTAATTAGTTTAAATTTTAGAAGTGATACTAAATTAATATATCCATTTTCGTTTTGTGAGATTTTGTTCAATTTTATTTGTTATTTATCTTAATTTAGGTATACATAAAATTATTTATCTTAATTGTTGCATGGAACGCACCTTTTTTTTTTGAATGTTGTAATCTATTACAATAATTTATCCTAGCTTAGGAAGGAGGGGCCTAAATGGGAGAGGCGATAACTTACTGTTTTCAATCTTCATCACGCGTTGCTACCTTCTAGACATATCTTCATCACCATGTTGTCAACAAGAATCGAACTCTCAAACTCTATATTAATTAATATATTTTCATTACCTGTTGTCAACAACAATCGAACTATCGACCTCTGTATTAATAAAAATGAGTTATACCAGTGGACCAAGTGATCTTAAGTATTTTAAAAGATGATGATCAAAGTAAAGTTTTAAAAGAGTAGCTAAATTTGTTTAATCGTGTTGATGCGTCAATCAGCAGCTCTGAATTAGAGTTTTGGTCAACCCACGAACTGTGACTTTGACCACCGCTTGACCGTCTTGATTTTGTCGAAAATCCTGCAAAAAGTCCACCAGAGTCGGGGGACTCCGGGAGGACTCTCCATGCTTAAGTCAGTACACTAATAAGGAAAAAGAGAATTATTATGGGGTTTTAGATTGTGTACCTTGAATGTGTTAGAACATCTCTTATTTATAACATGAGAGTCCTCACCTTCAAGAGTTAAAAATTAGAATTCTAATTGGCTTTAGAAACCTTCCAGGTTGTCAATACTTAGTTGGTTAAACTCCATGAAAATTCTATCCTTTATTGGATTTAATATACTTCTAGAATACTCTGCGAGCAAAATTATTATATTGCCCTTCATTAATAGGGATCTACAAATAATACGTGGCAACTCGTCATTATTGGGTTATTTTTACCCACATTATTTGCCCCATGCTCTTTTAAAAATAGTAATTGAATAATAATAGAGTTTTTTTCCATGCGCTAATTTTTGCGCTCATAGCGCTAATTTTTTGCACTCATGGTGCTAATTTTTGGCCTCTATGGCCTTTAATTTGGGCTCGATGACCTTAATTCTTAGCGCCCATGACACTAATTTTTGGCCTTCATAGCCTTAATTCTGGGCTCCATGACCTTAATTCCTAGCGCTATGCCTTTAATTCTTGGCTGCATGGCCTTCATTCCTAGCTTTCATGGCCTTGATTCTGGGCTCCAAAACCTTAATTCTGGGCCTTCATGACCTTGATTCAGGACTCCAAGGCCTTGATTCTGGGCTCCAAGGCCTTGATTTTGGGCCTTCATAGTCTTTATTCTGGGCCTCCATGACCTTAATTCTGGACTACATAACTTTGATTCTAGGCCTTCATAACATTTATTCTGTAATCCATGACCTTAATTTTGGGATCCATAACCTTAATTATGGGTCTGTATGACCTTAATTTTGGCCTCTACAACTTTAATTCTTGGCACCAATGACGCTAATTTTGGGTCTCTATGGCATTAATTCTTGGCCTCCATGGGATTGACTCTAGGCCTCCATAGCCTTAATTAATTTTAGGCTCCATGGCCTCAATTCTAGCCTCCATGACCTTAATTCAGGGTCTTCATAGTCTTAATTCTAGGCTCCAAGGCCTTAATTTCAGGTATTCACAACCTTAATTATGGGTTCGAACAGCTTCTCCACTTCTTTATTAATGGCCTAATATATTTTCGGTGCAAAACTCCTTTTTTTATTATGGGTATCCTTTACGGGTCTACATCTTCCAATAAAATTGGGACTAGTTCCTCTGTAGGTTCTCCTATTTGTTTATTTTATCCTCCTCTCTCACATCTAAAGAATCAATAGGCAAAACTTGCCCCCCAACCACTTTCTAATTATCATTGACTTCCTCTATTCTACTTGTTGTTGGGAACTTCAATTTCATATGATACGCAGAGGGGATAACTTTAGATTTATTCAGTCATATCCTACTAGGGATTATGTTGTATGATGAAAAGGCTTTCACAACTAAAAAAATGATCATAGTAGTAGATTAATTTGGTACTAAAGTGCGAGTATTCACCATATTTTTTTAAATTGTGAGAAAGAGAATATGACTTTTTGTTCGTTTCCCACAGACGACGCCAATCTGATGCGTCAATCAGCAGCTCCAAATTAGGATTGTGGTCAACTCTCGAATTTTGATTTTGACCACCGCTTGACCGCCTTGATCTAGCCGAAAATCTTGCAAAAAGTCTACCAGAGTTGGGAGACTCCGGGGAACCCTCCGATACTTAAGTCAGAACACTGATATGGAGAGAGAGAATTATTATGGGGTTAAGTTTCAGATTGTATACGTTGAATGTGTTGGAATATCTCGTATTTGTAGCATGAGAGTCCTCTCCTTCAAGAGTTAAGAATTAAAATCTTAATTGGCTTTACAGACCTTCCAGGTTGTCAACCCTTAGTTGGTTAAATTTCATAGAAATTTTATTCTTTATTGGATTTAATATACTTCTAGAATACTCCGCGAGTAAAATTATTATATTGTCCTTCACTAATAGAGATCTACAAATAACACGTGACAACTCGTCATTAATAAAGTTATTTTTACCCACATCACCTATAAACGCTACATATAATTTAATTTAGGTAGTTACCAGAATATTCCAAAATTGCTGGCCAAATAGTCAACTCCCAATTATCCAATAAAAATCTAATTTTTAAGTACGTATATAGTTCACACGGTGTTAATTCTACGTCACCTACACCAAATATGAACTTCTTTCCTCCACAGTCCGAGACTAGGATACATGCATTACATTTTTCACCAAATTTCTCTCCACATTAAACTAATTAGCTAGTAAAAAGTGTCACAATAATAAGTGAAAAAAATGTAATTAATCTTTGAAAGAAAATATATATTTTTACTTTACATTTATACTCGAGTTTATTTAATATTATATTTATTGTTGATGGTATAATAATAAAAAATTATAATGATATGTATAAAATATATTGTCATCTTATATTATCATTAGAAACAAGATGACTTATTTATTAACAAATGAGAATCTTATTGTAAAATGAATCAATATCTCCAAATAACATTTAGCGACACAAAGTTACATTTAAGGATGACAAAAGCGACACAATAATTATTGTAGCGTTGTTAATATAATATCATTAAATATTTGTGGAAGAAATTGGATTAAATGTGTTGTGCAAGCCTCGTCCAACAGAACTATATATGGTGGAGGATGATTGGATGTGATGTTAAACGATTTTTCGTTTTATTAGTACGTAGTGAGGATAGATCAACTCAAGAAAAGTGTAAGACTATATTAATAAATAATTAATAGAAATTTTTAGATATTTTATAATATTTATTATTATCTTATCTAAAATTTTAAAATAGTCCTGCATGATGCATGCAAATACGTAAAATATTTCTGTGTGCTAGTCTCTAACTGTACGTGTAACTTAGAGTCAAAAGTTCATTTTACAATTGGTTTACGGGCTCTCTGTAGTAGTCAAATTAATACATCCTTACAAATTCCAACCTTTGAAAAATTCAATCTTATCTAGGTTTAAACTCCATTTATATCAATACGATAAAATAGCTTTATTACTACCCTTTTCGGCTTTTCCATACAGATAATCATCAACAAGCGACTAATTTGTAATTATTTTTGTATTGGAACGTGGGGTATAATTAAAGTTTCAGAAAAGTGATGTAATGAAACGTTTATGGAATACAAGCATAAAAAAGACGGCTAAAAATAAAAATGATATTTTAAAGCAAGAAGTATAATTTAAAAGATATATATATATATATATATATATATGCTAAAAATAAAAATGATATTTTAAAGCAAGAAGTATAATTTAAAAGATATATATATATACTGATGGGGTAACATTTTAGTCTCTCCGATCGACAATGGGAGGTGAGTGCGAGAGTCTCCCAAAATAACATTATTTTGAAAAATTACAAAATAAGAGTGTATTCAATTATACAAAACGATGTTATTTTTGTGTAATAATTCACTCAATTATATGTGGTATCTCTCACCTCACTTTTTGCTTAAATTTGTTCTTATACCTATATTAAAAATAATACATGCATAAATTGGTAAATCTGTTTAATTGCATAAATCAGAAGCATGTTGAGAGCACGATGACGGGCCTGCGCGCAATTACCAATTGTTCATTCTTTTTTTTAGTCCAATAATATTGTTCATTCATTTTTTTGCCTATATGAAAAAAGAAAAAGAGCAAAGAAAAATTCTCACAGCTATTAATGAATTAAATCTTAATATTATAATTATTCTAAAGTAGTTGTTTTTTCAACCAGCAGGCCTCACCAAAAGTAGACAACTTGCACTTAATAAAATGCCGTTTTTAACACTAATTCTCCTCTAAATAAACATAAGGAATTAATATCCAGCCAATTATTTGAGAAATTTTATATTATAATCATCATGCATGGTTCATAATTGTTTAAGTTGTAGCCTAACCCAGAAATTCCTTGACCATGTCAAGCATATACAAAGCATAGACTTCATAATTATTTCCATCAAGATTTATACAAATAGTTTGAAACATTTATTACGCACATATGTATTACATAAATTGTTCTATACGCTTTTCGTGCATAACCGAACTTCCTTGATATCAAGTCAACATATATAAAAAAGGTTCTCAAAAAGTAGTTATCCAACTTTATAAGAATTTTCTTTATTCAACTATCAAAAAAATAAAATAAAATAATATATATATATATATATATATATATATATATATATATATATAAAAAAGTGAAGGTGGACCATCACTAGCTCGTGTATTAGACCGTTCTTTGTTTCAAAACTTCTATATAAAGTAACCAATTCAAGCCATAAACTTCATTCAAACCCTCACAAAACCCTAGAGAAATATCTCAATTTTTTCTCTTCCCTGTATTTTAATATGTTAGAAAAAATGGCATTTCGTTTGTTCCTAAGTTTAGCATTTGTGTCCCTTTTTCTTAGTCCCATAATTTCTGGCTACTCATCTGATCAAATAAAATCAATGTGTAGCAAAACACCCTACCCTAAACCTTGCGAGTATTTCTTGAGCAATAACCCTAATTATGGCCCGATAGGCAATGACAACGATTTTCTAAAAGTGTCGCTAAAATTAGCCCTAGACCGAGCCTTGCAAGCTGACGTCAACACAAAGAGCCTCGGCTCAAAGTGTCGCAATAAGCGCGAAAAGGCTGCATGGAACGATTGTTTAGAGCTCTATGAATACACAATCAACAAACTCAACAAAACCGCTGATCCGTACAAAAAGTGTAGCCAAGTAGAGGCTCAAACGTGGCTCAGCGCGGCTCTCACGAATCTTGAGACATGTCGAGCCGGCTTCGTTGAGCTAGGGGTTAGTGACTACATTTTGCCCTTAATGAACAATAATGTCTCATTGTTAATTAGCAACACTTTGGCTATGAATAAAGGGACGTATACTAAGCCAACTTATAAGGGTAAGTTCCCAACTTGGGTCTCCTCCGGTGACCGGAAGCTCTTGCAGGCTTCGTCTCCGGGTGCCGGGGCGAATATTGTGGTGGCACAGGACGGTTCCGGGAATTACAAGACGGTGGCAGCCGCCGTTGCCGCCGCGGGAAAACGGAGCGGAAGTGGAAGGTTTGTGATATATGTGAAGGCAGGTACGTATTTGGAGAATGTTGAGATAGGTACAAAGTTGAAGAATATTATGCTTGTGGGTGATGGTATTGGAAAGACTATAATCACCGGAAGTAGAAGTGTAGATGGAGGCTCCACCACCTTCAAATCAGCCACCGTTGGTAAGCTATATACTTAAATTTCTATTATATAATTATGTATGAATTGCTAGAAAATGTAAAAGCTTAAAAATTATGGATAAAAATGAAATGCTAGGAAGACAGACTAAAATGCAAAATTTGTCCATAAGGTTTATCCACTTGTGATGCTTTCGCCTATAAATTGAGGTATTATTCAAAACTCCCCTTCATGGGTACAATTAGTAGGGAAATTAAAAAATATTCGCCAATAAAATCGTTACATAGTCGTTGTCAAGTAAATGGTACTGCAAACTCGATGAATGCCGTATGCGGACTAGTACTAGCTCATTTTGTCCTTAAATGAAAGTCTCTTTTTATATGTATGTTAAAAAAATTGCATGGAATACATTTGGACAAATCAAATAATCAAATGAGTTGTTTTTTTCTTTGATGTTGAGACCTGCAGGTTAATCCATTCATTGACAAAGATTTGACACAAAGATATAATTCAAATAATAGTTTGACATTTAGAGGGTACGTAGAATATTTGTTGCATGGTGGAAGAAAATAGTAATTTTCACTTGGCCAATTAATAAGTTTTGAGAAACATAATCTTTATGTTCATCTGGTGCAAAACTCACATGCATTAATAGTAAAGGACGAAATTTTCAAAGAGATAATGGCTAATTAGTACTACTAATTCAAAGCCCAGGTCTGTCTTTTCTTGACAAAGTTTATATGGAAGTAGGTCTGATATATGGTCCTTAGCTATTTGAAGGTTGCCTATAGGTTTAGTCAATTTGCAATAAAAGAGAAATAATTGTAATTTATATACGAACAACCTTGACAGTTAACAGTGCTCAAGAGTAATAACCCCCCCCCCCCCACCCACGCACCCACCACAATTTTTTTCCCATATTATCTACATGCCTATATGATTACCTACATATAAATTAATTAAATGTGTAATCCTAACTATGGTTTCAATTTAAACAAAAATTCTAATAATTTTGACATGGTAGTAATTAATCTTTATGTATTTGCAGCGGTTGTTGGCGACGGATTTATTGGTCAGGGAATCACATTCAGAAACACAGCCGGTGGTGCGAACCATCAGGCGGTGGCGCTCCGATCCGGCTCCGATCTCTCAGTATTTTACCAATGCAGCTTTGAAGGGTACCAAGACACTCTCTATGTTCATTCCCAAAGACAATTCTATAGAGATTGCGACATTTACGGAACCGTCGATTTTATTTTTGGAAATGCCGCTGTTGTCCTCCAAAATTGTAACATAAAGCCCCGAAAACCCCCAAATGGTACCAACACCATAACGGCACAAGGCCGAACCGACCCGAATGAAAACACTGGAATTATTATCCACAATTGTCGGGTTACACCCGCTGATGAGCTTAAATCGGTTCAGGGTTCAGTCAAGACTTATCTTGGAAGGCCTTGGAAACAATATTCGAGAACCGTTTTTATGAAAACTTTTCTCGATGGGTTTATCCGACCCGAAGGTTGGATGCCTTGGAGCGGTAATTTTGCTCTAAATACTTTATTTTATGCTGAGTATGCAAATACGGGCCCCGGTGCGTCAACATCTAATCGGGTCAAATGGGGCGGATACCGGGTTATCACTAGCACGACGGAGGCGGCTAAATTCACCGTCGGAAATTTTATTGCTGGAAATTCGTGGTTGCCGGCCACTAATGTGCCTTTCACTTCTGGCCTTTGATTTAATTTTTTAATGTAATTTGGTTAATTGATTATTTCTTGTAAAATGTCAAAATGCATGGTGTTAATTTATTTGATTATCTACTTGTTAATATATAATGTTGTATTGTTTTATGTAATAAAGGGATTATTATTTTCGCAAATATGTACCAAAAATATTGAAAATGATGAATATAAACCATACTTTGTTTCATTTTTACTTCAACGATTTTTTAATCTAATATTTGGCTGTAGCTAGCTAAGGAAAATAATAGATCAGAGTCTCATAATTTTGTCCCTAAGGAATTGGTCCACCCAAATTAAATTTTTACGTACAGTTAAATGAGATGGCTACATATACTAGAGTATATACGTTCTAAATTTTTTTCTTTATATTCTGATACGAGTCTTTACTATCAAGCATGTGGTCATGAATACATATGATTGACAAACCGATAAAAAAAAGGTTGGAGAAAGAGAGAGATTAATTATCTTGGTATTCCACTCGGGGCAAATCCATGGAGTATTTCCACTTGGGAACCTGTTATATCCAAAGTTAAGAAATGGCTCCAAATGTGGAAGGCTCATTATTTTTTTTAATTTTTTAATTTTTTTTTATCATGGGAAGGCAGATTATGCCTTGCAAAATCTGTCCTCAACAGTTTAATTACTGACGTATTATATGTCATTATTTAAAGTGTGTTGCATATTCTTGAGAAATGGTTATGTGGAATGATGGGGGTAGGAAATGGTTGCATTGGGTGAGCTGGGAAAGCATGCATGTGTAAATCGAAGAGGTTGGGTGGGATGTGAGTTAGAAGTATATGACACAAAAATATGGCTTTATTGAGCAAATGGCAATGGAGGTATGGGGTTAACAAAAATGGATTTTGAAGAAGATTTATTTGCAAGTTGTGCAATTGTACCATGACAAATCTTTGTTACCCGGAAAAGTACCACTAGATTAATTGTAAAGCAGTAATATGGAAACAAATTATATATGGAAGTAAATTCAGGATCTGGGATAAGGTTTGATGTGACAAAGTTGGGTCTTGGGGTGTTATTTGGTAATGGAGAAAACATTATTTTTTTTGTCCTGGCCCATATGTCACCGTCTATATATAACTAGAGAAGATAGAGTTATGTGGAAACCAGTGACTACAAGGAAATTTTCTACAGCATCGATCGTGTATATTCGTAGTATTGACAATTTGGTGTAGGGTGATGATCTGGATCCTGCTTCTAGAGTTTGGAGAGGTTTTCTATTGGTTTACAGTACATGAAAAATTGCCAACCATGGATTTATTATCATCAAGGAATTGTTTACGAGGAATTTTTATTATGTCGCTAATTGTGTGTGATGAATTTTATTTTGTTGTTAAATATAATTTTTGTGTTGTCAAATATGTGTCGAAAGAAATTGAAGGATAAATAAATTTAAGTCTGACAATCTAATTGATCATAAATACCTCTAAATTCTAATCATATAAGATTAGGATAATGTATGGGATACAGTATTTCTCTGCCGTTCTATTCAGTCTTTGACTTGATTCCATATTATATGTATAAAAATAAAATTATCTCCTTCTAGAATCTGCACATATAAATATTATACTAAAGTAACATTATATTTTTATAGTAGTTTGAGTAAATATACTAGATTTGCATAACGTGGCTACTCTAGAAGGCATAATCAAATCATCAAAAGTTCTTTGATTAATAAAATTCACTACAAGAAAATAAGCTAATTTCGACGAAAGAAATTTTTCTAAAAATAAGTTAATTTTGACGGAATCTTTCGTTAAAAATATGTCCGTCAGAAATAAGTGTTTTCCGACGGAATTCTGTCAAATTTGGTAATTGTCCAATGACGTCAAGTTACCCGCAAAATAAATTATAAAAATAAAATGTATTAAATTAAATTTAAATAAAATTAATTATTTAAAATAAAATAAAAAATAAACTAAAATATATATTAATTAAAAAATAAATTAAGTTACAATATAATATAATAAATGAAATATAGTATAATATAATAAATTAGGTAGCATTTACTTAGTTCCACTACTAAATAAAATAAAATAAAATAGAAATTATATAATACATTAAATAATATTTAATAAATTAAGTAGTGTGTACTTAGTTTTTCAATGCTAAAATAAACTAAGAACATTTACTTAGTTTTTCGATGCTAAAATAAACTGACTTCATATGCATGTAGTTTGCTTAGGAGCTTAGAAACCCGTTCGACATTCACTCATTAGGAGTGAATGCTGAATAGTCCCTAGTCTAAAACTGTTTCTAGGTGTTATGTCTCTCACTTAGGCCGATGACAACGGCTTGAGTACATTTTTTTTCCTGTTTTGAGGACTTTTCGGCTGGTATCTTTACATGTTCTCCTAGTGCATACTTAGACTAAGTTGTCTTGGTCTATTTCGTGTACTTTGGAGACCATGAGGAGGTGCTGCCAAAATTTTCTTGAAACAAAAGAAATGTGTTCAAGCTTGTTGACATACACTAGTGAGGAGACGCATCCACGAATGGGATAAAAGTTTGACCCATTTAGACCAGAGATGAAGATATGTAGTATTCATGCATAGAGCATATACGCTAACCCTGGCCTGATTGTGTCTTTTGTTCAATTAAAGATGTCAGACGATCGGAGTTGGATGTACCGTAGGATACCGCCTGTTGGGAAGAGATTAGTTACTGAATACTGTGATGAGGTGTGCAACTTTTTAAAGTTTGCAAATTAGCATGCTGATGATCCGAAAGGAAATATGAGATATTCGTGCGTCAAGTATAAAAACCTAATTTGGAAGAAAGTCGACGACATCAAATTTGACTTATTTTCACGTGGGTTTGTGGATGAGTATTTCATATGGGTTCATCACGAGGAATCAGCTTAGGTGAGAGAAATGATTGATAGTGTAGACTAACCAGTTCACGAGGAATCAAATAGTGATAACTATGATGTCGTGGAGATGTTGGTCGATGCTTATAGCCCTAACAATATTGATTGAGATACAAATGAGCATTCGTCAAGCAGTGCTCAACATGAGCCAAATGACATGACAACTGCCTTTTACAAGATGCTATCTAAATCTGGAGTCTCATTGTACAATAAAAATGATAAGCACATCATACTATATGCAGTGACAAAGCTCTTACACTTCAAGAATGAACATGACTATAGTGAAAGTGACTTTAATGATTTGGTTGCTCTTATCAGCGAGTTTTTATCTAAGGACCATATATTATCCTCGAATTACTATAAATGAAGTGAAGAAGATGGTAAAAAAGTTGAATCTAGGTTATAAGAAGATCGATACTTGTGAGCAGGATTGCATATTATACTACGGGAAGAACAAAGATAAGGAGCATTGTGATATCAGTTGCAAGCTACCTCGGTACAAGACAACAAAACATGGGGGGAAGAAAAAACATGTGCCTAAGTAGATCTTACGATACTTTTCTCTTACGCTAAGAGTTCAGTGATTATTTTTGTCGTCTCACACTGCTGAACATATGAGTTAGCATAAAACAAGGGACATTGTGCCCGATCAGCTGACTGACCCTACAGATGGAGATGAATGGAAGATGTTTGATGAAAATTTTACAAAATTTACTGAAGAGGTTCAGAATATCAGACTTGACATGGCTACTGATGGCTTTAGCCCATTTAATGGTTTTAGTCAGCCCTACTTTGTTTAGCCAGTGATCATAGTAGCTTACAATCTTCCACTATTAACGTGCATAAGGGATCCGTATTTTTTCTGAACTGTACTCATACCGGGGGACAAGAGTCATACGAAAGACATAAATGTGTACATCAGGCCGTTAGTCGATGAACTGAAGATGTTATGGGAGACGGGGGTTGTGACGCTCCCAAATCTATGTACTTGCTACAGTGGGCTGGTGCTCACTATCCAACTCTAAATCCTTCTGAGTATAGATATTATAGACTCGTAATACTGACAATCAGATCGTTCCCAGGAAAGAGGTCTTCCATAAAAACGGCGCGCAATCAAATAACCCATTTCCTCGACAAAACTTTCTATAAATTGTCAATAATGCTAACTGGCCTAATAATATCATTTCACCCTTAACTTAATATTCACTAACTTAAAATGTAACTTAAAGATATAATACAATGTGATAATAATAGTACTATACCATTGATTAAATAATAATATTACAATTCTCAGTTCCATGTTCTCGTTACAAAAAGCTATTATAACTTACACATAAGGAAATAAACTAATACGTGCCTATCCTAAGTACTTTTCTTCATTTTCCCTTTACTTCCAGAACCTTCTGGAATTTCCTCCTTAGTTGCAAATAAAAATTTATTCGCAAGGATGACCAACGGATTGCTCAACAATTCTAACAGATAACACATAAGAGAACTCACACTTATCTGATTCAAAGGAATAATAACTCAACAAAAGATTTCAACAATTATCATTTATAGTACACTGAGGGTTTGTTAAACCAAGAACTAATTAATGTTCATCAACTATAAAGACTTAGAACTTTCCATAGATAATTATAGAGGATTAGCCTAACAATATCCTATGTTATGTATAACATCTACTATACTACTACAAAGTGTATCAACAATATTTAAATCGATTTTTCGACACATCATATATTCCCCCATGAATAAGGGTTGTTCAACTTAGTTACTAACATGTAGATATCGCCCCAAAATAATTTGATTTGACACAATAAACTTATCTCAAATAAAGAATTATAATAATTCAATATTTCACGAATGATTATTCCGAAAGGAAATGCTCAATAATCGAGTTAAGTCGAATCAAATGGCAAATAACTCTTTTCAATAAAACATTACATAAATAATAATGAACTTCATAATTCAAAGAAAGAATTAATGAATTTTAGCAATTAAAACACATTGTTGCACAAAGTTCAGAAAGAACTTGCCTAATTACGTCTCTTACGGTCTATGCTAATTTTTCGTCTTTCATACGGCCTACATAGTTAATGAGGTCGAAATATAATTTAGTAACAATATAAATTCTTACTTTAGTTCATTTTAATTAGCTTTAATCATGAACTTTATTTCAATTCTTTATCTTTTACGATGTCCGAATTCCAAAAACTTAAGAAAACCTAGCTTTGCAAAATTGGACAAAAAACATTCTGTAACTGCAGTGCCTAGGCGCCCATAAGTAGCTCCGCGGCAGTGCCTGACGCACAGCGCGCGCCCAGGGCACCCTGCGCCCGCCCATTGCCTACTGCCCGCCCAGTGCCTCGGGGCTCCTGGCCAATGCCCCAGCGCTGACCTCCCATCCCCAAAAATCCTAGTTTTCATATTTTGACAATTTTACCCTACTTGCTTCAAAGATTTATTAAAGACAATCTACAAGGTATTTTTGAGTGATTCTTTTTCCTGTGTTTTCGTAACTTCTAAATCTACAAGATTGTTTTATATTTCATGATCAAAATCCAAACATATGAGGAACATATGAGGCTGCACACCTCTTATAAAAATTAGGTTTCATAGTTCATGCGTTAATTGATACAATTAGTTGTCTAATGCATTGCTTAGCTAGTTTATCGTGTTTTATGACTCACTAACACTAACATACATAATCATAATCCTATACATGCATAACTTCACAAATTCTAACATATGAATCTATGAATGAAAGTTAAAAATATGCAAAGACAATTTTGTTTCCCTTTGGAAGTGCTAGCTTTATAACTCTTGATTATGCAAGCTTTTTGCTTTCCTTCTCTCAATAATAATAGCTCTTACCATAGTTTTTTCTCTTAAGCTTTTTGTGAATTGGTGAAGATTAATTAACAAGGGTGGGGGTTATATTTATAGGCAACCCAAGACTTAGCCCTCAAGTCTTATACATCAACAACACCACACATAAGTGGCCATCAAGGCCATAGGCCCTCATGGCTTACCATGCCAAACCTTAGCCCCCAAGGCTTAGTCTTGTCTTTTGCCAAAAAGTCTTTCAAGGCTAGCAAGAGGCCACACCTTTCCATGCTAAGCTTGACAACACTTCAAATAAGCAAAGTTCAACTTGATAACTCAAAGTGCAAGATAAGTAACATACTTACAAGCTTTGTAAGTATTACAAACTTTTTAAATGGCCAAAATGGCTCTCCATAACCGGTCCCCCCTCTTGGTCCAATCATATTTGGTTACTCCAAACTTAGTTTGATTTCTAGTTTAATTTCCTAATTAATCCGGTTAATCGAAATCGTTGACTTTTCTTTCCAACTTTGACTTTTCTTTCCAACTTTGACTTTTCCTATTTGCGAATAGTGATTCGTATATATACCTCGTATAAATACCTAAGTATAATATGTCCTACCGTATAAGTGAATAGTGATTTCCTAGTTAAGTTTTACATGTATTTTCTATACTTATACATATAATTAAATCATATACATTTAATAACATAACACATAGTTTATGTCAGGAAACTGCACGAGTCTTAAGTCCATAAGGGGAGATAGATTAAAAGACATGCATGAGATTACTATAAACCATTGTATGAGATTTGATTGACGATAAAATGGTTAAAGTACACTTGTAATGATATGTCATGTAAAAGTCCTTAAGAAACAAATGTACAAGGACTTATAATGGGAAGATCAAATATATTAGGATGATCTAAACTAAACTGTCGTTATCTAATCAAAACATATTTGTAATGATAAGTATTGTGTAAAGTCTTTAAATGAAATATATGTACAATGACTTAGATTAGAAAGATCAAAATTATTAGGTTGATCTTGTTGAAGCTTTCTATGTATAGTCGATAGGACCAGTTGATCGTAGAGTCACTCTACCATATCGTAGGGTGATCACAAGTTAGCAGAGTCAGCTCATCCACTGAAGTGCACAAGAAACAGATCGTAGAGTTCTCCTACGAGCCATAGAGATGAGCTGAAGGTCGAACAAAAAAAAGCTGATCAAAGAAGGACATACTCCAAGGATGATTGAGTATAGTCCTGATCACAAGGAATAACTGGAATGCTTCTACAAAGACTAAGTTGAAATAGTATTCTGCTTTATCATAAGTATTAAGTCAATTTGTAGAATACAGGATCGTAGAGCATGCTACAGCCGAGAAAGCAAGATCGTAGAATGGCCAAGCATTCGTAAAATGCAAGATTGTAGAGTTTGACAGGAAATCACAGAGTAAAGCTCAGTCAAACTAGTAGAGCTCTCTCGGGATCGTAGAATCAATGCAGTCAGTTACTCTATAATTCCCATGTACCGTCTACGTCCAAGCATGATCGTAGAGCAACCTCTACAAAAGCATTCAAGATTAAGATAACAATCTACATGAAGATTATCAAGCTTATCAAGTAAGTCATCTCTGTATGATCAATGAGCTGAACGAAGATCTCAAAGAAGCTCATCTACAACATTAAGTCTTATCAGAGATCGTAGAGCAGCTCAAACAATTACTCTATGACTTGCAATATTGTAGACCGACCAAGTAATCATAGAGTATGAGCATCCAGTGCATGATCGTAGAGCATGCTCAACAATCGTAGAGTTGAGCCAAGAATAAAGAGCTAATCTGCCTATTATGAAAGACTACTTAATATAGCAGAGTTAGCACCTGAAGATCGTAAAGCATCTCAACGATGGAAGAGTTATTCCAAAGAGCTCTATGTTGAAGGACAACAAAAACTACACAAAGAGACTGCAAAAGCTCAACTACATCATAGAACGTAAAGCTCTATGGAGATCACAGATCATGCATAGCATAAACTTCAGAATAGTAAGGCTCACACGAAATCATAGAGCAAGTGCAGACAGACACTCCACGATTTCCCTCAAGTAGTCTACGACTGGAAAGATCGTAGAGCTGCATCATAGAGTAAACTGGTTAGTCTACAAACATCAGTGAAAGGCTTACGCTCAGACATAAATCGTAGAGTACTTAAAGTGCCAGTAAGGATTGTAAATAACAAAGCACTTAAAGTAATGATCCTAAGGTGGCTGCTGATTTCTTAAATGAGCATAATGGGGAACCAAACTTAGTGGGGTTAAAACAACCAAGTTTACAGCAGAAAAGAGCAACACATGTGCCTCCACTATCTTAGTACCAGTTAATGGAAGCTGATTTAGCCGTCACTAGCAGACTTCAAGGAGTAAAATATTCGTTGATGCAAAAAGAAGTCTGCAACAAGATCTGCAACTGGAAGTTCTCAAATGACATGATTCCAATGGGAAGATAATGGAGGGATCTATTAAAGGCAAACAACTTCAAGCTAACGAGCAAAGGAAGTAGAGCACAATCGATCACTTGCATATATCTGCTAAAGCTTCACAAAACAAAGAGAATGTCGAAGTGCTGACATGAGAGCTAAGAGTCAAATGACCAAGAAACCAAGATCTAGAGTGGCAAAGTTGAAAGCAAATCTCTAGAGCCACTCTATGATTCAACAAGAACACTCTAAGCTGAAGAGATGAAAAACAAAATAGTATATGTCTACAAGTTAACCAGTGTTCAAGGAACTGCTAAGTACAAGAAGGGACTATTTGAAGAACTTAGCAGTACATCATGGGTGATCATATGTAGTTGTTGAATACCAGAAGAAGTCAAACATCAATGACCAACATCAACAGCATCCAGAAGTTGATCATAAGAAGCTGCTAAGTACCAAAAGATGAATAAGCTTAAATGTCATCTTAGTAGCTCAAACCAACAACCATCAATAAACTAATAAGGGTCTAAGTGACCTAGTCTTAGTGACTGAACTGGGGTCTACAGATCTTTGTCTTAAGTGACTAAATACTTCAAGTTTATTGGGCTTGGAGAGGGCGATGCATCCTTGTCTGAAGTGACTAAATACTCAAGTCTGTTAGGCTTGGAGAGGGCAATGCGTCGTTGTCTTAAGTGACTAAATACTCAAGTCTGTTGGGATTTAGGAGGGCGTCCTGGTCTAAGTGACCGAATTCTTAGTGGATTTCCTACTTGTTGAAGTAGAAGAGTGGAGTAAAAGTTGTTCAGTCTCCGAACTACTTAAAACTTCTTGTGTCTTTTACTTCATGTCATTTACATTCTGTACAATAACTGTTATATCTGTTTAAAACCAAATCGTATATCTAATCATAGAACTGAGATTATCTTTATATCTTTGAAGGGGTTTTTAACATATATTCCGTTGTGCACGAATTGATTCTGTTAATCATAACTCTTATACTTTCGTAATAAACGAAAAAGTTTTAAAGGATCTATTCAACCCCCTTCTAGATCTCTTTTGTGTCATAGAGAACTAACAATTGGTATCAGAGCAGGTTCTCATGAATATTTAAAAGCTTGCGCTTTGAGTTGATCTATAACACAAATTTAGATTAGTTATAAATCTCGGTACTGGGTGTAAGTTACTTCGTCTGAATGAAGATAAGCTTACAAGTTAAAAATTGTATGTGCAGGTATTCTAATGAATAACTACTTGAGGCTATCCAGATTGGTTCATGTGCTTATATAAAATTATCACTATCCTCAGACATGTCTAACAAAGCTAACATGAATCAGCAGATCGAGCGGCTCAACGATAGGAGAGTACAGATGCAGCTGGAGCTGTGAATTCTTCAATCACAGCTCTAAAAGATAAAATGCCTAAATACATCATAAGCTGCATATCTAATAAAAGAGTCAGAGAAGGTCTACTAATGATGGTCAAGGAAGCATCTAAATGATAATTATCCATCATGCCCTTGAGAAACCATCACTGCATCATAGGAAATGAGCTTCTCAACTATCCTATTGCAATTGGCAAAAGTCATCCCAACAAGAATCTGAACCTTGAGGTTCAGTCGAGCTTTTTCGAAGAATATGGGATGCAAAGGCTTTCCTCTGTCCAGAATACTAAGGTTTTTTTGATATGATAGACAAAACAGCTTTATAAAGCAACAAATGATAAAGTTGATGATAATGCAAAGGATTGCTCATCTCTGCCCAACAACAATGTGCAACAACTCAACTAGAACCACTGACTGTCAAGAGATTAGCACCAGTGAGGTATTTGTCTACATCACTTCTAATGTTAAGATTAATGATTATAGAACAGTATTGCATGATAACATGATTGTGTTGTGTCATTTTATGTACTGACTCAGTGTTCCATCAAAGGATCATTTTCTTTCTAAAAAGGAGAAATAGAGAGTGCAAGTGAAGTTGGAAATCACTCTACAAAACACTATCTCTCTATCCATAGTTGAGGCTGAAAATGAATACTTGAGAAAGATATCTAAGGTACATGCACTAATAGAGTCAAATCTTATCCCTTTGATAGAAGAGTTAGTAATGTTAAAAAGTATGTAATTGCTCTTTATCTCATGTGTGAACTAACTAATCTCTTGTCAAAGACTTATCTTTGATAAAATTGGTTCTGAAGTTGGAGATTTATCTTTTACTTTGGATGTGGAAAACTCAATGGAAATTAACAATAATGAATACACTTCTTCTGTTACCTTTGTGAGATCCAAAGAGGTGGTTATGCTTAATGTTTTAATTCATCCTACCTTAGCTTATTTACTTATTGTGTCAATGGTTCATCTGTCACACAATGATCTGAGTTTTTGATAAAACGTAAAATGTGATTATATCTACTATTGTATCTCGAAGGTTTGTAGAGTCTGATCAACTTCTTGAACCAACCAGATGCAAATCGTAGAATTGATCATTACTCTATGAAAGTTCAAGATCTTAGAACATAGTGAAAGTAAGGAGTTTCATCTAAGGAAAGACTTGAGCATCCATACTAGTTCTACATGAAAATTTTTGTCCTCACACATACTCACTCTCATATAGCTGTCATTATCTTCATATCAAGAATATATGAGTTACATGTTGTGCATTCAATGTCAATACATGTTGTGAACCCAAAGTTTGAATGACTCGGATATTCAAGAAGACTAACCTATGAGGACCTAAATAGCACTGGGTACCAAGTTAGAAAATTATTCAACCTGTAGGTATCATAACTGGCTGATCTCTATTGAAGCCTATTCAAGTGAAAGCCTAAAGTTCATGACCATCGTCAACAAGCTTATGCCAGTTGCAAAGTCATGACCCTCCAGCTCTGAAGATGAAGAAATCTCATTAGCATCTTATGGAGCTCAAAATCTATAGAATGATTATCATGACTCTTGGATTATGAAAGTCTCTAACTCACGACAGAATGTGTGAGACTGACCAAGGTTATTCATGCAAAGCAGCCCAATCAAAGAGATATTCAAGAGCAAGGTCTCCTAAGTCAAAGTTCAGACCAACTCTATGATCGCAGAAGATGAAGTCTGATAGACTCCACGGTACGCTTGCGTGAGGTGGTCGTCGCCCGGATCGTTTCTAACAAGTTGATAGGATGGATAGCTTGCAACACCTTAACCCCTCGCCTATATGTAGACGGTAATCTTGGTACAATTGCTTGCAAATGAATTATGCGTAGGATGAACACCAACGACATCTCGACCCCTCGCTTATATTGAAGCGGTAATCTTGGTACAATCGACGATTGATACGGTAGAAGACGCCACACACAACTATGAATGGTTGTATAATAAGTCAATTATGAATCTCTCAAGAAAACTAAGGAATACTTAGGAATTCTTCAAAGAACCACAAGTAGAGAAACAAACTCACAATAATATTGATAATGCTGAAAATTGGTCCCTTAAACCATTACATCATGAAGCCTATTTATACTAAGCTTGAGAACAATCTAGAATCAAACAAACCCTAAAAAACACAATTACATAAAACAAAGAACCTTGTTTTGGGAAAGGAAACAATTGGTGGAAAACACCATTACTTAAAACATGGAACCTTGTTTTAGGGAAGGAAACAATTAGTGGAAAACACCATTACTTAAAACATGGAACCTTGTTTTAGGGAAGGGAAGAATTGGTGGAAAACACCATTACCTAAAACATAAAACCCTGTTTTGGGGAAGGAATCCCGCAATCCAAGAATGTTAATTTTTAGCAACAGTGAAATCTATTGCGGTGCTTTGGGTACACTTGCTATTAATGTGTTTATGATCTTCGCGTACTTGTATCCCGTCTTTACGTTCTCCGTACTTGTTCCAACCTTGTTCCATAATTCATGAATCATCCTGTTAAGTTCTTTTTTGAGGCATTTAGCCCGAGTCCTTGTAATGGGTCCAAGTAGTATATACAATGGATCCGCTTGGGTTTCGTCACGGGCTTCTAAACTAAGGATGTCCTCATCATACTTTTCCTCTTGAAAAGGATTTGTCTTCAAATCTTCACCTACATCAAACAGACTTAGATCAGAAACATTGAAAGTTGCATTAACAGTATACTCACCGGGTAAATCCAATTTGTAAGCATTGTTGTTAATGCGTTCAAGCACTTGAAATGGACCATCTCCTCTTGGAAGTAGTTTCGAACGCCTTTGATCAGGAAATCTTTTCTTATGCAAGTGTAGCCACACCCAATCTCCGGGTTCGAAGATTACTTGACGCCGACCCTTGTTGGCCTGTTTGGTATATTGGTCCGTCCTCTTCTCAATGTTGAGTCTTGTCTTCTCATGTATCTGCTTAACAAAATCAGCTTTGTTTTTGCCATCCATGTTAGTATACTCGGAAACAGGCAATGGTGATAAATCCAATGGTGTTAAAGGATTAAAGCCATACACAATTTCAAAAGGTGAGAATTTAGTAGCAGAGTGAACAGACCTATTATAAGCAAACTCAATATGTGGTAGACATTCTTCCCAAAGCTTAATATTCTTTTTAATGATAGCTCTCAATAATGCAGATAGAGTTCTATTTACTACTTCCGTTTGACCATCTGTTTGTGGATGACAAGTAGTTGAAAATAACAGTTTAGTTCCTAATTTACACCACAATGTTTTCCAAAAATAGCTCAAGAATTTAGCATCTCTATCCGAAACAATTGTTCGGGGCATGCCATGCAAACGCACAATGTCTCTAAAGAATAAATCAGCAACATAGGATGCATCATCAGTTTTGTGGCATGGGATAAAGTGTGCCATTTTTGAAAACCTATCCACGACCATAAATATAGAATATGACCATGCTTAGATCTAGGTAAACCCAATACAAAGTCCATAGACAAGTTAATCCAAGGTTCACTCGAAATAGGCAATGGTGTGTATAACCCATGGGGTTGAACACGAGATTTAGCTTGACGACATGTAATGCATCTATCACAAATTCATTGCACATCTCGTTTCATATGGGGCCAATAGAAATGTTCTTTTATAACAGATAAAGTCTTATCAACACCAAAATGTCCCATCAAACCACCTCCATATGATTCTCGGAGCAATAATTCACGTAAAGAACATGCAGGTATACATAATCGATTTTCACGAAACAAGAATCCATCCATCTTGAAGTATTTACCTACAACATTCTTTTCACAATTTTTAAACTCTTCACAGAAAGCATGGTTATTATCATATAATTCTTTGATTTGTTCAAAACTAAGTAATTTTGTGTCAAGAGTATTTAACAACACATACCTTTTGCGAAAGAGCATCGGCCACGACATTTTCCTTACCTTGCTTATAACGAATGACGTATGAAAATGTCTCGATGAACTCCATCCATCGTGCATGTCTCTTGTTCAACTTGTGTTGACCTTTCAAATATTTCAATGATTTATGATCCGTGTGAATTACAAATTCCTTAGGCCATAGGTAATGTTGCCAAGTCTCCAATGATCGAACTAAGGCATATAACTCTTTGTCATAGGTAGGATAGTTCAAAGCTGCTCCACTCAATTTTTTACTGAAATATGCCACTGGTTTTCCTTCTTGCATCAACACAGCTCCAATGCCTAAACCTGAAGTATCACATTCAATTTCAAAGGTTTTAGTGAAATTAGGCAATACAAGTAAAGGAGCGTTAGTTAATTTTTCTTTAATCAAATTATACGCCTTTTCCTGTGCATCACCCCACTTGAATCCTACACTCTTTTTGATTACTTCGGTGAGTGGTGCTGTGATTTCACTGAAGTTTCTTACAAACCGTCTATAGAAACTTGCGAGTCCATGAAAGCTACGAACTTGACTGACATTCGTAGGAGTTGGTCATTCTTGGATTGCTCGTATCTTCTCATCGTCAACCTGTACTCCCTGCGTGCTGACAACAAAACCAAGAAACACAACTCGATCCGTACGAAATGTGCATTTGTCCATATTAGCATACAATTTTTCTTTTCGAATCACATTTAGGACAGATTTTATATGCAATGCATGTTCAACTAAATCCTTACTGTAGATCAAGATATCATCAAAGTAGACAACTACAAATTTCCCAATGAAGGGACGTAAAACATGGTTCATTATTATCATGAACATGCTAGGAGCATTAGTTAAACCAAAAGGTAAGACTAACCACTCATATAACCCATATTTTGTTTTAAAAGCGGTTTTCCATTCATCTCCCTCATGCATTCTAATCTGATGATAACCACTTTTCAAATTAATTTTAGAAAATACACAAGATCCATGCAATTCATCTAACATATCATCTAACCTAGGAATGGGATGTCGATACTTTACCGTGATGTTATTTACCGCTCGACAATCAATGCACATACGCCACTTCCCATCCTTTTTAGGCACTAAAATAACTGGAACCGCACATGGACTCATGCTTTCCCTTACGAACCCCTTGTCCATTAACTCGTCAACTTGCCTTTGTAATTCCTTTGTTTCCTTGGGATTACTTCGGTATGCTGGGCGGTTTGGAATGGTCGAGGTAGGGACAAAGTCAATTTGATGCTCAATTCCCGGAATTGGTGGTAATCCCTGTGGAAGTTCCTCGGGAAATACATCCGGATAATCCTGTAAAAGAGCAGAAACAACAATAGGCAAAGAAGGATTATTAGCGTTAGTATTTAAAAGTGCCTCCTTATACCGAAGTATAATCATTGGCTTTTTAGAATCCAAAACTCGCCTTACATCACTCCTTTTTGCAAAAATATTTGTTTTTCTCTCTTCTCCTTTCTTTTTTTCTTTCTCTTTTGTTTTTTTGTTTTCATGATCTTTTTTTAAATGCATTTGATCCTCATGCACCTGTTTTGGTGACATAAGACACAAGGTAACTTTCCTTTGATTGTGAACAAAAGAATACTCATTAGTAAAACCATCGTGTTTTACTCGCCGATCGAACTGTCAAGGTCTCCTAAGTAGTAAGTAACCCGCCTGCATAGGAACTACATCACACAGAATCTCATCGACATACTTCCCAATTATAAACGGAACTGATACTTGCTTGGTTACTTTGATGTCACCGCTGTCATTGAGCCACTGCAATCGTTATGGATGAGGATGTTTTGAAGTTGTAAGTCCCAATTTCTCCACCATAGCGATACTTGCAACATTTGTACAGCTCCCACCATCAATCACGACACAACAGATCTTACCATTTACCATGCATCTAGTATGAAACAGATTTTTTCCTTTGTTCACTGCTTTCTTCTTTTACCTGTGTACTAAGCATTCTTCGAGTAACCAACACTGCACCATGCATAGCAATCTCCCTATCTTCCTCCAATGATGACATAAAGTTATTGTCACTATCTTCTTCCTTGGTTTCCACTTCTCCATTATCAAGCAATAACATAGTTCTTTGATTTGGGCATTGATTTGCAATATGTCCCCTGCCTTGACATTTAAAGCATACAATATCTCGATTACGACTAGTAGAAGGTTGATTGGTTTTACCTTGCAATCCCTGAGTAATCGTTCCTTGCTTGATTTCTATTTTTGGTTTGAAAACAGTTGGTTTTTCCTCGCGTTTCACATTATTGGGCTTCCATGATGATCCTGTGGTAGGATTTATTCGCTGGCCACCTCTCCTCTTAAGCTGCTTTTTTCTATTTTGATAGTCATGTGCACCATATCTTTCAATACCACATAGTGTTGACGCTCCACCAAATCTGCAATTTCCCAATTTAACCCTACTAAAAATCGGGCCATGGTTGCCTCATTATCCTCGTCGATGTCAGCCCTAGACATTAACATCTCCATCTCCTTGAAGTAGTCCTCCACACTCTTACTTCCCTGTCTCAAGTTTTGCAAATTTCGAAACAGATCTCAGTAGTAGTGGCTTGGCACAAACCTCTTTTTCATTACAGCTTTCATTTCTGCCCAAGTCTCTATTGGACGCTCTCTACACCTCCTTCGGCTGGTCATCAATTGATCCCACCAAGTAACCGCATAATCTGAAAATTCTGTAGCTGCAATTCTAACTTTCTTGAGATCCGAGTAGTTGTGACAATCAAATATCCATTCCATTTTCTTCTCCCATTCTAAGTATGCCTCGGGATCACTCCTGCCTTGGAATGTGGGAATTTTCATTTTGATGCTATCGAGGTTGTTGTTCTCTCGATTTCGGCCGCCTCTATCCCTTGCAAAATGTCTCCTAGGGATAAAGCCAGTTTCTCGATCCTCTTCTTCGCTAAACCTTTCATCATAGTAATTTGTCTCCTCTAGCCTAGCTTCCTTTTGTTGGGCCTTTCCCTTTGGGCGCCCACCTGGAGGGATTTGAGTTTGTTCCCCTCGAGTGTCACTCAATTGATCGATGCGATCATGCACTTGCTCCATAGCCATTCCTAACTGTCGGGAAAATTCTTTCATCATTGCCTCCATCATGAGTTTTGGGTCAAAATTCGATGTAGAATGTTCATTTTCAATTGTTTTATCTCTTGTGTTAGACATATTTTCTGCAAAACAAAGGTTAGTAGAAAACAAGTTCCTCACCACTCCCTTACGTGTTTCGCTCAAACAATGTATTACACAAATATGAAACGCTCGTGTATCACACTAACGGCTTTTACCCTCTAGTAATCTCACTACTCTTGCCTTTTTCCGCTCGTAGTTCTCTCTAATAGGTTCTTTTTGAATTCACACAAATATTACCTCAATTTTCCAATTTCAATCCAATAAGAACTTATCAAGAATACAATATAGAAGGTATGACTATCGAAATACCAACAAGACTTCACAATCGTCAAATATGATTCTTTGTAAATGAAATCCCAATAATAGCAATCAACAATAATAATTTTCTGCAATATATTTTCTGCAGTTTTTTTTTGCAGTTTTTTTTGTGTGACTAAAATCCAACAATAAAAGTAAAGATAAGTAACTTGATATGAACTTAGCTTTGATACCAAATGATAGACTCCATGGCACGCTTGCGTGAGGTGGTCGTCACCCGAATCGTTTCTAACAAGTTGATAGGATGGATAGCTTGCAACACCTTAACCCCTCGCCTATATGTAGACGGTAATCTTGGTACAATTGCTTGCAAATGAATTATGCATAGGATGAACACCAACAACACCTCGACCCCTCGCTTATATTGAAGCGGTAATCTTGGTACAATCGACAATTGATACGGTAGAAGACGCCACACACAACTATGAATGGTTGTATAATAAGTCAATTATGAATCTCTCAAGAAAACTAAGGAATACTTAGGAATTCTTCAAAGAACCACAAGTAGAGAAACAAACTCACAATAATATTGATAATGCTGAAAATTGGTCTCTTAAACCATTACATCATGAAGCCTATTTATACTAAGCTTGAGAACAATCTAGAATCAAACAAACCCTAAAAAACACAATTACATAAAACAAAGAACCTTGTTTTGGGAAAGGAAACAATTGGTGGAAAACACCATTACTTAAAACATGGAACCTTGTTTTAGGGAAGGAAACAATTGGTGGAAAACACCATTACCTAAAACATGGAACCCTATTTTGGGGAAGGAATCCCGCAATCCAAGAATGTCAGTTTTTAGCAACAGTGAAGTCTATTGCGGTGCTTTGGGTATACTTGCTATTAATGTGTTTATGATCTTCGCGTACTTGTATCTCGTCACTACGTTCTCTGTACTTGTTCTAACCTTGTTCCATAATTCATGAATCATCCCGTTAAATCCTTTTTTGAGGTGTTTAGCCCGAGTCCTCGTAATGGGTCCAAGTGGTATATGCAATGGATCCGCTTGGGTTTCGTCATGGGTTTCTAAACTAAGGATGTCCTCATCAAAGTCTTTAGGGCTAGACTCAATGATTGCAGAAACAGCTAAGAGAGTTATTGTAGTCTCAATACTAGTTATGGGGACTTCTCAGAGCTCAAGATCTTTTATCCATCAAACAGCAGGTGGTAGGATGCTTACAGTTCTGAACTCTGATAAGCTAAAAAGGAATGAAGCTTCTATGGAAGAGTCAAAGGGGATGATCATGATAGACTCCACGGCACGCTTGCGTGAGGTGGTTGTCGCCCGGATCGTTTCTAACAAGTTGATAGGATGGATAGCTTGCAACACCTTAACCCCTCGCCTATATATAGACGGTAATCTTGGTACAATTGTTTGCAAATGAAATATGCGTAGGATGAACACCAACGACACCTCGACCCCTCGCTTATAGTGAAGCGGTAACCTCGGTACAATCGACAATTGATGCGGTAGAAGACGCCACACACAACTATGATTGGTTGTATGATAAGTCAATTATGAATCTCAAAGAAGAACTAAGGAACACTTAGGAACTCTCAAAGAACCACAAGTAGAGAAACAAACTCACAATAATATTGATAATCTGAAAATTGGTTATGAATTCAAGTTTACAATAGCACCTATTTATACTAGTTTTAGAAACAAACTAGAAGCTTCTAAAAGCACACACTTGTTAAAATACAAGCTCACAAATGTTGAAAAATAGCAATCATAAAACATGTAATTGAACCTAAATACTGATATCATGTTTTGGGTGAAAGAAGGTTCGAAAATCAAGAAAGTCAAAAAATGACAAATTGCATCCAGGAGGTTCTCGTCGGGGCGAGCAAAATGAACTGGAGTTTCTCGTCGGGGCGAGTTCCTCGCCGGGGCAAAAAAATTGAACTGCAATTTCTCGCCGGGGCGAGCTTCTCGCCGGGGCGAGAAAACTGGCCTGGAAAACCTTGCCGGGGCGAGCTAGCCTGTTCATGCAAACTGTTTTCTTTCACCGTTTTGACTGCCACGTCCATTCGCAACATGTTTACGGGCTTCATACGCTTGGACTTCATCTCCATAACTTCTATATTTGATCCAACCTCGTTCCATAGTTCATGGATCATTCCGTTAAGTCCGTCTTTGAAGGTTTTAGCTCGAGCTCTAGTAACGGGTCCAAGTGGCAATTGCAATGGGTCTTCTCGAGTTGTGTCACGGGTTTCTGGATTATGGATGTCCTCATCATACCTCTTCTCTTGAAAAGGATTTGTCCTCAAATCTTCACCTACATCAAACGGGCTTAGATCAGAAACATTGAAAGTTGCACTAACGGTATACTCACCGGGTAAATCCAATTTGTAAGCATTGTTGTTAATGCGTTCAAGCACTTGAAATGGTCCATCTCCTCTCGGGAGTAGTTTCGAACGCCTTTGAGCAGGAAATCTTTCCTTACGTAAGTGAAGCCATACCCAATCCCCGGGTTCGAAGATTACTTGACGCCGACCCTTGTTGGTCTGTCGAGCATATTGATCCGTCTTCTTCTCAATGTTAAGCCTTGTCTTCTCATGTATCTGCTTAACAAAATCAGCTTTGTTTTTGCCATCCATGTTAGTATACTCGGAAATAGATAATGGTGACAAATCCAAGGGTGTTAAAGGATTAAAATCATACACAATTTCAAAAGGTGAGAATTTAGTAGCAGAGTGAACAGACCTATTATAAGCAAACTCAACATGTGGTAAACACTCTTCCCAAAGCTTAATATTCTTTTTAATGATAGCCCTCAATAAAGCAGATAGAGTCCTATTTACTACTTCCGTTTGACCGTCAGTTTGTGGATGACAAGTAGTTGAGAACAACAGTTTAGTTCCTAGTTTACACCACAAAGTTTTCCAAAAATAGCTCAAAAACTTAGCATCTCTATCCGAAACAATTGTTCGGGGCATGCCATGCAAACGCACAATATCTCTAAAGAATAAATCAGCAATATGGGATGCATCATCAGTCTTGTGGCATGGGATAAAGTGTGCCATCTTTGAAAACCTGTCCACAACCACAAATATAGAATCATGACCATGTTTAGATTTAGGTAAACCTAATACAAAGTCCATAGACAAATCAATCCAAGGTTCACTCGAAATAGGCAATGGTGTGTATAACCCATGGGGTTGAACACGAGATTTAGCTTGACGACAGGTAATGCACCTATCACAAATTCGTTCCACATCTCGTTTCATATGGGGCCAATAGAAATGTTCTTTTAATATAGATAAGGTCTTATCAACACCAAAATGTCCCATCAAACCTCCTCCATGTGATTCACGAACCAATAGTTCACGCAAAGAACTTGCAGGTATACATAATCGATTCTCACGAAACAAGAACCCATCCATCTTGAAGTACTTACCTACAGCATTCTTTTCATAAATTTTAAACTCTTCACAGAAATCATGGTCATTAACATATAATTCTTTGATTTGTTCAAAACCAAGTAATCTTGTGTCAAGAGTATTTAACAACACATACCTTCTTGAGAGAGCGTCGGCAACGACATTCTCCTTACCTTGCTTATACCGAATGACATACGGGAATGTCTCGATGAACTCCATCCATCGTGCATGTCTCTTGTTCAACTTGTGTTGGCCTTTCAAATATTTCAATGATTCATGATCCGTGTGAATCACAAATTCCTTAGGCCACAGGTAATGTTGCCAAGTTTCCAATGATCGAACCAAAGCATATAATTTCTTGTCATAAGTGGGATAGTTCAAAGCTGCTCCACTCAATTTTTCACTGAAATATGCTACTGGCTTTCCTTCTTGCATCAACACAGCTCCAATGCCTAAACCTGAAGCATCACATTCAATTTCAAAGGTTTTAGTGAAATTAGGCAATACAAGTAAATGAGCGTTAGTTAATTTTTCTTTAATCAAATTAAACGCTTTTTCCTGTGCATCACCCCACTTGAATCCTACACTCTTTTTAATTACTTCGGTGAGTGGTGCTGTGACTTCGCTGAAATTCCTTACAAACCGTCTATAGAAACTCGCGAGTCCATGAAAGCTACGAACTTGACTGACATTTGTAGGAGTTGGCCATTTTTGGATTGCTCGTACCTTTTCTTCGTCAACCAGTACTCCCTGTGCACTAACAACAAAACCAAGAAACACAACTCGATCCGTACAAAATGTGCATTTGTCCATATTAGCATACAATTTTTTTTTTCGAAGCACATCTAGGACAGATTTTATATGCAATGTATGTTCAACTAAATTTTTGCTATAGATCAAGATATCATCAAAGTAGACAACTACAAACTTTCCAATGAAGGAACGCAAAACATGGTTCATTAGTCTCATAAACGTGCTAGGAGCATTAGTTAAACCAAAAGGTAAGACTAACCACTCGTATAATCCATATTTTATTTTAAAAGCAGTTTTCCATTCGTCTCCCTCATGCATCCTAATTTGATGATAACCACTCTTTAAATCTATTTTAGAAAACACACAAGATCCATGCAATTCATCTAACATGTCAGCTAACCTAGGAATGGGATGCCGATATTTTACCGTGATGTTATTTACCGCTCGATAATCAATGCACATACGCCACTTCCCATCTTTCTTAGGTACTAAAATAACAGGAACCGCATATGGACTCATGCTTTCCCTCACAAAACCTTTGTCCATTAGCTCGTCAACTTGCCTTTGCAATTCCTTTGTTTCCTCGGGATTGCTTCGGTATGCCAGGCGATTTGGAATGGTCGCGCCTGGGACAAAGTCAATTTGATGCTCAATTCCCCGAATTGGTGGTAATCCCTGTGGAAGTTCTTCGGGAAATACATCCTGATAATCCTGCAAAAGAGCAGAAACAACATTAGGCAAAGAAGGATTATTAGCGTTAGTATTTAAAAGTGTCTCCTTATACCGAAGTATAATCATTGGCTTTTTAGAATCCAAAGCTCGCCTTACATCACTCCTTTTTGCAAAAATGTTTGTTTTTCTCTCTTCTTTCTTTTTTTCTCTCTCTTTTGTTTTCTTTTTATGATCTCTCTGTAAGTGTATTTGATCCTCATGCACTTGATTTGGTGACATAGGACACAAGGTAACTTTTCTTTGATTGTGAACAAAAGAGTACTCATTAGTAAAACCGTCGTGTTTTACTCGCCGATCGAACTGCCAAGGTCTCCCAAGTAGTAAATGACCTGCCTGCATAGGAACTACATCACAAAGGATCTCATCAACATACTTCCCAATTGTAAATGGCACTGATACTTGCTTAGTAACTTTGATGTCACCACTATCATTGAGCCACTGCAATCGGTATGGGTGAGGATGTTTGGATGTTGTAAGTCCCAATTTCTCCACCATTGTGATACTTGCCACATTCGTACAGCTCCCACCATCAATTACAACACAACAGATCTTACCATTTACCATGCATCTAGTATGAAATAGATTCTCTCTTTGCTCGGTGCTTTCTTCCTTTACCTGTGTATAAGCATTCTTCGTGTAACCAACACTTCGCCATGCATAGCAACCTCTCTATCTTCCTCCAATGGTGGCATAGAGTCATTGTCACTATCTTCTTCCTCGGTCTCCAAATCCCCATTATCAAGCAATAACATAGTTCTTTGATTTGGGCATTAATTTGCAATATGTCCCCTGCCTTGACATTTAAAGCATACAATATCTCGATTACGACTAGTAGAAGGTGTATTAGTTTTACCTTGCACTACTTTAGTAGTCGTTCCTTGCTTGATTTCTGGCTTTGGTTTGAAAATAGTTGGCTTTTCCTCACGCTTCACATTATTGGGTTTCCATGATGAACCTGTGGTAGGATTTGTTCGCTGGCCACCTCTCCTCTTAAGTTGCTTCTCTATTTTGATAGCCATGTGCACCATGTCTTCCAATACCACATAATGTTAACGCTCCACCAAATCTGCAATATCTCAATCTAAACCTACTGAAAATTGGGCCATGGTTGCCTCATTATCCTCATCGATGTCAGCTCTAGACATTAGCATCTCCATCTCCTTGAAGTAGTCCTCCACACTCTTGCTTTCCTGTCTCAAATTTTGTAAGTTTCGAAACAGATCTCGATAGTAATGGCTTGGGACAAACCTCTTTTTCATTACAGCTTTCATTTCTGCCCAAGTCTCTATTGGACGTTCTCTGCACCTCCTTCGGCTGGTCATTAATTGATCCCACCAAGTAACTGCATAGTCTGAAAATTCGGTAGCTGCAATTCTAACTTTCTTGAGATCCGAGTAGTTGTGACAATCAAAGATCCACTCCATTTTCTTCTCCCATTCTAAATATGCCTCGGGGTCACTCCTGCCTTGGAATGTGGGAATTTTCATTTTGATGCTATCGAGGTTATTGTCCTCTCAATTTCGGCCGCCTCTATCCCTTGCAAAATGTCTCCTAGGGATAAAGTCAGTTTCTCGATCCTCTTCCTCAATAAACCTTTCATCATAGTAGTTTATCTCCTCTAGCCTTGCTTCTTTTTGCTGGGTCTTTCCTTTTGGGCGCCCACCCGGAGGGATTTGAGTTCGTTCCCCTCGAGTGTCACTCAATTGATCGATGCGATCATGCACTTGTTCCATAGCCATCCCCAATTGTCTAGAAAATTCTTTCATCATAGCCTCCATCATGAGTTTTGGGTCAAAATTCGATGTAGAAGGTTCATTTTCAATTGTTTTATCTCTTGCGTTAGACATATTTCCTGCAAAACAAAGATTAGTAGAAAACAAGTTCCTCACCACTCCCTTGCGTGTTTCACTCAAACAATATATCACACAAATAGGAAACGCTCGTGTATCACACAATTAGGCTTTTACCCTCAATTAAACTTACTACTCTTGCCTTTTTCCGCTCGTAGTTCTCTCTAATAGGTTCTTTTTGAATTCTCACAAATATTACCTCAATTCTCTAATTACAATCCAATAATAACTTATCAAGAATATAATATAGAAAGTATGACTCTCCACAAGACTTCCAAACGCCAAATATGATTCTTGTAAATGAAAATCCCAATGATAGCAATTCAACAATACAAATTTTCTGCTATATATTTTATGCAGTTTTTTTTTTACTATAATTCAACAATACAAGTAAAGATAAGTAACTTGATAGGAAACTTAGCTTTGATACCAAATGATAGACTCCACGGCACGCTTGCGTGAGGTGGTTGTCGCCCGGATCGTTTCTAACAAGTTGATAGGATGGATAGCTTGCAACACCTTAACCCCTCGCCTATATGTAGACGGTAATCTTGGTACAATTGCTTGCAAATGAAATATGTGTAGGATGAACACCAACGACACCTCAACCCCTCGCTTATAGTGAAGCGGTAACCTCGGTACAATCGACGATTGATGCGGTAGAAGACGCCACACACAACTATGATTGGTTGTATGATAAGTCAATTATTAATCTCAAAGAAGAACTAAGGAACACTTAGGAACTCTCAAAGAACCACAAGTAGAGAAACAAACTCACAATAATATTGATAATCTGAAACTTGGTTATGAATTCAAGTTTACAATAGCACCTATTTATACTAGTTTTAGAAACAAACTAGAAGCTTCTAGAAGCACACACTTGTTGAAATACAAGCTCACAAATGTTGAAAAATAGCAATCATAAAACATGTAATTGAACCTAAATACTGATATCATGTTTTGGGTGAAAGAAGGTTCGAAAATCAAGAAAGTCAAAAAAATGACAAATTGCATCCAGGAGGCTCTCGCTGGGGTGAGCAAAATGAACTGGAGTTTCTCGCCGGGGCGAGCTCCTCGCCGGGGCGAGAAAATTGAACTGCAATTTCTCGCCGGGGCGAGCTTCTCGCCAGGGCGAGAAAACTGGCCTGGAAAACCTCGCCGGGGCGAGCTAGCCTGTTCATGCAAACTGTTTTCTTTCACCGTTTTGACTGCCACGTCCATTCGCAACATGTTTACGGGCTTCATACGCTTGGACTTCGTCTCCATAACTTCTATATTTGATCCAACCTCGTTCCATAGTTCATGGATCATTCCGTTAAGTCCGTCTTTGAAGGTTTTAGCTCGAGCTCTAGTAACGGGTCCAAGTGGCAATTGCAATGGGTCTTCTCGGGTTGTGTCACGGGTTTCTGGATTATGGATGTCCTCATCAGATCATACCCATATTCATCAGTCAACAATAGAGCAGTAAAAATCGTAGAGCTGGAACCCTACAATTGCAGATCAATCAAGCTCTACGATTGCAATTACTGAAGCCTCAAAGCCGAACCCTACAATCGTACTGTCAGATTGGGAAATCGTAAAGTAGCCAGAATGTACTCTACGAATCAGTGATGCTGATCTAGAATCAAAACTTGAAAAATTCAGATGTTCCAGCTGAAAGAAGATGAGCAAACCGTCTTTCTCAAGATTTGGTCATTAGCAACTCAAAATGCCAGAATCAGGATAAGGTCTGATTGAGTTCTTCTACCTTAGTTCTCTCTCTTAATCGGAGAAACAAAGGAGAAAAGTAACTCCCATAAAGAAGATTTGATCATGGGACTTTCTAGAAGAGAAAGAAACTAGCTAGTACTAAAGGGAAGTCTTCATCAATAGTCAATCAATCAAGCTCACCTATTGGTTCAGGAGAACATATAAAAATTATGAAGACTGTTATCACCAATATCAAGATGAAGAGTAAAGTTTCTCCTGAGCACCTAAATGCACACACTAAGGGGGAGCAACTACAAGTCATGCATGAAATTCCTCCCATTTCTCAAAGAGGAAACTATTTCTTGGTCAAAGACTGAATCAACCAAGATATGTGCCAATCAAAGTTCAAGCTAAGGAGGAGCAACTAGAAGCTGTTCACAAAAGCCCCCTCCCAACTTCTTAAAGATAGCAAAAATTAAGGAAGAAGTAGTTAAAATTGAAAGTATGGCTGCAGCTAGGCAAGAACAAGATACTCAAGCTGATGAGATACCATCAAAAGTCAAATGCATCGCCTCCTCACTCACTGAAGAACAAACAGAAACAAAGGAGCAATGAGTAGAAGAAAAGATTAAAGCTGCAGTGGGAGATTCAAGCTAAGCAAATTATGATGCCAATGTTAGAGCAGTAAAGGTTGTGACTGAAGCTTACTCTCAACAGATGATCGTTGAGCAGATTGAAAAACGTAAAGTAAAAAGTTACGCCATTAAGCTACTCTACGAACTGAAGAGGTCAACGGTTAAACTAAAGGAAAGTGATGTTCACGCTCTCAGAATGAAAGTGAACCCGGGTAATTGACATATATCAATTATGGAGTTCAGTGTTTGAAGCAACGTGCAATCAATAGCTCTCTTACACGTGTCTTTTTGTGCAAAATTAGAGAGAACTGACAAAGGTTAAATTCAAATTTTGACAGTTGCCCTTCCAATCAGTTATCTACGTTTATCTTCCATCAAACCTTATGAACTACCAATCTTTCAAAACCCTAAATCTTCCAATTGTATCCAAATCGCAAAAATCTCGAGAAACTCCTAAACCCTCACCAATGCAATCACCTTTCTCCCTTCAAGTACCCATCTATAATCAATCCCTTAAAATGGAAAATTGATAAGTTGTAACAGGGATCTAACTCGGTTCTGATAAGTTTGGGGCATCAGAAAAGAAGTTCAAAGATATTCTCAAGATCGTAAAAGAAGCTAGGTTCTCAGAATGTTTAGAATCTAACACCAAAATCTACTCTGATTTGGTGAAAGAGTTATATCTGAACGCTATGGTCGATAATGGTGTTTTGTCTACAAAAGTTAGAGGAGTAAACCTAAAGGTAGGGGCTACAGAAATCAATAAATGTCTAGGGTTCACCAATCAAGGTCTATCATCTCTTGAAGGAATAGATATTGATAAAGGCATAAGATTGGTGGGTTATGAAAAGAATCCCCTTCTTAAGGGAATGAAGAAGGAATTCCCAGTGGAATTTGAGTTCTTGGCAGAGATTGTAGGAAAATGTATCTTATGCAAAGATACTGCACATGATACCATAGGCGAACTGCAATTGAAAGTCATGGATGCTATTGTCATGAAATATAAGATAAACTTTGGAGCTGTATTGTTTGATTGGTTAGCTAAGTGGCTAGAAAAGCTAAAAAGAAGAAGACTTCGAATAAACCTATCTCAAAGGTTTACTTATCTCAAAGGTTTTCCATGGAAGATTCTTAAGCATCATATTAAAGAAGAAGCTGAAAAGCAATATTGGGGATGATGAAGGAGAACCCTAAATGTCAACAAAATTATGTCCCCCAAATTGTTTGACAACTGGAAGAAGAATCCCAGGGAGAATAAGAGATCAAGGATATCTGACAGCAGTAACAAGGATGCTTCAAAAACAGATAAAGGGAAAAGAAAAGCAAGAATGATGAAGAGTGAATCATCGCAATCTGATAATTCTCTGTCCCATGTATCTATCCCTTTAAAGTCATCCAAGAAGAAATTCAAAGTTGAGAAAGTCTCACCAAAGGTGTCATTAAAAAGTCCTTCTATTACTAAAGAGGAATCTAAAGAAGAAGGAGAAATAACTAAATTACTTTTTGACAAGCCTGCAAGGAGAAGACAGAGTGCACGTCTTCGACAAATGATGAAATTCCCAGGAAATAAAAGTCAAGAACGAATTCCGTCTAAGATCATCGATCTTGGTGATGATGATGAGGAAGATGAACCATCAAGAGATAGTACAGATGAAAAGGCTATGACTTCGAGTGAGCCAGAGTCAGAGGTTAAAGAAGCTAAGTCCATTGAAGAGGCTTTGAAGTTTGAAGAGGAAGAAATGAATGAAGAAACTAGGGGGAGATTGTTAGGAATCTGCATGAGTCTTAAGTCCATAAGGGGAAATTAATTAAAAGAGATGCATGAGATTACTATAAACCATTGTATAAGATTTGATTGATGACAAAATGGTTAAACTACATTTGTAATGATATGCCTTGTAAAAGTCCTTAAGAAACAAATGTACAAGGACTTAGAATGGAAAGATCAAATATGTTAGGATGATCTAAACTAAACTGTCGTTATCTAATCAAAGCATATCTGTAATGATAAGTATTGTGTAAAGTCCTTAAATGAAATATATGTACAAGGACTTAGATTAGAAAGATCAAAATTGTTAGGTTGATCTTGTTGAAGCTTTCTATTTATAGTCGATAGGACCAGTTGATCGTAGAGTCACTCTACTATATCGCATGGTGATCACAAGTCAGCAGAGTCAGCTCATCCACTGAAGTGCACAAGAAACAGATCGTAGAGTTCTCCTACGAGCCATAGAGATGAGCTGAAGGTCGAACAAGATAAAGCTGATCAAAGAAGGACATACTCCAAGGATGATTGAGTATAGTCCTGATCACAAGGAATAACTGGAATGCTTCTACAAAGACTAAGTTGAAATAGTATTCTACTTCATCATAAGGATTAAGTCAATTTGCAGAATACAGGATCGTAGAGCATGCTATAGCCGAGAAAGCAAGATAGTAGAGTGGCCAAGCATTCGTAAAATGCAAGATCGTAGAGTCTGCCAGGCAATCACAGAGTAAAGCTCAGTCAAACTCGTAGAGCTCTCTCGAGATTGTAGAGCCAATACATTCAGTCACTCTACGATTCCCATGTACCGTCTACGTCCAAGCATGATCGTAGAGCAACCTCTGTAAAAGCATTCAAGATTTAGATAACAATCTATATGAAAATTATCAAGCTCATTAAGTAAGTCATCTCTGTATGATCAATGAGCTGAACGAAGATCTCAAAGAAGCTCATCTACAACATTAAGTCTTATCAGAGATCGTAGAGCAACTCAAACAATTACTCTATGACTTGCAATATTATAGACCGACTAAGTAATCATAGAGTATGAGCATCCAGTGCATGATCGTAGAGCATGCTCAGCAATCGTAGAGTTGAGCCAAGAATAAAAAGCTAATTTGCCTATTATAAAAGACTACTTAATATAGCAGAGTTAGCACCTGAAGATCGTAAAGCATCTCAACGATGGAAGAGCTATTCCAAAGAGCTCTATGTTGAAGGACAACAGAGACTACACAAAGAGACTACAAAAGCTCAGCCACATCATAGAACGTAAAGCTCTATGGAGATCACAAAGCATGCATAGCATAAACTTCAGAATAGTAAGGCTCACACGAAATCACAGAGCAAGTGGAAACAGACACTCTATAATTTCCCTTAAGTAATCTACGACTGGCAAGATTGTTGTGATGACCCCAAAACCGGGTCACCTTGACCTCAGGTCCGATACGTCACGTTACTACTTATATAATATAAATCTATACACGAAATTATAATCTCTAGAATATTACAATACATCTTAGTCTAATCCCAGGTTTTCTAACCTTTAATCGTACAAAATATTCTAATTTCAGAGTATATAATACATTAACTATTTTAAATAATATTACAACATTAAGATAATGTTATAACGAAACATAGACTTTAACTCTTATTCATTAACATTTCATTTCTACCATCTTCTTCTGAAAATTTTGGTTCTTCTGCGCTAACTGCAAAAAATTGTTTGGAGCAAGAATGAGTAACTACGTTACCCAGCAAGTTTAACAATTGTCACATAACACATAATTCACATAGCATGCATGCATCACCATATATCCATATATGACAATTATACATGTGTACATATTAACACATAACTCATGATTTATATTATCATGCTTTTCATTTCACATTATAAAGTTCAAGACTAATAGTTCAACTGAGTATAACAGTTAACAACAACAATTCATAGCATGTTATAACGTAACAGTGCATTAACATATAATAACATTTCACACATAGAAGCAATTTCTGAAAAATTTGCCTCGGTTCTTTATAGCGTTATGCCAATTCGCCTTCCAAATTACTTGATTGATAATTCAATTCTCTTAAACAGATGACCATCTTTCTTTTTCTTTTAGGATGAACAGACAGTATCTTGATATTTTTTTTAAATACCTCATCCACGCTTATCTTATTATTTTCATCCCTTCTAGCCATGCCTAGTATCCAGATAACTTCACAGTTGAGGCATGATAAAACCTTTTGTAGAGATTATAAACAGCCACTGATAACACCTTTTTGGCACTGTCCTGCCCAATATCAAATTTATATAGTCCCTTACAGATTTCCTTTAGTGTTGGTAAATTCTTCTTATTCAATTAAATCCTTACTCCTCACACGCATACCAATTCTGCACAGTGGAGTATTTAATCTCTGCACCCTTATGACAATACAATTCTACCAGAATTAATATTGTCAACTAACAATTTTACAGAACAAGCACTCTATGAATTCTGATTGAAGTTGAGCTCCTTAAAATTAGTGTTATCTACAATTAAAATCTTCATATAATATCATCGCGTTTAGCATTTTCATCATTTGGTTCACTTCCATATTTTATCGCACGTACTAACACGTACATAAAATTAATATATCAGCCCTTAATATCCCATCCTTCTAATTTACTTACAAGAATTTATTATACCTCTCCAGCAGAAAGAAGCTACACCACACTCTTGCAAAGAAGCCCTGAAAATCCCTGTCCTTGACAACTGTCGTCATGAACAAAAGAAACCCAATTGCAAGCAAAATCAAGCCAGAAAATGAATCAGAAGCTTGGATTAACAGTTGATCATGCAAAGTCGACCCTGTAAGCTTACTCACAGTTTCTATATCTGACAATTACTTACTTAGTGGCATAATAATAAGCTAGTCTAATGATACCTCTTACTTGGCTTAAATAACTCATCACGCCAATTACAATTCCCAGCTCATTACATGTTTAGTAATTGTTGCACAATGCCACTATACATATATAAAACATTATATACATGGTATATATTTATTCCATAATTAACAATTTTTAATTTATGTCATGGGTTAAGCGTTACATATAATATTTTTGGTTTCTTTTATGCTCAGGTCCGTTTTTCTTATTCCAAGTGGGTTGCTCAGGTTGATTTCCATATGAAATTATGGGTTGTGTTTTATTATAATCTTATTTCCTTGTAGGTGTTCACGGTTTTCTATTTCGAAACATAACTAGTTGGCTTCCAAATAAAATTCTCTCTCCTCTGCTACCATTCAGGTGATAACTTTCCATGAAGCACAGGTGAACAATGGGATGTAGCAATTCCACTAGCAAATGAGTGGGGTGAAGGATTAGAATAATTATCAGCATTACTAGTAACATTATTCAATTTAATAATCTGATCATGGGAATGGAATGTCCCAAAGGGGACATTTGTTTAATACAAATGTTTGAATAAATAGGTTGCCCTTTCTTTTGTTTTTCTTTTTCTTGCAAGTGAATTCAATAGGTGTATTTATATATATATTAAACTATTATATACATAATATATATATATATATTACATCCAATATAATTAATATCAATACATGTGATATTAATTAAGAAGAATATAATTGGATAGATTTTATACATATATGTATAAAATCCTTCAAAAAAATGGAATTAACCGATTATAACACCTTTAGTATAACGAATCATTTAAAAAAATAATTAATATTTATTTCATTAATTATTTTAAATAGCTCATTTAATTTATACAATTAATATTGTATAAATAAATTTAATTTATTCCTTCCTTCCATAAATTATTTTCAAACAATTTATTTAATCCATACATTTCATCATAAATTAAATATTAATTTAATTTATTAATCTTGGCACCAATATTCACTTACATTAATATATTGGTCCCTTACTTTATATTTTTAATTCTCATCCATCCAGTATAATATTGCATATTATACCATTATATGTTATATTATAGTAACATAATTCTCATTATCAACTCATTAAAAGAAAATAATTTTCTTTTCTTTTTCAATTAATCAAAACGAATATATTAACCCACTAATTTTCAAATAATGAACTAATTATTTCAATCCACGTTAAAATTATATTTGTTTGGCATAATATAATACATTAAGCCATTTCATAAATATATTACATTTATTTCTTATATATATATATATAATGACTTTAATTAACTTCCTCATTTTCATTCACATAAAATACATATATTAATTCACTAATTTTATAAAGTGAATTAATCATCTCACTTATGAAATTTAATTCATAATAAATCCCATACAAGGCATAATAATCAAATTATATTATTTCATAATATAATTTAAATTTAATCTCGATTAATTAATATTAATTAATTAATTTGTTTTTACCACCAACTCTTATTTTGCAATTAACTTAAGTTAACTAATTCAGTAGTTAAATTTACCATTAAATCTTACTTTTCAATAAATGTATATATTTCATACTTATATATACATTATTAATCTACCACATAAATCACATAAATATGTATAACACATATATACCCATACATTCAAACCTAGTATATATCATAATAAGAATTTTATATATATTAAATTCTTATTTTAACATTTTTCGAAAATTCGGGTCATCACAATTGTAGAGTTGCATCGTAGAGTAAACTGGTTAGTCTACGAACATCAGTGAGAGGCTTACGCTCAGACACAAATCGTAGAGTACTTAAAGTGCTAGTTAGGATTGCAAATAATTAATAAAGCACTTAAAGTAATGATCCCAAGGTGGCTACTGATTTCATAAATGAGCATAATGGGGAACCAAACTCAGTGGGGTTCAAACAGCCAAGTTTATAGCAGAAAAGAGCAGCACATGTGCCTCCACTATCTTGGTACCAGTTAATAGAAGCTGACTCAGCCATCACCAACAGACTTCAAGGAGTAAAATATTCGTTGATGAATCAATAAGATCTGCAACGGGCCGGAAGTTCTCAAACGACATGATTCCAACGGGAAGATAATGGAGAGATCTATTAAAAGCAAACAACTTCAAGCTAACGAGCAGAGGAAGTAGAGCACAATCGATCACTTGCATATATCTGCTAAAGTTTCACAAAATAAAAAGAATGTCGAAGTGTTCGCATGAGAGCTAAGAGTCAAATGATCTAGAAGCCAAGATCTAGAGTGGCACAGTTGAAGGCAAATCTCTAGAGCCACTCTATGATTCAACAAGAACACTCTAAGTTGAAGAGATGAAAAATAAAACAGTATCTGTCTACAAGTTAACCAGTGTTCAAGGAACCGCTAAGTACAAGAAAAGACTATTTGAAGAACTTAGCAGTACATCATGGGTGATCATATGCAGCTGCTGAATACCAGAAGAAGTCAAACATCAACGAGCAACATCAGCAGCATCCAAAAGTTGATCACAAGAAGCTGCTAAGTACCAAAAGATGAAGAAGATTAAATGTTATCTTAGCAGCTCAAACCAACAACCATCAACAAACTAACAAGGGTCTAAGTGACCTGGTCTTAGTGACCGAACTGGGGTCTACAGATCTTTGTCTTAAGTGACTAAATGTGACGCCCCCAAATTCGAGTTTTTCAATTACCCGGATCCGGTCATCACGATCCAATACAACATTCACCTCCAACAACATACATTGACTAAAATGCAGAATATAACAAACATGTATTGTTCATTAGGAAGGTGTTACTAGTCCCAAGATACAATAACCTTAAATACTTAACACAAATCCATACCCCAAATAAATATCAGGGTTTAAATTACATTAATAACAATTAACTAAACATAAAGTAAAATCGGCTACGTGAAGCCTATCACTTCATCTTTTCTTTACCCTTGCCCTTTCCGGATGTCTCGGGTTTAGCTACAAGGAAAGTCATGATATAGCAAGGATGAGCAACGAGTTTGCTCAACAAGTTTAAAGTACAACAACAAGGATATATCATGATGAAAGAAATATAGAAAGAGATTTCAACAATATAATTAGCGGAAGTAAGAACAATAATTGCTTTTAGAACAATTGATAGTCAAGTAGACTTTGAACAATAACTTCCAAAGGAGTCAATAGCTAGTTGACCCTCTGGTTACTGGCTACAGAATAAGTACTTGAGGGGATCAGCCTCGCGTACGCTATGTGAATGCATAACATTTAACTCTGTTGTTTGTACCTTATATACGGTACCTGGGGTACTCCCCTATAAATAGAGGGGTGTCCATTCAGTCTGAGGATCCTTACCATTGATTAGTTCGGATAGCTTTTATAAATTCTCACATACTAGTCTGACCGAACAAGGGTACAAACTCATTCTTTAATAGTTCGTGAATTACCGAACTTTAATAAGTGTACGAATATAAGACTGTACGAATTCAAGTGCACTAAGTGCGAGTACCAGTAAATATCATAGATGTGGAATAATTGAAAAATAATTAAACCACTTAGGGCATGCTTGGAAATAAGGTTCAAGCTTAAATAATCAACTTGCAATACGATGATACCCTGCTCGATCATAACTTGAGTAGGATCAAGGAACTTGCTCAATAAAATATGAGATAGGAAACTTGCAACAATTAAAGTTTCGGGATAGAGAACTTGCCTGCTTGCTCAGCTACAACTACTCTTAGCTTTAATTATTTGGCTTTGAAGGACCTAACATTTGATAGAGTCGATCAATCAACACGACATAGTTATATATCAGTACACCCTCTTATGTTATTTATTTAGCAGATAAACCATTCGCATTTCTTTAGTAACTTCATTAACATCAAATTACTATTCAACATTAGCTAATCAGAAATTAATTAGTGACCTTTAGTTGTTATTTCAATAACTAATCATGCTTATTTATTATTTGGGTACTCAAGTTAGCAACATTTAGTAACCCAATAAATAATAATCTTGTTAGTGCATTATGACTTAATAGTATCCAAATTTAATGACTATTCTATTTGGTTAAATCTATATTTATTATTTATAAAAGTAAATAATAAATTGATTACTGCACTACTAACTAACAGTGATAACAATTAATAGGTTATTTAAGTTTTATTCACACTTAGCTACTATTCACTTTTAAGGGTAATTACGAAATTATTTTTCTTATTCCTCACTTAACATTAATTAAATAATTAATGTATTAACTCTATTCGTACTTAATAATAATTAAGTAAAAATTAAATTCTTATTATCTTTATTTATTATTTAATGATAAATAATTAAATTTACTCATACTCGATTATTATTTATTGGTTAAATAATAATCAAATATTTATTGACTTTATTTATTATTTAATGTCAAATAATAAATAATTAATTTATTAATTTTATTTATATTTAATTACTATTAGTTAAATAATAATTAAATAATTATTTTATTAACTTTGTTCGTACTTAATTAGTATTTAATATTATTTAAATAATAATCAAATATTTATTTTTTTAATGTTAAATAAATAATAATTATTTTGTTAACTTCATTTATTAATATAATCCTTATTTATTATTTATATTAAATAATAAATAATTATTTCCCCTTAATTAAATAATAATTAATTACTATCTCTATTTATTATTTAAATAGATAATAAATAGTTATTTAGACTGTTGTTATTACACTTATTATATCTTCACTTATTTATATGAATACCATAAAAATTTAATTGATCAATACGCTTACTAATGTTAATTAAATAAAGATCAGTCAATTACTTATTTTGATGCAATTTAATAAATAATAATTAGACTTTATTCGTAGCTATCATAACAAATTTTATCATGCAGTTATGACTTAGAACTTCTTAGTGTTACTGAAAAAAATGGTGATAACCTTGCACATTGCGAAGCAATGGTATATGTTCAATATGAAAAAATCATTTATCCAACATTTGGCCCTGCCCAGACCCTTCCCCTATTGCGTCGACCGCCATACGCACGACTGCCGCATCACGGTCGACACCCAGTCCCAACCAGTGCCGACACAAGCTCGCACTAGCCTTATGGTTGGTTTTGACAGCAACACACCTAATGGTTCTAACCCAGCGAACAGCACACACTTCTACAATGATCTTAAAGGAATCCTAACAGCTTATACCAAGTGGCTGAACCGAAATCACAGCCCAATTTGACTCATTCAGTCATTATACCAAACAGATGGTGGGCATACAGGGACTCGACTCAAGCCTAACCACTGTTCCTAATTGAGCTGCCAGAAAACACAACCCAAATGAAGAGGGAACAGCACAACCCAAGCAATTCCAAAGAACCATTTTAATCTAATACAGAGAAATAAAATACCCCAATACAGAGGAAGATTTCAATACAATACTATACAACACAGTCGATAACACAAATTCAAGTACGGAAGAAAGAAAATTTATACAAAACCAAATAAGAACCATCACAGTGGCTCGATAAACCCATGGATATACCTTGATTCCGTTCGATTTGCAGTCCTCCTTCTCCTCCCAAAATAGTTGACGAATCCGGACATTCAGCGACCAGCCTCCCTTCTGCGATTTCTCTCTCTATTTGTGACTCACCAGCTCTGCAACTCGATTTAGGGTTTTGGGGGTTTTCAATTTATAGAGGGAATTTTACCCAATTGTTGGACAAAACCCCAATCGATCGAGCCGGTGACCATCGGTTAGAGGGAGGTAGCGACTGATGGTCCCCATCACGCCCCATCGATGCTCAGCTAGGTTCGGCCGCCCCTCGAGCCCTGCGTTTCCATGGGTCACGTCGTCGGTTACCTTGCATCCTCTGGTCCGATTGGTTGCCCGTGCTGAGACCTTGGATAACCGCCGGTCCCTTCGCGCCCTCACACGCCGACGCCAGTCCTTCATCATCCGTCCCACTCCATCTGATTGAAGCCCTAGCAACCTCTATGGCTCGGCTTTCCCCTATTTCTCTCTCGTTTCTGTCTGGTTTGATTGAGAGTTTTGGGTCTGACTTGAGGGGTTACGCTATTAGGCTGCAAATCCCCAATTGAGTTACCGTTTGCCCCAAATCAAATTAGGAACGGATCCGACCCGGCAGGAAAAAGAAATGGACTCACCCAATGGAATTGGGCCGACTGAAAGGAATTAGAGAAGTGGCCCAATTGGTTTAGTTTGATCCAGTCCCCACGATTGGTCCAACAGGAGAATAAAAGGAAGATGGGTTCGACCCAACTTGATATTGGATTAGTAAAAAAAAAATTAAAGAGAGATAACCCCAATTAAAATTAATAACATTATGTTACTAATATTTAAATTAAATAACTAACTCCACAAATTAATTATTTAAGATATTCGTTTTCAATAATTCCTCATTCGATTTATTTAATCCGATAATAGTAAAATGGGATTATTTATTAATTTTTCCAAATTTTCTTGTCAATCAATTCTTAGGGTTAACTCCCTAATTTATTCTGATTATCAGTGAATCCCTTTAATGCAAGAAAAATTATTGGACCATATAATTATATAATTAAATAATAATGCCTACATGGATCCAATTAAGTCCGAGAAAAATTATATAAAAATGAATTTCATATATCAAAATAACTTGATACAAAGTCTAAAATTCCTGGACATTACACTAAATACTTCAAGTTTGTTGGGCTTGGAGAAGGCAATGCGTCCTTGTCTTAAGTGACTAAATACTTCAAGTCTGCTAGGCTTGGAGAGGGCGATGTGTCATTGTCTTAAGTGACTAAATACTTCAAATTTACTGGGCTAGAAGAGGGTGATGTGTCATTGTCTTAAGCGACTAAATACTCAAGTCTGCTGGGGTTGAGGAGGGTCATAGATCCTTGTCTTAGTGACTAAAATAACTTAAGTCTGTTGGGCTTGAGAAGGGAGGAACGCCCTGGTCTAAGTGACCGATTTCTTAGTAGTTTCTACTTGTTAAAGTAAAAGAGTGGAGTAGGAGTTGTTCAGTCTCCGACTCACTTAAAACCTCTTGTGTCTTTTACTTCATGTCATTTACATTCTGTACAATAACTGTTATATCTACTTATAGCCAAATCGTAGATCTAGTCATAGAATTGAGATTATCTTTATATCTTTGAAGTGGTTCTTAACGTATATTTTGTTGTGCACGAATTGATTCTGTTAATCATAACTGTTATACTTTCGTAATAAACGAAAAAGTTTTAAAGGATCTATTCAACCCCCCCTTCTAGATCTCTTTTATCTCCCAGGGAACTAACAGTTTAGGTCACCAAATTAACCTTTATTAATCACATAAGATTACATTTACAAGTCTTATAAAGATTCGAAATATTACAGGGGGTCCAGACTTATGATAAATCGGTGAAGGAAATCTTTATGATGAAGGAAGCCTTGTTGTGGACTATCACTGATTTTTTGACATTGGGGATGATCAGTGGATGGTCGACTTATGGGAAGTTATCATGTCCAGTCTATATGGTGGATGTTTAAAGCACACAACTAAAGCATGGTGGGAAAGCTAGTTTCTTTGGAACTGCTCATAGATTTTACATGTTGATCACAACTACAGAAAGATGTATGCACAGTTCAACAAAAAGATAGAGAAAAAAGGAGTTGTTGGTCGATTGTCGGGCAGCGAGGTATTGGGTTAGTTGAACGAGTTGAAATTTCCACCAGCAGGGAAGGAGTACAGTAAGTTGAGAGCCATAAGTTATGGGAAGACTCATAGCTGGACACACTCGTGTATATTGTTTGAGTTGTCATACTGGATCATACTGATAGTCCGTCATTGTATAGATGTGATGCATACAGAGAAGAATATATTTGACAACTTGTTTTATATTGTGCTAGATGCGAGTAGTAAAATAAAAAACAATGACAAGGTAATATTAGATTTGGAGGCATTGAGCATAAGGCAAGAATTGTGGCTCTGACCTGACAAGTCAAAACCAAAAGCCCAATTCTCTCTTACAAAGCAACAGGTTGAAGACATTCGTAAGTGGGTAAGTGTGGTGAAACTTTCAGATGGATATACTTCTAATATATCTCGTTGCAGTAAGAAATAACCTGAACGTCGAAAAGCAACAAGTTGAAGACATTTTAAGTGTGTTAAGAGATTATTTCCGACGAAAATTCCGTCAAAAATAACATGACCGAATTAATTAGGAAAGCGACACGTCCTTAAACTCGACATAAGTTTTCGATCGGAACTAATTCCGTCAAAATTAACCTATGTTCGATGGAATGCCAGTCGGAAATAATTCCGTCGAAAATAAATAATTCCGACCAAATTTTTGATGGACTAATTTTCGACTTCCGACGGATTATTCTGTCGGAAATAATCTAAATCCGACATAATTAACTTCTTTTCGATGGAAAAATACGTCGAAAATAAGCTTTTTTCTTGTAATGATTATTTGTTTGTCACACAGGTCATCTTTAACTTGCCTCCTTCTGCATTAATATTATATTTATTTGTTCGACTAAAAAAAATAATATATTTAAAAACTTATAATTAAGAGTGTTTTATGTATATGAGTGTAAGTGCTTAATTGGTTTCCAAAAGAGCAACACTGCACTAGTGTACATAGGCTTATTCTTCTAACCACTATTTTGAAACTCGGCCCGGACCGACCGGTTCAACCGGTTGAATCGGAAACCGGTTCTATATCCGATTCGATTTGACCCGGTTGAACGAGTTTGGTCAAAATCCGGATTGAACCGGTTGATCATCGGTGGAACCAATGATGCAACTGGTAAAACCGGTTAAGTTGACTCGGTGAACCGATTTTTTATTAATTTTTAATATTTTTTGTATCAACATTTTTTTAATATTAAAATTAACCACTTTTAATAATATTGTAGCTCAACTTTCTTATGTTTTAGTTCATAAAAAATGAGATTTTTAAAATTTTATTAATTATTAATAATATATATTTTTATATATTTATGATATCACCGGTTTAATAATGGTTCAACCAGTGGTTGAATCAATGACTTATTTATTTGATAATTTTTCTGATTCGATGATCGATTCAGGGGTGAAAGGGTGAAAACATTGCTTCTGAGGTAGCATTTCTATAGGCTTTTAACGTTATGGTATCATTGAAAAGTAGCACGCATGTATAAGTCGATTCCACCAGTCATTTTAATGGGTTCATCATATATTGAAAAGTAGCAGGCATGTATAAGTCGATTCCACCGGTCATTTTAATGGGTTCATCATATATTGAAAAGTAGCACGCATGTACAAGTCATTCCCCGTCATTTTAATGTGTTCTTTACAGAAATTATTCGTTTCCTAGTTGTGCAGTCATTCTTCTTTAATTTTATTCACAATGTCCCACATAAATATATGTAACGTGTTATGAATAATTACTAGCGAACTGTGTGTCTATTGAAGTAGATCCGAATTATTAGCGGACATTTAAATTAAAGTCTGTGTTACACTAATACAATCTTATATCTGAATTACTGACGGACATTTAAATTGAAGTCAACCGTCCACTGAAGTGGATCTGAATTGCTAGCGGACATTTGAATTGAAATTTGTGTTGCACTAATACAATGTTATATCCGAATTATTAGCAGACATTTAAATTGAAGCCTAAGTTGCGGCCCTCTTATAGAGATCTAAAGAAAGAGCAACAAAAAGATAATTTTTATTTTTTAACGGCTGGTGGAATGGAAAGTGACCTTAATACAATGTTATAGTATGTTATAAGAATACAATTAATGTTATTGTTACACTAGTACAATGTTATACAATGTTGTAGTATGTTATACTAATACAGTGTTCCAGTTTACTTATGAGATATAATGTTAGTAATTAATCATGGTTGTATATTTTAAAAATTTTAAAAGATTTACTAATTTTGAATAATTTATAAATTACTTAATTAAAAAAAATTAATTTATAAATAATATTTTAGTAATTTTGCTGTTGCTTTGCTGTGCTGTTTGGAATTATGATGTACAATTTCTTATGTTGACTCTTATGACCCAATTTCTTATCACCCACTTGCAAGTTTGGGCCACGTGTTGCAACTGTTGCTTTGCTGTGCTGTTTTGCTGTTGCTTTTTGCTGTGCTGTTTTGCTGTTGCTTTTTGCTGTGCTGTTTTGCTGGTGATCAAGTCGTTGCTGCTGTTGCTTTGCGGTGCTGTGTTGCTGTTGCTTTGTTGTTTCGCTAGTGATCAAGTCCTCCGCTACAAGTGCTAGCGGACTGTTTAAAACAACTTTTGAGTGGGGGCATAAACGTCCTAAATGCGCAAGTTATTCAATCCGCTAGAATTTCTAGCGGACAGCTTTAGCTCTTTTTTAATCCATACCCTTTATCATTGCAACGGAAGGTAGAGATGTTATTTGTCAATTTTTAATTTATAGCAAATACATGTTATAGATCATTACCCAAATGATATATAACATGTTATAGAAATTGATGTAATCCCGTTATCCGCTATTAATAATAGCTGACAACAAGTACGTCCGCTGTTATTAGTGGCGGATGACCTTTTTGTAATTATATATATATTCCTTCGACTTAAAATTGAGAAAAAGTTAATAATCTAAAGTTGCTAGGAACAAAACTGAATCTTATTATAAAGTCGGATAAGTTCACCGGCCTGGTGTTAACTCTTTCTTTTTCCTTTTTCACTTTTAAAAATTTTAAAAAAATTCTGTTCTATCCTTCAAATAAACATCTTAATTTTTAGATAAATAACACGATATAAAATTAAACTTGCAAAGATTGTGCCTTAGAAGCTAGCTAGTTATAATAAATTATGAAGTCTAATTTTGTGAGCTTACCTAACGACTACGGATAGTACGTACTAGTGGATAACCATTTTCAGACCATGGATGGTGCGAGATATATTGTGTAGATTCAAGATTGTCGGTTAAAGAGTTATATTTTTCATGGTAATCAACACGCCCTTTATTTATTGCTAAAAGTGTTAACTATTTCATCTCAAATAATTAAATACAACCCACGTAATGATGTTCGAAGCTTACTAGCATATAGTCATGGGCGGAGCCACCCTTGGGCTGGGGTGGGCTCCAGCCCTCCCAGATTTTTTTTGATCATAGTATTTATATATCCAAAGCCCAACTCAATAATAAATACATATTGTTTTAGTCTTCCTAGATTTAACATATTACTTGTAATATTAACAATATTATAATTAAATACATGTTTTACATATGCAACTGGCTGAAAAATATAAAATTATCTAAAAAAATTGGCTCGGGGACACAGCCCTCGAACCCCCGTCAAATTATTTATAAGATCACAAATTTTTTACCGCGTTGTAGCCCACCCAGGAAAAAAATCCTGGCTCCGCCCTTGCATATAGTTGCATACCTTAGGTCATTATTTTCATGCTGACACGTACACTCTTCGCATATGGAATTTGATGACCAAAGATGGTATTTTAAACCCCATAAATTATTTTAACAACTTCTCTCTCTCTATAAGTGTGTGTGTGTGTGTATGTGTGTGTATATATATATATATATATACTTATGTGTGTGTGTGTGTGTTCTTTAATTTTCTTTGCGTGACGAAAGCATCGAATTATAAAAATAATATGTTTAATTATGGTGCACATATCTTTGCATGCGTTTAACTATCCCTAGTTTTGAGTTCATTCAATGACTTTGTATTGAAAAAGAAAAGAGAGGCAATTTTTTTAATGCAAAAAAAAATAGTAGTAGTATAAGAATGAAGAATAAATAAATAATTTAGCTAGCGACTAATCTTATATAAATATATTCAAATTATTAATTTTTCAAGTTTTGTGGAAATTGAGTTTGTAACTTGTAATGCAAGCAAGTATCTTGCTAGCCGGTAAGGATAATGTCAATAATTGTCGTTTCAACTGTTAGGCTACCTAACGACTACGGATAGGACGTACTTAGGTATATAAAGAATTTCAGCTGTCAGCAGCTAGCAGCTCACCACAATATTAGTCTGCCTCCTCTAACTAACTAGCTAGAATTGACACATTTAAATATCTTTGTTAAATAATGCTAGTTTATAGATGCAAAATAAAACAGATATGATACATGCATCACATTTTTCACCAAAATTCTCTCAATATTCATCTAGCAAACTAATTATCTAATAAAAAGTGTCACAATAATAAGTGAAAAAAATATAATTAATCTTTTTGAAAGAAAATATATATTTTTACTCTACATTTATACTCGAGTTTATTTAATATTGTATTTATTGTTGATGGTATAATAATAAAAATTATGATGATATGTATAAAATATATTGTCATCTTCTATTATCATTAGAAACAAGATGACTTAATTATTTATTAATAAATAAGAATTTTATTGTAAAATGACTCAATGTCTCCGAATAACATATAGCGACATAAAGTTACATTTAAGGATGACAAAAGCGACACAATAATTATTGTATCGTTGTTAATATAATATCATTAAATATTTATGGAAGAAGTTGGATTAAATGTGTTGTGCAAGCCTCGTCCAACCAAACTATATATGGTGGAGGATGATTGGATGTGATGTTAAATGATTTTTCGTTTTAGTAGTACGTAGCGACGATAGATCAACTCAAGAAAAGTGTAAGACTATATTAATGAATAATTAATAGAAATTTTTAGATATTTTATAATATTTATTATCTAAAATTTTAAAATAGTCCTGCATGATGCATGCAAATACGTAAAATATTTCTGTGTGCTAGTCTCTAACTGTACGTGTAACTTAGAGTCAAAAGTTCATTTTACAATTGGTTTACGGGCTCTCTGTAGTAGTCAAATTAATACATCCTTACAAATTCCAACCTTTGAAAAATTCAATCTTATCTAGGTTTAAACTCCATTTATATCAATACGATAAAATAGCTTTATTACTACCCTTTTCGGCTTTTCCATACAGATAATCATCAATAAGCGACTAATTTAATTTGTAATTATTTTTGTATTGGAACGTGGGGTATAATTAAAGTTCCAGAAAAGTGATGTAATGAAACGTTTATGGAATACAAGCATAAAAAAGACGGCTAAAAATAAAAAATGATATTTTAAAGCAAGAAGTATAATTTAAAAGTGTCATATTATTTATTTATTTATATATATATATATACACGGAGAGGCTCTAAAGCGAACTTTAAAGAGCGAACTAAAGACGAACCGTCGTCTTTGGTGTCTATAGCGACGGTTCGACCCATCGCCAAATACTACATGGCTATGGCGACGGGTCGAACCGTCGCTATAGACACCAAAGACGACAGTTCGTCTGCGGTTTTCTCTTTAAAGTTCGTTTTAGAGTCGGACCGTATATATATATATATATATATATATATATATATATACACACACTGATGGAGTAACATTTTAGTCCCTCCGATCGACAATATTAACAACCTAAAAAAAACTTTCAAATATTGAAACTATTAGTTTCATATTAATATTTTTTTAGGCAATCGGAGGTGAGTGCGAGATGTCTCCCAAAATAACATTATTTTGAAAAATTACAAAATAGAAAAGAGTGTATTCAATTACACAAAACGAACTTATTTTTGTGTAATAGTTTACTCAATTTACTCAATTATAATACATGCATAAATTGGTCGATCTGTTTAATTGCATAAATCAGAAGCATGTTGAGAGCACGATGACAGGGGCATGCGCGCAATTAACAATTATTCATTCTTTTTTTTAGTCCAATAATATTGTTCATTCATTCTTTTTGCCTAATTATAATTATTCTAAAGTAGTTGTTTTTTCAACAAGCAGGCCTCACCAAAAGTAGACAACTTGCAATTAATAAAATGCCGTTTTTAACCCTAATTCTCCTCTAAATAAACATAAGGAATATTATGCAGCCAATTATTTGAGAAATTTTATATTATAATCATCATGCATGGTTCATAATTGCATGTCAAGCATATACAAAGCATAGACTTCGTAATTATTTCCATCAAGATTTATACAAATAGTTTGAAACATTTATTACGCACTTATATACATACATAAATTGTTGTATACGCTTTTCGTGCATAACCGAACTTCCTTGATATCAAGTCAACATATATAAAAAAGGTTCTCAAAAAGTAGTTATCCAACTTTATAAGAATTTTCTTTATTCAACTATCAAAAAAATAAAATAAAATAATATATATACAAAAAAAAGTGAAGGTGGAGCATCACCATCACTAGCTCGTGTATTAGACCGTTCTTTGTTTCAAAACTTCTATATAAAATAACTAATTCAAGCCATAAACCCTCACAAAACCCTAGAGAAATATCTCAATTTTTTCTCTTCCCTGTATTTTAATATGTTAGAAAAAATGGCATTTCGTTTGTTCCTAAGTTTAGCATTTGTGTCCCTTTTTCTTAGTCCCATAATTTCTGGCTACTCATCTGATCAAATAAAATCAATGTGTAGCAAAACACCCTACCCTAAACCTTGCGAGTATTTCTTGAGCAATAACCCTAATTATGGCCCGATAGGCAATGACAACGATTTTCTAAAAGTGTCGCTAAAATTAGCCCTAGACCGAGCCTTGCAAGCTGACGTCAACACAAAGAGCCTCGGCTCAAAGTGTCGCAATAAGCGCGAAAAGGCTGCATGGGACGATTGTTTAGAGCTCTATGAATACACAATCAACAAACTCAACAAAACCGCTTATCCGTACAAAAAGTGTAGCCAAGTAGAGGCTCAAACGTGGCTCAGCGCGGCTCTCACGAATCTTGAGACATGTCGAGCCGGCTTCGTTGAGCTAGGGGTTAGTGACTACATTTTGCCCTTAATGAACAATAATGTCTCATTGTTAATTAGCAACACTTTGGCTATGAATAAAGGGACGTATACTAAGCCAACTTATAAGGGTAAGTTCCCAACTTGGGTCTCCCCTGGTGACCGGAAGCTCTTGCAGGCTTCGTCTCCGGGTGCCGGCGCGAATATTGTGGTGGCACAGGACGGTTCCGGGGATTATAAGACGGTGGCAGCAGCTGTTGCCGCCGCAGGAAAACGGAGCGGAAGTGGAAGGTTTGTGATTTATGTGAAGGCAGGTACATATAAGGAGAATGTTGAGATAGGTACAAAGTTGAAGAATATTATGCTTGTGGGTGATGGTATTGGAAAGACTATAATCACCGGAAGTAGAAGTGTAGGTGGAGGCTCCACCAGCTTCAAATCAGCCACCGTTGGTAAGTTATATTCTAAAATTTCAAATATATAACTATCTTAGAAAAAATATTTTTTTCCGGTAAAAATAATGTTGGCAGAATACTTTAGTCACACTAAAAGTTAACTTAGAATTATTTAGCAAAAAAAAAAAAGTTAACTTAGAATTAGAATAATATTAAATGACATTTCTTCTTCTAACAATATTGTTTTTATGAATGAATCGTACATGCAAAAAATTAATTTTTCTGCTCCAACAATGTATTTTTACTCATAATATTTGACAAAAACTTAAATTTTTTTACAATATTGATATACTTCGTAATTATAATATTAGTAATAACTTTTTTTAGAGGTTAATTCATTCATTGACCAAAGATTTGACACAAAGATATTATTCCCTAATAGAAAATTAATAGTTTGACTTTTAGAGGGTATAATATTTGTTGCATGGTGGAAGAAAATAGTAATTTTCACTTGGCCAATTATGTTTATCCAGGCGAAACTCATTAATAGTAGTTTATGACATTTTCAAGGAGATAATGGTTAATTAGTACTGCAAATCAAAGCACAGGTTTGTCTTTTCTTGACAAAGTTTATATGGAAGTAGCTCTGATGGTCCTTGGCTGTTTGAAGGTAGCCTATTGGTTTAGTCAATTTGCAATAAAAGAGAAATAATTTAATTTGTATACGTCTAACCACCTTTAATTTGCAATAAAAGAGAAATAACTGTAATTTATACATGTCTAACCACCTTCAATTTGCAATAAAAGAGAAATAATTGTAATTTATATACGTCTAACCACCTTTAATTTGCAATAAAAGAGAAATAATTGTAATTTATATACGTCTAACCACCTTGACAATTAATGGTCCTTGGCTATTTTAAGGTAGCCTATTGGTTTAGTCAATTTGTAATAAAAGAGAAATAATTGTAATTTATGTACGTCTAATCACCTTGACAGTTAGTAGTGCTCAAGAGTACCCCCTCACCCACCCCTAACCACCTTGACAGTTAATGGTCCTTGGCTATTTTAAGGTAGCCTGTTGATTTAGTCAATTTGCAATAAAAGAGAAATAATTGTAATTTATATACGTCTAACCACCTTGACAGTTAGTAGTGCTCAAGAGTACCCCCACCCCCTCAAGAGTACCCCCCCCCCCCTAAAAAAAACCACTTTTTCCATATCCTTATCTACATGTTGATATGATTACCGACATGTATACCCTGATTACAACTTGCACGATTTATTAAAAAATGTTAAATTTGATAAATTGACATACAAACGGTATTAGGATAATGATATATTATTAAAATAAAAATAATAATGTTTAACATAAATAACTTATTAAGGAGATTTTAAACATTATATAAATAAGTTGCATTTCGTATATTAACTATCTTACAACGAATTGCAACTCTTTTTGCTGCGCAACTTGCTGCAACTTTCTTTTTACGTAATAAATTAACTAAATGTGTAATCCTAATCACGGTTTTGATTTAACCAAAAATACAAATAATTTTGAAATAGTAGTAATTAATCTTTAATGTACTTATGGCAGCGGTTGTTGGCGACGGATTTATTGGTCGGAGAATCACCTTTAGAAACACCGCCGGAGGTGAGAACCACCAGGCGGTGGCTCTTCGGTCCGGCTCCGATCTCTCAGTATTCTATCAATGCAGCTTTGAAGGGTACCAAGACACCCTCTATGTCCTTTCCCAAAGACAATTCTATAGAGATTGCGACATTTACGGAACTGTGGATTTTATTTTTGGAAATGCCGCAGTTGTCCTCCAAAACTGTAACATAAAACCCCGAAAACCCCCAAATGGTATCAACACCATAACAGCTCAAGGCCGAACCGACCCGAATGAAAATACCGGAATTATTATCCACAATTGTCGGGTCACACCCGCCGATGAGCTCAAACCGGTTCAAAGTTCAGTCAAGACATATCTTGGAAGGCCTTGGAAAGAATATTCGAGAACTGTTTTTATGAAAACTTTTCTTGATGGATTTATTCGACCCGAAGGTTGGATGCCTTGGAGCGGTAACTTTGCCTTGAATACTTTGTTTTATGCTGAGTATTCGAATACGGGCCCTGGTGCATCAACATCTAATCGGGTCAAATGGCGTGGATACCAGGTTATCACTAGCGCGACGGATGCTGCTAAATTCACCGTCGGGAATTTTATTGCCGGGAATTCGTGGTTGCCTACCACCAATGTGCCTTTCACTTCTGGCCTTTGATTTAATTGTTTTAATGTTATTTGCTTAATTAATTATTTGTTGTAAAATGTTGAAATGCGCAGTGTTAATGTATTTGATTATCTAAGTGTTAATAAATAATGTTTGAGTTATTATTTTGGGAAATATGTACCCAGAATATTGAAAATGATGAACATAAATCATACTTTGTTTCATTTTTATTTCAATGCTTTTTTTAATCCAATATTTGGATATGGCTAGCTTAGGGACCATTATAGATCATAGTCTCATAATTTTGTTCCTAAGGAATTGGTCCAGCCTAATTAAATTTTTACGTACATTTAATTGAGATGGCTACATATATTAGATCTAACATATATGTTTTTAATCTTTTTTTTTATGTTTCGATATAAGACTTTACTATCACCCGGTACCACACCACATATGTTTGAGAAGCATATCAAAAAAAGGTTGGAAAATGATATAGATTATTATTTTTTGTTACCATTGTTTTCTAGTAATTTTGTTAGCTTAATTGCTCATTGAATTGAAGTGTGCATTGTAGATTATTATTCTACACTATATATAAATGTTAATTCATTATAAGACTAATTCTTGGAAAATTGACTTAATAGTGACAGCCATCTGAAGCTTTGAAAAAGCTGGTTCAAATATATAAATTTATTATAAGAATGATGCCTTCAATAATATGATGATGTTATTTGTTGAGGATAATTTTATTGGAGAATTGCCAGTACATTAATTATTAATTACATGATTGATGATCACAACGTAAATTCTTACATATTAAAAGCATAAACATGAGATGGTTTTGGTCAGTTGACTAAGCACCTTTATAGAAATAAGACCAGGAAACTATGTTCAAAACCCAAAAAGCAATTGTAAACACGTAATTAATGTCACTGATAATGACAAACTTCTAATTAAACAATTTTAATTCGATCCCCCATTTGATCTATTTTTTCAATTACTTCTCTAGCTCTCTAGCTAGCTTACTCTTTTTGATATTATATTACATATACATACATACATACATACATACATACATATATATATATATATTAAAAAATTTACTTCTCTAAAATCAAATAAATAAAATTAATATTATGGTTAATATTAATTGTTTCAAATTTGATCTCTTAAATTAGTTTAAATATACATGTTATCATTGTATTAATATGTAATTAAATTCTTAGAATTCACTATTATATTGAATAAGTATAATGACAGCTCTCCGATTAGTCTGCCTCCTCTAACTAACTAGAATTGACACATTTAAATATTTGATACAAAAGCATCTTCATGTTTGTCGGATAATGCTAGTTTATAGATGCAAAATCAGACAAGAATTATGCTTGAATTGAATTAATTAGTTTCAATTCTAGAGGTGATACTAACTTAATATCCCATCTTCGTTTTGTGAGATTTTGTTCAATTTTATTTGTTATTTATCTTAATTTAGATATACATAAAATTTTATTTGTCATGCAGGTTAATCCATTCATTGACGAAAGATTTGACCCAAAGATATTACTCTCTAATAGAAAAATAATAGTATGACTTTTAGAGGGTAGAATATTTGGGAGAAAATAGTAATTTTCACTTGGTACTAATCATTAGTAGTGTATGAAATTTTGAGGCTTAAATACATTTTAAACCTTAAAATTTTTCACTTTTTTACTTTAAATTTCAATGTTAACTTTGAAACATTGAACCTTAATGTCTCTATATTTTTATAAATAAAATATTTTGGTTACTGAATTAAACATTTTTTACCGGAATAAGTCATGTAACTCAAAATAAAGGGTAATTAAGTCTTTTAAAGGTCTATATCATTTATATTGGCTTTGATTTTTTTATATTTTCTCTTTTATCACACACTAATCACGTGACTAAAATTTTTTGTGCTTTTAAAGATATTTAAGGTCTTCTATCAATTCAGAAAATTAAGTCTTTTAACGGTATATATTTTTTATGTTGGATTAAATTTTTTCTATTTTTTTTCATCATCACACACTAATCACGTGCCTATATTTTTTTGTGTTTTCAAATATATTTTGGAGAAAAATTATTCAAAATACTCTCATTCGGATCAATTATTACTCGTCAGTGGCCATAAGGTTTAATTTATAAAAATTTAAAGACATTAAAGTTCAATGTCATAAAGTTAAAATATCAAGATTTAAGTTGTAAAAATTAAAAAAACTTGAAGGTCTAAAGTGTATTTAAACTAAATTTTGAAGGAGATCATAGTTAATTAGTACTACTAATTCAAAGCACAGGTCGGTCTTTTCTTGACAAAGTTTATATGGAAGTAGCTCCGATGGTCCTTAGCTATATGAAGGAAGCCTATAGCCTATAGGTTTAGTCAATTTGCAATAAAAGAGATAATTGTAATTTATATATGTCTGTCTATTCTTGACAAGTTTATATGGAAGTAGCTCTGATGGTCCTAAGCTATTTGAAGGTTGCCTATAGGTTTAGTCAATTGCAATGAAAGAGAAATATTGTAATTTATATACTAACGACCTTGACAGTTAGTTGTGCTCAAGAGTACCCCGACATATATCCTTATCATTCAACATAAGTATTTATTATTAATAAAGTATCATGATTCTAATATCGATCGTGTGTATATATTGACAGTATATAAAACTTTAATTTTTATGTAAATAAGTTACATTTTGTGTATAAATATTTGCAACTCTTTTGCCATGCAACTTGCTGCAACTTATTTACCTAATAAATTAATTAAATGTGTAATCCTTAATCATGGTTTCAATTTAAAACAAAAATTCTAATAATTTTGATGTAGTAGTAATTCATCTTTAATTATTGATTACTGTTGTTTTTGGCGACGGATTTATTGGTCGGGGAATCACCTTCAGAAACACCGCCGGCGGTGAGAACCACCAGGCGATAGCGCTCCGGTCCAGCTCCGATCTCTCAGTATTCTATCAATGCAGCTTTGAAGGGTACCAAGTCACCCTCAATGTCCATTCCCAAAGACAATTCTACAGAGATTGTGACATTTACGGAACAGTCGATTTCATTTTCGAAAATGTCGTTGTTGTCCTCCAAAATTGTAGCATAAAACCCCGAAAACTCCCAAATGGTACGAACACCATAACCGCCCAAGGCCGAACCGACCCGAATGAAAATACTGGAATTATTATCCACAATTGTTGGGTTACACCGGCTCTTAAATCGGTTCAGAGTTCAGTCAAAACTTATCTGGGAAGGCCTTGGAAAGAATATTCGCGAACAGTTTTTATGAAAGCTTTTCTTGATGGATTTATCCGACCCGAAGGTTGGTTGCCTTGGAGTGGTAATTTTGCCCTAAATACTTTGTTTTATGCGGAGTATTCGAATACGGGTCAAATGGCGTGGATACCGGGTTATCACTAGAGCGACGGATGTGGCTAAATTCACCGTTGGGAATTTTATTGTCGGCAATTCGTGGTTGCCGGCCACCAATGTGCCTTTCACTTCTGGCCTTTGATTATTTTTAATGAAAGTTGGTTAATTAAATTATTTCTTGTAAAATGTTGAAATACGTGGTGTTAATTTATTTGATTATCTAACTGTCAATATATAATGTTGTATTGTTTTATACTTTTATGTAATAGAGGCTAGGAGTTATTATTTTGGGAGAGATGTATACCATGACAGGAATATTGAAAATGATGAGTATAAATCATACTTTGTTTCATTTTTATTACACCGATTTTTTTAATCTAATACTCCCTCCGTTTTAAAAATATAAGATTATTATTGACTTTTAAAAATCAACTTAAGATATTAAAAAATATTTATATTTTAAGTTGACTTCTAAAAATTAATAATAATCTTATAATTTAAAACTATTTGGTTGTAGCTAGCTTAGGGACCATAATAGATCATAGTCTCATAATTTTGTCCCTAAGGAATTGGTGCACCCTAATTAAATTTTTACAGTTGATTAGGATGGTTATATGTTTGACAAACTGATCAGAAAAGTTGGAGAGAGAGAGATTATTATTTGTTATTACCATTATGTTCTAGTAATTTTGTTAGCTTAATAGCTCATGAAATGTTCTGATAGAGTTCTGAGATTATTTCTTTTGAACAATTATTGGTTAACAGCTTTGATGAGATTTCATGAACAAGGACTTCAACAAGTCAACTTAGCTTACTACTCTCTTGGAACTCTGGTTCCCTCTTGCCGCGCGGTGGCTTTTTGGTGGTTTTGGAGAGCTGTTTTGGTGTTGTTGGTGCATAAATTGGTGGTTAGTGGTGCTCAATCATGTGATTATTAGGAGGCAAAAAAATCCCTAAATTTCCTCCATTGTTTCCTCTTAAATTGAAGGTTAGTCCCAACTCCCAATTAATTTAATAGCTTTAATTTGTATGTGATATATAAACCAACGAGTGAATGAAAAACTTTATTTGAGAAAGCAAAATTGATAGCGCTAGTTGGCCAAATTCAATTTGAGCAAACATCATTGATGGTGCTAGTTGGTCACTTTAATATTGATGCCTTGTTGACATGAATGGAGCAGTTATACATATGTCTATTCGCATGAATGGAGCAATTATATGTCTATTTTCTCCCTTATTATCAAGGTTTGTATGATTTTAATTGGGTTTTGTTGGATCTGTTATAATTGGGTTTTTTTTTCCTTTCAAAATTGGTATAAATTACTTAATGTAATTTGAAGGATAGTTGTTTTTTTCTAATATTATAATTATGAGAACTCATATCTAGGAGTGAGCATTTGGTTATAACCGAACCGAATAAGCTAATTCGGTTATAACCGAAAACTGAAACTGCACTATTTAGACTATCCGAATAAAAAACCGAATTACAAAATAACCGAATAACCGAATACCGAAATACCGAAATTACTATTCGGTTATTTCGGTATATAACCGAAATTGTACACCATTTTCACCAATTTTCATGAACAGAGTACTAAATTTTTTGAAACTTATAGATGAACAGAGTACTATTTGTTGCACTTTATAGATGAACAGAGTCCTTAATTATAGATGAACAGAGTACTACTTTTAAAACTTATAGATGAATTGAAAAAGTGCGGGGCCCAACACATGCAAACCCATATCAGATTTAAAAGCTTGCAAAACCAAATCTTCATTTGAGGAGCTATCAAGGTCAAAAGGATTAAAATCAGTCCCTTTCAAACTAGAAAGAGTTGAATTGAAGTTAGTTCTAGATGAATCAAGAGATGAAATCAAACCTTTGCCAAAAGATCCACGGACCGTAACAGATCTGGCCTTCTTGGAAGAGGATTTAGAACCAGAATTTGATTTCTTTTGTTTTCCCATGATAATAAAGAAAACAAAAAGAAAGAACACCAGATTTCGCCCAAATCAGATTGGAACAAAAAATGAAAGCCTTGCAAGGATAGAATTAATCACTAAATGAAAGCCTTACAAGATTAGAGTGGAACAACAAGGGATGGAACCCCGACAGACATAAATTTAAATCATAAGATCATAAATGAGGAGAAGAAAGCTAGAAAGAAGGAGGAGCTTCTCTCTCTAGCCATCTCTCGGGAAACCTTGTCTGAGTAGTCTTAGTCTGCGGTTTAAAATTATTGTTTTCAATTAATAAGTTCGGTTATTCGGGTATCCGAATAGACCGATTTTCATAACTAGACCCGAAACCGAATACCGAATAAAAAATTGTATATAACCGAATTTAGCAAAAAAATTGAATAACCGAAATAATTCGGTTAAAAAAATTCGATTTTGTTCAATTATTTGGTTTTATCCGTTTTTTGCTCACCCCTACTCATATCTTACATTGTTGTTTTGTTTAGATCCGCTGTGATTGGGATATTTGAACTTAGATACTAAGATATTTTCAAAACTCGGTAGCAAAAAATTGCTTTATTTATATTGCCTTTGGATTCTTTATTGTTTTGAGTGAAATGCATTGTTTTGATTTATAATTGTGACTTTGCGAGGCTTGTTAGTTGCCTATTGAGGGTTAATTTATTTTCCACGAAAATTTCGTTGAAAATATAAAAAAAATAAACAAATCAATACTTAACCATTAAAAGTAAACTAGGACTTAGTTTGCCTCTAAAAAAAAGAAAAGCTAAGTAGCATTTATTTAGTTTGGTACTCCTAAAATAAAATAAAAGTATAAATATAAAATAAAATAAAATTACAAATAATATAATAAAAATAAAAATAGTAAAATAAAAGTATAAATAATATAATGTAATATAAAATAATATAGCTTAATAAAATAAAATAAAAGTACAAATAATATAATATAATATAATAAAAGTATAAATTGTAAAATAAAAATATAAATAATAATATTATTGCCTACTCGTGTTACCCTACTAAAATCAACTAAGTAGCATTTACTTAATTAGTTTCTTACTAATAATATAAGATAAGATAAGATAAGATAAGATAATATATTATACTACCATATAAAATAAAAAAATAAAATAACATAACATATTAAATAATATAATATACTATTATATTATATAACAAAATAAAATAAAATAATATAGCATAAATGACATAAAATAAAATAATATAAAATAAAACAAATTAATAAAAATAACTGAAATAAAATAAAATAAATAAAAATAAAATAAATAGAAAAAAAATATATTAAAACAAAATAAATTAATTAAAATAAAATAAAATACTAAAACTAAATTGTATAGGATAATAAAATAATATTAACTAATTTAAGTTACATTTGCTTGGTTACTACAACTAAAATAAACTGAATACATGTGCATGTAGTTTGGTTAGAAGCTTAAAAACTCGTTCGACATTCACTCATTAGGAGTGAGTGCCGAATAGTCCCTAGTCTGGGACTGTTCTTAATATTATGTCTCTCGCTTAGGTCGGTACGAATAATTTGAGTATGTCTTTTTTATTTTGAGGATTTTTCAGCTGGTATCTTTATATGTTTTCTGAGTGCAACTCTTTTGCTATGCAACTTGCTACAACTTATTTACCTAATAAATTAATTAAATGTGTAATCCTAATTATGGTTTCAATTTAAAACAAAAAATTCTAATAATTTTGACGTAGTAGTAATTCATCTTTAATTATTGATTGCAGCTGTTGTTGGCGACGGATTTATTGGTCGGGGAATCACCTTCAGAAACACCGCCAGCGGTGAGAACCGCCAGGCGGTTGCGCTCCGATCCGGCTTGGCTCCGATCTTTCAGTATTTTATCAATGCAGTTTTGAAGGGTACCAAGACACCCTCAATGTCCATTCCCAAAGACAATTCTACAGAGATTGTGACATTTACGGAACAGTGGATTTCATTTTCGAAAATGTCGTTGTTGTCCTCCAAAATTGTAGCATAAAACCCCGAAAACCCCCAAATGGTACCAACACCACCATAACCACCCAAGGCCGAACCGACCCGAATGAAAATACTGGAATTATTATCCAAAATTGTCGAGTTACACCGGCTCTTAAATCGGTTCAAAGTTCAGTCAAAACTTATCTCGGAAGGCCTTGGAAACAATATTTGCGAACCGCTTTTATGAAAGCTTTTCTTGATGGATTTATCCGACCTGAAGGTTGAATGCCTTGGAGTGGTAATTTTGCCCTAAATACTTTGTTTTATGCCGAGTATTCGAATACGGGTCAAATGGCATGGATACCGGGTTATCACTAGAGCGACGGATGTGGCTAAATTCACCGTCGGGAATTTTATTGTCGGGAATTCGTGGTTGCCGGCCACCAATGTGCCTTCCACTTCTGTCCGTTGATTATTTTTGATGAAATTTCGCTAATTAAATTGTTTCCTGTAAAATGTTGAAATACGTGGTGTTAATTTATTTGATTAGCTAACTGTTAATATATAACGTTGTATTGTTTTACACTTTTATGTAATAGAGGGGTTATTATTTTGAGAGAGATGTACCATGACAGGAATATTGAAAATGATGAATATAAGTTTCATTTTTATTACACTAATTTTTTAATATTCCCTCGGTTTTAAAAATATAAAATTATTATTAATTTTTGAAAGTCAACTTAAAATATCAAAAAATATTTATGTTTTAAGTTGACTTCTAAAAGTTAATAATAATCTTATAATTAAAAGTGAGAAAGTATTTGATTGTAGCTAGCATAGTCTCATAATTTTGTCCCTAAGGAATTGGGGCACCCTAATTAAATTTTTACAATTAATTAGGATGGTTACATATGTTTGACAAACTGATCAGAAAAGTTGGAGAGAGAGAGACTATTTATAGGGTACAAGAGACTTATCTATATGCTTTCATACATGAACTAGAACATGAATTTAATTTAATAAATTAATGTATGTATATCAATACTAATATTTATGTATTAATACAAATGTATCTTAAAATACCAATGCATGTATCAAGAAATACTAGAACTCATTCATGGATCTAGCTTACTTCCAACACTACCAATAGACCACCTACCTTTCGCATGTAACTACAATTATATCTACTTTAATCAGTTAATCTAATTGGATATTAGCCATCACTTGATACAATTATTGGTGTCCAGGGACTTGGTAAAAAATTACATACCATCTCCTTACTTTGGCTATCTGCACAAATTTAAAGGAATATAACTACAAAGATGAGTTTATTTGTTGTAGTATAGCTGTTTCTGAATGTTCTTGTTTGCTCTATTTCTATCTTTGCAGATGAAATTTTCAGCAAGATGGGGGAAAAGTATAGCCTCTTATACCTTCCTTAAATTATGTCAAATTTATATTGTGTCTTGCTATTATAAGGATGTATGTGACCACCTCTGTCCAGGATTGCAAGATTACTAGGAAGGCTACTTGCATACCTAGTAAGATAATCAATTTTTTTTGACATACATGCCTGCTTCTGAAAATATATATTAAAAAAAAAAACAAACGAATTGCTCTTAATTATCATATGGATTTCAAGCAGGCCAGGAAGAAAGCATGGTAAATCGAAGTTTTACTGTGGGAATAAATGAAGACGCCGACACAGTTCTTATGGTAGCGAATGAGTTTCAGTGATTCAGTCTACCTCAATCTTTACTTCGTTCAAAGCGGTGATAGAGAAACTCGGCCGGCATTGATAGGAAAGATGATAATGGGTGCACGTTAGATGGCAATTGGTGCGATGTTAGTTGTCAGGGGTGGTGAGGATGTAGATAGTGATGTATATGTTTGATTTTCAAAAAGTTTTTTTGGACTAATTTTTATATTTCAAGACAACTTGTATTAATTAATGTTCTAAAATGATATTTGTGGTATCATTATTGTGTTTTAATATTATTGTTCTTTTTAAAAAATTTGTTTGTAAAATTTCTTTGGGTGTAACATTCAAAAAGTACAAAATTATGCAAAATATAAATAATAGTGTAATTTTGAGACGGAATAGAGACGGTTATGGATCGTGTCAAAAATATTTTTTAATGTCAAAAATAGCCTTCAAAATTTAGAGATGGATTATATCCGTTTCAAACAAGTAATTATTATCTATAGAATTAGACGGATTTGAGACAGAAAAATCGGTCTCTAATTTTAGAGACGGAGGCCTCAAATTTAATTTGAAACCGATGTTTGATATTTTGAGACGGAATAATCGTCTCAGATGCCCGATTTTCTGGTAGTGAAATAGGTCTCAAAAGACATGATATTACCATGCAGAGCCAATCACATAAGATTTATCCAACCAATGTTATAGTGACACGTCATTTAAAATACTTTTTAAGACCAAAAATTTGAGTCCCTTAATATCACCCTTTATGCATATTATGATTTGTAAATATAATTTTTCTCTAGTTTTTTCTTACCACAAATGTTAGTACTAAATTTAAGATTATATGATTCAACGGAAAAACATTCCCTCTAGGTGTGTCATAGAATAATAATCTTAACATGCATTAAAAAAAATCAAATAAAACTTTCATCATAAGATGAGAAGAATGAAATGAATAATTAAGTAAACACATGATGACTTTGACGCAGCAAATAAGTATAATACTATTTTATAATCAAACCAAACCCTAGCATGAAGTAAAATCTGTCTCCATGGGTTATTATTTGAACAGAAATAAACAGGAACCCTTCCAATCTCAAAAAAAATAATAAAAATAATAATGAAAAATAAAAAATAATAAAATAATTAGTGACACAGTAAAATTTGTTGCAAACAATTAAATACTATATATCTCTAATAGTGTCGCTAAAAGTAATATTTATTTTGTTACATATGTATTAGGAGAAATTGAAATATAGGTGTGATGGAAGTGATAGAAAGTAAAATATCTAATTAAATAAATTATTGGATGAACCCTGGCATATATAGAGAATCAAGATAAGATATAATATATATTTAGCTAGGATTTTGTGCCAACTGATTAATTTAACGAAGAGATGATCAGCCTGTCCTATTTAATTAGACCTTATCCAGCTACATCTATGATTCTATGACTGAAGAATGTAGTAATAAGTAAAATAATCCAGCAAAAAAAGTTGGTAATTTAATTAATGGACAGAATGATTGAATGGAATCAGCAGCCCTTTTGAAGGTGATGGACTCCCACCATTACATCTATCTTTTAATTTTTTTAAATATATATTATTGACACAAATATTATTTATTTGTAATATAAGCAACATAATTATTTACAATAAATTTTATTATCTTATTAATTTGCGACGAATTTATCATGTCATTAAATAATATCTATGTCATTGAATATGTACACTTATTCTCCAATTTTTCTAAATGTACATTTAACGACACAAATACATTTAGCGACGGTACCAGCAATACAATTATTTGTATTTTATTTTATTGTCACTAAATATTTGCGACGAATTTTATTATATCGCTAAATATAATATCTGTGACGCTAAATTTATATTAAGAAAAATGAAAGATATGTACTTTATGGAACCATTACGGAGAAATCAGAAGATAGGTACAATAGAGAGATCCAAATCTGACTCTATCGATGTTAAAACTGTAAAAACATTTTGATTACTTTAGTTCAACTTAGAAATTCAAAATGATATGAATTTGCTTACATTTTCAAATCAAAATATAGTAACGAGTAGTATCTTTTAATTAATTTAAAAGTTGTAGTTGTTTGTTCTAAACTAAATAAATTCATATCTATTAAGAATTATTGAAAGTTTACAAGCTTATTTTAGAAGTCAAGCTATATCTCAAATAATTTTAATATGGATAGAATATTATTTAGGATTTTATCGAATAACGTTTTTATAAATACAATTTATATATATATAGAGAGAGAGAGAGAGAGAGAGTAAGGATCAGGTCCGGACTCCCGGACCCGATTAAAATGCAGACCCTATATTTTTTTTCATTTTTTTTCCAAAACAACTAATAAAAAATGTATAGTAATTTTTGGTACTGAAAATATTTCATAATACAGTGTTTTGGGTGTGATTTGGATACATATAATAAACAATGTTGTACAGTCAAACAGTGTTGTACCGACGATATTATGAACATTTTGATTACTATATAAATTACACTCAAAACACTGTATTATGAAATATTTTCAGTACCAAAAATTACTATACATTTTTTATTAGTTGTTTTGAAAAAAAAATATATATATATATATATATATATATATATATATATATATATATATATATATAAAGTTCGCATTTTAATCAGGTCCGGGAGTTAGGATCGACTCTATATATATATATGAATCATCAGTTTAAGACTTGTACATCTCACCGATACCATGGTAAAGTAATAGGTACTTGAACCCATCTTGAATATGGACCCAAACCATTGTCAACCTCACAAAATCTTAATGATGTTGTTATGGGCTTTTCTACATATCTGCTAACTTTTAAGAGCCCAATAGGTCCAAATTTAATTTCTTCAAAGCCCATATTATTCCCTAGAACTTGTAGCCCAGTGATGTTTGCAAGACGAAAATCATTCACAAAAGTTTTCCCAAAAACTATTGAGTCATGTTATGTATTGCGAGAGTTTTTTATCGAATTACAGTTGCAACGTATATTAATACATAGAATTGTGTAGGATTACAAAATTGACTCACTATATATCGTTAAAATATTACTTACTATAATTATCCACGTAACTTGTAATTAAAAAGTCGACATATAAAGTCGCAAGATATATCATTATCCAAACCTATTTTCCAAATTTTTTTCTAAAACCGAACAGGGCCTAAAGATCTGATCCTTCTGGATACCGTGGTCTGGTGAGCATGAAGTCATAGCCTGTTTGAATCTTAATTCTTAAACACTTGTTATTCTCATTTGTTTTTTTCTTCTTTCTCATCAACAACTTGCACATACTATTGGTTGAACTAAAACGAAATCCAAAAACAACAATCCTAAGCGCACGCCCCCACACACACACACACGTGTGTGTGTGTGTATATATATATATATATATATATATATATATATATATATATATATATGCGTGTGTGTGTGTTTTGGAATAATTTTTTGGTACCACGCAATCTCTAGAAGTGGAAAATGTCAATAAAAGAATACATTTTCATATTCTTCCACTATGAGTAAAGATTTTGTATAAGATAGCTAAATTACATGAAATAATATCCCAACTTAGTATGATAAAATTAACAGCTTTTTTATATATTGCGATAAAAACATATCAATTCTTATTGTGAGTAGGCACAATATAGTATAGTTTGTAAATTAATTTAAATACATTAGTTTTTGATTTGAAAAACTAAATTAATTCATTTTAATCAAAAAGTCAAATATACAATTATATATTCAAATGGAAGACATAAGAAATATATAAATCTAGTTTGAAAATTAACTTGGTCGAAGAGAAAATTTCAAAAAGAAAAATGTTTTATAATTTATACGTCAACAAATTTATCACCAAGTTAGATTGCAGCTTATGTGAAACTTTAAGTGATGAGATCAAATAAATTAAGTTGAAGCCAAATTTAATTCTCTCATATTTCTCGCATCCACACACGTCGATATTTACAATTAACATAAATTTATTCTCATATGCAACAAGACTCTTTTAAAAAAATATCAATGTGCTGGACGTATCTCAAACTTTTCTCATATGCTTCATTCTTCAATGCCCTATAACATAGGCACCTTATGATTTGGACATTTAGAATCATTTTTTGGTAATTATGTCACAAATTCTTTGAAAAGATATCAGGTAGATATGTGTTACATCTTAGTTTTAAATGAGAGATTTTTGGAAAATAAATAAACATAATTCACGCAATCATAAGAGGCTAGATTTAATGTGACATAAGGATTTGCACTTTATGATCAAGTGACTCAAGTGCCCAAATTCAACTAAACCATAGAGTAAGATTAGGACATTGAATATTTATTCAAACCCTAAAAATAAGGGCACTTTTTTTTTAATGTATCAATTCCATAGTAATGGACCATTTTCAATGTGGCCTAACCATCGACACAAATTATCACTAAGAATGTACAAAATGATTTTGCCCACCCATGTGAATGTGGGGACTATTATTTATGGATTTATGGACTCTTCTTGCTTTAAGAAAATACGCTCTTATAGATTCCCACTAAAATCTTGACAAGGACACCTATGGTGATGATTAATTTGACGGTAAATTCATCTATACGTACCTATATATCCTTTCGATTTTTAAAATATAATATTATTATTAATTTTTAAAAATTAATTATATATAATTTTAAAATTCAAAATTAAAATAAAATTATTTAATTTTTATAATATAATAATAAACATTATAAACTATCTAAAAAGTACTAATAGAAGTACTATTAATTATTAGATTTATTATCTAATAATTTAAAATAAATCATATGAATTTTAAATGAAAACTAGTGTTGACTAGTTCTTTTTAGAGGATTGTTGGTCTCTTGTTTCTTAAGTTCTAAAAGTCTTACTATAATGAAAGAAGCTGCAAGTACAAGATCAAGTCTACCGTATAAAGGGTAACCTAAAAACCTCGGTAACTAACGTTTAAATTTCGAACAATTAGTTTAAGACTTTAAGCGGTATTAGTCTATGAGAAATCTTGATATGCGTAAGCTTTCTAAATTTACAAAAATAGTTCACCGTTTTTAAAATATAAGATTATTATTGATTTTTAAAAAATAATTTATATGTTGACAAGTCTATATATGACGATAAGAAAAAATAAATTAGGATAGGATCATTATTAATCAAGTTATGTTATGTATTGCGAAAATTTTCTACTGAAATACAATTGCGACGTATATTAATATATGAAATTGAATATGATTATAAAGTTAGCTAACTATATTAAATAAATCGTTTAAATATCACCAACTATAACTATCACAAGGACATATAAAATCACAAGAACTATTACGAGATTAAAAAAATATTAAAATAAATTTATCGAGAGAGAAATTAGGAGTGAATATCACACAACCTAAACTAAAAGGAAAATGAAAAACGGGAACAAGATAGTTTTGGGATAAAATAATTAGATAAAGTTAGACCAAGTTTCTCTTTGTACAGTGTATGTTTAGTTATATAACACTTGTACCGTTTGGGACATTGACAATATTTACAAATTTAAAACAGATATTGTTTAATAGTAATTTTATGTTAAATATAACTTATTTAATTTATAAATATAATATTTGATGTTCAAATGCTACACACTAAATATTGTAAATATTACTATCGCAAACGATATAAATATTAATAATCGAACAAATTCATAATAAATAGAACTAAATTGTCTTTAACTCAAATTACAATGACTATTACGAGATTAAAAAATATTGAAAAATAAATTATTATGGACTGTTTAGCCTTTTATAAAATTTGTAGCACGTTGTCATGTGCTCGCACGTGACCAGTGACTAGCTCAAATGCGTAGACAACACGTGTCTGACAGAATTAATGAGCTGAATTTAGCTAATTAAAAGAACTGAAATCCAACCATATATCTGTATATTTACAACTATATTTTATTACACCAAACTATGAACCTATAAAACTAAAAAAACATTATTTAAAAAATAAAAAAAAAAGACCAAAAAACACTGGCTAATCAAAAATCTAAACCATCACAGTCATATTGGTGGTTTTGTTTTTGTCGTCACCAGCATGGACCGGAAACATCAACTTAGTCACTTCCACGTCAGCATTTTCCGGCTGCGATCCGGGTCTTGACATTCTCGAATTCGGAGATCCGACAAGGGATGGTGATTCCACCCGGGTGATTGTACCCGAATTCCTCCTCAGCTTCCCTCAATAGCTGACCAAAAAGTGGGTGATTAAAGTAAATCACAGGCACCAAAACCCTCCTAAAGTCTCCGTCCTTTTGACCCACGTAAACCGCCAAGTGACCTTTAGGCACCGCCGTGGGTTTCTCCTGAAACGGGTCTTCACCCATGGGTACGTAACCATGACCCGGAGCCTTGGCACAAATGGCCTTCGCCTTGGTTTTCAGGCGATTACCCCAGCTGCAGAGCTTTGAGATGGGCTTGGAGTCGAAAAATGGAACCGGGTCCAGCCGGTGGTACCTTTCCGGCGATCGGTTTCGCCGGAAAAGGGTACTGACCCGGTGTTTAAGCAAGAACCCACGAAACTTTTTCATATGCTCAGGAAAAAAAAACTCGAGGAGAGAGAAAATGATAAGAGAAACGTTTCAAGTGGAGTTTCTGACCCTTTTTTATTTTTCTAATGGAAAGAAAACGGCCAAGGATCGGCAACGGACATGGCTAAGCGGAATAGAGAGAGACAAAAATCAGAGAGAGATGTGGGTATGTTTGACATGTCCTATAGTGCTGCTAATGTTGAAGAGTTTCATTCGAAACGTTTTTTTTAGGGGTCAAAGTAGCCAGTACCAGCGGTGGCGAAACGGCGCTGTGTACAGCGGCGGAGAGATGAGGATGTGTAAAAGTAATAGGAGCGTTGTTGGTTATCGGTTGTTTATATGTGGGTTATGTATATATTATATATAGAGAGAAATAAAGAGGAAGGTGAAGGTAAAGTGGTGGAAAGAGGTCGGCACGTAAACAATATTTATAGTGAGAGAAAATTTAGGAGGGAGAAAGAGAGGGTACGGAACACCTCAGTTTCGTATTGAAAGATATGAAAAAAAATATTTGTATATAAATAATTAAATTATTAATAGTAATACTTTTAGACTTTAGTTATGAGTTTTTAGATGAGTTTGTGGTAGGCTAGGATGATCTAATAAGATACTATTGTGCTAACAGTTTAAGATTTTGTTTGAATGGATTTCATTCGATTTAGATTTGAGATTTGGTTCAATATTTGTTCCGGACTCTAGATTTAACCTGGGTAATATATAGTATCAAAACCTACTCTCAAAAGCTTGTAAGAAGATAATTATTGTGCTAGCCTTGTTTGGATGGATTTATTTAATTTAGACTTGGGATTTAACTCAATATTTATTTCGGACTCGGAATTTGATCCGAATTATTACAGTATGTGAAACTTTGAAAGGTGAGTAAAGCAACAACAAGATGATAAAGATATTATCGTGTTAACTGTTTAAGATCTTGGTTTGATAAATTTAACTCAATTCAAATTTAAAATTTGACTTGATATTTATTTTGAACTCAAAATTTGACCGAAATTATTACGGTACTTAGAAACTTTGAAAGGTGAGTAAAAGCAACGACAAGATGATAAAGGGGCTGCGGCGAGATTATAACAGAATTGTGAATGAAGAATCTATGCGGTTAAAGTAAAAGTAAAGAAATCTATGCGGTTAAAGTAAAAGTAAAGAAAAATGGATCAATTTCCTCTTGTAGATTTTATTTTACCATGCATATAGTGTGTTATTATGTGATTGGTGTTTCAAAATTTTAGTAATCTATCTACATCCACAATAATAGGCAAGTCTTTATCCACTTACTAGTATAATTTAGGAATAGTTTGAAATATGCGCAAAAACTAATATATAGAGAAAAATCATATTATTACTTTTCAATCACAAGAATTTGAAGGGAAAACTTGGAAAGAGATTAGAACATTTATTATGTAAGGTATGTATTAATTTTCATATGCAATAAACTCAAATTTAAATTATAAACAAAAAAAGAAAAAGAAAAAAATAGACGTTATCATTGAGTTAACACAATATTAGTATTAACTACTTCAACAATAGGATACTTCTCTTGTCCTAAAAATAATACTCCTTCCATCGGACAAAGATTAATTTAATTTGACTTTTTAAGTCAAATTGATTATTCTTTTAGAATAAATAATTAAATATATTTATTTAAAATTTTGAAGTCATGAACAATTGAAGTTAAAAGTAAATTTGATAGAATTTATTATGGTTATAATTTTTTCTTTTATATTAGTAATAAATAGTATAAATTTTAATTCTAAAAATAATTAATTTAATTTTAAAAATTAAACTCAATCAATTTTTATGAAACAGACGAAATAATATCAAGATTTTTCATATATGCCTTGAGCTTATCCTGACCCACTTGAGATTTGATTTTTGTTCAAAATTGACGACGAATTCTTGATTTTCCTATTTAAATTTGTGTAGGGACAAACAGAAAGAGCAAGGTGCTTCCAATAACCTCTGTAAGTGTGCCACGTGTATTCCGGTTCCCAAAATCTATTGGGTTTAATATGAGGACCAAATCCCTTGGTTTTAATGAGTTGCGGGCAGCTACTTCTCTCTTCTCCGTTGACCGTAATTGAAGTTCTCTGTTTCCTCCCTATTTCTTTATCAAAAATATTTCGAAAATTAATACTCCCTCTGTCCCAAATTAATTGTTTTTTTAGAATTTTTTTAAGTCAAATTGACTATTTTTAAAATTAATAATTAAGCATATATAAATATATTTCTAAAGTTATAAAAATTAAAATTAGTAATAAATTGTATATACATTCTTTTGGTTATAATATCTTCACCTATATGTTAGTAAAAATAGTAAAAAGATTAGTTTTAAAAATAGTCAATTTGACTTTAAAAAGTCTTAGAAATGCAATTAATTTGGGACGGGAGGAATAAATTTTAGCATGAAATTTAGTTTATGTTCACTTGATTTTTCTCAAATGTTTTTTTATGGGAGTTTTTAGTGGAATATAATTTAATTTTTGAGCTAAATTACTTAGAGGTCAAGTATATCTAGCAGTTTACAATTTAATATTTTTTATTTTCTTTGTGAACTAACGTTTTTACAGTTTCATATTTTTATTCATAACAGTAATTTGCTCTCCCTATCGCTAGAGTTCTTTCATACCATTCTATAGGCAGTCTCCGATTGTAAACTCGGGTTGACTTGCTTGAGAATCTGAAATCGCTTTTGGAGATAAGAAATAATTAGACAGAGAATTCCAAATCAATCTTGAATTTTAGTAGAGAGTCGAGCTATCCATCCTATCGTTCCCACAAACAAGCATCTTTCTCACAAGCAAGTCGCTTACTAAATTAAAAATGACTATTTTTTGACCAATATAAACTCAAAAAGTGGTCGGTTGGAGAGTAGATAAAAATATTTTTCCTCATCTTTTATTTTAGAGTAACAAACATTTATCCAAGTCTTATAGAATTTGGTAATTTATTTTTACAATAATAACAAAATCCTTTTGCAGAAAAAAGAATGAGGATAGATAAACTACTTAACTCGAACAATTTCAGGTCCTAATAGAAAGGACAATAATAAAAAGTTAAAGACATTGTTATACTAATCAAAATATGTCCCCTTGGTGCCTATTTACATCACACACACACACGAGGATCACTTTACATGTCCCAATTTTTTGTTTTCTTCCTTCTTATTTATACATAATTTGGTATTTGATTATGATAGTTTTCTGTCTTTCATTAATTCAAAGCCAAAATTATGAAGGTAGCGTACAATTATTAAAAAGAAAATTTAATTAAATTTATTAGTGGTCCGATTGTATTTTTTTTACTTGTTTTACCTTTTTGTCTCCTTTTAATTTTTCAAATCTTTCTCTATTAAAGTAAATATTGGTATCGTTTGAGAAATTAATCATCCACAGGAAGGCAAACATTTAATATATCCTACTAAAGTTTTATTTTTCTTAAAAAATTAATGTTTTAGTTTGTTGTTAGGCCTTTGGTCTTTCCACCATGCATGCCATGCATTCTCAACTAGTGTCCAACATTGACTTTGTACGAGTCAAAAAAACAATGCTAATAAAGCTTCCGTACTACTAGGGTTAGGGTACATAACTAGGTCCAATACTTTGTAGTTTGTAGGGACTAATTAAATGTTGGTCATGCATATATTTTCTATGGCCGGGGTCGCCCGGGCGGTTCTTTCGGTACGAGATACCCCTTGAAAGTGAATTGTTTATTTGGCATATATTTTTATTCTACGTTCTTTACAACTCTTAAAATCATGATTGTTATTACTATATATACAACAAAGTCAATATATGAAAATAAAATTTCAATCGTTTTAATTACTTGTGATTCAATATGAGACTTGACTATACGTGTTGCACAATTTTATTTTGTCTTTTTTCAAATTTTATGCTTTTTGTTTGTTTTAAATTTTATGCAAAAAACCGGTAAAAATTAATATAGTTTACTCCACTAGTACGTGGATTATATAATACTCTTAACCTAAAAATTTCCCAAAGTTTTGCAAAGAAATTAAACAAGTTTAACAATTATATTATTTGGTTATATTAAAGGTACCAAAATATGGTATTTAAGTCCGGAAGAAAATTTTGAAAAAAATTAGAACATCATCTACCTACACCTAATTAAACTATGGTAGTGATTAGTGTCCTAGCATATATGAACTACCATGACTTTTCATATTTGTGTAAAATTCAAAATTTGTGTACAATTTATGCATTCATGTATCACATGATTCGTGGATGAGATCTTAGCTTAGTAATTAAAATTGAGGTACTGTGATCTTTAGATTTCAGATTCGATTCTCACTTCGAGTAAGTTTATTTTTTTCTCTTTTATTGAATGTATTGATTTTTGATATTGAATTAATGATGATGTACTTGATATTAAGAATTTTGAAAAAAATTAGAACATCGTCTACCTACACCTAATTAAACTATGGTAGTGATTAGTGTCCTAGCATATATGAACTACCACGACTTTTCATATTTGTGTAAAATTCAAATTTTGGTCATTCTTCTAAGGTATGGTTTATTTCCATATCATAATCAATGCATTCATGTATCACCTGATTCTTAACTTAGTGATTAAGATTGAGGTATTGTGATCTTTAGATTTTAAGTTCGATTCTTATTTCGAGTGAATTTATTTATTTATTTATATGAGATTTGCTTGTGAGTTTATTATATTGTATTCCTAAAAAGTGAAGCTTTCAAAAAATATATGCTCAAATATGATTAATTATAAATTTAGGTGTTTCAAATTCATTGTTTTCACTATTTCATCGATAAACTCAATATTAAACTCATTGTGATTATCAAAACCATCGATCATAAAACTATTCACTTTAATCCCGCGGTTGACAAATGATTTGCATTTTAAATAAAAAAAGTTAAGAAATATTGGTATATACTCCCTCCGTCCCAGGATAAAAGTCCTGCTTGACTTTTTGCGCATATTAAGAAAAAGGATAAAATGACAAAATTGTCCATATTTAAATTCTCATTAGTTACATAGTTTTTTGCACATGGGTAGTGATGCTCCATAAATATGCATAGGAAATATAAATATGACAATTAATACTAAGGGTATTATGGACAAATTATTATAAAAAATACATTATTTAAGGTAAGTAGACTTTTAACTTGGGACTACCTAAAATAGTAATAAAGACTTTTATCCTGGGACGGAGGGAGTATTAATAAAAAATTTGGAATTTTACTTTATTAGTGGTGGCATCCCATTCTCTGTCTCTTTTTTTCCTTCTCTCTCCATCTCCTTTGATTTTTCAAATTTTATATAATTATATAATAAAATAGTTATTAGTGCCACTGGATAAAATAATCAACCACTTGAAGACAAATTTAAATATATCTTAACAAATCTTTTTAACTTTTTCTAGTGTACGTCTTTTAATTAGTTTATTGTTTGGCCTTTTCTCGATTCTCAACTGGTGACCAACATTGTCATTGTACTAGGCCTAAGGGATTCCGTACACCAGGTGTACATAATCTACGGTCAATACTTTGTATGACTATTAATGTGGGACCCACTGCCAATTATTTTGACCATGGTAATGTTTGTGGGACCATGCCACGTTGGTACATGAAGGTACGTGATAATACAGCTCTGTATTTTGTGAAGTGGTGGGCCGGGCGGTCATATATTCCGGTGGAGTATCCATCTTTTTCTTTATTGACCCAATCTCATATATCCTCTTAATTAATTATAAAAAAAGCATTGAATCAGATAAAAAGGAGAAAACATGATTATGAAGAATCAAAATTTATCATCCCAACTTTGAAAAATCTTCCACAAACTTTGGCAAAACAAAGTTAATTCTAACAATTCGGATCAAATCTTGAGTCTGAATCAAATCATAAATCATAAAGCTTAATGCACGTTCTCGATAATCTTTTTTTGAGTAATTTTAATCCATCCAAATTCACCCAAAAAAGATCATAACTGAAAGTATTAATGTAGCAGTTTTAAGTCTTTATATACACATTTAAATATTTTATATGTTACGATGTGGAACTGTAATATTATTTTAATGGACAAATATTTCATTTAATTATCAATTATTTTCTTCTTCTTTTTTTAGCACAACGTGCCTTTTAGTACCCTAAATTAATTAGTGTAAGTTGAATAAATTTCATATTTAAACATAAAAGATAAAAGTCGTCGAGATATTTATTATTCTCTTTTTTTTCGATAGAAAAAAACCCGTTCTTGATTCATGAAAAAAGAATCTAATCAATACCTTATATATAAAAGTAGGGAAGGAAATAAATTAATTTGATCATTCGAATACTCATTCTAATTGATGAGTTAACTTGGATAATTATTATTATATTTGATATCTGTACAAATGAATTTGGGATGAGAAATGAGTTCTTCCACCTCTTCGATACAAATGATTTTGGAATGGGAAATGGGTTCATCCGCATCTTCCATATTCTTAAAAATATAAATGTTCTATACATTCATTTGTACAAATGAATGTATCCATGCAACTAAAATGTTTTATCTAATTATGAGTACATAAATAATTGTTCACCTTCTAACGTAAAATTTCAGTTAGCATAAATAGCACCAGTTATAGTTAGACAAATACCAAAAAAATAGAACAATTATCAACAAACCGCAATAAAATGAAATCAAGGTATGGCTCAACTCATTCAATGCTACATACAATCTTATATTTTCTATATATTCTTCCAACATACTCATAAATTAATCACATTGTTTTTTTTCATAATTAAGGTCGGTACACAAATTGAAGAAAAAACCAAAAGTGGGCTCCAAAAGAAAATTTATGATCCGTTCGATACTAGCAGTCTCATCCAATATTATTTATTATTATGTTTTTTTACTTATATTATTGTCAGTTTTTATCAGGAATAACATTTTGTGTTCACAACTTTCATGAAATTTATTGACAATTTCATTAATTATTATAATTTTTTTACATACCATTGTCACTTTCTATACAAAGTTTTATTTGCAACACAAGATTAAAATATAATTATTTTTAACATAAACAATTGTTAATAAAAGCCCGTTACGGGCTATATATTACACTAGTACTCCTAATTTAATATATATATATATATATATATATATATAGAGCTTTTCTCCTATAAGGACCTAAAGTAAGGACCTAAAGTAAGGATCAATTTTTTTATTTTTTTTTTTGCTTTTTTTTTTAGAACAACTAAAAATAAATAAATAAGTAATTATGGAACTGAAATTTTTACATAATACAGTATTTTGGGCGTGATTTGGATACATATAACAAAACATGTATGTACAGTTTTGTTATGTACAGTATACATGTTTTGTTATATGTATCCAAATCACGCCCAAAACACTGTATTATGTAAAAATTTCAGTTCCATAATTACTTATTTATTTATTTTTAGTTGTTCTAAAAAAAAAAGCAAAAAAATAAAATAAAAAAATTGGTCCTTACTTTAGGTCCTTATAGGAGAAAAGCTCTCTCTCTCTCTCTCTCTCTATATATATATATATATATATATATATATTCATGTATAAGCAGAGCTTTTATAGATTTTGCTACTCTTGGGTATAATAATTTCGCTAGTTTTCTGTTTGGAATATTTATTCTCCGTTAAAATAAAATAAAATAAAATTTAGGTGTGACAACCCTTAAAGTTGGACTATTACTACGCAAGAATGTTGTGAACTTATTGTGAGTTAATATTAACATCATATACATAATTATTTGCTAATTAATATATTTTGGTGATCAGTTAACCAAATGAATTGTTAACCTTAGTGTTTCGTATTAAAATTCAATTTGGGATATAAGGACAAAATTTGAAGAATCTTAAAATCATTTGATTAAAGAATTAATGATAAGACCCAAGTTTTGATGCATTACGGATAAGTGAGTTGCATTCTACGAAAAGTCATGCTCATGAGACGAGAGTTTATCCACAAAATAGACTTTAATATCATCTACATGCTAAAAAAAAAAAAACTGTTTTACGGATATGATTCCTCTCCATTATTAAAAATACGTATATTATTTTGATCGTTAATTACTAGTTGCATCATATTTTAAGATTTTTCTTTGATATTGATCGTACATCATATCTTGTCAATAAACATCCATCAAAATTTGTAGATGAAATAATTAGCATTCGCATTATATCTTCTTTTTTTTTTAAAAAAAAGAAAATTTTAAGCAATATATATTAATTGCTTAATGTTTAGTTTTATTATTATTAATATCTGGTTTAACCGTGTATTATTGTTCAATCTTTCTCACGTAACATGGACTTAAAAATTGTACATTAGGAAGTGTTTTCACACCATCGACCGACATTGACTCATCCCAATCTTTAGGGAAAAGATCGACAATCTCAAATTCTTTTACTCTATTCAGAAAGTCTTTTTTGCCAAACGACTTGTAAAAGGTGAGAAGGACCGTTACTCCGTCATGTATTACTATAATTTTTAACGATCCTGATATATACATGTGTATATATAAAAACTATTTCTTTCATTGTCAACTCATATATTTTCTATGAAAATGGTCATAGTTTCTCGTTTCATAAATTAACCTGCCGTTTTTCTTTTTCCATTTTTGCTTATTGGTTCATTTGATTTGACAACATTAAATATGTGCCCTTGTACCGCGGGTAGTAGAACATGCAATTGTTGACATGTTGAGTTTTTAAATAAATAAATTGAACCCTCAATCTCCGGAAAAAGTTAAGGGTATAATTTTTAATAAAACTAAATTACAAAGTTCAGTGTTTAACAACCACAAGAAGTACAAGGAAATAAGATTAAGAATTTTTCTAAGTAACACCAAACATAAGTAAAGAAAAAAAAAATAAAATACAACGATTAAGACTCGCATTTATATACGGAGAGTATGTTGGAATTTTCGGCGTGACATTCAAAAACCCTAGTAACGTGCTTAATCACACCTTCTTGCTTTGATTCAAATCTCTCTTTGATGGAACGTGATGACACTATACATAATATATACATGCACTATTTTCTTGTAAAAGTATGTAAGAGGCTCAATTTTTTATATGCCTCTAACGCTAATTTTAAGAAGAAATACTTTTATATCAGTAGCAAATTAATATAATTTGGTATGAGTTGATATATGTCTTAATTTTTTTTTTTAAACAGTTAACTTAATTTTCATGTTTGATCGAAGGGGTTAAGATTTGCATTATCAAATCTTTTATTGAGAGTCCAATATGTTTGTGAGAAGATGGGAAGATGGGCCGACGAGATTGTCGACTTTGCAAGTATTGATACAAAATGTTAGATTTTTTAAAGTATTAAACTTTGCGGCACTGTCAACGTATACATAACCGATATTAGAATCACGACACTTGATATTAATGAAGTATTTTTGTTCGACATTATTATTCTTATTTTAATAACTTTCATGATCCTAACACCTCTCATACATATATATCAATATATCATAGTATTTTAATTCTTTTTCAAATAAGGCTCTCATTTGAGGGAGAATTAACATGTGAACTCGAATAACAAGGATAACAAATATTGTTCCCTCCATTATACTAACAGACACATCTAGATTTTCCGAAATCAATTTGTAAAATTTTGAAATTTAAAATTGATACACATTTATTTAATTTTAGTTTAATTAAGAAATAACTTAATAAAAAGTACTATATTAATTTGTAGCATTTAAAACTTAAATAAATTTATATCAATTTTTAATTATAAAACTATATAATCGTCAAAATATATCTATACTAATTTTGAAACGATATACATTCAATCTCCAAGTGGATTTGATCTGAAAAATCAAAGCCTATCATTCTGTCGACATAGTCGGCTATAAATTAGAATATAACAAACCACAAAAGGGTTTATATATTTTATATACTATCGGGCTAGCAAGTAGCAACTACTATTTGCTTTCATTACTTAATGCTTAATAATGACTAATGATATTTACCGGCAACTACCCTAGAAAAAAAACACATTTTTTTAATTGTTAATACTATATACGTACAGTCAATGCCTATCTCTATAATTTATTCATTCAATTTATTTAATTTGATTATTTTCCTCTTAAGCATGCATATAACCCTAGCTACTTGAATCTATTACTTGTGCATTTCGCATCATCTCCACTGCATGCAGACTAAATAAAGAAAATGATGGATTTCTAATCAGAAATATGATTTCTATTTATGCATGATTACATTAGAAAAACAAAATAATCAAGGTAGTGGGCCCTCTTATATATTGACTACAGCTTAATTACCCCCAATAATCTATGTAATTAGGAATTGTTGAAGATGAATTATTCAGATTTGGATGCGGCTTGTTCTTTCGTTGCTTGTGTTGAAGAACGGTCTGAATCTGCGTATTCTATTATTATTTTGAGGATATGACTGTATTTCAAGGATTTATTTGATATCTACTAGCGTTGTTGCTACAATTGACCATTTTTTTTTTGATTATCTGTTATTTAATTTGAAAGAATTACTATTTAATTTTTTTTTAATCCTTTCAAAAACTTAAAACGAAAAAATATTTCTCCAATCACCCTCAATAGAACTCTCAGTGACACAGTTAACAATCTTATGAGCCATGCCATTATAATTTCTTCTCACAAATAAAAATTGAAATCGTTCTTACTGCAATTTATTCATGGATGGTGAAAGGGGCTTGAATGGAAGATTGATTTAGTTTGGAGCCTCAAGAGCACCTGAATTAGTAGGCAGCATGAATGTTGGGCTTAAGGATTGGACCTTGGGCTAGTTGAGGCTTAATAACAAAGTGGGCCAGAGAAAAGTCCTGGGCTTTGTATTAAGTATATAATGACTGTTAACTTCTTCTTTTTTTTTATTAAATAAAAAGTTATCGTATCATCAGGATTAAACATTGCATTATAGGGAAACTCTATAATCCTTGGTTGAAGACTTCATATGTTTTTATTAGAACTTGTACTCAAAATTATTTTTGGGATTAAGGTGGGTGAGCTACCATCCTATAATTTTATTTTTTTTTAATTTTTTTTATAAATATTACCTAAAGTAACCTATTTATGTGAAGTGTAAGAATGTTGAAATGGCAGGAATTTGTAGATTTAGTGTCTTGCCAAATGCAGAATAATACCTTTTCGCCAAATTAGTGTACTTTAAAATGCCCTAATTTAGACAGGATGATTAAGTTTTCAATTTTCTAGTTAATATACCATGAATTCAGGTTTGCAATAAGACAGATTTTAGCCCAATGATCTAAGCCCATTTGTCACTTGGGTCCAACAGTCAATGGGATCTCCCTTCAATATATATATATATATAATCCGGATCTTAAGCATACTCTCTTAAATGACATACCAAGCATACCCCCTTTAGCGACGGACCAAACCGTCGTCTGATCCGTCGCTAAAGGGGATATGCTTGGTATGTCATTTAAGAGGGTATGCTTAAGATCCGTTCTCTATATATGTGTGTGTGTGTGTGGAGGGGGCAAAAATATAGTTACACAGTTGTGTACTGCACAGTAGGCTATGACACCCGTCGCTATAACCCAGAATATTTATGACGGCGGATGAACCGTCGCTATAGCCCAAAAAAATCGTCGTTATATCCCTACTGTGCACTACACAATAGTATACTTACATATATATATATATATATCCAACTAGGTTCTAAGACTAATAATTTTTAGACTATTTTCTTTTGTACGTTCTTCATTTTATCTTTTCTTTATTTTACACGCTACATATTATTGTGAATTTATATTTTTAAAACAAGAAAATACAGCACATTCAAGAGTTTTTATATGTTTTCACGCTCTTTTAATATCTCAAAAAATAAATCGTTATTTTTACTAGATATTTTTTATTATTATTATAATTATCTTACACTACCTTCTTTTTAAATTTTGGGTTCTTAGAAATATGAAATTCACTCGTAAGAATAATTTAGTAAAAATAATTGTATAGTGAAGGTAAATGACAACTTAACATGAGGTAGCCAGACTCGCCAGAGGCCAGTACTCCGTCTCTAATCTCTCTCTCTCTCTCCGGTCGCCATATTGTTAAAACGCAGCAAAGGCCGATCAATCAATAAGAAAGCACAGGGAAATTTGATACAAGTAACTACAGATTCCAACCGTATTAACGGAATCGAAGAAAATTGGGTAATGGCGGGGGATCCGATTTTGCAGGAGTCGGGTTGGGAGGAATTGAGGAAAGAGGCTCGTAAGATCGAAGGGGATCTCGACGTCAAGCTCAATTCCTATAATAAGCTCGGTGCTCGATTCTCCCAAGGAGGTTCAATGCTCTCTCTATATATATCTCAGTGTGGATATATATAAGTTTATACGTATATAGCTATCTCCTAGTGTATTTTATTTTAGATCTTGATATGAGTTACATTTGCAAATTCCAACGGTGTCTTAGTTTGCTCAATAGATTTGGTAATAGATTTGCCTTGATTTTCAAATTGGACTCTTAATTTAAGATATATGCAGTGTGATTTGTATATTTGGCCAATGATCATTTCTGGGAAATTTGTATTCTTTCTGTTAATTGCTGATCTGAAAGTTGAAAATAGTATACACATGTTTTTTTTATTTTATTTAAGTAGTTGCATTGTATGTTAGGCCAAGTATGAAATGTGAGCTCAGATATCAAGTTTGCCTATCTAATTTGCTAGTTAGTGGATTATATTGAGCTCCCTCCCTTTATCCCAAAACGAGGGTCAACTTTTTAAAAGAAGAAAAGTTTTGACTTTAAGTTTAACTTAACCAATCTTCAAGATCAGAACTTATTTTGATATATTAATATGATTTATACATAGATTACTGAAAGTGGAGTCCATCTCTTTTTGTGGCATCCTAAAAAGAGAAAGTGAACTCTTGTTTAGGTCGGAGGGAGTAAGTTAATAGTGTTTGGTAAATTTTGTATCAAACTTGATAAGCAATGAGATCAGTTAGGCAAGTCCCTATCTATTCTTTTTTTTTTTTTTTTTAATTCTTCACATTAAAAATAACTGATCTGACAATTAAAATTATTGCACTGTGAATTATTATTGATCTCCTATAAAGTAACAATTGTTTTGTATTCTATGAGTTCTTGGTCGAATTTGTCATTCTGCCATGCCTTCATTGATGTGCAGGAAATTTGCCATATTCGAGATCAACTTGCCCTTTTAAAAGGCCAAAATCTTTAATTTTTACTGTTTACACCAAGGCTTCACCACACCAATTTCTAGATAGTGATATACTTGATTTTAAAAGTTAAAAATTTATTTGTCTACTCATGTTATCTAAAGATGCACGGACAATCCTTATGTTTTATAGGTAAGATGAAACAGTAATATATTTTAAATGGCTGATTGCTTGCCGAAGGAATAATAATGTTAGAAAAGCCTTTCAGATGGTAACAACTTATAAAGTAATTAGATTAATAATCTGACGGTTGAGTTTGATTTATGTTTTTCAACTACAATTCATATGTACTGCAGTTTTACTGTTCAAATGTTGGCTAGTTTGGCTTAGTTTGTAGGGTTTCTGATGATTAGATTTTTGGGTTCAGGTTATGTGGATACTACTTCACCTACTGTTGGATCATGGAAATCCATGGAAATGGAGATTCAGTCATTGCTTGAGAAGTTACTTGATGTCAATGATTCTATGAGTCGATGTGCTGCATCTGCTGCACCTACTACTTCAGTCACACAGAAGCTGGCAAGGCATAGGGATATACTTCATGAGTGCACCCAGGTTTCCTCTTTGCATGTGATTCATGTATTTAAATAAATTATATAATTGTATTGATTTACACCAAATTACTATAAATCTCAAGTAGATACTGCAAATTTGCATGTCTCATGATGCAGTGATTGACATCCCTGTAGAAAATTATTTATTATTATAATTTTAATTTCTCTCTTGAATTTCATTTACCTATTTAACCAATCTTAAAATTTACATGATGCAATTGCAATCCTCACTGCTTAAGAAACTGGGATTACTGTACATGGTATAGAGTCTACAGACTTTGATATTTTTTGTCAATCAGGAATGGGCATGCTTATTCTGTGGAGAATTCTTAATACAAGACTTAGATTTTTTTTTATTACTTCTGTGTTACTGCATGTTATTTTAATATGTTTTAAGTGGAATAATAAGAAATATGCTGATACTATTTGTCCAACCTAGCAATAACTATTCGCGATAGCTATGTAGAACTTCAATTGCTATTTACTTTATCTATTTATCCCAAATGTCTCACAGTTAGTGGTAGAGGGTTTCATAATTAGTTTATTCTGTCCGCCCTGACCTTGAACCTGGCCAGATATAGCCATGCTGAACTAATATAATGTTGGTCTGCATCCTGGACCTCCTTGAGCTTGGCATTTGAAATATAGCTGAGTACACCTTTTTATGGCTTTTACATGAGGAGCCCACAATAAGTTGACTGACATCAAACACTTGCTTCAAATGCAAATGGACAGGGTTTACATTGCTCTAGGAAACCAGTTGGCTTCAGGGTCTACTAAAACAATTTTAGAAAATGGAATTTTTTTATAGGGTTTGCAGAAAGGAGTACGAGTAAACATAAGTTGGTGTTGGGGCTACTAAGGGTGAAATAAACAAAGCAGCAGAACATTGTTCTTGGTCGTTGTCTTTTGGGTGCTCTAGGGTGTTGGTTTGGTGAAGTCCTTGGACTTGTACACTAAGGTTTCAACAAAGGTTATTCAAATATGTATGCGAGACTTAGAAGGCTTTTTTGCTGCTCTTTTCATTATTAATAAAATTTTGAAGGCTCTAAAATGGATAAGGAATATGGAGAAAGTCCAAAGTATATACTTGATTCGCACAAGCATTGCATGTAGATTGCAATTACACCAAACAATTTTGTTTGCATGATATAAATTGTTGGGCTCTCCATCTAATAGCTTAAGCTTTTAGATGAGTTGGTTACTTAACATGGTATCAGAGCTCTGGGTGTGCAAAGTCTTAGGTTCAAATATTCCCGGCTGCACAATTGTCTTTATATTAATTTAATTGTGCAAATGCACTTTAATTTCTCCCTTCTCTATAAAAAGTTGCATTTGAGGGGGAGTGTTAGCAATATATGATATACATTGTTGTTGGGCCCTCCATCTAATAGCTTAAGTTTTTAGATGAGTTGGTTACTTAACAAATTTATTAGAAAGCATCATTACTGGAAAGATTCTTCCTTGCTTAGATCTGTATTGAATTGAAGCATTAAAAGGCTATGTATAGACATTAGGTATTTCTAACCCTATTACATGTTGGAATTCCTCTGGAAACTATAAAAAGTTACACTCCAGAAGCTCATAGAACTATTGTTATGGATGTCTTAGGAATTTAGACGCATCAAAGGAAACATAAATTCGATGAAGGAACATGCGGAGCTTCTCACTTCTGTTAGAGATGATATTAGTGAGTACAAGGTGCGCAAGTGTAATTTATGTTCTTTATAAATATTTCTAACAACAGTTCTTTGCCATATGTCAAAAGCTAATCAACATTTTTGCAGGCATCTGGGTCACCAAAAATGCAGATACTACGGGAGAGAGCTGCCATACATGGAAGCATATCCCATGTAAGACTTGAGTGCACTTCCTTTCAAATCTAAGTTCATATACTCTTGCAACGGGCTTGCATCTCTCTCCCTTGAGTTCCCAAGAGCATGTGTGTGTTGGGGGGGAGGGGGGAAAGCTTAAGAAAGTTTTTCAGTTCAGGTTATGCTGCAGTTCTTTTTTCTTGTTTTTTCACTCTCTTTTTGTATCTTTGCTGTGATAATTGACACTTATACATGATGACTGACATAAAGCTGTCCGGTTGAACTTCAGATTGGACCTCTTAATCATACATGAGGTTTAATTTGCAGTGAGATTAGACAGTTGGAATGGGATAAGGATGAAAACAACTGAAACGTGATAATTTGCAAATGTGGACATGAACTCAGGTGAAAAATTATAGCTTTAGCTGATGCTTGAAATATGACCAAATAATCTGAAAACTTCGAGACTAAACTTCAGTTTTAATATGCTTGCATTGGTCCTGTTAAATCTATGCTCAAATAGATCAAATGAGAACTTGGTTCCTAATTTGAGTCACTTTGTGCAAGTAATGTCATTAATTATGTTTAGATCCACTCCATCCACATAGCACTGTGTATCGGAACAATCAAAACTGGTAATCACCTTATGTTTTCAGTTTTCCATTTTCTTTCTCATCTCTCTCTCTCTCTCCTGCCCTTAGTGATCTTTCATTGTTTTTTCTTCATATGTTCATGACCGGAAGTCGGCCTTTTACTTCCAACTTTACTCTGCACTCATCTCTCCGGTTCTTCCTTGCATAAAATGATAGCAGATACCAATATTCTTTGATGCACCAAACTAGGGTGTCTCACCATATGTAATAACCTTTGTTAGCTAATAGCTAGCAAAATTCTTGTGCTGTGTTTCGATTATGTTTTGGTAAAGGTATGTATCGGGTCTAATCAAAAAATTACCGACAAAGATCTCTGCTGGACTATACTAGTAGTATTTAGGGGCTTGGCTTCTTTAACTGGTGTCCTGGGGCTGATTAATGCATATGGAAAGGTTTTGGACTAGTTCTGCAAATTGATTAGTTCAGGTGTATGTTGACACAATATCTGGACAGTGTATTAGGTTTTGACAAAGGCATGTTGCATAGGAAAAGGATTAGGGTTGCCTAACTAAGCTCTAGGCTAGAGAGTCCAAAAGCCCTGTGGCTTATTGTGATTGAGGTTATTGAAAGCCTTGTGGAATTACTGTGACTGCAGTCAAAGATTATCTAGTCAACAATGAAAATTCAAAGAAAATAGAGATCCTAGAAAACTGAATTTCTCAGGGGCCGTTAGGCATCATAGATATTGCTATCGTTGCAGCACACAGTCCCGGAAACAACTTCAATGCCATGTACTAACAAAGCAAAATACAGAACAATTCACTAAGGTATACATTCTTCAGACAGCCTTGAATCTTGATTGCCCAATATAGTAACAAAGTAAAACTTTTTGGCTAACCATGTTACTTTTTTAAAATCGTTATTATGCTCCTATACCTGGCAAAAGATTCATAAAAACTGAGATAGCTATCTTTCCCAAAGAAAAAAGAAAGAAAAGTAATAATAAAAAAACGATAAAACAAAAAGATACCAGCAAACTGCTCAAAAACAAATTAATAAAAGACGAGACTTGAGCAAGTCTTGAATATGGATCCTGCTTGCTTCCAGTAAATTTTCTTTCTTCATATGCATGTACACACTCTAAGGCCTTATATTAACATAAGTGCATGAACCTTAAATATTCCTATTTCTTTTAATGGTTTAATTTTTTCAACACATAATTCTTGAAGCAAGAGGAGCACATGCAGCTATCAGTTTTTGTGTGTTTCAGAAAATAGCTAGTTAGCAGGGAATTCTTTTCTTTTCTTAGATGTGTAGAACGTTGATGGAATACATGCAGTTTGTATCTAATATAAGATGGGAAAGTGGATGCCAAAACACAATCTCAATCATCTATCAAAAGAGTATCAGAATGATTCCAAAGACGATGGTCATACATGTTAAGGATGAATCTGTGAGATCAGATTTACCTTGTTTCCATCTTGCTTCTATTGATCCGTTCTTATCCAAAATTTGTTTTTGCATGATCTGATTCTGTATAATTGTCCAATTGGGTTTGGTTTTCTAAAGGTAAAGGGAGAACATGAATTTACTTTCTTTTTTTGACCTATAAAAAAGTTGCATTTTTCTTGACCTAATGATATCAAGGACTTCTTGATTGTGGATGTTCCCTACTTCATTCGAGAAGTTTCTTAATCATCATCCGCTTAACATTGTCAAATTGAATATGTGCACAGATGGATGAAGTTATTAGTCAAGCTCAAACTACAAGGGCAGTTTTGGGCTCTCAAAGGGCCATGTTTGGTGATGTTCAAGGGAAAGTGAAGCAACTTGGTGACAAATTTCCTATCATTCGAGGACTAATTGGTAACATTCTGAAGCCATCTCTGCTGCTTAAGTTCACTTTCTTAGAATCACTTTCCAATAAACATTGTTCCTGATTATCGCAGGTTCTATTAGAAGAAAGCGATCAAGAGACACTCTCATACTAGCTGCTGTCATTGCGGCTTGTACGTTGTTTCTTATAATATATTGGCTTTCAAAGTAAACAAAATTGTGGTTTATATGACAATCTATGATATTTCCTACAAGTTTTGCCTTCTTAGAACAAATCAAGCTCACTATTCTTTCATAGAATTTACGCTTCAGATTTCACCTGGTATCGTTTTTGCCTTTGCATGGGTAAATTGAGTAAAATGAGTAGCAGAAGAAAAGTATTTCATCAGTAAATTTCAGGTATGGTAGCATAGTGGTTGGATGATGCATCTGTAGTGTTTTACTTGTTGGGATGTCTCTTATAGGATGACAATGGCTCTAGCCCTGGGCCAGGGCCAGGGCCAGGGCCAGGGCCAGGGCCAGGGCCAGGGCCAGGGCGCGTTTTGTATATCCCACCCCCAACACGTTTGATTTTTTTTTTTTTAAAAAGGTTCCCTGTCCCCGCCTGCTGGATTTCGGTTGGCCTTGCTCTATCTGGAGGTGTTGCCGAGTACTTAATAAAGTCTTTTTTTTTTTTTTTAGTTTTGATGGTTGTATATATAATAATATCTGCAAGTCTATTATCATAATTTTATTATCATATCGTCACTATTAAATCAAAATATATAATAAATTTATAAATAAATATAAAACAAAAATGTACACGTTCTAGTCTATAGAAGTTTGCATTGTAAGGACAAATATTTACCACCTAAATGACTAGTAGATGGTTATGGATATTGTCATAATAAATATTTATTTAATGATATCTTATACTTATTTTAATAATGTTTTTAATTTTAAGTAATATTTATCACTATGATAATGTTATCTTTTTATTTCCATCATACCAACCATCTTTAAATATCCTTTTTTTGCGGAATATCCGTTAGTTAAGGAGGCTGACTTAAAATATAGAATAATGTTAGAGACACAAATTATTTTACAAACATTTTACAAACTTGCTGATGTGACACTGTTGTAGTGGGGAGGTGTTTTTTTTAACTATTACCAATACAACAGTGCCACATCAGTCAGTTTGTAAAATATTTGTAAAATAGTTTGTCTCTAGCATTACTCTAAAATATAAATATAAATGTTATGTATTACGATAAGTTTAGGTCGAATTATAATTGTAAAATTTTATCAATACATAACATTAATAAGAATAATAAGAGAGTTTTATTTATTATACATCTCTCTAAAAAAAATTATTATTACTATTTATTTACATAATTAATAATTAAAACAAATTAAATGAGACATTGGAATATATAGCTAGCTCTTACTTTGTCATGGCCCACCGGTTCCATTGGAAGAGGCAAATACCTATAATGCTATAAAGAGCCTTTTGTGGTTAGGAGTAATTAATTCCTCTTCCATTTCGTACGTACTTTTTTTCTTTATATATTAAATGATAGTAAAATTAATTAGGCAACCCTACTTATTATGTACCTCCTCAGTTTGAAATACCTCTTCCATTAAACTCCCCCATAGGGCTTAGGGCATAGGGCATGGGTATGGGGCATAGGCCATAGACTATAGTTCCATTTATCTATACCAAGTATATTTTATCTTTACTAAGTAATCAGTGCTATACGTATTGGGTATATAAATTATGTAAAATAAAATAATTTTTTTTATAAAATTCAAAAGATTAAATAAAAAGATAAAAAAAAAAAAAATTACCTCAAAAGTCCAAGAGCAATTTCAGAAAAGTCAAAAAGCTTCACCAAAATTGTTTACGCAAAGGGTCCTCGCGTGCTTTTTATATTAGATATAGATATGATTCTATGTACTCCATGCATTTTAAAATTAAAAATAGATTTGGAACCGAGTATGGGGTGGAAGAACTAGCTAGGGGAACAACAAGGGAATAGGCTTTAAATTTTTTTAATGGAAAGTATATATACTTTTCTACTCCTTCCGTTCTCAAAATAATAATTAAATATATAATTATTTTATTTTTTAAAAAATAAAATAAAGTATATAAAATAAATTGTAATTATGTCATTTAATAGTATCTATTAATATAAAATAATATAATTATTTATCACTTTATGAATCTTGTGGTATATAAAGTAAATTGTAATTATATCATTTAGTGGGATCCATTAATATAAAAAAATAAAATTATTCATCACTTTATTAATTTTGTGAGATTACTAAGAAGAAATTTAAAATTTTTTTTTTTTATTTTTTTTAATATACGTGAAATTTATATTTTGTTCATTTGTGTTTGAGGACGGTGGGAATAATTAATAGTATGGGCAGGCAGGCAGGCTGATTTACGTGAATGCAATTACTCCTGTTGTTTCTACATTTTCTGACAATTTGCATAAGATTATTATATACTCTATTCCTTTCAAAGTATAAGATTAATATTAATATTTAAAAATTAATTTGATACATTTTTTTCAACTTCAAAATTATCGTGAAATTTTGAAACTAATAAATATTATAATTAGTAGTATTTTTAAAAAATATTTATGATATTTATAATTATATTAATTTTAAATTTAAAAACGTTTCTATTGGCTTCTTATATTTCGTTCTATGAATGACAGTTTTAGTAATTTTATCATTTTATCGATCAAAACTACATCACACGATACAGCGTATGCAAGGCACTTTTCTTCCTCTTATGTAAGTTATAAGAGATTTCGAGAGCCTTTAATCTTTATGGTACATTACAACTGAAATTATATATATATAGAGAAGATTGATCTAAAACATACTTCTTAAATAGCATAACTTTTTTGAATAGCATATCTCTTTTAAATAGTATACTTTTATTAAAATTACGCCATTTTAAAGATTCTTTTAAAAAATAAAATAATATTAAAAGAGAGTGGTCTCACTTGTTTTTTTTATTTACAAAAATACTACTCACAGTCCCACTTGTTTTTTAAAAAATCTTCAAAACGACTTAATTTTAATAAAAATATGTTATTTAAGAAAGATATATTATTTAAGAGGTATGTTTTAAATTCACCGTGTGTATGTGTGTGTGTATATATATATATATATATATATATATATATGATTTCAGTTGTACACGGCACAGAAGCAAGTAGCTACTAAATGTTGTGTACTTCTTTTCATCGTTCTTAATTACCAAGTACCGTTTTAAATGATCAGCTAATAATTGAGCCAAAAATCTTTCCAACAAATTGAAACAACTTAATTAATTGCGTGATATTGCGATTGACTTGAGTCTATAAGAAAATGAATGAGCAGCATCTAGCTATGTGTAGCTGCAATAAAATATACAATTACTCAACAATCACTTTGAGGAAAAATTATATAATGATATTTGAAAACAGTAAAAATTCTAGACAAAATGAATTGTATTAACTTTCAAAAAATGACTATAAGATTTGCAAAAATTGACCCGTTAATTGATTTTCAGCGACCATTTAATTTCAGAACAATATGTATCTTTCTTGACAAGGATATATATATATATATATATATATATATATATATATATATATATATATATATATATATATATATATATATGTATGTATGTATAAGCTAATGATCCATGACATGGATTTATTATAGATCTTTATAGGGCCGGTATACACTATCTATACCATTAAAAACAAAAATGAATGGTCAAGATTAGAAACTGAAAATCAACATCCGCTACTAATAGTAACAGACGGTAAAAAAAAATTCATACCATCGGCTACTAATAGTAGCGGATGCGGGTTTGACTTGATTAATAAATGTTTAGGATTTAGCTAATCAGAATAAGGGTTTGACTTGACCAATAAATTTTTAGGGTTTATTAATTAGGGTTTAGTGTTTATTAACTAGTATTTAGGGTTTATTAATTAGAGTTTAGAGTTGATTAACTAAGATTTAGGGTTTATTAACTAGATATTAATAAGGTTAATAAACCCTAAAGTCTGGCTAATAAACCCTAAATTCTGGTTAATAAACTCTAAATTATTGTTAATAAACTCTAAACATTTATTGGTCAAACCAAACTCTTATTCTAATAAACTAAATCTTAAACATTTATTGGTAAAGCCAAACCCTTATTCCGAAAATTGATGTTCGCTACTATTAGTAGTGGACCCAAAGTATTTTTTTACCGTTCACTACTAATAGTAGCGAACGTTGATTTTCAGTTTCTAATCTTGATCGTTCCTTTTTGTTTTCAATGATATAGATGGTGTATGTCCTATAAGGATCCATAGCAAATACATAAAAAATAAAATTTTTCTTAAAAGTCTCATTTAGAAATTATCTCTAATTTTAAAATGAATAAATTATTATAAGGATAAATATGTAATAAAAATATATCTTTAGTATTTATAGATTTTATAAATAAAATTCTTTTTGTGGAACAGATTATATACGAAGGGAGTATAATCCAGTGTATATCCATCAGATGTAACTAAGGGCATGCATGAATTCTTGAATTTTTTATTGATCCAAAGCAAACCATAAATTAAGTTCATATCGTCCAAATCGCATGCACAGATATTCAAGCTGCTGCTGCTACACAAATTTAGATAGTGTGGATGTGACGCCCCCAAAATAGGTCCACACAACCCATTTTGAGTCGCCAATAATATTCCACAAAATACAAATACAAATACGAATTTTTCTATTTACAACTAATAAGTGTTGTGCAAAATACGACAACACAATACAAATACATCTTAAATTCTCAATACACTTATTGACACACTAATAATAGTGTATTGAGATACTTCTATTATCTCAGACCATTACTCCATTCCCCGACTAGTCTCCGCTACACTCTCTTTTCCTGAGGAGAACAATGGAACAAAAAAGAAAAGGGTGAACACAAATAGTCCAGTAAGAAATATCATGACTAAGATAATGAAGAATAAAATTATCTTTAGTCTTCAACAGAATTAAATCAGAGATTTAAAGATATTATAATTGTTCAATAATAACAACTGCAGCGGAACGAACAATCCATTAGAAGAGTCAAGTAGATTATAATATCTACCATCTTCTATAAGTTAAAGGATCACCACCAATATTTTATCCCTGTAACACCAATCAATAGTTCATGTATATGAACATCCAAATCAACAGTTTATATTCAACAACCTTTCTTTGCACTATGTGCCAAAGATATTTATTTGTAACATCACCGGTCATAATCATGCCAAACGCCAGTTCATCTTTGCACTACGGGCCAAAGAGAACTTTCACCATACGTCTTTATTTGTAACACCAAGAGTCATGATTATACCAATACACAGTTTGGTCAAAATCATGTCACGCCTGTTCATCTTTGCACTACGGGCCAAAGAGAACTATCACCACAATTTAAATATGAGGATGAGGATGATGACAATGATACAATGAGATTAAGGATAAGAAAAGATTATAATTTAATCAGTATCGAAGATTGACCAAATTACCAACACGATGACCAAATTGTGGAGTCAAATTCAAGAATGATATTCAAGAAATTATTTCATGATTCAACTATAACGTATAAAACAAAATAGAAAGATTCAAGTGAAAAGATATTAGATGAAGCACAAACTATTAAGGATATTCTACTAATTTTCAGGGATTTTCACCATTTAAAAATAAGGTTTTGAAAACAAACAAAGATTTCTTATCATAAATCGAGAAATGTGAAAGAAAAAGACATCCCTTAAAAGAGTACAAAAGAAATGATACGTTATACGAGTATAACAGAATATATGAAACTGCAAATGGATTTTCACCCGTCATGCGATAATCCGCGTAGACAGATTATTTCCACAAAAGATTAATAAGTAATGAATACAAAGGGTTATTCACCAGGCATGCGTCAATCCGCACAGACAGGATATATCCACAGATTAATAAGAAATGAATACAAATGGTTCTTCACCAGGTACGACACTCCGTACATACAGGTTATTCCCACAGAATAATAAAAAATGAATACAAAAGGATATTCACCAGGCATGCGTACCGCACGGACAGGTTATCCCCATAAATTAATACAAAATGAATAACAACCTTTATGAGTATAATATCACTTACGAACATGAAAGCAAATGATATTATATATGAGTATGAAAGAAATGATATTCCCTACCTTAGTTAACAAGTGACTGGATGTTACTTTCTATGAAGTTTACTAACTTCGGATAATACTACAAATACTCACAATAGCCTAGCACACTAAAAGAACTTAAGAAATTTAGAGAGAGAGAGAGGAAGGGCAATGAAGGTGTGAAAATTTCTTAAGCGAACCCTCCCTATTTGTAGAAAAATCAAAGTGAGGACATTTTAGTCTTTTTCCTAATTTTTCATGGTTTATTACACTTATACCCTTGGCATATTCTTTTAATATACTTTATACCGTAGTATATTCTTAGAATATGCTTTCACTTAGGTTTTTAACCCTAAGGTAAAATAAAAACTGAATTAACTATTTACTGATGGTATGTACTATTGAATGACATGTGGGTCCCACGAAAAAATAAAATCTGAAGAAATTATTCTACGAGAATAATTTGTGGGCCCCACCGATCAAATAGTTATGGGTCCCACGGAATGAAGTGTGGGTCCCACCGAAATATAAGTTAACTTACAACAAACGCTTCAGGTATTTTTAATCAACACTATTTCATACTTTCAACAATTATTCACCGTTAATATTATAGACTTATAATATTGACAACCAGATCATTCCCAGGAAAAAGTGGGCCTTCCGTATAAACGGCACGCAATTAAATAACTTTTTTCCTTGACAGAATTTTTAGACATTGTCAATAATGCTAAAATATCATATCAAATAATATGAGTTATAGTGTTATGACAAATAATAAAAAGTATTATGCAGATACTACTGTAACAATTTTTGAATCAAAATACTGTGCAATAGCTACTTTATCAATTATTGAATCAATAATATAAAATACTGTGCAATAGCTACTTTATCAAATATTATTGAATTAATAATATAAAATACTGTGCAGCACCGTGTGCTTATGAAATACCGCGTACTACTGTGGGATAACGCGTTTTACTGTTCTTTTTATTACCGGGTATTTCAACAGTTGCAGGTGATAATACTGTTGACAAATACTGTCGTTTTCAGTATCCGACAATGAGACCCACTATCGTTGACAATTTTGTCATTTCGGCGCTGTCGTACGGTACCGAATATAATATTCTCCGACAAAAAGAATATTCCCCGGCAAAAGGAATATTCCCCGACATACTGTTTATCAGATAATTTGCATATAACACCCTTAACTATCATTTATAACAATTAAGCACTTCATAATATTCCCCGACAAAAGGAATATTCCCCGACATTAGAAAAATAATCATAAAGAAAATAATAAATTTTTATTTCATAAAGTCGGGATCTTACAGTGGAGATCCATGAAATTGTTAGAAATGAACTAGTGGTAACATAATCGTATTCAATCTAATTAACTACTCTCTTCATTCCCAAAATTAAATATATAATTTAATTTTTGAAATTAAATAATGACGTAATCAACTTAAATTTGTATAGTATATAATAAAAACTATTAATCACAAAATTTATTTTATTCAAAATTTTTATGAGTCGTACTAATTTTGAAGTTTAGTTTAATCTCAAAAATCAAATTATATCTCTAATTTTAAAATAAATGAAGTAAAATATAACAATGATATATTATGTGTTGGGTTTATTATCCTACACTCATGTGATGGAGAACTTTTCCATGTGATGGTGTGCTAATGGAGAGACTTTCTTAGTTGGTGTGTTAATGGAGAGCCTATAAAAGAGATGCACCTTCACAATATGAAGGCACACCAAAAACTTAATAGTTCTTTCTAAGAGCAAGAGGAAGAATGAGAGTAGAGAGAAAAAGAAAGATCAAGCAATTAGTTATTTTGCTTGGGATTTCATCACATAGTTATTGTGGTGAAGTAATTTGAGTGTGTACTCAAATTAGGATATCTTTGTATTCTCTCAGTTTATTCTAGTGGATTATTCGGAGTTTGTCCCGTGATTTTTACCTCTTAATTTTAGAGAGTTTTCCACGTAAAATATTGGTGTCTCGTGTTTGGATATTTTTCATCTCATACACAATTGATAACATGTTTATCTAGGTATATTTTTGGGAGACTAATTTCTCAACAACTGGGAAGGAGATATTTCTCAATAATTGGTATCAAGAGCTATTGGTTCATACCGTTGGTGTCTAGAAAAGTGGTTCAAAAGGCAGAGCCTTTAAGAAAGGTGGTTATTTAATTAGTCACCGTTGCAAAAGCACGGAGAGACTCCCACCCGACTTACACTTACCTGGCCAACTGGTACGATCCTTTAAGAGCTAAGGTTATTTGCTCAATTTTATGGAGGAATCAGTCGGAGGCATGATTAAATTGACTTCTTCAAATTTTTCTATTTGGAAGCCCAGAATGGAGGATATCCTTTACTGCAAGGATTTGCATGATCCGTTGGAGCTCAAGGGAAAGAAACCCGCAGATAAATCTGATGGTGATTGGAAAAAGATGAACAGGAAGACTATTGGTCACATCCGACAGTGGATTGATCAAAGTGTGTTCTACCATGTTTCGCCGGAAACGGATGCTCATACTCTATGAACAACACTAGAGTCTATGTACGAGAAAAAGAATGCACAAAATAAAACTTTTGTGATTTGAAAAATTGTGAACTTGAAGTACAAAGATGGGAGCAGTGTGTCGGAGTATATGAGTGAGTTCCGAGACTTAGTGAACTAGTTGTCCACCATGAAGTTGAATCTTGATGATGAGATTCAAGCTCTTTTGCTTCTCAATTCGTTGCCAAACAGTTGGGAAACTTTGGTGGTGTCTCTAAGCAATTCAGCTCCAGAAAGAAAAATGACCATGCAAATGGTCAAGGACAGTCTTCATAATGAGGAGACAAGGCGAAATGAGCAAGGCGTAAATTTTGAGACGCATGCTCTTGTTGCAGAGAATAGGGGCAAAAGTAATTTCAGGGGATCTCACCAAGGAGTTAAAAGTCGTAGCAAAAGTAAAAATCATCGGAGCAAGTCGAAGACCAGACAAGACGATATGTATAGATGCTTCTATTGTAATAAGGAAGGTCATTACAAAAGAAATTGCAAGAGCTGGTTAGACAAGCAGAAAAATGGTGAGTAGAGAAATGCTGAGGAGAGAAGAACACTGCAGCCACAGTCGCCGAAGATGTCGTGATTCTTTCATTTGAGGAAGAAGAATGCTTGCATGTTGATGATCAGAAAGTTGATTGGGTGGTGGATACTGGTGCTTCGTATCATGCTACACCCCAAGAAGGAATTCTTCACAACTTACAAAGCTGGAGACTTTGGGTATGTGAGAATGAGAAATACTGATTAATCCAAGATCATTGGAATTAGCATTTAGATAGGTGTTGGTTGCATTATTACCTTGAGGGATGTTAGACACGTTCTTAATTTGCGTCTCAACTTGATTTCTGGTATGGCCTTTGACAGAAAAGGCTATGAGAATCACTTCGACAGTGAAAAGTGGAAGCTTACCAAGGGTTCTATGGTGATTGCAAGAGGTGCTGCTTGTTGCTCGTTATACAAGACTCATGTGAAGGTGTGTTCTAGTGAGTTGAATGCAACTGAGGATGACTCTTCGCCAAACTTATGGCATAAGAGGCTTGGCCATATGAGTGAGAAAGAGTTACAACTATTAGCAAAAAGGTCTCTCATTCCTTTTGCTAAAGGTACTGTTTTAAGCCCTTGTGATTATAGTTTGTTTGGGAAACAACATAGTTTCTTTTAATAGTTCAGCAAAAAGAAAATCAGAGTTACTAGAGAGAGTATATTCTGATGTATGTGGACCCATTGAGGTTGAGTCTTTAGGTGAAAATAGGTATTTTGTTACCTTTATTGATGATGTTTCACGGAAGGTGTGGGTATTTTTGTTGAGAACAAAAGACCAGGTATTCCAGCATTTTCAGAGGTTTCATGTTATGGTTGAAAGAGAGACTGAAAAATTATTGAAGTGCCTTCGCAGCGACAACATAAGGGAATACACTTCAAAGGAATTTGCTGATTATTGCAGTAAAAATGGCATTCGGCATGAGCAGACTGTTCTTAGTACCCCACAACATAATGGTGTGACTGAGAGAATGAACCGCACTATTGTTCAGAGAGTACGATGCATGCTGATTTTGGAGTGAAACTGTTCGTACTGCTTGCTATCTAATTAATAGATCTCCATCAGCATCTTTGAATTTTCAGATTCCAGAGGAGATTTGAAGTGGTAAGGATGTGTCATATTCTTACTTGAGGATATTTTGGTGCAAAGTTTTTGCACATATCCCCAAGGAACAAAGATCGAAGCTTGATGACAAGTCTACTCCATGTGTTTTTGTTGGCTATGGAGATGCTGAGTTTGGATACCGGTTTTGGGATCCAGTGCAGAGGAAATTATTCAGAAACAGAGATGTGGTGTTTCATAAGCACCAGAATTATGAGGAATTTGATAATGTTTCACAGCCTAGAGATACTAGAGTTCCAGACCTCAGCGAAGTTCCTTCACCATTACAGAATGCCACAGTTGGAGAAGGAGGTCAGAATGAAGATATGACTGATACAGATTTGCACGATGGTGATGGGTCAGATGCAGAGAGTGTTGATCAAGGGGAACAACTTGATATTGAAGAACCTCAGCTAAAAAGATCCACGAGAGAATGTGTGCCATCAGTCAGGTATCCTTTATTTGAATATCTTTTAGTTGTTGAGGAGGGGGAGCCAAAAAAATTTCAGGAAGTCAAGACTCATAAGGAGAAGAGCAATTGGCTGAGAGCTATGCGGGATGAGATGAATTCTTTGCACAAGAATCACACTTATGAGTTGACTACACTTTCGAAGGGCAGGAAAGCATTGAAGAATAAATGGGTGTTCAAACTTAAGAAGGATGGTGAAAAACTAGTGAAGTACAAGGCTCGACTAGTTATCAAAGGTTTTGCTCAAAAGCAAGGTATTGACTTCGATTAGATTTTTTCTCCGATTGTGAAGATGACTTCTATTCGAGTGGTGTTGGGGTTAGTAGCTAGTATGGATCTTGAGCTTGAGCAACTAGATGTAAAAACTGCATTCCTTCATGGTGATTTAAAGGAGGAAATCTACATGGAGCAGCAAGAGAGATTTGAAGTTAAAGGGAAAGAGCACTTGGTTTGCAGGTTGAAGAAAAGTTTGTACGGCCTGAAACAAGCCCCAAGGCAGTGGTACATGAAATTTGATTCATTTATGGTGGATCAAGGTTATAGTAGAACAGTTGCAGATCACTGTGTGTATGTGAAAAACTTCCCAGATGGTAATTTCGTTATTCTATTGCTATATGTAGATAATATGTTGATAGTTAGGCAAGATGCTAACATGATTCACAGGCTCAAGGGTAAGTTGTTCAAGTCTTTTGATATGAAGGACTTTAATGCTAAGCTAGTTAGCACACCACTGACCGGTTATATTAAGTTAACGAAGAGTATGTGTTCTTCTACTAAGGAAGGGAGAGATGCTATAACAGCAGTTCTCTACTCTTCTGCTGTAGGGAGTCTTATGTATGCGATGGTTTGTACGCGGCCAGATATTGCTCATGCAGTTGGCGTTGTGAGCAGGTATTTGTCAAATCCTGGTAGAGAACATTGGAAAGCAGTTAAGTGGATTCTTAGATACTTGAAAGCTACTTCCAGTTTGTGTTTAGGTTTTGGTGATTCTAGTCCAGTCTTGGAGGGCTTTATAAATGCAGACATGGCTGATTCTGAAGAGAAAAAGTTTACTTCGGGGTATTTGTTTACTTTTGCAGGGGAAGCTGTATCATGGCAGTCCAAGTTACAAAAGTTTGTTGTTCTGTCTACAACTGAGTCAGAATACATTGCCGCTACGGAAGCAAGCAATGAAATGTTATGGTTGAAACGATTTCTCCAAGAGTTAAGTTTGACACGGGATGATTATGTGATTTATTGTGATAGTCAGAGTGCAATTGACTTGACCAAGAACGCCACGTATCATAGTCGCACCAAGCATATTGATGTTCGTTATCACTGGCTTCGAGAAGTGATGGAAAAAGAATTGATGAAAGTGAAGAAAGTTCATACTGATGAAAACCCCTCAGACATGTTGACAAAAGTTGTGACTCGTGATAAGCAAGAATTTTGCAAGGAGTTGGTCGGGATGAACTCTAAGTGACTAGGTCACGGTAACTATCTCCTCTCATGGGTTCGGAGGGGGAGATTGTTGGGTTTATTGTCCTACCCCCACGTGATGGAGAACTTTTTCATGTGATGGTGTGCTAATGGAGAAACTTTTCATGTGATGGTGTGCTAATAGAGAGCCTATAAAAGGGATGCACCTTCACAATATGAAGACACACCAAAAGCTTAATAGTTCTTCTTAAGGAGCAAGAGGAAGAGTGAGAGTAGAGAGAAAGAAAGATCAAGCAATTAGTTATTTTGCTTGGGATTTCATCACATAGTTATTGTGGTGAAGTAATTTGAGTGTGTACTCAAATTAAGATATCTTTGTATTCTCTCAGTTTATTCTTGTGGATTATTCAGAGTTTGTCCCGTGATTTTTACCTCTTAGTTTTAGAGGATTTTTCACGTAAAATATTGGTGTCTCATGTTTGGATATTTTTCATCTCATACACAATTAATAACATATTTATCTCGGTATATTTGTGAGAGACTGATTTCTCAACAACTGGGAAGGAGATATTTCTCAATATTATGAATTTTATTTTAAAATTAGAAATGTATCTTTAAATTTAAAACAAAATTTCTAATCAGGAAAGAGAATAAGTTGTTATAGTATGCATGTCCTTGGAATATCTGGTGGATATTATTATACACTGGAATACTCCTTTCAGTTTTTCAGGAAAATATAAAATTTCCAGTTGATAGAAAATGGTTGAGGATCGATGTGACAGTTTTCAATTATGTTAGGGAAGTGACTGCAGCCATGGCAATGCATCATTTTCAATAAAGTTAATATTGCAACAAGATCTGCCAAATCAAAGCAAATGAAATTTAACAGGTTTAGGTCTAGCTACCTAAATTTGACAACAATTTAATTAACCAAAAAGGAGTAATAGAAAACCAAATATGTAAGGACAAGCTTTTTTTAATTTTTGCAAATTGAATCCAAAGGATCTCTGTCTTCTGCTCTCCTGACAACTATGTATTTTTCAATTTTTTTTTGTGTGTGCGACTCTGTGTGTGTGAGAGAGAGAGAGAGTCAGGGTTGAGTAGTCAAATCGGGAAAATGTAAAAGTTTGGATGCTTTTGTGTAATCTGACCATAATTATATGGTAACTTTTTTCTGTCTCCATGTTTATGAAGTTGGCAGCAAGCTGTGAGTTAGTTTGTGGCCATTTCTAATTAATGTATAAGGAGCCTTGGGGATAACTTGATAATTTGTCTGTCATAAAAATTAACACACATATATATATAGCTGTTTTCGAAAAAGGAGCTTCATTTTATTTATAAAAATATTAAAATTTACTCATTACAAAATTATTAGATCATTATTAATTTTTAAAAATTAAATTGAGATGTTTTAAACTCAAAATTGATCTAATTCATTAAAACTTATAATAGAATAAATCTTATAATTAATATAATAATTTTTAGACCTTTGACAATATTCAGTAATGAAAAGAGAAACATGTTAAAACCTACATTTTTTTGACTATTTATTTTATGTAAGGTGAGAAAATAAATTATGCTTATACATAAATATATATTGATGATATTTACTCTAATTTATTAGAAATTTTTCATAATTAATTTATGGAGTAATTATATATTGCTCAAGTGTGGAATGATATGTTGACCTAATAATGACCTCCTAACTAGAAAGAGGACTGGACTACTTCAAGTGCAAAGGTATTAAACCCTAGCCAGCTATAGGGTTTAAAGCAAACAATATAATAGTATTTTAATTAATTAGTTTGGAACCCGAGGAGGGAGTAAAAGAAAGGGGTGGGTTAGATTAGATTAGAGTAAATAGAGAGCAGCTAGCGATGAGCGTAATAAGTATGAAAAGAACAGGTGAATGAGAGATAGAGAGAGAGAGAAAATTAAGCTAATGAGTCCATGCACACGTCCCTTTCTAACTCCTCTCCCCCACCTCTGCCGCCTCTGCATGCATGCCCACCCCACCCCACCCCACCCCACCCCTCATTTACTTACTCTCTCTCCACACATCATCGGGAATGCCAACCATACATTCTCTCTCTCTCTCTCTCCATGTTGTATGTATATGTATAATACATCAACAACTTGTACAATCTATGTATGTATATCTACATGTACATGTATGAGCTTTTAACAATTAACAATTTTAAAAATTTCTATGGTTCTCTTTGGTCCCAATATAAAAGTCTAATTACTAAATTTCTTTAATTATATTTTTATGTCTCAAAAAGTCAGAGTTAGAGTTTATTAGTTTCTAAAGTGATTCATTTAAAAATTAAGACTATTAGAAAGAGACACTAAAAAATAACAATATATATCATGTTACTTAACTATGTATATTATGTTAATATTTCCCATCAAATGAAATTTTATAGGGAAAGGAGGGAGGAAAGTGTATTTGTATTCTTAAATTAATATAAAGGAAACGTGTGGTTAAGAAGATTTGAACTTAAGATTTTGCACACTTAAAAATTTTAATACCATATTAAGTAATTCATCTGAAAACTTAAGATATTAATTAAAAAGGGATAATAACATGCTAATATGAAGTTAAGAGACATTAACAATATATATCATACTACCCAACTATGTATATTATGTTAATACTCCCAATCAAATGAAATTTTATGAAGAAGGGACAAATTAAAATGTATTTATATTATTAAATTAATATATATAAAGGCAATGTGTGATCAAAAAGATTTGAACTCAAGACTTTTCACACTTAAAAGTTTTGATATCATGTTAAGTAATCAACTCATTTAAAAACTTAAGATATTAATTAAAAAGGAGTACAACATGCTAATATGAAGCTGCAATAGAAAATAGACATCATTCCCTAATTTAAATTAATGCTTTTATTATTATTATTATTATTATTATTATTGTTTTATAAGATCAAATGAACAGCCTATTGGCAAGATTTATCTTTTTATTGTACTATTACATGTTCAAATCTATATATATATATATATATATATATATATATATATATATATATATATATATATATATATATATATATATATATATATATATATTCTCCGGTCACCACAAGACACAACATAATAAAGGTAAATATCTCCCAATTTTTTTTTAGCTAGTTCTACTCCTGGCCTTTCCTCTGGATTTCCCTTATGCCTCTAAAAGTGAAATATAATAGTATAGGTTCCTGAAGAAAATATATACGTTTACTTTCTAGATCAAATAAGACTCTCATTTTGAGACAAAAAATATATACCTTAACAATAAGATTATACCCTACCTTCCATTTTTCTTAATTAAATGCGCTTACTTTGGAAGAATATCAATACAAATTAATATAAATGAATTTTATAATCAATATTAAGAACCCCACAATTACAAAATCAGTAGACTCAGTTTAGGAGTGGGTATATAATCCTCAAATAAGTAACAAAAACAAACTTACACAAAACTACTGAAAATCAAACACAAAACATAATAATCCAGAGACTCAATCTTAATCATCAGCTAACCGCATCATTAGCCCGTATCTTCCATTTTACTTTCCATCAAATTAATGTGACCTTACTTACTACTAAGTTTTAAAGCAAACAAAACAAGTTTTCTATATGGTGCATCCTTAATTACCATGCATTAAGAATGCAACTTAAACTCAACCAATTAAACAAATAATAGCAATAAAATAAAAAAGAAAATGATATTTTTAGGGGTGGAATAACCTTTTCTGCACAAATGTACAATTCTTAATACGTATGGTATTAATTGTATATAATAATACTTGCGCTGAAAATATCAAAATTAACTTAAAAAAGTGAGAATAAAAGCACCATCTTGGGTTGTTAAATCAAGGGGACTCCTATATGACTGAGTGTGTCTGTCTTTTTTTCCCCTCATTCTCTCTCATGATTCTTCATCATCAATTCCCTTCATCACTTCACTTATCTTGAAAACTCAAACAACATTCAGAAAGATCAGATCCAATTAAGTTGGTTAGTCCGCCTATCAATCAATCTTCTATAGTTTACACATATATCCCATCTATACGCTGATCAGTCACTCCCATCAATCAATCAAATCACAAAATCATTAGGGAATCATATCACCAGAGAAAAATTATAAAAATAAAATAAAAAATAATGTCCTCTTCAGCAGCCTTTTCACCGGACCACCACCCCCTCTCCCCCTCCGAGCAACTCTGTTATGTCCATTGCAACTTTTGTGACACTGTCCTAGCGGTATACACCCTTATGTTATTCCTCTTTCAAATTTAACCCCAATATTTATTTTACCTTTTCTTTTCTTCTTTGAATGAAGTTTTAGCTTCTTGATTAATTTCTTCTTATTGTTATTGTTGTTTTAGGTGAGTGTTCCTTGCTCAAGTTTGTTCAGGACTGTTACGGTTCGATGCGGACATTGCACCAACCTTTTGTCTGTAAACATGAGAGGCCTGCTTCTTCCTTCTCCTAATCAGCTTCAGCAGCTTGGTCATTCTTTCTTCTCTCCTCAAAATCTTCTGGTACATACATATAATACTACAAATTTAGGGTTTTTAGATCTCACTATATAGACTATGAAGTGTAATTTAGTTAGTTAGCCTGATTCTTTACCGTTCACACAAAAGAGTGGTTCTCGTCTCACCAGCTGTAAAATGCAGAAACTCGTATAAAGTTTTCTCCAATCAAATAGAAAATGTGAAAGCATAACATTTTTTCATCAAAAAACTTCATTTAGGAGAACATCATGCCGTATTTGATTATATATCTTCTCTCTAAAATTCTTATGCCATAACATGTAGAATTAGGGTTTTCGAGTTATGCCCTAATTAAATTGTGTGTTTTATAGGAATTGATGCCAATATATGCTTTTTGTGGTTGCTAAAAAATGTTGTTCTTGGTGATCATTTGGTTAATGTGCTTAAGGGTATATATTATATGTTTTTCTTGGACTTTTGGTAATATTTTTCAGGAGGAGATTCGAAGCTCGCCGTCGCATTTGTTGATCAATCAGCCCAACCCTAATGAATCTCTCATGCCAATTCGAGGAGTCGACGAACTTCCTAAACCTCCGGCAGCTAACAGGCGTAAGATTCTTAACATCAACCATTTCCAACAAGCATAATTAAGCAACTATTTCAAAGCTACTTTTTGTGTGCTAAAGTTTTTCTCTTTTTTTTTCACCTTAATTAGTTGCAAAGAATATGTGCAATGCATTGTGTATAAAGTTTTATGCTTTCCAAAATACAGTGGTGTGTTAGCCAATTAAGATGGTAGTAGTTTGTTACAGCTTTGAATTTGTACTTCCTGAGTTTACTCCCAAACAGAGCCTAAACAAATATTTGACTCTGGAGGAATTGATGAAAGAGTCTTTTTTAACAGTCATTTCATGTCTTTCCTTCTTCTCCATGTTTTCCACTTATGATTTGTACTACCAAAAAGGTAAACTGTAATTCCTCAACTGTGCAGTTTTAGTTGCATTATTTATCAACACTTCTTTCCTATAGTTAGGTAGCCCTTCATTTTATAAAACTGTTTTTCAAAAAGATTTTCCAGGATTTTCTTCAAATGGGTTGTATAATTTTCATTTTCTACAATATAAATGTACAATTAATTCAATTTGTTGATTAATATTAATTAGAAGTATCCCTTTTCACTTTTTTTTTTCTTTTTCTTTTTCTTTGTTTTGTTTTATTTTGTTTTCTTGTCTAATATCAACAAGTTTTAATTTCTCCCCCGGAAAATAAGATAGATAGATCCATGGATAAATGGATAGATAGATTGATAAAGATAATGATGAAGTAATGATGAATAGAAGAGAGAGAAAGAAATGGAAGGAGGTATAGCTAGAGATAATGAAAGCAGCAGAACTCCACAAAAAGTTAGCCAAGTTATATTTATTGTCTGTCTCATTTGTACTTATTTATCGGTCCATATATGTGCAGCTCCGGAGAAGAGACAGAGAGTGCCATCTGCTTACAACCGGTTCATCAAGTAACTACTTTTTTACCCTTCAAGTATATATAGGGATTAATGAAATATATTTTAATAATAATATTAGGTATGTATGTATATATGTATATGTGTACGTACGTGTATGTGTTTGTGATCACTAAACCTAAAAGGTTGTATAAAGGTTAAATTTATTTTACTTATGATTTGATTTTAGGAATGTATATATACATGGATATATGTGTGTGTGTGTGTATGACTAAACCTAATATTCAAGAATAATGCATGATTATTTACAATGAAACAATACTGCAGGGAAGAGATCCAACGTATCAAAGCTGGAAATCCTGATATAAGTCACAGGGAGGCTTTCAGTGCAGCTGCAAAAAATGTAAGATCCAGCCAAATGTTATCATATATCTATATTTTAGGGTTTCATTTGCTTTGAGTAGCTAGGGTTTTCTCTTTCTAGGTTTTACTGTATTAGCTTGTTTTTTATTTGTCGATTCACTTGTTTACATGCTTTAGTGGGCCCACTTCCCTCACATTCACTTCGGACTCACGCCTGATCAAACCGTGAAGAAACCTAATGTGTGTCAACAGGTACTTTTTCTTGTGAGCCCTGGGCTTATACTATACATATATGTATACTTTTTTAAATTTTTTTTATGAGCTCCAGGCTTCTAATGTACATAAGTATGTATATGTATATCCTGTATATATACTCCACTGTCCCAATTTGTATGTTTCAATTGAGATGACACAAACTTTTTTATAAAAAAATAAAATAAAATAATAATAATAATAATAATTTAACTATGACATTCAGTTTTGGACACCGAAAACATAATTAAGGTATGACATAAAAATTGGGACGGAAGGAGTATTTTATAATTGGTGCATAAAAATAAATGCAAGTGTGAATTAAATGTAAATGTAGGAAGGAGAGGATGTGCTGATGAAAGATGGGTTTCTTGCTGCTGCCAATCTTGGTGTTTCCCCATATTAACAAGTGGAAGCTTTTAGGGTTTCTTAATCTGATTATCTACCTTTATCATCTTCTACGGTTAGGGTTCTTGTTTTTCTGCTGTCTTAATTTCAAGTACAAGTTTCGGTTGCATTCATCGCTTTGCTATATATGAATGGTGGGATATGATGATAGAGAGGATTTTGAAGAACTCGATCTAGTAGTCGAATGTTTATGAAGTGCAACAGCTACTAGCTAATGATCTCTCTTTGAACCAAATTTGAAACTGAAGCTTTTAAAATGTTGATAACTCTTCATGTATTTTGTATGTAATCATCTATTACCTTAATTAATTAGTCATCGCTCTATGTCTCTTTTCCTAAATTTGTGCTTCATCCCTTCAACATTTTGTTCCTCAAAAATGTCACATATGCAATGTGATGCTGATGATTTAATTAATATTTATTATATTGTGTCGTTTTATTCTATCATCAAAATGAAATTGGACTCTTTCAATTTGTAGAGCAAAAAAACATTGCAAATGCAACTCTTTTTTGAAAACATTTATATATATTTCATGTTGCTAAGGAGTTAAGATTAATTATGATATGTTTCTGTGCATGTGTATGCACCAACAAGTAAGCAAGCAAGCACAATATTCATATTTATATGCATATATATGATCAAAATGGTTATAAACTTCTTGCTTAATTTCTTAGAAATTAAATTAACCTTCCCCAAGAAGTAGAAAGAATTACAGTTCAGATCCAGTACCTTTCTTTTGGTGACCACCAAATCAGAGGGAAAGGGATCCTTCATTACGACATTGAACAAGGCGCCTATCTATGTTTTATATATATATGCACATACAAAAAAAAGGCTACTATCTTATAGGTAAAGTACCCTAGACTAATCCAGTCAAGCCAATTAAGCTTTTCTCTAATCCAGTCTCATTTAATACGTAAATTCTAGGTATAGATTTTTTGTTTCATGTATACCGCTAAATTTATTAAAATTTTAATTTAATAATAATGATATGATAATGAAATTGTGACGCTAAACTCGAAAACATTGTATCATTTAATATTATCATCAAAAGAAACGAAGCTCTTTTTTTTGAAATAATTTCTGTAAAAATATGTAGGTCTCAGATACAAATGTACAAATATTTGATATTTTAAATAATTATTGAAAAAACATGTCCTAGACAAACCTTAATTTAATACATGCTTGATAAGAAAAGACAAAATAGAACTCTCAGGAATATGATTTATTCAGAAGTCCATGGTTGTGGTCCTTGTGGATGGTGCACCTTCAGGTTTACTGCAGCAGTATTACTTCATTCACTTTCTTGTTTACTGGTGTCATATCAACAATTCACTTCTGCTTTTCTATAAGCAGGATTCTAATTTTTTTAAAATTAAATATTTGAAAATCACTCTGATGATCAAATATAGTATTTAAGTCTCAAAATATTTAATTTGTTATATGTTTCATATTTTAAGATCACTGTGTAATATTCTCGCATATATATAAATTTCGTTGACGTGTGCAAGTCATGTGATACTTTTACGATCTCTCACGCGCAAAAACACGTGTAATTTATCTGATACCTTTTATATGTGAAATCCTCTTATGATTTCTCCTAAACTATTATTTTTTCGGTTTTAAAATATAAGATTATTATTGACTTTTTAAAGTCAATTTAAAATATTTTTAAACTCAAAATTAACATGAGTTTCTTTAATTTTTGTCAATATAATGATGAATATTGTAAATTAATTATCTCAATTTTAAATTTAAAAATTATTTAAATTGACTTTTAAAAATCAATAATAATCTTATAATTTGGAACGAAAAGAATACTAGCATATAGAGTAATTGTACCAAGTACTAGTGACCAAAATTGTCTTGCACGTTCTTGTCATTATTTTGTTTTCTCATGTCATGTTTCTTATATATTGGACAATATTGAACTCAGTGTCTCACTTAATTTGTTGAATTGTGCTTTTCAGATTGCTGTTAGTTTTAAAGAATCCGAAGCAAAAACATATATGGAGTATCCAACAACGTGACCGGTTATTGTCACCTTAAAGACACAAAATTCATTTACTTTTTGCTTTCATTGTTTTGTTGGAGAAGTTCTCTTCCTTTCCCTTCAGTTGATGTCCTAATACTTATATATATATATATATATATATATATATATATATATATATATATATATATGGAACTAATACATATAGAGTATATAGATATGGGTTCTCATAGACGATGTTAGATTTATAAAATAGGCTTAAGTATGATATATAAAGACATCAAATTCTCTATCTCAAAATCAATTAGTAATAATTTTCTCAAGGTATTAGATGTGTGATAAGATATGTACTCTAACACCGTTACAGATATGAGTTCTCATGGTCAATGGTAGATTTATGAAATTGGCTCAAATTTGGTATATAAAGATACAAATTAAGTTTTCTAACTCAAAACCAATTAGTAATGATTTTCTCAACGTATTAGATGTAAGACAAGATATGTACTCTAACACTTCATCTCACGTATAACCCGGTGTATTGTAGGTTGCACGTTTTCATGATTGAATAAAGAATCTCACACAAAACAAACTCAAAGAAGAATGACAATATGGCCTGAAGATCAAGTGATTACTAGTTAATAAATGGGCAAAACTTGGACTCTTAAGAAGTTGACTGCAAGTGGGTTAAGAATGAAAGACAAGAAAAGTGTTAATAAATGTTTAATTAGGTCCAATGATAGTTTAGTGGCTATTAGTTAATAAATGAGTAAAACTTTGACCTTTAAAAAGTATACTGCAAGTGGGTTAAGAATGAAAGACTAGTTAAGCTTAGCTCTTAGTTTGGCTTCTCTTGTCTATAAAATATGGACTGATCGAAATAGAAGATCTCATGGTGATAATCCCTCAGCTGCTTCGGTCATTGCTCAAGATTGTATTAAAATTATAAAATGTAAATTGTTCTCTGTAAAGAAATTTAGTACCTATATATGTTGACAAATTTCCCTATCTTAGGGTCTGGCAGCTATAATTTTCGGTTATAGCTTTTGCATCATGACCTGTCTTTGATGTGCCTGCTATAGTGGCTTCACGGGGTATACCCCTAGTTTTTGTATTCTCTCTTTTTCTATATACTCTCAATTTAGAAAAAAAAAAAGACTAGTTAATAAATCAGTAAAACTTTGACCTTTGAGAAGTAGAATGAAAGACAAGTGTCTAATTAAGTTTAAGAATAGCCTCCTCTGATACATGTTAGATTTATAAATTGTGTCCAAATCTAGTATATAAAGATATCAAGCTCTTTAACTCAAAATCAATTGGTTATAAGAAGAGTTGACTCAAGTCATTATATACTAGACATTTTTTCAATGTATTCGATGTGAGATAAGGTGTGTACTCTAACAGTCAACACATCTCTTGCCGTCTATTTGGAGCATCTAACTCGCAAATTTTTAGTAAATGACCAAAAATCTTTAATTAAAATGTAGCAGATTAAAAAACACCATACATCTATTAAGTATCAACAAGAATTTGATCAATGACTAAAGAATGAAGGATTTTCTTAATGTGTGCCCTAAGGGCACACATTATACACAGGAATCGAGAGAATATTCCCTTGATTCCTATGCATATTTCCTTGATATGTGTGTAAACGTAGAAATCAAGGGAATATGCACAGGAATCAAGGGAATATTCCTTCGATTCTTGTGTATAATGTGTGTCCTTAGGGCACATAGAAGGACCCAAGAATGAATACTAAAAGTAAATAGACTAAATTTCAAATTACACCCTAAACTTAAACCTTAAAATCGATTTGCATCTTAAATTTTATTTTGAATTAAAATGCACCCTAAACTTTGAGTTTTAATACAATTCGTACTTTCCGCACTAAAGTATAGAGTGCAGATTATTTTGATGTAGAAGATACAGAGAGTGCAAATTATTTTGAAACTCAAAATTTAGAGTGCATTTAATTCAAAATAAAATTTAAGGTTAAAGTTTAGGGTGCAAATTGGAGATTAGTCCAAATTGATAAGTATGATTATAGAAGTTATAACTTCAAAAAAAAAAAAAACACCCTGTACTCATCCATGTATCATCAACTAATTAAGTACTCACGCATTATTTTACCAGTGTTCTTCTCACTGACTATAAGAATGAATGGACGGTAAGTAAATATATACATGTAAAGATCATATTTTGAGTTTATTTTTCATATTTATATGTTATACTTGTAATTATATCAATATCAAAATATAACAAAACAAAAATTGAGTCATTTTTGTTAGTCCCGAATTAGTTAAACAGACAGTCTAAGAATTTTTATTTTTTTTTGTAACTCAACAAGTCCAGGGTTTTCTTGAGTTTTTCTATGTTTGTGTGTTATAAATTTATTTACAATTAATAGTTTCTCAAATTCATAAACCAAATACATTGTATCCCTTTATTTTTTCTTATTCTTATTTCAATGCATCCATTTAGTTCCTCTTAAGTCTATTTTCGCGAACCAAACAAGTTGTCTTTAAGATGCATACACTTACTCTCTCTTTTTTTCAATGTAAACCAAACCAATCTACTCAAGTTGGTCAAGTGCATGAATTTTTTAAGTTCTCTTATTCAAGAAATTAATGTATATGAACTCATGCTTTGCACAAGATGTCAAGTTTGTTTATAAATAAAAGAGTCCTGTTATGTATTGTGAAAATTTTCTGCTGAATTATGATTACGCGTATATTAATACATAAAATTGAATAGAATTATAAAATTGATCTACTATATCAGATCATCGTTAACATATTATCAATTATAATTATTCACGTAATTCGCATATAAAAAAACAACATATAAAATCGTAAAATATGTCATTATCCTAAATAAAATTTCAACATGTTTTAATATCGTTCCAAAAATAATTCAAAACCTGCGACTCTTAATATGACTCGATGTCAAGTAGAAAATAACTTTTTGGGTATAGAACCAGCAAAGTAATTATTAGGTTTACTCTTACAGAATTACAGGGCTTAGTCCACACAGGCCCAAAGTTGAATGGGCCGAGAATTTGGGCGTAAACTTAATGTCCAATTTGCCTCATATGCAATCTCTACTGATTGTTTGTTTTATTTTCATCCGTATTCAAATTTGCTCAAGTAGGAGACGTTTTAAACTGGATATCCAATTTACGCAACTCCAACTTTCTTCTTCTATTTTCTGTTCTCCTCCTAAGAATTTTTAAGCTCTATTTTTCTGACATTCGACACCCACCACTATCATGACATCACCCACCACCGTCACTCACTACCAGCCACCATCTCCACCACCGTCACCAACACCTTCACAGCTTCACTCACCATCATCCACCATCACCACCCCCCGTCACTCGCCACCATTCATCATCACCAACACTACAAATTAATACAATAATCTATCACCACCACCAACAAATCACAGTACCAACACTATGATATTGTCACTCGTACAAACACCAACAAGATCTACAACCACCATTCACTCCGCCACCTGATTTTGAGATAAAATCTGTTAGGTTGAAATTGAATGACAGAAAGATTTCGAAAGAGACAACCAACCGATGAGTCTCGTGTTTGAGAGATGGAGAGTCATATGCGTAATTGATTAAAATTTTAAACTTACAAACCACGTAATGTCAATATACGGTTTTAAATTTAAGAACTTATAATAACAGGACAAAAAGTGACTATTGTTTTGTTTTGAATAGGGTGGGAAACCGCAATATGAGTTGTTAGGGGTATATGCTATAACAAACTATTACAAACACACAAAGAATTAAAGAAAACAATAAAAGATTTATTTGAACAACTCAAATCTGAAAAAAAAAGTTATGAATAATAGGCAAAAGATATAATTATATTAAAGTGTGAAAAATACAATCATAAAGCTTCAAAGGCTTTACGCCCAAGTATACTGAATAAAGCTTGTGTCCTCTGTATTACTTTTATTGCTAGCATAGTTTTAAAGATATTCAGATCCAAGAGAATCCAAGGGTGATGCTCGTGGGGTTTCCCCTACAAAAATGAATGAGGCCAATGCTTCAGAGTTTAAACATTGCTCATTTAGGCACCAATTGCTTCCAAAGCGGCAAAAAGGGGTAATATTTCATTGTGGTTGTTCGAGTTTAAGCATTACTTCATTGAATTTTTAAAAAAATGAAATTGGTATACTGAAATTTTTAAAAATTGGCACGTCAAATTGGATTGCATATTTGTATATGCATATTTGTATATGCGGTAGCGAGAGAAAAAGAAACAACAAAATATTTATTGATGTGACCAATGATTTGACAACCACGTAAGAATTTAAAAAAAAAAGAATAAGTTTTGATTTTCCCTCTTCTCTAAGTTTCCTTCTTCATCTTAGTTTAATCTGGGCTGCTCTAATTTTCCATCTTCCACCATTACACAACATAGATCTATTATTTTCTTACCTATCTTTTCGATATAATCAATTTGGGTGGCTCTAATCCTCCGTCTCACCATCTTCCACCATTACACAGCATAGATCTAACATTTTCTTACCTATTTCCAAAATTTATTCATAATATTCCCTCCGTCCCAAATTAATTGCATTTCTAAGACTTTTTAAAGTCAAATTGACTATTTTTAAAACTAATCTTTTTACTATTTTTGCTAACATATAAGTGAAAATATTATAAACAAAAGAAAGTATATACAATTTATTACTAATTTCAATTTTTATAATTTTAAAAATATATTTATATATGCTTAATTATTAATTTTAAAAATAGTCAATTTGACTTTAAAAAGTCCTAGAAAAGCAATTAATTTGGGACGGAGGGAGTATTAATTTCCAAATAAGTGTAATACCCCAATCTCATAATTCACATCACCAAATCACCATAAATTTTAAGCTGCAGAATATATATGGACCCAACATCTCTTGTTAAAGTTGACCATCAATTGATAATAACTTGAGAGTTAATTCCATAATGTCCCCTGCATCCCAGCTATCTAAGCAGCAAAAATTTTTGAATCAAAGTTAAGGGTTTCGATAAATTTACCCGATAATGAGATTTTTTTGAAGAGAAATGGAAAATTAAAGTCAAGGGTTTTTTGATGATTGTAAGGATTTTTAGGCGTCTTGTTAGCTGCCTCAATCGATTCAAATCTGAGCTTCTTGTTGATTCAAATAAGTGAACAAATAATTGATTTTTTACACCATACTAAATCTCAATCACACGATTCAGCTCTGAGATCGTGCAGATCTGGGGCCTCTTGTTGGTTGCCTCGGTCACCGATTATAGGGATTTTTCGGCTGGGGACGAAGCGGAGGGGGCAGCGTACTAACGGAGGGATTGATCAAGGGCGTACTCAAGACAGCGAATCAATAGCTATTTGATAGATAGATCGGAGATGGTGAAGTTTGAAATGGGATTCGAGATGGTAAAGCGAATCAGCGTAATAATTGAAAGCTTTTTCTTTTAAAATGAGATATACTTTGAATTTAGTCTTTTAGCTATATAATAAAAATAATTAATTTTTAAAATTACAATAATAATTAATGTTCAAACAAAATTTATTCATAATATTAATTTATCACACTTGGCTGCTTATTTGGAAATCTTTTTCTTTTTAAATGCCACATAAGTAGAAAATAAACCGACATTCAATTAATTTAACAGAATGATCTGATTCAAAAATTTTAATTAATTCAATCGGTTAATTGCATATTTTTAAAGTTTAATGGTCAAATGCTCAAAATTTGGTGTTATGGCTACTAATAACTCGCTCACCAGCAGCAGTGAAAAACCTTCTGTTAAGACTCTAAAAGAGTAGCATCAAAGCATTGCGGCTAATCAGACGCAAGTAATTCCTCTCAATTTATTAAGAAATGCACTAATAAAAGCACCAGCATGCAAAGTACATTTAAAAAAACTAAATCAGGAACCACACCGCACCAGCTTCAGGGTATCCCTAAACAGTTAATAACCAGTAAGATCAAAATTAAGTGCGTGCAGAGTATAATACTTTCTGTATGCACAAATTTAAGATCCTTTATCAAGATTTTCCATGGAGGAAAGAGTGTAGTAAAACCTTCTTCTCGAGCAGCTTCACCATGGATGGTCTTCCCCAATAACCTCAATCCAGGTTGCTGGCTTCCTTTGCTTTTTGAGTCTTGGAGATTCCCGTTGTTTAGGCCGGTATTTAAGATCCTTTATCAAGATTTTCCATGGAGGAAGAGTGTAGTAAAACCTTCTTCTCGAGCAGCTTCACCATGGATGGTCTTCCCCAATAACCTCAATCCAGGTTGCTGGCTTCCTTTGCTTTTTGAGTCTTGGAGATTCCCGTTGTTTAGGCCGGTATTTAAGATCCTTTATCAAGATTTTCCATGGAGGAAGAGTGTAGTAAAACCTTCTTCTCGAGCAGCTTCACCATGGATGGTCTTCCCCAATAACCTCAATCCAGGTTGCTGGCTTCCTTTGCTTTTTGAGTCTTGGAGATTCCCGTTGTTTAGGCCGGTATTGGAATGTTCTCTGCGCCTTTCTATGCTTTTTAATAGATCCGGTAAGTCCCCCTCTGTTCTCTTTCAAAGCTTTTAAGTATCATGGGAAAGCTGAATCCTCTATAGAATACACATACTAAATGTACCATAATTTTATGCTAGTCTTGAAATTCCAGAGGGTACATCACAAGCAAAAGAGGAGTGGAGCATGGTTATATTTTCAAGCAAATTGTCTCGTTGATGCAATGGAGAGAATATCAGAGATCTCCGGTGCAAGTTAAGGTATCATCCCTGAACAACCCCCCACCCCAAAAAAAAAAAACAAATACCATATAATCCAGTTTGGTCATCCTTAACACTTGAAAGATGTTGAAGTTGCAAGTCTGCAACATTTTTTCAACTCCACTGACCCAAATGAAGAACCTTTTCACTTGTCAAAGTAAAATTTCAATAACATTTTCTGGTAAAACAACTTATTTGACAAAAAATCAAAGTAGATGAAATATACAACAGAATAGTTTTATCAACACTGTCAAAGGTCAGTCATATTACTGTTAACTGTTTTCAGAACATCAAAGTTACATACAATTTGACACGTATTTGAACGTCCCAATCATCCTCGTTCCCTCACCAAACTTCCAACTCTCACTACCAAAACAAATTCAACAACCAAGAAAACCAAATGATTTACAGACATCTCTAACAGAAGAATCAACAGACAACCTTGATTAACCTAAACAAACAGATATACAAAGCCATAATAGACAAAGTGCATCCATACCAAATAAGATGCAACTATGAAGCCACCAGCCACAGGAGCATTCCGAATGGAATCCATCTATGAAATTCTTTTGGTGGCGGTATGAAGATAGTCAACAACGAAGCAACCTGTCCATTTATATCAGTGTAGAAACGGGAAAAAAATCTCATTTGCTATTGATTCTTCACTTTCCCACATAATGCAATAACGTCTTACTACTCTGTACACTTAAAGCCAGTAAGATACACCTGAGACTGAATGACTGTCCTCCCAATTCTAAAACCTGGTACTACTGTCAACGCCACCTTCGGCTTACTCTTCCCCGGAAATATTACTGTCTTTGTGACATCTTCCATGTACACCAATGAAAAATCAACCCCTCTTTCCACCTGAAATATCTCAATTACAGGATTGAACGAATGTGCCAATTTGTGAAGCAACCATACCGAGCTAGCCATTTTAACAAAGGACTCGTAGAATACACTCAATGACCTCCATGAGTCCAATACAACTTCCTTTCTATCAAAATTCCTAAAAATCGATGATTCCATTGTAGGATGTATAATCTTTTCATATTTATTCTCACAAAACCTCGAAAAATCACATCCTGGATTCCTATTTAAGATCTCCATGGGATTGCCCGACACATGTTCGATTAATTGCTTCAAACAACTGTTCTCACCCTTGTTCAAACCATCACCATTGCACACAATTTCACTCCCCTCCAAACCAAAATCTCTGACATCAAAACCTTGAAACATCGCCAAACAAACATAGGACAAGAACGCATACTTATTATGCCCTTTTTTTGCATAATCAACATCAGAATAAACCGAATTCGCAGCCAAATCCAAATCCCACCCAGCTTTCTTCATCAAAGCAACCAAGAGCTTAGTAAAATCACGCAATGATTTCCACGTATCATGCAACATAGAATCAAAAACCCGAATCGTCAACAAAAACTCAGTACTACTCGAATTCGACTTCAAATTATTTGACAATTTTTTTGAGCACTTCAAATTAAACAGTTCAATCTCATTCAACTTTTTCTTACAAAGTAAAACTTCATCATCTTTAACATCAATATCAGATTGTAATCGATTTACCATAGTTTCCAATGCTCGAAGTTTGCTCTGATTCTCCTGAACTTGAGCTTCCAAACAAGACCCGACTGGTGAATTAAAATCAAAATTGAATTTAGGGTTTACCCTAGATTCTTTATACAATTCTCTCACCTCATAGAGTTTCTGAAGCTGCAAAACCAAAGCTTTATCTGCCAACTTAACACTTCCTTCATTAAACGGAACCTGGGCTGTTTGTAGCTGAAGATACGAAGCTTCAAACGAAGAAGTAATTGCAAATATAGAAGAAATCAGGGTTTTGGCGAAGTGGGTATTGATGGGTTGGATTGCGGCAGGTGATTTCGGAGGAGAGACGAAGTGGGTCGGGTCGGGTTTGATGACTACGACTTTCTGGTCGGTGATGAACTCTTCCGATGAGTCGAGGAGAGAGAAAACGGCGTCGTCGGCAGTGGCAGTGGCGGCGGCCGGTTCGTTCTCTTCCGTGAAGAATTCGAAGGTTTTGGCCTTGAAAGCAAGTGCAAATTTTTGGAACATTTCAGAGATTTGGGGAGGTTTTGATGAACCATCCATTTCTGTCATCTCTCTGTCAATTAAGCCCCAAAATCAACTCTGTTTTTCTCTCTCTTCCCAAAAGAAACAAAATCTTACAACATATATATCTGTGTCTCTGTATATATATATGTAATAATTATGTATATGTAGAGATAGAAATAAGCTCTGTAATCTTCTAAGCTTCTAGTTCTGGAGAGAGAGAGGGAGGGAGAGAGATTATAGGGCGAGAATGGTGGTGCTTTGGATGACTTAGAAGGAAGGTATGAGTGCCATAAGTGTTTACTAGTATTAAACTTTTTTCCCTGCCGAATTTTCTTTCCTTCTCATTATGTACTGCAGTTTGTACCTTTTTTTATTATATTCAACTTATATATGATTTATTTTACTATTTTAGTACTAAGGCCTTGAAATTCTTTTCTTTTCTTAGACTCAATTTAGAAATATTAATTTTAATCGAATACAATATAATCATAATTTTAATAAAATAATATTAGCCGAAAATTTTTTTTATAATACAGTTGAACAATTCTAACATAAAAGAGTAAACAAGTTTTAAATACACTTGAAGATTATGTTTGTTTGTTTTTTTTCCCTTTTCCTTTTGATTTTCTACTGTTGAAGATGATATTTTTTTTGTTCCTGGTTTTCTAAGTTATTTAACATTTTAACACAACTTGCAGTCTTGCATTGATCTGGATCATGGTTCATTGTTTATGCTGATGTGGCTGTATATTTATTTTCCATGTCATTTTCTTTTTTATTTCAGCTTGCCATGTAGGAAAAATAGAGGTTGATTTAGACAACAGTTTGATTAATTTGACAAAATGAGTTGATTGCATTTTTTTTTATAGTTTAGTTGGTTAATTACAATATTTGTTTAGTTCAATGATCTATTACATAAAGTGTATCAACTTCAATGGGATAAAAGGTTATTTTTGCCAAAAATTAAATGGTCCTCTGAACATGTGCCCTCAGGACACATGTTAAGTGCTAACATCGAGGCGTTATATTATTTGTTTAAGGTTAATTCACGTAGATTAAGGAATGCAACTACTCCTTATGAAAAATACTATATTACCCTTGTTTTAATTATCTCAACTAATTATTAACTTTGTAGATTCCAAAAAGGAGTATACTACCAACCATGAGATTATGAAGAAGAAGTATTGGGAAGGGAAGAGATTTGTAAAGATATTTCAACAACCAAGAAGGGTTTTGTATTTTTTTGAGAAAAATCATTAAGTAGGAGAACTTTAAATAAGGGTAAAGTTGGAAAAAATTACTCCATTTGCATTGATAAACTCAAAACGTCAATCTTTTTGAAACAAAAATTACTTTCTAAAACGACAATCTTTTAGGAACAGAGGGAGTAATATAGTGCCTCGATGTTAATGCTTAACATGTGCCTTTATGACACATATTAAAAAAACTCATAATTAAAAGAGCTGCAATCGTAACCATCATAATAACATTTCATGTATTAATGTTACGTTTGGATTGAGGGAATAAAATAAAGGAAAAAATGAAATAAAAATAATGTATTTGATGATCATTTTGAAAGATAAACCATTCCAATTGAATGAAAATTCATTCCACCACTTTATTTTTTTATTCTATGTAGAGAATGTGGAATAAAATTTATTTCAATAGAATGGATATATGTGATAATTTTGTCATTATATGACAACACCCACTATCACAAACAATCAAACATACACTTAAAATATTTTAAAATTATTCTATTCTGTCCTCCATTCAATTATTTCGATCTAAACGCAGTATAAGGTCTTTAATTGGATAAATTATTTTTGGTTTAAAAATAACTTCCACAGTGGTCAATTAATTTGTTGGCATGTTGAATTTTTAATTTCTTGGGAAGTGGGACGAATTTAATTATTTTTTCTTCTGGTTTTTGACTTGTGAGGTGAGAAGTTTACGCTAACGGTCAAAAGGAGGAAAACTAGGATGATATGAGATTGAGGTACAACTTTGGTCTCTTCTGGGCGATGACCGTTACTTCCATTTTATACAATTAAAAATTTAATTTATTTAAAAAATTAATTTTAATATAACTAGCCTTAATTATAAAATGATACATATTCTCAAGTTGACTCTTAATATTTTTTTTTTTTGGAACATAGGGAGCAGTTTATAATTATGTAAAATTAATATATCTGAGCTAGCCCCTTCATCATCCTACATATGAGTCCTCTTGACTTTTAATTTTTACATTTTTTTAACACACAAATTTTGTCATAGACTCAATTATGATACAATTTTCATATAATATAATTGGTTCTGGTTTTTATATTTTGGAAGGGATTAAATATTATATTGATGAAATTATTCTGTTATTACTGAAAATAATAGGCAATACATTTTAAGAACCCTAAAAAATCACCAGTCTTGTCCAAAAGATAATTCTAGGGCCTACAAAACAAAGTTTGATATAATTGTCCAAAAGCCCTGCTTATATATATATATATATATATATATATATAGTTGGTAGGAAGTTGACTATGTAAATGAGATGTTCTAGAGTAGTTGCAGTATCGTAAAGGACTTTGCTTCTTTTATTGTTTTGGTTGAATGGTAAGGATATCTTTGAGTCAGTTTATGCGTTAATTGAGATTAAATTTTTTTTTGAACGATTTAAAGGATTTTGCATTTCTCATCATACGTTTGAATTGAAGGAATAAAGACGAAAATAAAATGACTCATTTCTATTAAATAAAAAAAATTGTGTTTAGTTACTCTATTTGAATGGAATGAACATTCTTATTCCTCCCAAATTTATAAATTTTATTTTTTAAGTGAGAGTATAAAATGACTCATTACAATTAAAATAGAATAAATCATTCTACTTTCTATTACATCTCTTTACCTATTTTATTCATTCAATTTAAATTTAGCAATATTGTTAGTTATATTCTACAAGAACTATGTTGACTATGTGTCAGTTTGTTTGTGTATTTCAGATTTTGTTTCGAGAAATTCTCTGGCCTCTCCCATTAATGGGAGGGGTAGGTTAGGGTTGTTAAAATAAAGTCAAAGACTTAGACTCACGGCAAATAATGAAAAAATTTATATTAAAAAATCAAACATATTTAAGTGTGACTTAAACTAATCTTAATTGTTATTTTGTTAATTTCATTGATGAAAATTCTTTCCCTTACTTTATTATCTAAAATTTCGTCGATTTGAACCATTGACACAATTACTTAACAATTATATTTTGTCTAACTACGCTACCTATTATAATGACGATATATAAATTAATTATTACTTCATTCATTTAAATTAGAGGTATATTTTGAGTTTTAAGTAGTATGTTACAATTCAAAATTAATAATAAAAAGTTATTTAAATTTAGTATAAATAATTGTATTTAATTGTAAATTAACTAAAAAATCAAGTCACTCGTTCCATAAAAGAGTTCTACAAATAAAATTTTCAAATATCAACATAACATGACAATTAAATTATGAAGGGGATTGTGTCATTTGTACTATGTTAACGATGGACTGTTTTTGCGAAACAAAAAAGAAGAAGATAACAAATGATAAAAATAAACATTGGGAGAACTAATTATCGTATTTATTATTTTCATAACTTAAATGAATTCATATTTATCTGAATATTAAATTTTTGTAAATTTATTTAAAAGTTAAAATGTACTTTTAATATTAAAATGGATGGTTCATGCATTATTAACATTTAAAAATGAAGATTTGTTACCTATGGTTGTATAATATAAAGAATTATTAATGGTGGACAAAGTTGTATAATTATTAATTAACATAATAACAACCATTTTTCTTTAAGCTTATTAACAATGGAGATTCGTTATCTTTGTTCCTAGCATCGCAATCATGGTGTCTTCTCCTTGTTTGCATGCGGATCATTAGGCCTAAAAATATTAATAATTGCTTTGGTCCTTAAAGTAACATTTTTGGTTTCTATTGCCTTTGCTTTTTTGGTTCAAAGGAAAAAGACAACTCTAAAGGACAATTATTGGTGTATCAACATGCCTTCTTTTCACTTTCTTCTTTTTCACTGATATGTGGTCTCAATTTAGGATTGTGTTTTAGTGTCAAGATTACTATTTATAGTGTTTAAAATTAATAAAAATTAAATAAGTAAAGTCCAAAGCTTGAAAATATGAGGTAAGTTAAGTGAAGCTTAAATCATTCTCACTGTTCTATCGAAAATGTAGATTTTTTTTTATATAAAAAGGTATTTCCTGCATAAATTAACTATCTATATACATATATACTGATAATTTTATTTACATTATTTTTTTCAATTAAATGGAGCCTAATCTGAAAAAACAAAGGTTCACAGTGTGTTAGTTGTTGCATTTGAGATAGCAAAAGTTATATTTTAACTCTAGCGTTCTATTTGTGTTTGTTACAACCAATGCAACAAAAAATTATAAAATTTCATAATGGTACGTGGCGGGATCCAGAAAAAAAAGAAAAAAAAAGTATATAGTTCTCCATTCCTATTCCAAAGAACAATGCAAATAACATCACTAAAACTAAAGGCTGAATTTACATAGCTTGCTTAATACACTACAGACTACATATATACCTTCTATGGTGGAGTTCAATCTAATTTATTAGTTCTGGCAGAAACAGCCCTAGCTGCTTCAACAATCAAAAATTCAATAAATAACAAAAAATAAATGAAGACTGTGTCTCCATCAATTTCTTCTTCTTTTTTTTCCCATCTGAAACTTGCAGTAGCACTAAGATATATGGATGAATAGATGAATGTGCTAGAGATAACACATGCAGTAGCACTAAGATATATGGATGCCACACCTGCCACAGACTTCTATCTTAATAGGTTGACTCACTCCAGATTGTTGTCTAGCACTGAAGTACAGAGTTTCATAGTTTTTCTTTTCTTTTCTTCTCTTTTTTTTGCATATATTGACCCAAGAGTCCTTCTAGAGCGACATTGTTTGCTAACATTGTTTGGCGACAATTTTTTTTTTTTGTAATTTTTTTTTTGTTTTGACTCCCAAATAATTTATATGATATATTGGAACTAAAATTTAAAAAAAAACAGTGATTTAAGTGTCATTTAGATACATATACAAATGACATCTAAATCACTGTACAACATTGTTTTGTATATGTATCCAAATGACACCTAAATCATTATTTTTTTTAAAATTTTAGTTCTAATAAATCATATAAATTATTTGGGAATCAAAACAAAAAAATAATTATAAAAAAAAAATGTCGCCAAACAATATCAAACAAATAATGTCCCCCCTAGACTTATTGATTGACCCAAAGAAAGGCCGCGCTATATGACAAAAATAGCAACTCAACAAAAAGCTATGAACTTTAATTGTAAATTTTGTAAATATTAAGTTGTTAGTTGAATAGTGTTGGCATGGGGACAAATTTGAGGATATATGGTGTCAATAAAAAGAAGAGTCTTTTTACCAAAAAGAAGAAAGAGAAGAATATTTTTTGATGCATGGACTCTATTGCCGGGACACATGAATAACTTTGAGGATTTGATAGCAAATTAAAATATCCTAAAGCACTGTTTGTTTGTAAAAATATTAGTGAGATATGATTATTTATACAAATTTATTATTACGTATCATATGATTAGTTTATTTTATATATATATATATATCACAGCTTCACCATTATCAACTGAAAAATTACCTCTAAGATGATTGACACTCTGAACCTAAAACTTGACCCTCTGCATCTCAAATAAAGAAACCAATGCCAATGTAATCACTATTGCGTTTAGAAACATAGACGTATGCCATATTAGAGTTTTAGTTTTTTCAAATTACTAAATACTTTCAAACTAATTTTAATTATATTAAACTTTTAATTACTAAAAACTAATACATATATAATTAACTCGGTAGCCACATATGAAGCCAAGAATTTTTAAATTTTGAGGGGGACCGGGACATAATATTGTAAGATCATGAATAATTTAGTGCGATCAATGAGCACCGTCTTTGTTCTAAATTTTGTTAAAAAAATTATACTTTTTAATTGGAATAAAATTTCTTTGAATAATATGTCTCGCACAAAGTAGAACAAAGAGATACCATACAATTTGATACTCGTTTAGTGATAACCGAAAAAGAGAACAAAGGAAGTAATTTCTTATAAATATATATTTGTTTGAAAATATATTACATATAATTTTTTTCATAAATCTTTTATTTTGGGGGGGACGGGGAGGAGGGGCTAGAATAAAAATGCCAAAATTTTATAAGCTTGAAAATATTTACAAAAATCTTAGGATAGCCCGCCCCCGAGCCTATACTCCCTCCATCCCTGTCGATAATTAATATACAAAATATTTCTTGTGTTCGGAATTAAAAGATAACTATTAATTTTTTAATAGTTAAATTGAGATATTTAAAATTTTAAAATTAACATGATTCATTTAAGTTTTTAAAATAATAATCTTATAACTAATAGTACTTTTTAGGTAATTCATAATTGTATTGATATAAACTAAATAAATTCATCTTAATTTTGAGCTTGACAATTGAATTTTCAAAAGTCAATATTAATTTATAATTTAGAACGGAGATATATTGTTGGAACTTGTGGCTCATAACTGAGAAGTTTACGAAAAAGACCGAGTGCGTCGCGAAGCTCCGCTCCGCTCCGTTCGGTCGCCACTGTAGGTATGGCGCGGGGCGCGCTATTGCACAGCATCAGAGTGGCGCGGGGCGCGCTGTTGCTGGGCTTGAAACGGCGCAGGGCGCGCCACAGGCGGGTTTCAGGTTCTGGAGGACTAGCGCAGGGCGCACCAGTGTAAGCTACGACGAACTCAGTTTTCCTATTTGATTTCTGATAGGACATTATGGGTATTTGAGACATAATGTGAAGTATGGTTGGAATAGGATTAGTAGCTATAAATACTATCTATTGTAAATCTCTATAAAACCTAATCAACAGAATCAATAAAACAACTAGCCGCCCGTGGACGTACCCAAGTTTTCGGGAACCACGTAAATCTCTGTGTAATTTCTATATTGTTGTGTGCGTGTGTAATCCATCGATTCTAACACATATATATATATATATATATATATATATATATATGAAAAATATATTTTGTAAACTTTTTGAGTGGGTTGGAGTCAGATTTTTTAATATCTCAGTTGAGACTCCATTATACTTATTAATCCAGAGTCAAACGTGAAAAGTATAACTTGACTACTTGTGAAACCTTCACCTTGAGTAATATTCCCAAAGGCCATCTTGAGCCTAATTGTACGAAAATGAACGATCTATCACACGTCAATTCATTATTAATGAAGTTAGGATGTAAACTGGTCTAACAAGTATGTTGAATCACTTATTTATTCAAAAAATTAAAAATTTCACCATACTTATTAACTCATCTATACTATTAATTTATCTAATGTGAGATTCATGTAAAATATCTCACTAATAGGAAGTTATGGTATTGTCTAGTCAAAAAGGCCCGGGAAAGCTATTTTCAAAGTACTTTTCATTTTTGATTTATTCAGTTATTTTTATAACCTGTGTAAAATATGGGTAAACTTAGAAATTACTTATCAAGTAAATTTTAAATATGACATATTTGAGCTAAAATATTTCTAATCATAATAATTTGTTTAATTTCAAATGCAGTTATTATAATATGTCATTTTAATCTACTAACTAATAGTTGAAAAAAAATACATATTGCTTCATCCAATAGGATAGTATTGGTGTTAACAATCTTGTTATTTTTGTAGTTATTTCATTCCAAATTCTAGTGACTCTAACTTTGATAATGAAATTATTTTTTTCTGAAACATGGTTCAAAGGAACATGTTGTTGATTTATATTGAACTTGTAAAATTTTTGTATGTAATTAGGTGTATAGACAATTCTATATATAATGAATTATAGTAAGTTGAATAAGATATGTTACACTAATTAGGTTCATGAATGATGAAATGTTTTACAAAATACTAAGGGTCAGCAGATGTATATCAATCACTAATTGATATATTAAGATTTTTTGTATCAATTTTTAGTGACAAATGATACATTGTATATTTAATAGTAAATGTTTGCATAAAAAATTTGTAAAAAACTTAACTTTTGAGTTGTTTACCCTACTTTTGGGAATAGCAAAATTTATGACCAGGAAGGTAGGAAAATTAAAAAAAATAAATAAGTAAATTTGGCCTACCGAGTAACCAAACTTGAACTATTGAGTTGATTCAGAATTAACTAAAATTATTCAGTGTTTATCTTGTTATATTTTGGTATTGGTGACGTAGTGATTGAAGTTTTCATCCCTTTCTATATGATTATATGTTACAAAGTTTCCAATAGAGAATGTTGTGGGATCAAGTCTTTTAGCTTATGTGATACTTAAAGTATCCAATGTTACTTGGATTGTGGTTATATGCAATACGTGAAACGAAATTAAAAATGAAAAACGCCAATTTTCGTGGTATTACAGAGTACGATATGAAAAGATTTATTCGAATATTTAGTTGGTACGAAATATGTCTATTCGGAACGTGGACATTGAGAACAACTTTATAGAAAGATATAGTTAAAACTAGTTGAGTTATTTTTAAACGTAATGTCACAATGGTAACATTTTTAACGAGATCGTTTACTTGACACCCTCACATTAGTTGGCATTCCCTAGAATTTTCTTTTATTCTATTAGAGTATTATATATTTATTTATGTGATTATTATACTTTGTAAATATCCTTAATATTTTAAGGATGATTTTAGATAGTCAATCCTAACTGTTCAATAGATTTAATCTTAGCTATTGGTGGTAGACCTAAGGGATATATAAGAGAATGCTCATATCATTTATTAGTCATCATGCAAAGTTGTAATTATGTTTGTGTAATACAAGTTTAAGTAAATAAAGAAAAAGTTTTAGATTGTCACATTTGATGTTTCGAAGTAAACTGTAACATGTTTTGAAATGTTCATACCAAAACGTACCAAAATAGCAAAAAGCGTTGCTTCGTCCATTAGGGGCGGACGTAGATTATGTCATACCATCGTTTACTTAAGACCCATAAGGAGCTCACATTAGTTGGCATTCCCTAAGATTTTCTTTTATATATTAGGATTTCTATTAGAGTATTATAGATTTACTCTTGTGATTATTATACTTGTTAAATATTCTTAATATTGTAATGATGATTTTAGATAATCGATCCTAATTTTCTATTAGATTTAATCTTAGCTATTGGTTGCAAGGCATAGGGGCAATATAAGAGAATGCACATATCATTTATTAATTATTATGCAAAATTGTAATCATGTTTGTGCGATACAAGTTTAAGTAAATAAAGAAAAAGTTTTAGATAATCACATTTGATGTTTCGAAGTAAAAATATTTTTGAAATGTTCATACGAAAACGTACCAAAATAGCATAATGTACAATATATTACATTCGTTCCAAAATTAGAGATGCACTCTGATTTTTGAGGTCAAACTAGAGTGTATTAAGCTTTAAAATTAGTATGACTCATAAAAATTTATAATAAAATATATTTTATAATTAATAATTTTTGTTATATACTATATAATTATAATAATTGTATCAATTAAAATTAAATAAACTCACATTAATTTAAAGTTTAATATGCCGTTGTTTGAAGTCAAATTGTATCTCTAATTGTAGAATAAAAGGAATATTATATTAGAGTCTTTTATTATTATTATTATTATTATTATTATTGTTGTTGTTGGTGTTGTTGTTATTATTATTATTAGATTTCTTTAGATATTTAAATACACAAATAATTTGGTGAATTGTATAGTGACTAAAAAATATATCTAAAAATATTAGACTATTAAATTTTTATACTACTCTCCATTGTTTATTATTTTTTAGTTAAGGAGGTGATCCAAAAAGCAAAGAGTGAAGGTTTCACATGTAGCCACGGTGTATTCTCAAGTTTGGTTTTGGATTAATAAGTGATTCAATATGTTTGTTTGGCCAATTAAAATAAATTTTTGCTGAATTGATAATGAATTAATGTGCGATGGATGGTTTGCTATGCCTGTTCCTTTAGTTAACAACTTAATTATGATCACGTTAGGGATAACCAAAATATATTATTTATATTTACAAATCTATAAGATTTTTCATTTTTGGTCATTCAAGTTGAAAAATTCACGTTAATGAGGTTTTATCAGGACGGTAATTCATTGTACTCATTCCAATTGGGGCGTTAAAAAAATTTACAAAATTCACATTAAAACTTAAGCAAGCAAAACATCATCAGCTTGGTACTCCAATATTCACATACACTACAACAAAATCCCGGCATTCACCATCAATTCGAGCCATGGGCGGCACAGACGACAAGATCGAGGTTTTCTTGGTGGTCTTTCTCTTTAGGCACACTATCTACAAGGGCAACGTTGAGGAAATTGTTCAATCTGCAGAGCAGACCCATTTGCAAGACAAAGACGTTATATGTTCTGTTAGCATTTTGGCTTTGAGCTTTAATGATTTTGTAATGTTATCTCTTATAATCTTGGGTTCACTTTTGAATTATTTGTTAATTGGGTATGTCTTTGATTCAAACTGAATTGCGGTTCCATTGCTAGTGTTGTTAGGTTTGTTTGAAAAAATGATGCTAATTAATTACTATTGCGGACTATTTATCACACGATTAGTCCGTTATGTAATGTCATGAACTATTTGTTTCAAAAATTATGCAACTTTCCCTTGTTTCTTAACTGACAATTGAAACACACACTAATACTTTTTCTATTGACAAGGACAGTTGCAAGCCTTGGACCGTCACCTTAGGTCATGTTTGTTTGCAAAAAGTGTGCTTGAGATTGGATTATTTGTCTTTATTTAATATTACTTGAGACTATTTAATCCTTTGATTAGGGGCTATTAGTCCCTTATTGTGGGATTATTAGTCTCATAAAGCCATTTGATAGCTTAAAATGGGGGGATTATTAATCCCAAATTCATCATGGGATTATATAATCTCCTATAAATAGCCTTAGGAATGACAAAAAATAAGTCCATAAGACTATTTAAAGGACTAATAATCCCCCATCATGGGATAAATAGTCTATAATAGTGTTAAATTAAGACAAATAGTTCAATACTAAGTATCCTTTTTGCAAACAAGCATGGCCTTAGAGTAAGGATTTAGTTACATTATGTGTGCTTAAATATTAGATCAACTAATTTGGAATTAATTTATGTCTTAGTGCACATTACAAGTTTACATTTAGGGAATTAATTTTCTGCTTCTTTATTCACTAGCAGACATGCGGTGTTGCTTCATGGAAATGGAGAATGTAGTTATAGTAAACTTAACTTCATATAAGTACTTGTAAAAATACTTTATAGAATTAATTTTCTTACATATAGATCTGTATTTCTAATTGGAAATTTATATCTACATAAAAGAATCTATGTTGTTATCAAACCACAAACACGTGTCGTAAAACACCTAAGTGACAGGAATGAGATTGAGCATAGGCTACCCTGCATTCCAATTTCTAACAGCTAACAGTACATACCTATAGACTACAGCTACTAGTTTGAAGTTCTCATGCTTTGTGTCTTGGGAGTAGTTCAAATCACATGGCCCTAGTAGTTAATATGAGACGACGGTCATGGGCTCTATAGGAATGAGTTTTGAGGCTTACTTCTTGAGCCTCGCACCCTGAGTCTTACTCAATACATGAATTAAGAAAAATTGGACAAACTATCATAATTTTGTTTTATTGATGTACTTCTCCCAAATTAAGATTCTTTTATTGAAATTTGTTGTTGCAAGTGTGTGGGTGTGTGCGCATTTGTGCGTATCTCTATGGCCTCAAACCATCTTTGTCAATGTATTAACGCAATGAAAGCAAAGGAAAAAGGGATGTCATTGACAAATTGGGAATTAGTTGATGAAGGTTACAAAGTAAACACTAACTTTTAAAAATTGATCAGATCTGTTGTGCATATTTTTCTGTTGCATTCCTTTTACCTTATCCTTGTATGTACATACTTCAGATTTATTTTGATATTTTCTTCTTTGTTCTTTTAAGTGGAGGTACCTTGAAGTTGTTGTGCTTTAGAATTAAAGCACTTGCCTTAACTTTTTTAAGCCTGTGGTCTTGGTGTAGCAAGTCTGACAAATTCTTTGGTGGTTCTATAGAAAATAGAAATTAAGCCTGACAATATGATGTCTCAGTTGAACTTTATTATTCTGTAGTACATTTGGGGTATAGTTTACCTATAGTCAAAACCAAGACAGAAGCAAAATTAAAACCTTGCGACTCCAATCACTTTTGATAATGAGCAGTTGCCTCTTAAAACCTTTTTCATAGGTGGTTTCTCCCTCTTTCCTCAACTGCAGATCTGTGGTGGTCCTTTACTGCCTGATTGACAATTGTGGAACCCCATAATTGGATCTAGTACATTATTTTTGAAAGTTTGCTTCTCATTTTGTAGTATTTAGTGGTAGTCTTTTCGACATTACTCTTTCAAAACTATCTATTACCATGGGTGCCTATGAGATGAATGTTGTAGAGCTATTTGAAGAGGTTTAAAGACATTTAGGCTAAGAAGCAGGGGTGCTGCTACCCCCTGCTGCACTGCGCACCGGGTGCAACGGGGGTGCGGCACTAGCCGTGTCCCTGTATTTTACTTGCCAGGTGCATTGGGGTAAAAAAAGAAAGAAGAGAAGAGATAATCGATTTTGCAGAAGGGGATTGGGGCTAAAAGCAACTTATCGGAGAAGCTGAGAAGCAGATCGAGGTAGAGCAGATCGTCGGCTGGGCCACTTTTGCGACTCATTTGGGCGACTTCGCTCTGCAGATCGGAGGTACGTCTTCCTCTTCCTCTTTCTTCGTCTCTCTTTCTTTCTTCGCTCTTCTCTCTTTCTCTTTCTTCGACTGACTTTTTTTCTTTCTCGTTTCGTTCTTCTAGTTGGGCTGCTCGGGCTATGTACTTATTTATGTACCGAATATTCTCTCTCTCTGTTTTTTTTATGTTTTATTTTACTGAATATGTGGCAAATGGCAATTAATGAATTAAATGTATGGCTGACAAATGGCAATAATAGTCAATGTGCTATTTTCAGTTTTTCTTTTCTGCTCTTATTATTTATATTTTTTCAGTTAGTAACTTTGTATTAAATTATGTATTTTATTGGATTTGCATGAAATATCTAGTTTTGTGAAGGTTTGTTGTCACACACACACACACATATATATATATATATATATATTAAATATGTGCCGTATCCGCCCATCCGAATTCCCATTTTTTCAAATTTGGTGAACTCCCGTATCCCCATATCGCGCACCCGAATCCTTGCTTCTTAGCATTTAGGTGGCCGGACTTCATTTGGTTCTTTATATTTGAACTATTACCTGCTATGGATTTCTTTTGGTCCAACTGCTGTTTTTGTTTTTTTTTTGTGTGCGAGACTTTGTTGTTCAGCCATTTTATTCTCCTCAACAGTTTGATTTTCATACTGTAGTTTATGTTATTCTTATCTTATTTAGTTTGATTTACCATTTTACTTTCCTTCTTGCCTTTCTACTTTTATTTTTATGCTTACATATGGATGGTGTTAATGAGTTAAGTATTTTATAGCTGTACATGTATCTAATTCTCTGCTATTAGAAGGACAACTATCTGGTATTCTGGTTAGGTTTTTTGCTATTAGAAGGACAACTATCCGGTTAGGTTTTCTGCATCATGTATGTCGTGTCTTCTCAAAAATTGTGTTAACTTAGTGATTGCGATTTTAAAGAGTGTCATTTGAGTTGATGCACGACAATACCTAGGAACTATTTATTTTTGTGTTCAAATATAAGATATAAATTTTTGTAATAGATTGGGAAATTGTTCTTTTCTTGTGTTAATAGGAAAATATTGCGGGGAACAAACAAGACCAGAAACACGAAGTCCAGTCGTAGGAAGTCAGGTAACAGGGCTCGGGGACAATGGGCCGATCTACCTCGTGATCTCTTTGTTTCAATTGTAATGCAATTGGGGTTCATGGATTAAATGATATATCGCTTGTGGGGGTGTCTGTTAATCATGGAGGTCAATTGCTGATGACTCTAAATCAACTTTCTGGGAAAATCAATAGCCTCTAGCTAATGCTAAAAAGGCCTGTTTCTTATATAATGCATTTGATGGAACAAGATACAAGACACTGCTGTCGGAATTGATGACCCACAGGTGGATTGTGGGGTTATCTTGTGGATACTTGGTCGTGCTGGCCTTAGATAACAAATTTTGGCTTGTGAATCTTATTCCCAGAGATGAACTCCATTTTCCTTTGCTGCCTCGAGATTTTTCCTTCAGCCCTTCTGAAATTCTTTCCATTCTCTTTTATTCGACACACCTTTCAGATTATCTATTGTTAGTTATTAATAGATACTTTTCTTCTGTGCAGTTATCTCGAAGTCGTGGAGTCAACTGGAGAGACGATATGTATATGGGCAAAGCTAGCATCATGGATCTGACCATTTTTAATGGAGAAATATATGTTTTAACCCGTGATGCCCGAATTGGCGTATTGAGACTGAACCCTTTTCCCCTTCTGGAGCTGTTTGATGTTAGCGTCAGCCTTGATGAATCAACATTTTCTCAGGTGAAATTAGTTACTTCAAGTAAGTGGCACTTCGTGGTATCTTATTTTTGGAATATAGGAAATTTGAGTTACCAAAGAATTATGATTCACAAATCCGACGAGATGGGGATGGAATGGACAAGGGTAAATGACTTGGGCGAAGAAGCGTTGTTTCTAAGTGATATAACAGGCAGCTCTGCAGACTGCAATAGTCAATCCAAGTCCAACCAAGTGGCGAGGCCGGGGGAGAGCAGGAATTTGCAATGGAAACTGTTGAATTTTTGCTATAAAAATCCTATTTATCTATTTATTTAATGTTTATTTATTTGTGTTGGACATTGATTTATTAATAAAAGTACATCATTCATCATTCATCATTCATTAAATGATCATTTAGTTTGTTTATATATATCTCCATATTATATATGTTATAGTTTATGTGTATAAATAAATGTTATACACATAAGATATAAATCATATGTAATATATAAATAAAGAAATAATGGCTTATAACCTAGGATAATTTGGAGATATTATCCTGTAGGTTATAGTGCTTTAACAGAGATGATTTATCTTGATCATAGAAGTTGGACTTCTAGTTAAAGTACTAGTGCATTAAACGGATCATGTGACAATATTTTATTTATAAAATATTTTCACATAAATACTAATTTGTAAAATTTCTTAATTTTGAAATAATAGTGGACTTAATATTGTTATATATATTAATTTGATGTTCCAATGAGTGAGATTACATTGTGTTAATTAATACCTCGAAATGTCGATTAATATATTTAATTAATATTAGGAACATTATTATTGTCAAAACATCTATAAGATTTTTCATAAAATAATTTATCATTGATCATAGAATCTTGGTCGAGTCTTTTAATATTAATTATTAAAAGAATTGATTTAATTGTTAAATCAATTTATGATCAAATAGAGATAAATTGTGAACTTATGAAATTAGTTTAAATGTATCAGAATTATATTAATTGATTCTGAAATATTTACGTACATTTATAGAGGAAATATTTACAGTTTATTAGTAAAGAGTTTATTTAATTAATTCTTGGACTGAAGTGCAATTATAATTATTTAGTGGAATTAATTGTAATTAATATTTATTTTGAATATTATTATTGGATAATAATATCTAGATAAGTATTGGAGTCAGAAAAGGAATCCCTTAGGATCCCCTTCCTAGCCTAATATGGATGAGATTCATAAAAAATGATAAAAATCAATGTTATTATATATATCATTGATCATAAACGTATTTGGTACTTTTTCCATCAGAAGAAAATACAAAATTCGCATTCTCTCTTTTCAGCCTAAAAAAAACAAAGTTAGAGTTTTTCAGGAGAAGGCTTTGGAGACCACACTCTAGGTTCAGTATAAAGTCATAAGAAGGAAAATCTTGAGAATACAAGAGACTGTACGGATATTAAAACGTGTTAATCCAACCAAGCACTAAGTAACGAATTTGTACTTTTGATACACGGTGTGTGTGTGTGTATATATATATATATATATATTTGTCGTTTCGTATAAAACCATAAAGATGATCCTGGTTTTATTTTATTTTATTTTTAAAAACCTATTTTCGAAAAAAAATTTCCTACAATTGGCACCAAAGATATCTTTATGCTTTTATGTGAATAACATGAATATATATATATATGTGTGTGTGTGTGTGTGTGTAAATAATTTTTGAAATTTGATGCTTTAGGGTTTTAATAAAATAATCTGTCCAATTATGTTATAGAATTAAAGTATGCATGAGATGTATTAAAGTATTCGTTATTATACACAAATAGGATAGATTATTTCTCTAACTTCTGTTTTGCAGAATTGAGTGTTACATACTCTCATTGCTAATATGAATGTAAGTTTTGATTAACTGTTAGTTTTGATTTTGGGTTGTAAAACTCTTGTTGCGAATTATTTAATTTTCTACAATTTAGATAAAATATGTAAACTCTAAATGAGTATAGGTTTCATCGATGTAACAAACATAGATCGGATGTACACTTCGTATGAAGTATAGGACCTATATGTAATCCACTGCGTTGATCAATGAGTACGCTGTTGAAGAAGATGGACATGGAAAGAAGAATCTGAGATGGACAAGGACTTCGTTTTTTTCCAAAATCTGAGATGGACATGGAATCATACAACATTCGAGTTCAACTAGGATACATCAAGAGAGTCTTGATAGAACAAGGATTGTTATTAGCCATGGGAGTATACTGTTATGTAGTAATCTTGCTATGTGATGCTTAATGATGTGATTATGTGTTTTTTTTTATTAAAACCTAGATTAAAGCACCAGAATTGAATTTTACTTAATTCGAAAATTCAGAACACGAGCCCAATAAATTTTTCGAAATTATATTTGTACGATATTTCTCAAAATATTTTTCGGAGTTTGGGTTGGATGTAACGAACTTTCGAATTATCTAATTTTTAATATTTATTATGTGTGAATTATTAATATATGAATTAATAAATGATAATAAAAATTCAAGTGAGTGAGGGAATAAATCCCACAGCCTCCATTATATATCTATAGTTATGACAACTAATATGCTTCCTACGAAAAAATATTAGTGATCAAGATAACAAATATAGTTTCCCACAAGGATATGAGTTTATTAAAATAATAGTATAAATATACTTTCCCTACGGAGATATATTTCGAGCTATGAATATTTTATGAACTCTATTATAATGGTATACACTTGATAAAGAGGTTAATAATTTTTCCCTACGGAAAGGTAGTTTATTAATACTCTTGAAGGCTAAAGTATATAGGTATGTTATTTTCTTTGATAAGAGTTAACTAAAAAAGAAAATAATGGTAATTTAAAATAAATGTCTTTCCCTACGGATGGACTTTATTTATAAAAATTAAGATACCTATGTAAGAAAGTAATGGATTGCTTATTATATGCTTTATTTTACTTGATAATAATCATATGAATGATGTATATATTTTTTTTATTTTAGATATCATCATGTATGTATTCAACCCAATTTCAATCATTCTAAAAGAGAACCAATTGACTGACCCTAATTATGTTGATTGGAAAAGGAATTTGGACATTGTTCATACTGCTCAGGAATATAATTTAGTGCTTACTGATCCTTACCCTGAGAAACCTGCAGCTAATGCTCCTCGCGGAAACACAGATTGACATGTTGCTGCAATCGTTGCCCGATACTTTTAAAAATTTCAGGGTTAACTACAATATGGGGCAGTTTTATTATACTCTCCTTGAGTTAATGAAACAACTTCAATCGCCCCAAGGTATTCTAGTACCTAAGCCAGTTATCCATGTAGCTGAGGCTAATGTTGCTAAGGCTAAGGCTAAGGTAGGAAAGAAAAAGAAATCAAACAAAAAGAAAAAGAATGCAAAGTTTTCTGGCAATGGTGGAGTTGGAAAGAAACAGGGACAATGTGAGGTTAAGCCCAAAGGGAAGTGTTTTCACTGTGGTGAAAAGGGACACTGGAAGCGCAATTGCTCAGCATTCCATGAGAAAATGAATAACAAGGGTAAATTTCAAACTTTACTAGTAGAATCATATTTATTGGCGGTTTCTACGGGATCCTGGTGCGTAGATTTCGGAGCCACTAATCATGTTTGCATTACTTTGAAGGGGTTCCAGGAGACCAGAAAACTAAGTGAAGGGAAAATTTATCTACAGTTAGCATCGGATGCAACAGTTACAACAGTAGCAGTAGGAATAGTTCATTTACAATTTTCTAGTGATAGGAGTTTATATTTGAATAATGTACTTTACATACCAAACGCTCGTAGGAATTTAATTTCGGTTTCTTGTTTATTTAAGCAAGGGTACTCCGCGGTTTTTAATAATAAAGTTGTTATTAAGAAAAATTTTACTTTTGCTTGTGATGATACATTATTGGACAATTTATATATTCTCACTCATGTTACAAGAACACTCCAAAATACTGAAATTGATAATAACATATCGAAGAAAAGAAAAGTTTCTTCAACAAATAAAACTTATTTATGGCACTTACGTTTATGTCATATTAATCTAAATAGGATCCAAAGACTGGTAAATGATGGACCTTTAAGTTTTCTTGAAATTAATTCTTATCCAGTCTGCGAATCCTGTATAGAGGGTAAAATGACTTTTTAAAGCAAAAGGTGATAGAGCCATAGAAAAGTTAGATTTTGTTCATGCTGACGTATGTGGTCCATTGACATCGAAAGCTAAAGGAGGTTATGAGTATTTTATCACATTTACTGATGATTACTCAAGATTTGGTTATGTATACCTAATGCATCATAAGTCTGAAGCTTTTGAAAGAGTTTCAGGCAGAAGTTGAAAAACAAAAGGAGAAATACATAAAGACCCTTCGATCTGATCGAGGTGGTGAATACCTTCTTGCAGAATTCAAGAATTACATGTCTGAGAATGAAATAGTATCACAGTTGTCTGCACTAGGGACTTCCCAGCAAAATGGTGTAGCAGAAAGAAGAAACATGACTCTTTTAGATATGGTTAGATCTATGATGAATTATTCTACACTACCTATATCTTTTTGGGGATATGCTTTACAATCGGCAATATACTTATTGAATATTGTTCCATCTAAATCAGTTCCAAAAGCACCATTAGAATTGTGGTCAGGGCGCAAGCCTAGCTTGAAACACATTCATATATAGGGTTGCCCTGCACATGTGCAAAAATGGAAGACAGATCATAGGAAGGAAGATCTTGAGAATACAAGAGACTGTACGGATATTAAAACGTGTTAATCCAACCAAACAGTAGGTAACGAATTCGTACTTTTGATACACGGTATATATATATATATATATATATATATATATTTGTCGTTTCGTATAAAACCATAAAGATGATCCTGATTTTATTTTATTTTATTTTTTAAAAACCTATTTTCTGAAATTTTTTCCTACAACCGCATGTAAAACCCAAAAAAACTGCACCAATGGTTCCGGAGGCATATTGTGATTTTTTTTCCAGTAGAAATCGCACCCATTACGGCTGCGATTGAGACTTTGGTATAAAAATTGCACCCCTTAAAACAACCGCACCCATTTATAGTTCTATTTTTTTTAATATTTCTCATGTGTTTTTGTATATTTTAGATTTCTTTAAGTTCTATTTAGGAATGGTTGTAAATTTAATTTGGGAATATGTAATTTTGTATGTTTTAAGACTTCAAGTTTGAAACAATGGTTGTATTGTAGTAATGTATGCATATTTAAAATTTGTATGTTTTTTAATTTTAACTTTTCAATTTGACTAATTGAGAGGTTTGAATTAATTTGTTATTGCTTTTTAAGAAGTTAAGTTTTTATAGTCGGATATTATTTACAGCAACAAGCCAATAATGTTTGAGATTTATTTGGAATTTAAAAAGTATCAAAAATTTTGATTTTCAAAAATTTTGTAGTTAACAGTTGGGTAGCAAAACTTAACAGTAAAGTTTCTTATTACATTTTGTAGTTTTTGAACTCTGTATTTCCAAAAATTTCTGTGATTAGACTATAGTATCATGTTTATCTAGTTATGTTTGAGCTTTTCGAAAGCATTTGTATGGCTGTCTGAAAGTGTTAATGACTTCCTGATTTGATGCCCATTCTTCGATTTATTTATTTATTTTTATTTATTTTTTTATTATTGCCTAAATCTGAACTCTGCATCTTTTTTCTACATATTATTCGAATCGCGGAAATGAATGTTAAAAAAAAGAAAGAATTGTTATTTCTATACAAAAAAGTTGATATGATCACAAGGTCTCACTCATAAGAATGTAAGTTTTATTTACTGTTCATGTTTCTCTCAAAAATATCAAATTTTCTTATGGAACTATCAATTTTTTGGAAAAGGTTGAATAGTATTTGAGACGCATTCTGGTGTTAGAGCCTTGATTTTTGGAAACTCTAATTTTTATTTTCCTTTTCCTTTTTCAAAGTGTAAAGAATAAAAAGATTACCTTGCCCATTGGGCCATTGTTTTCTAGACATTGATGAATCATTTAACTATTGATGGTTTTCATGGAGTAGTTGGACTCAAATTTGGAGAAAGCCCAATACAATGGAAGTTCAAAATTTCCAACCCAACTGTCCCAGGGGCCTAAATTGAGTTGATCTTATGTATTAAGGTTGATTACCTTTGTATTAAGGGTTGGTTACCTATGTATTAAGTAATTACAAAAATAAAACACACACAAAATAATTACAAAAATAACACACAACACAATATTAAATAAGGAATTCCTTAAATCAAGTATGTAATTAACCCAAAATATAATAGTCAGTTCAGGAGCCCAAGTGAAGTCTCCCAAGTAACAGTGGGTTCTTTCGTTAGGAGCAGTTGGGCTCTTTTTCCTATTTTTTGGTTATGTTCTTGTCTGGAGCGGATGGTCTTTTTCGTCTTCTTCATTGCTCTCTCTAATCTCTATCTCTCTCTCTCTCTCTCTCTCTCTCTTTATTTATATCTTTTCGTTTTGCTACACAATTAAATAACATGCCCTTGTCTATTTCTATAACTCGTAAACACTGAGAGTTTGATCATATAATTTGGCAATCTTATTAGGGTTTTCTAGTTATTTCTTTTTTTGGTATTCATATAAATTCTTCGATTCTGACAGGAGAATTTGATTCAGGTTTTATATACAGAAAGAGAAAATAAAAAACATGGGTGTGAAACAAGTAATAAAAAGCTTGGATGCATTCCTGCGTGCAGAATGGTGGACGGCGGTGGCTGTGTCGTCGTGATGGAAAATGAGTTGAGGAGGAGGAGGGTAACCAACCCTTAATACAAAGGTAATCAACCTTAATACATAGGTAACCAACCTTTAATACAAAAGTAATCAAACCTTAATACAGAGGTAACCAACCCTTAATACAAAGGTAACCAAACCTTAATACAAAAGGTATCCAACGTTAAAACAAAGGTAACCAACATTTAATACAAAGGTAACCAAACCTTAATACAAAGGTAACCAACCCTTAATATAAAGGTAACCAAACCTTAATACAAAGGTAATCAAACATTAATACAGAGGTAACCAACTTTTAATACAAAAGGTAACCAACCCTTAATACAATGGTAACCAAAACTTAATACAAAAGGTATCCAACCTTAAAACAAAGGTAACCAACATTTAATACAAAGATAACCTACTTTTAACCTTTAATATAAAAGTAACCAAACCTTAATACAAAGGTAACCAACCCTTAATATAAAGGTAACCAAACCTTAATACAAAGGTAATTAAACATTAATACAGAGGTAACCAATTTTTAATACAAAAGGTAACCAACCCTTAATACAATGGTAACCAAAACTTAATACAAAAGGTATCCAACCTTAAAACAAAGGTAACCAACCTTTAATACAAAGATAACCAACCTTTAATACAAAGGTAACCAAACTTTAATACAAGACTAGCGGGTGCTGCTGGGAGCTGAAGGTATGTTCGCATAAGATTATTCTAGAACCTCTGCATCCACAGGACTGACGGGTGATCTTGAATCACTTGCAGCATTTGATTGATTCCAAGAACCAGGGTTGTTTGCTACAATATTCTGGTGCACCTCTCCAAATTGAAGACAACGCCTACGCATGCTAAACAGTGGTTGACTGGCCTACATTAATCGTTGCAATTAATTTACTCCAAAACAAGATTTCCTCGAAAAGGTGTGCTTATGAGAAAAGTAAAAAGAAATCAAGACACAAGCCTTTTTTATTTCTCTTGTATTGCATAAACACCAGAGTGAAAGTTGTAAGCATTACCACCAGTTTAAAACCACAAGCTCTTTCTACAATCGGAATCAAGTTTCATGAGGCGAAAGTAGGGGTTGGGGCGGCGGGAGGGAGGGGTGAGAGAGAGTGAAGAATTAAAGGGATATTAATATTGTAAATAAAAAAAAAATGTAATATTTTTGTAATTATTTTATAGAGGTATGATTTTTGTAATTATTTTTAAAAATGTACTTTTTATGGAGTAGTTTGATTCAAATTTGAAGAAAGCCCAATACTATGTTAGTCCAAACTTCCGAACCCAACTGGCCCCGGGGTAAGGGGACCTGAAGGCTTTCAAAAGACCGCTGTCTAAAATGAACAATCCTGCCTGGACTGGCTAAAAGCCTGGCCTAGACTGGTCCAGAGCTTTAGGATTGGCCTGTTCATTCTTCAAAAATACTCGTAGCCTCAACGTGATGATACTAATAGGTTATACAAATTACTGAAGAGGTCCTCACCAACAACATTGCAGCAAAAGAAGAATATGATGATTTTCATACATAAATCTAATGAGGTACGTATGCGTGAAACATTCATCCAATTTTTCATGGACAAATCGAATATACTTATCATTGAACTTAAAATAATACATTAGGCTAACAACCCAATTTCTAAAGAATTGAAATCATGTATAGCTATTAACCAACAATATTAGAGAGTAGAGAGACACACAGTCAAATAAAACTGGAGATCTTCTACAAATGTTGCAAATTTGTTGACAATGCAGGATAGGATGTATACCCAAATCACATATATCATTAAAAGCATTATTATAAAAACTATAGGTGATCCACAAGACGCAACATATATCTTCAAAGTGAAGGCAAATGTTTGAGTGTAGCATATTAAACTGATGCAGCACAGGAATAACGAATGGATGATAAACATACATTTAGATGAAAAGTTTTTTTTAAGCCTGTTACAAATTTGACATGTTCTATTATGTTTTAATCAAGAAAATTTGCAATAAGACATCTCAAATTTATGTATTATGTATTAATCACTTGAGCTATTTCCCCATCATGATGTTAATATTTCAATTGTGGAGAGGACCATTTCCGTTGATAATTATAGGCTTTTATGGGCAAAATATTTAGCTTGTAGCTTGCCCATCCTTCACCATCAAATCGGATTTAAAGGGTCGTAACTCCAAGTTCATTTAGTATTTATAGGATAGTCAGTTGAATATTTGTTTGCAGTTTTAAAATTTCACATTGTCTAACTATATTAGCTTTGTCTGACCTTTCTACTATAAACAAAAGAGAGTTTAAAGTTAAAATTTTGAGGCTTAAATATAAATTACTACCTTAAACTATGACCATATTCCATTTCGGTGATCCACCTTTAAAACTTTTTAATTAGATAATTGAACTATTAATTTTTTCCAATTGCATTCAATTGAGTTTGCCACATCAGAAATTGCTGACGTGGTTGTCTGGGTGGGGCTTACAAGAGCTGATGTGTTTCAAAAAAATAATTTTTTATTTTGTGATTAAACATTTTTGATATATTAAAGGGTAAAATCATCACACCACTTTCTATCAAACATTAATACCCTAACCAACAAATAAAGTGATACAGAACGAAGAGTTGTCAAACTTTAAGCTTCATTTTTTCTGCAACAATAGCGAAGACAGGTCAATAGCCAAAACCTTCTCAATTAAACCAAAGCTAAAACCCACTTTTTATAAAACCACACCAACTCCAGAATCCAAATACTGGAAATCATTCAAACCCCCCAAAGAAACCCCAATTCAAACCCTAATCTCATCTATCACTTCTCTCTCCTTCTCGCCAACTTCTCCTCACCACTTCGCCGCCACCTACTCCGCAACAGTCTCCATTTTCTCATCCGAAAGCCTAACACCCAAAGCCACCATCTCCGCCTTCAAAGATACAGTCACATCCGCTTTTTTCCGCTCGGACGGACGCCTTTTAATATGTTTAAAACCCAGAAACTCTCAAAATCAGTTTGAGTAAAAAAAACAAAAAACAAAAACAAAAAAGTGGAAAACAGAATAAGAGAGATTTCTTTTCGTTTCACAGCTACGGATCTCGGTAGACTCCATCAAACATATCACGACAACGATTTGAGTAGGAATTTGTCTCCAATTGGACTTCGTTTAAGAAGAAATTTTACTTTTTCGGTAGCAATTTGGTACTTTTGTATTTTTTCCATCAATTGAAGTAGTGGTGGGGTTTTTAGATTTGAGTTTCTTTTGGTGATGGTGGTGGTGTCCGGCGTGGTGGTGTTGTGCGGCGTGATTGGTGGTGACAACGGGCGGAGGACAAAGAACGGCAGGGGGTGGGGGACAGCAGGGATCGGGGGAAAGGGGGAAGGGTTCACGGGAGGGAAAATGGGAAAGGGATCGGAAGATTAGGGGAAAGAGAGGGATTGTGTTTTGATTTTTTTTTTTTTTTTGTTTTTTTTTTGTTTTTGCTTAGTTATTACTTTATTTTTAGTAAAACTTGGTATACTATATTACTATTTTACCCCTCAATTACTCAAAAATATATCAAAAAATTATTTATTAATATTTTTTTTATTACACCTGTGTACTAATTGACCACGTCTGCATGACACATCATCAATTTCTAACGTGGCAGACTCAATTAAACGCAATTGGAAAAAATTAATAGTTCAATCATCTAATTAAAAAGTTTTAAAGGTGGATCACCGAAGTAAAATATGACATATAATTTAAGATAATAATTTATATTTAAGCCAAATTTTGAAGTAAAACATAGACCGGCCTTGGCCAGGCCAGCAGGCTACCTCATAGACCAAGATTTTAGTTTAATTATCTTGGCCTGGCCCGGCCTTCTTCCATTGGCTCATGTCTACCCCCGGGTGCCTAAATTTGTACACTCAGGGATCAGTTTACTGAATAAATTCCAAAATGATAAAAGGGAATGCAAATGAAAATTATATTTTTTAATAAATAAAATGAGCGTTTATATCAACAGGTTATGAGAATCCAAATTTTAAAAAAACCAGTTATTTAAGTCACCAACTGACCAGAAATGTTTCTCACAATTTAAACCTTCAAAAAAAAAAAATCAATTTTTTTTTACTGTGATAAAAATATATCAATTATTACTTATATATTTTAACTTACGGGCTATGTCGTTTATCTACTGTTAAGAAGAATGGATAAAACTCCTATATCTTACAATTATTTCACATTTTTATTTTTAAAAAATTATGTACATATGTAAATGTGTGCCGTTTATCTACTATTAAGAAGAATAGATAAAACTCCTATATCTTACAATTATTTTATATTTTTATTTTTAAAAAATTATGTACATATGTAAATGTGTGCCGTGTGTACTGTGACATAAATAGTAAATGAAATTCCTTGCCCATTATTGTTTTTCTAGATGAAAGTTTTCTAAGAATCATCTCTATTAATAAAACCTCCAACTTTTATAATCGCTTTTTTGGTGTCTACATTTTATTTCCTCTTATTTTTTAACATTCTTTCTCTCTCTCTTTCATCTTCTACATTAATTTATTCTTATAAACGTCAAAAAATTTTATCCAAATATTATTAAATCTCAAATTATAATAATAGTAAAATTCAACCGTAAAATGCGTGTGGACTAGATGGCTACCAATTTCCATGTAGGAGTTGGAGTCAATTTGGAGAAAGCTCAATATTAGGATGCCCTTAAAAGCAAACCTCAACCGGTTTATAAGTATTTAAGTAGTAAGTACACAATTAAGCGTCACAGATAGTATTTTTCATAAAATTAAAGTTTAAGTGCAAAATAAACCAGACTTAGAAAGCTGAAGATCAGATATTTCTCTAACTTTTTCTTTTTAATTGTATAATAAATTTCAAACAAGTTTTAAATTGAGTTGATCTTAAATAACTTGATACTCCCTCAGTACACCAAAAGATGTTACACTTGTAAAATTTTATTTTGTTTCATATTTAATTATGTTTTAAAAATTATTTTGTTTCGTATTTAATTATGTTTTTTTTAAAAAAAATTGTTTTACAATTATAGATAATTTTTTTTTGTCATATCCTACATTAGAAATACATTTTGATTATAAAATTGACATGAAGTATTTTAACATATTATTGCTTGTGTTACAAGTTAATTAAATACTTCATCTATTCCAAAATATAAAATCACTATTAATATTGAAATCAATTTGAGACATATTCAAATCCAACATTGACATAAATTCATTTATTATTAATAAATACAATAATCATCAACCACCACTTATATAATTTATAATTGTTTCATATTGTTAATGCATTATTTAAAAATATCTCAAATTAATTTTTAAAAATCAATAGTAGTGATGTTATATAAAATAGAGGGGGTTCTATAATACCATTATTGCTACGTAGGTTTTAACAAATATTAGGCTAGGGTTATGTTTAATAGAAATGTAGCTATTATTTAGAATAAATGACGTCATTGTTAATTTAATAAAAACAAATTTATATACAACTAAAAGGATAATTTTTAGTACACCGTGCAAATAAAGTACATTATATTATCTGTTTTAGTAACGATTTACCCATTTAGAAAAAGAAATTCCTTTTAATAACTTGTGTTTTTTTTATTAAACATTGGGAAAATTAATATTATACTTTTTTTATTCCGGAGAAAGGGATGATTAATTTGTAAAAGTTCTAACTAAATTTTAGATGCGGATAAATTTTTTGAGTGTCTTAATACTCCGTACAATTTTATATATATAAAAACAGATTCGTACATTCTCTGCATAGCATTTACTCTCTCCTCCTCCACCTCCTCCTCCCACCACCTCTCCATTTTCTCTCTCCTCTAACTGCTCTGCATTTTCTCTCCCTTACACCCTATCCGCATTCTCTCTCTACGTCTCACTTTTTCTTACACTTAACCTCCCTCCTGCAACTTCGCATTTGACGATTCTCTCTCCATGGATAATATAGCTCCCGAAGCTCTGTTCTATCAGGTATCGCCTCCCTAGTTGGTTAATTGATAAATGTGATGCACATCAATGAGATTTTGTGTTTGGAAATGAGTAAAGCATGCATGTCATGTTAATGTGTTTATATGAATCCGAACTAGAAACGGAAACAGGAAACATTTCTGAGCATATATTAATTTGCAAAAGGTTATAGCTATTAGCTAGCAAGTTATTTAGCCAACAATGTTTGAGATTAATTTGGAATTTAAAAAGTATCGAAAATTTTGATTTTCAAAAATTTTGTAGTTAACAGTTGGGTACCAAAACTTAACAGTTTGAAGTTTCTTATTACATTTTGTAGTTTTTGAACTCTGGATTTCCAAAAATTTCTGTGACTGGACTATAGTATCATGTTTATCCAGTTATTTATGTTTGCGCTTTTCGAAACCATTGTATGGCTATCTGAGAGTGCTAATCGCTTCCTGATTTAATTTGATGCCCATTCTTTGATTTTTTTTTTATTTTTTAGATACACAAAAATGTTTTGAGTGTCTTAATACTCCGTACAATTTTATACTAACAGTAACAGATCGTACATTCTCTGCATAGCATTTTCTCTCCTCCTCCTTCACCGCCTCTCCATTTTCTCTCTCCTCTAACTGTTTTGCACTCATTTTCTCTCTCCAATTTCGCATGGATAATATAGCTGTGCTCTATCAGGTATCGCCTAGATCCCTAGCTAGTTGGTTAATTGATAAATGTAATGCACATCAATGAGATTTTGAGTTTGGATTCTATAGAAACGGAAACAGGAAACATTTCTCAGCGATATATTAATTTGCAAAAATTTCTGTATTTTATTGTTATATATAGCTTATTACACAAAATCATTGTAATTTTCGAGTTCAGATTAAACTAGTTCAGAAAATTATTATTATTTTCGAGTTCAGATTAGCTTATTCTGAATGTTGTGTTATGTTATTTGGAATTTAAAAAGTATTGAAAATTTTGATTTTAAAAAATTTTGTAGTTAACAATTGGGTAGCAGAGAACTTAACTGTTTGAAGTTTCTTTTTACATTTTGTAGTTTTTGAACTCTGTATTTCCAAAAATTTCTGTGATTGGACTATAGTATCATGTTTATCCAGTTATTTATGTTTGAGCTTTTCGAAACCATTGTATGGCTATCTGAAAGTGTAGGCTTCCTGATTTGATGCCCATTCTTTGAATTTTTTTTTTTAAAAAATTAATTTTTAATTTTAATTTTTTTTTTTTGGTTTTTCCGTAGATCTGAACTCTGCATCTTTTTTCTACACATTATTCAAATCGCATAGACGGTATGGAAATGAATGTTAAAAAAAAGAGAGAGAATTATTATTTCTATGTTAGAAAATTGATATGATCTTAAATGTTTGCTCACAGGAATGTAAGTTTTATTTGTTATTCATGTTTCTCTCCTAAATATCAAATTTACTTATGAAATTGTCATTTTTTTTGGAAAAGGTTGAATAGTACGTGAGAGTTGTCAACATTCTGGTGTTAGAGCTTTGTTTTTTAGAAACTGTATTTTACTCTTTTTATTTTCCTTTTCCTTTTTCAAAGTGTAAATAACCTTGCCCATTGGGCCATTGTTTCTAGACATTGATGAATCATTTAAACTATTGATGGTTTTCATGGAGTAGTTGGACTCAAATTTGGAGAAAGCCCAATACTATGGAAGTCCAAAATTTCCAGCCCAACTGCCCCGGGGGCCTAAATTGAGTTGATCTTAAATAACTTGATACTCCCTCAGTACACCAAAAGATGTTACACTTGTAAGATTTTATAAGAAAAATGTATTTTGTTTCATATTTAATTATGTTTTAAAAATTATTTTATTCTGTATTTAATTATGTTTTTGTTAAAAAAATTGTTTTAAAATTATAGATAATTTTTTTTTGTCATATACTACATTAGAAATACATTTTGATTTTTATATTATAAAATTGACATGAAGTATTTTAACGTATTATTGCTTGTGTTACAAGTTAATTAAATAGTATTTCATCGATTCCAAAATATAATATCATTATTAATATTGAAATCAATTTGAGACATATTTAACATTGACATAAATTCATTTATTATTATTGAATACAATGATCATAAGTATTGTAAACTATCTAAAAAGAACTATCACTTATATAATTTATAATTGTTTCATATTGTTAATACATTATTTGAAAATATCTCAAATTAATTTTTAAAAATCAATATTAATCTTATAAAATAGAGGGAGTACTATAATACCATTATCGCTACGTTTTAACAAATATTAGGCTAGGGTTATGGTTAATAAAAATATATTTTCTCTAAAAACGTTTGCGCATAGAAATGTAGCTATTATTTAGAATAAATGACGTCATTGTTAATTTAATAAAAACAAATTTATATACAACTAAAAGGATAATTTTTAGTACACCGTGCAAATAAAGTACATTATATTATCTGTTTTAGTCAGCGGCGGATCCATGTTAGGGGCAGGGGGGGCATCTGCCCCCACTGAGTTTTCAGGAGGCTAGAGAATAGAGCTAAGCAAAACTAGAATGGGCCAAAAAGACGTGCACTTAAACTAGAAAAAAATTGTTTGAGGAACTTAAAAAATTAATGGAGCTTAAAAAATTAATTCTATTAATCCCACTGCCCACGTTCACGCCACTAGTATATATTTAATATTGTCTTAAAATTCTAAAATTCCCACTATCTTGGTTCTTGGTCTTAAAATTTATTTAATATTGTTTAAATTTAATAGAACAAAAACTGATTAAGTCTCTCCTTTCTCGTTCAAAAACTTCCGAATTACAAATTATCCCAATTTCAAAAATTGCAGAGTTTCTTTATTTTTTCGATTCAGTTTCAACGTTGAACATTTTGTGTGTGTTTTGGAGTAGATAGTTGGGTATAAAAGAACTAGATGTCAAAAAACTCTTGGGCAACAGTCAACACGGGTTCCATATTCTTAATTTAGTTTGATTATCTCTTTTTAAATTTCTCAATTCCCAGATCTGCAACTAATACATGTATATTTTAATTTTAGTTTTTTAATTTCACAAATTTAACAATTGTTTTATAAATTTTTGTAATTATTTATGGATTTTTTTAGTACTTTTATAAAATCAGGGTTTTTTACTTTTTAAAATAACACTGAAACAATAAAGAAAATTTCATCAAATAAAAAAATTTCGTGTATGTGTTCTATTCTATTTTTAATTTCTTTAAAATTTATAATTTATTTTATAATGTTACTTGTTAGTGGTTTAATTGATATTGTTTATTATTGTTGCTAATTACACTTGACTATTCATATTGTATATTGGTCTTGTTTTGATATCGAATTAGTTTTTAAATATTTATTAATTATCAGGCATGAACATACATAATATCTTCTATCCTTAATATTGAGGAAAATCCCGATAAAAGACCACCAATAAGTTATTATTAAAACTAAAATAATATAAATTAACAGAAGTCTCAAAAAATGTTAATATAAATAATATTTGAGCATTATTTAATTTTGTAATTTATTTTACTATATTTTTTGTTTTTTATGGGAATTTATTTATTTCAAATTTGATACCACTATTTAGAAAAAAGAAAAAAAAATTTGCCCCCACTGATTTCAGCGGCTGGATCCACCCCTGGTTTTAGTAACGATTTACCCATTTAGAAAAAGAAATTCCTTTTAATAACTTGTGTTTTTTTTATTAAACATTGGGAAAATTAATATTATACTTTTTTTATTCCGGAGAAATAGATCATTAATTTGTAAAAGTTGTAAATTTTAGATACGGATGAATTTTTTGAGTGTCTTAATACTCCGTACAATTTTATGCCAACATTCTCTGCATAGCATTTTCTCTCCTCCTCCTCTCACCGCTTCTCCATTTTCTCTCTCCTATAACTGCTCTGCATTTTATCTCTCTTACACCCTCTCCGCATTCTCTCTCTACGTACGTCTCACTTTTTCTTACACTTCACCTCCCTCCTGCAACTTCGCATTTGACGATTCTCTCTCCATGGATAATATAGCTCCCGAAGCTCTGCTCTATCAGGTATCGCCTCCCTAGTTGGTTAATTGATAAATGTGATGCGAGATATTGTGTTTGGAAATGAGTAAAGCATGCATGTCATGTTTATATGAATCCGAACTAGAAACGGAAACAGGAAACATTTCTGAGCGATATATTAATTTGCAAAAGGTTATAGCTAGCTAGCAAGTTATTTACAGCAGCAAGCCAACAATGTTTGAGATTAATTTGGAATTTGAAAAATATCGAAAATTTTGATTTTCAAAAATTTTGTAGTTAACAGTTGGGTACCAAAACTTAACAGTTTGAAGTTTCTTATTACATTTTGTAGTTTTTGAACTCTGGATTTCCAAAAATTTCTGTGACTGGACTATAGTATCATGTTTATCCAGTTATTTATGTTTGCGCTTTTCGAAACCATTGTATGGCTATCTGAGAGTGCTAATCGCTTCCTGATTTAATTTGATGCCCATTCTTTGATTTTTTTTTTAGATACACAAAAATGTTTTGAGTGTCTTAATGCTCCGTACAATTTTATACTAACATAACAGATTGTACATTCTCTGCATAGCATTTTCTCTCCTCCTCCTTCAGCGCCTCTCCATTTTCTCTCCCCTCTAACTGCTTTGCACGCATTTTCTCTCCCCTCCCCAATTTCGCACGGATAATATAGCTGTGCTCTATTTGGATTCCATAGAAACGGAAACAGGAAACATTTCTCAGCGATATATTAAGTTGCAAAAATTTCTGTATTTTATCGTTATATATAGCTTATTACACAAAATTATTGTAATTTTCGAGTTCAGATTAACGAGTCCAGATGAATGTTATAATTATTGTATTTTCGAGTTCAGATTAACTAGTTCAGAAAATTATTGTAATTTTCGAGTTCAGATTAGCTTATTCTGAATGTTATGTTATGTTATTTGGAATTTAAAAAGCATCGAAAATTTTGATTTTCAAAAATTTTGCAGTTAACAGTTGGGCAGCAGAACTTAACAGTTTGAAGTTTCTTTTTACATTTTGTAGTTTTTGAACTCTGTATTTCCAAAAATTTCTGTGATTGGACTATAGTATCATGTTTATCGAGTTATTAATGTTTGAGCTTTTCGAAACCATTGTATGGCTATCTGAAAGTGTTAATGGCTTCCTGATTTGATGCCCATTCTTTGATTTATTTATTTATTTTGTTTTTTCCCTAAATCTGATTCAAATCGCAGAGACGGTATGGAAATGAATGTTAAAAAAAAGAGAATTGTTATTTCTATGCGAAAAAATTGATATGTGATCACAAGATCTCATTCACAAGAATGTAAGTTTTATTTAGCGTTCATGTTTCTCTAATTTCCTAATGAAACTATTAATTTTTTGGAAAAGGTTGAATAGTATGTGAGACTTGTCAACATTCTGGTGTTAGAGCTTTGTTTTTTTGGAAATTCTAATTTTGCCTCTCCCTATCTATAGCTAGTTTGAATGATATGAAGTTTTCTATACTTTTAAGAACCATCCGGTTATAACCAGCTAATTGAACTTTTAGAACAGTTTTTGTAATTCCACTGCAGTAGATTCCCTATCACATGCATGTTGAATTGATTGGTTTATATATGAATTTGTCCAATTGGACCTATGACATGCATTGACCTCTTCTGTTAGCATTTGTAGACTTTGATGTCTGTCTACTTGCACCTGTGACATGGCTTTTGTTGAAGAATTCCCTTATTCTGAATGTTATGTTATGTCTTAATTAACTGTCTGCTATATATATTTTGTATATAAGTTCATATAATGAACTTAGTGTATTTATTTGGTTTTGTAGGGAGAAAATGTTCTCCGATGGCGGCTACACTGGTTTATTTTTTACGCGCTCTCTCTTTTGTTATGGATATTTGGTCTGGTGCTTTTCAGGTCAAGTCTTTACTATAAGACTTATATCCGGAATATCATTGTCGGTTCATTTCTGCCAGGATATGATGAAATTACTAAGGAATTTGGCATTATACTGACGATGGTGGCAGGATATGCCATATTTTGGCCATTTTGGCTATTGATAGTTCAACCCGTGCTAAGAGATAGGTTTCAGTATGAGTGGTGCTGGATTATCAGAACCATTTGGAAATTGATGAAAATAGCCATGTTTGGAGCCCTCGTCTACGATATTAATGTCGTTCCTAAGCGTCAAAAATACAGTACGATGGATCTGTTTTTACTTGGAGCGACACTATCATTCGTTGCCGTAAGTATGTTCGTGCGCCTCATGGTCCACCTAGGCAGGTGCATAAACTTGGAAGGGCCACTAGTTGACATGGCTGTTGGTATTGCACTATACATGCCAGATGAACACAAGCTCTAAGTGGGGGAAGTGGACTGTAATATCTACTGCAGTAGCTGTTATTATTCTAACATTGTTTGGTGACTATGTGAAGCATCTGCGCCACCAACGCCGAGTCCCTCCTCCTCCTCAACCTGCAGGTCCAACAACACAACATGGTACTGGTGGCACCTGAATATCCTAATTGCCTCTCCCTATCTAGCTAGTTTGAATGATGTGAAGTTTTCTATACGTACTTTTAAGAACCATCTGGTTATAACTAGCTAATTGAACTTTTAGAACAGTTTTTGTGATTCCACTGCAGTAGATTCCCTATCATATGCATGTTGAAATGATTGGTTTATGTATGAATTTCTCCAATTGGACCTATTCTCCTCTGTTAGCATTTGTAGACTTTAATGTCTGTCTGCACCTGTGACATGACTTTTGTAGACATGACTTTTGTTGAAGAATTCCCTTTATTTGCTCGTCTGTTTTCTTAATTACTTTGTTATTTGATTGCTTATTTTTTGGTTATTATCTGGTGGATTGTGAGACGCAGAGGTGAGAGGTGTTGCCAACAGTCTGATCCGCTCTGACGGATAAACTAAACAACTATACCACAATTGGGCCTGCTATAAGAGCCCAAGCCCTCTTTAGGTCTGGACTAAGCTCCATATTCTTTTCCCAGTCCGATTTAGGACAACAACGATCATAGTCCAACCCTGCAGATAAATCAAACAACTATCTCCCAATTGGGCTTTGTATAAGAGCCCAATTCCTCTTCTAGTGTAGGCTGGGCTCATATTCTTTTCCAGTCCGATTTAGGACGAAACCAATTAGTCTAATCTGGTAAGTTAGACATAGTTTCTATAGAAACCGCTTCATCTATTTATGAAACGAATTTATGTTAATATTAAGTATCACCGCTTGTGAATATATGGAAAAGCATGGAATAGAAAGCAATTAAAAAAGGACCTACACATGATTATTCTATCTTATCGTTTAAAATTATAAGTTAATCGCAATTTAATTTTGTCATAGGATTTGTCGACATATATATCATTTTCATCTGCTGTAGAGTCGTTATCTCTCCTTACCTTTTTTGATAATTAGTAGTATGAATGCTTGCATGTGTGATATTAAAAATATATTTATAGATCTTTAACTTCCCCACTAAATTTAAAAATTGTCAGATAATTTTCTTTTACGACATGTGGAAACTGTTTTAAAAGTTAGGGGTGATGAAAATCAAGAGTCCAAAAAAATATTCTTTTTGAGAGACCAAAACAAGAATATAGATAGATAGATAGATGACCATTAGATCCCAACCGGTTATAAAATGTTATGGGGAAAAATTTATCCAGAAAAAGACTGATAAATATTGTAATAAGTTCTCCCTCATTTATTCCTTAAATTTTCTTATTTGTTTTTCTGACAATCATATACAAGGAGAGTCAAGTGTCAACTCCACCCGACACGCAGGTGGTATTTCTTATAAAAATTGAATTGAAATTTTGTGCACAAATGATTCATACTTCATCTCTCACAGTTGAGGATGATAATTTACACCCAAAATCTGCATATAATACCGAAATTCGATTGGAAGGGTATTTGAATCATTGAGTGGATTTTTCAGTTCAGATTTATACTATTCCCCGTCATCTACCCGCTAAATATATTTACACAAAATAGTTGAAGAAAGCTCTTAAAACTGGGGTTGTAAATGTATCCGAAAAGTTTTCTTTTTTCTTTTTTATTTTTCATAAATGAGCTTGGTTACTGAACACAGTTTTCTAATTTTCAGAAAACATTATATTTTATAGAATTTGGAATGGAAGTTTCAAATTTATAATAATAACACCACCAATCGATATTTGTCTCCCAAGTTGATTACAACAAGGTTCATGCTCGAGTACAAACTTTCCATAACTGTGAGGCTATTATCATCTCTAATGCGACTCATTAGATCTGTCTGAGACATTATTGTTGCTCAATCTCTTCCGTATCTTGTAAATAACATGCCTTTTTACATGACCACGAGAAACCCAAAGAAAGCAAAAGAAAAAAAAAATACCAACTGAATTCAAACTCGAATTGAGCATTCCTTATTTTACAAATCGACTATGCAGAAGCGCCACTATTAACCCAAAAGGATAAAATCAAGAAACCTATGAACTGGTCAGTGATATGTACATTCACCGGAGTATATAATGAGCAAGTGCTGCCTTAAAATCATAATAAACCACAAACAATAGCTTACCCTGCCTGGGAGTTTGTTTTGAATTAGTTGCAATCCTTAGCTGCTTACTGAAGTTATCTGGAAAACAAAAGAGAGTTATCAAGCAAATTACTGGGTCTTTGTGATTTGTATGCATAAAGTTAGGCATAATTCAACTGTTTGACACTTCCCACAAATTGAATATTTTGATAAATCATACATACGTAAACTAATTAAGTAAATACCCATATAAAGTGTTCAGGCATTAACAGATTTGTAGCCCTCTTTCCAGCCCTCTGCTCTTCATCCCCACCAACAATCCCAAGGCCATGAACTCCAGGTTCAAAGCTGCTGATACTTTTCAAAAATCATAGTCCTTGTTCTAGAAATTTGGTCAAGAACCAGCTCTAGAGGCTACCTAGAATGGTCCATCACTCTATTTTCACTCTCCACTTTCCCCAACACACTGGTCATGGGCTTCCTCTTTTAAAGGGTCAGTGTTCTAAAAAGCCGCCTAGGCGCTAGGCCCCCCTCTGGCGCCTCGCCCAGGGCAGCTAGGCGGGGCAAGCGGGGTCTAGGCAGGTTTAGGCGGAGAGGTTTTTTATTTATTTTAATAACTACCCAAACCAGATCTTGATATATTTATTTTTCTAATGATTTACTATATTCATAATGCAGGTTGCAGCATATCAAATCACAACAATAAGTGAACAAGATCAAGTCAAAATGGATAATTTTATTATAGTTGTAATTTTTTGAACTTGTACCAACTTCAAATTATATAAATGATGATACATTTGTAATATTTAATTTAATTCAATATAATTCTAAAACTTATGTTTAGTTTCTTAAGTTTTAATATTGAATTGAATTCTGAAATTAAATTTTATTATTTAATAGCAATCTTGTTTATGAATAAAACTAATACGTTAAAGATATGTTAGCCATACTTAGCATATGGTATTTGTCATTTTCTTTAAGTCCTCAATTTTGAAGATTACACAAATAAAAATAATTTCACAATTTATAATATCAAATGTCTCATTCAATAAACTTCACACTAATTTTTAAAAATAACATTTATTTAAATTTTTTAGAGAGAAGAAGTACGTATATATATGAAGATCCTAGTAACGCTAATTCTATAATTTAATTATTTCAAGTAATGGATATATATATATATATATGTATATATAGTTTGTTTTAATTCATTGAAGCAATTGTTTTCATTGAAGTATGATGATACAAGAACTCTTAAAAATTCAATTTCAAACTCAAAATTAACATGAATTCATTTGTTTTATATCAATATGATTATGAATATTATAAATTACTTAAAAATACATTTATTATTTTTAAAAATTAAACAAATTATGTGTTTCAACTTTGACATTAGCAATATGGATATGTGTTTGAACTTTTAAGCAAAAGTCTTTATTATCTTTATTATAGATTGTTTTGCTTTATATTATTGTTTTGTTTGGATAAATGTAAGATAAAATATTAAAATTGACTTAAAATAAAAAATTCCGCCTAAGCCCCCTAGGCACTAGCCCCCCCTGCCTAGCGCCTTTTAGAACATTGTAAATTGTAAAGGGTATGTATGGTGAAGCTTCAGGAAGCCTAATGGTTAAGTAGTTGTATCACAATGCATCATTTGGTACACTATGACGATGTTTTTGTTCAAATACAGGAGCTAGGCTTTTCATTGCAGAACAATTTCCTGATACTGCTGGCACTGTAATATTTAGAGTTAATTCTGACATCATATCTTTAGATGGTAAAGTACCATTACAAACTGAGGCTGGGATTGGTGAAGATGGAAAATTACATGTAACAGCGAGAAAATAAACTAGTTCAAGGTCAGAAATTTTGTCAAGGCGATCACATGGTCCTCATTCGGGTGTTTCATTAACACCAACACCATCAAACTTGACAAATGCAGAGACTTATTCTTTGCAAACATCAAGAAACCCAACACCTATTAGTTCAAGCTTTAACCATATTGATTTCTATGCAATGATGAATGGAAAGAATGCTACCAATTTTGAGTCCAAGGCAATCAAAATTTGGGAACCTGGGTTTTGATCAGGAGAGTAGTAATACTGAAATCTTGTGAGAATAACACGTGAGGATAACAGACTGATAAAGACTCCGATTAATCCAAAGCTGAAATAAAAAAAAAACCTAAATCAAAAAGGAAAACCCCCATAAAAAACCAATGGCATCCAAACATATGCATAAACACAAGAAGATCTAGAAGCATAACTATAATCACATACTGTACAATACATCCTCATGCGATCTATAACAAGAGAGAAAAGCATACCTGCAAAAAAGAAAAGGAGATATGTCGGAAACGATAGTGAGAATTAAGAGACGAGAGTTGACTTTTTTCAAGAGGGATCAGAGGAAAATGTAATACCCATGATATTTGCTTTATTTTATTTTATTGGACCTTATACTATTTGTCTTATCATGTTGGCGTATTGTATGTGAGTAGATCCTTATTATATATGTATGTTATGTCTTCTTTCCTTTGTGGCAGGACAAATGAGGTTATATCTTAAATTTAGCTGAGAAATGGTTATCACTTTTTCCATGAGCTGCTGTCTACTTTCACTTTTCTCTTTTTAATAATAAACCCATACTTGTCGGCTGAATAAAAGGGGGAAGAAAGAATAATAATATAATAATAAACTATTCCTCTTCCTCTCTCCTTTCTCTATATCAGACCCAACTCTTCTTCCTCTCTCATAAGTTATACAAACCGCGGGAAAGAGAGGAAGAGGGAAGCGGAGATTGCTAAGAATAACAAGGAAATTATTTCAGTTAAGGTAATATTATTACTTTGTTAATCTATATCATTTCTTTGATTGATATACATCTTTTGTAATTTATATCCTATATGCATAAAACATGAATTCGGATATCATGCAACGAGTTTAATTGATTAATAATTTATTTATAAAAGTTTACCAATGCTCTTGTTCGGGTTCTAAATTTCCAGGAAGCACTAATTTGTATAAGCTATATATATATCCGTGTATCTGTGTAAGTTTATAAGTAGTATCACCTAAATACATGTGTGTATATAATATATATGTTAGTAATCTGATATATATATATATATATATACATATATATATATATATACACACACACACATATATAATATATATGTTAATAATCAGGAACTTAATAGCATGAAAAACTTTAGTATACTGATATGTTGATTATGTTTAAATTATTTGTTAATGAACTCCGACTTGGACTAATATATTTGTCCAACAATAAGTGACTGCATGTGTTTTGTAGAATTATATGCAATAAAACAGCTGAATTGATTAATTGTACTAAGTCAGTGGTAACAATATGGTATAAAAATTAGTTGTCATACATGTCTAACACAATTATAAAATTTAATGGTTATTCAATTTGAAATTATTATTAATCTTACATTTATTTTTATTTGTGTAAATAGCTTGGACAGAAAGAATTTAACGAGTCGAATTTTAAATATAAATTTTGGGTATTACATTGCTTAAACCAAGTACGGATTCCATACTCCTTCACCGCTAATCTTCTGAAATTTAATTAATTCGTTTTGTTCCTCGTTTTGAATTTCGTTAATAATTCACATAATTGTTTCATGTGAAATTAATATAATAGTTTTATTTTAGCGTTGATACATAGAACTCGTATTTGTACTCTTTGAGTTGGATTATCATATCTAGTATTTATGTTGATAATTGTAGAAATGTATATGTCAATATATTTTGGAGACTTGTGTTGATGATTCGTTTGATTTGACATATACATATTAGAACCCATGTTTGTTGATATTATGTCGCATGTGTTGTGACATCATATTTTGTTAGAATATACCGTATGGTATACTTAAGCTATAACCACCTGTGGGGGTACCACATGCATGTCGTCTTGGCACGAGAGACATGACACTTCCGTGGCAGTGTGATTAGTCCACGACGTCTCTGTTTTGTGCTCCGTTGGGAGTTGACCATTTGGTGATTTGTTGTGAGAGGCGTATGGGTCGACCATAGTTTTCTGTTTTGTTCTGCGGATTGGTGATGTTGTGCCGAACACGCCTTTCGATTTTGCATGCATTTGGATTCGCGGTCCAATGTATGATTGCCTATGTGGCATTATTGACTTGTCTATGTGTCAAGCTATATTTTTGAGCTCGGTATGAAATAACACTCATCCAATTGATTCAGCCTATTACTTCGTTGTGTTAGTTTTGTTCAGTTCAGTTCAGTTCATTAACTGATTTAGTTAATTCAGTTCATATTTTTTGTACTATATATCCATACTGGGCAATTGACTCATGCTGTGTTTTTCCTTCCGGCAGGTAATCAGGGGATCAAGGGTAAGTGTGACGAGAATTTCCTTTTATCCAAGTGGTTTAGATATTTTGTTTAGGTTTTGATATTTTGATTTGTGTTATGGAGATATTCAGTTATTGGAGTTGTAATAAATATTTTTAAATTGTGGTTTGAACCGATTGACTTCTGGAGATTATTATTATTGGAGTTATATTTTGAGGCATTGAACTATTGATTTATTTTGTTAGTCCTGTTGTGCTTTGCACGTAACATCCTTTTCCTATTTTTCGGGAAGGGGTGTTATAGAAAAGATCCCTAAAGCAGTTATGCTTGTGTTTCTGATTTGATGGAACATAGCTATGCGGAAGATCCAATCCCTAGACACGAAGGTGCTACTAGTTAAAAGCTATACTTGACCACGTTTCCAAGTTTTCAAAAAATTAGGAGAACTTCATTACCGTGTTTTCCAACACGGGCTTTTAGAGGGTTGTACCAATTTTTTAAAAACTTTTCACTTTTTCATTCAACCAAACAAGTTTTCGCCCACTTTTCTAATTTTTAGAAAATTGAAAAGTGAAAACTTTGAGAGTTTTCTGAAACCATACAGGGCATTAATGTTTGCAAATTTTACAAATGAAACTGTTTTTGTAGAACAGAGGGAGTATATGTCCTATTATTAAAAGTATATGAGTATCTATAATGAATCTAAAATCTTGCATTCCAAAAAATGTCTATAATATTTGGTCTGTTGGGGAAAACAAATATGTCCATTTTAGGAATCTCACTGATAGAATCCTTTTTGAAGGGTGTACAAATTATTTTACTATACACTCTGCAATTGGAGCATTGTGCTCTTTGAGAATTGCAGCTCCTATGTGATGGTGGTGCTATACTTGCTTCCAAAGCGGGGCTTTAGCATGTAATTTGTTGTTTCCATAACCTTGTTCACCTCTTCTAGTATGTAGGCTAATTAAAAACATAATAAAAAGAAAAAATAAAATTATTTTATTCATACTGCAAGGTTCATGCACAAATTTATTCAAAGTAAATCTTGGACACAGTTATTCATACTGCAAGGTTCATGCGAAGATTGATGAAAGCTTTGACGCATTATTAGAGAACTTGTGTTTAAACTTTAAAGCTAGATTCGAGGCATTATAGAGAATTTTTGACAAAGCAGCAACTTATTTTTGAAATAATATTGGTCATTATATAAAGAGCAACTGAGCTGAAAATTGAAGCAGATGGCTTTCAGAATATGGAGATTCTTAGTGTAAAATTGGTCATTATATAAAGAAAAAACTGACCAGAAAATTAAATCAGATAGCTTTCAAAATCTTGGGTGTCTCTCTCAAAATGGATTTCTCCTCCATCTAATTACCTGCAAATTGATGTTTCGCTTCGAAATTTCAAATTAGCTTAGTTTGAAACATTTTCTATGTTCTTTACCATTACAGATATATAACACATCCAACCGACACTTGCTTTTTGCTTGATGCTCAAATGGAGGGGAGAGAGATGTCCAAATACTGTAGAAAAATATAGAGAGATTGATTTCAGAATAGACAATAATCAACAAAAATAGATTTTTCTATGGGACTTCGAAAAAGATGTATGATTTTCAAATGTTGAATAACCTAACAAATAAATTGGATCAAAAAAATTGGAGAATTAATAGATATTGGTCTATATGTCAAATTTAGCTATTATAAAAATAAAATAATTACAATACAATTTAAACTTGTTTTACCAATTAATACTTTTAGATTACTCTAGAGGATTCTAGGATTCTGTGATTTGATTAGGAGTGATTAGTGGTAGGATTATTCTAGAAGCATGATTAATGGTAATCATTGATCATTATGATTTACTTTCCATATCTAGCTTTGACACGCAAATATAAAGGCTCCCTATTGTACACATTATGATATGAAATAATATTATCTTCTAACATTCACATGGTATCAAGAGCCATGGTTTCCTAATTTATTTTTTTCCCTTTCTCTTTGTTTTTTTTTCTCTTCTTTTTCTCTGTTAAAAAAAAGCACTGTCCGACACTGTTCATCTCGTTTCTTGTTTATCAAAGCAAGTTCTAATTTCTTCTACTCCTTCAAAATATATGTTCGAGTTGTTTCTTTATTTTTGAGGAGATATAAAATGATTAGTTCGTTGCTCATTTGGGTTTGAATTTGTTGGGTCTGTGAGTGGTTTTGCATGTGGTTGTTATCGTCGTTTCGTCCTTCTTTTCAGCCGTGATTGTATTTTTATTGTGTGAAAAGGTTTAGACAGATTTAATATGAACAAGATGTCTACCGTATCCGACACTGTTACGAGCCAAACATCAAATGCGTTTGATTCTAGGCAGTCCATGGGTGTTACAGAGGTGTTGTCTTCCTCAAATCGTCTTACTGAAAAGAAATTGGAGGAAGTCCATAATTATCAGCAGTGGCGAAAGATTATGCATTTGGCCTTACTTAGTAAAGAGTAGGGCGATCATAACGAAAGCAAATACTTTCGACGAGGCTTGGAAGCTAGTTGATGCCAGAATTTTATATCAGACGCTTAATTCCATGGACACTAAGATTGTTGATTTAGTCACTCATCATGATACAGTAAAAAAATTGTGGGAATACTTAGAGGTTTTGTACTCGGGGCAAAATAATCTTGCTCGCATGTATGAGGTTTCTCAGGATTTTTACATGATTAATCGTGATGGGCGTCCACTCACTCAATTTTTTGCAGACTATAAAAAGATGTACGAGGAGTTGAATTCATTGCTCCCTATTACCGTCAATATAAAAAAAATGCAAGAACAAAGATAGTAATTAGTTATGATGGGATTTTTTGGTGCTTTTGGTTCGAAATTTGAGACAATCCGCTCATAGGTTCTTAGTAGTTCGATAATGTCATCTCTTACTGATACTTTTGCTCGTGTTTTACGTGTCTGATGTGTGCATGCTGCCATGCAAAGCCCATGCATGTTTCTACGTGGTGCAAACGTGGGTTTAGCTTGGCTTAGTCTTGGGTTTTTTATTTGTCCTTGTTAGGACTAGTTTTACTGGCATGTAGTTAGTGGGCATGTGTTCCCTACTTTGTAGTAGTTGTTAGTTTCCCATTCCAGTTGTAATTAAGGCTATTTAAGATAGCCAGTTGCGTTAATAAAGGCATGCATATATTGAAACCCAGACTTCTCTCTTACTTCTTCTTCCCTCTTTTCTCTTCTTCTTAAATTAAACACATCAATTTGGTATCAGAGCCAGATTGCTTCGTCGGCAACTATGGACACACGTGGTAAGACCAACGCAGAGTTTCGGAATGACGTTAACAAAATTTTGGCTCGCCAGAAATCAAGTATTGATCAGGTCAATGAGACCTTCCAGCAGGTCATAACCGAGTTTCAAGCCTTGCGGATTACACGAAATTCCCAACCAATCGTGCCAGAGATCAATCCTTTCTATATGGGAGAAACCTCCAATAACAATGGTGACGGCTCGACGCAGCACCTTAAACTCTCTTTCTTTCGGTTCAACGGAGAGGATCCACATGGGTGGTTATTCAAGGCGAAACAATATTTTGATTTCCAAAAAATTCCAGTTGAGCAACAAGTGCAACTTGTCTCCTTCCACCTTGAAGGAATTGCTCTCAAGTGGCATAGATGGTTGACCAAATTTAAGGATCCATTGACATGGGCCGAATTTACTAAGGCAACTTTCCTCCGATTCGGACCCACGGACTATGAAGATCCTTCCGAGGCCCTTACTCGATTAAAACAGACCACAACGGTTGTGAACTATCAAAAGTCCTTTGAGAGGTTATAGCACCAAGTTGATGGGCTTCCTGAAACTTTTCTTATCGGATGCTTCATTGCAGGTTTGAAAGACAAAATTTAGACGTAAAAATTAAACACCCACACTCTTTAGCGGGAGCCATTGGGGTAGCTCGTCTTGTAATGACCACGATTTTTGAGACAATATTATCAAGGTCAATAATTTAATCTCTGTTACTAAATTCTTTTGTATAATATTCTTAAACCCTTAAATGATTTGGGTAGCTATGTGTGGTTGTATGTGAATTGATTTAATAGTCTATGTACGTAATCAAAAATATTAATGGACTAGCCTTGTCAATTAGTTTTAAACAAGCCCAAGTTACTAATTGTGTACTGGACTTGTAGATGATTGACGATAAAGTGTGGAGTAGTAAGGGTACTAACAAACTATAAGCCCATTAGGAATTTACTAAGGGTGGAACCAACCCCATCGGGTACACCAGCTATTTGTGCCCCAACCCAATAAGCGTTGGATTAATGCTGGAAGTGGCAAAATCACAAACCGGGTCGGTAACCCAAGCGGGTTGACCCTAATTAATTTTACTGATAAAGGGATAAGATACGTTGGTGGGGAAATCCCTGACTTCTAGCACCGATGGTACGGTAGCCGCAATAGGCCTATGGACTATCTCCTCACTTTACTTGTTAAAAAGGTTAACCAGCCGATCACTGTGGGCATGGCTGGGGAGTAAGTTGGTGAGTTGTTTACCTAATCATTTTTAACCAACGGGGTGATATCGTTGTGTATTGGTCCTACACACTGAGTAATAACCAACGACTGGGTAAAGCTTTCTCTATAAATAGCGACCCTTAGTCACCGTGTAAAGCTTGGTACTCTGTTCATTACCGATATATAGAGAAATATTGTGAGTTTGAGAGATATAGAAGCTGCTAAGGAGAGTTCTTGCTAACCGGCGAGGCAAAGTCTAAGAGAGAACGAACTGTGAAGGCTTGAAGGTATGCTTCTATTACCTTAAGCATTGCCATGTTGATTTAATCATTTCATCCCTATGAAGTCTAGAGTCAGCATACATATCGAATGAGCTGAACGCTCTATGCGTACAGACCAATAGATGATTGACAGTTGGTTTTTATAACCAAAACATGAATAAAACCTTTATATAGTAACACTAGCAAAGAGAAAAAAGGTGTAATGATGAATAATATCAGTATGCCGAAGACGTTCCGATAAGGGTTCGTTACCTCACTTCGAACCCATGAACCTAAATAACGGGGTTAGACATAGGTTGTCACCCGACCCCAAACCAAAGGAAGGCACTTTAAATTTGCTGAGCAAACTTATTGCTCACCCTTGCTATATCATGAAAATCTTACAGCTAAGCCCGAGTGCTTGAGCAGAGATAAGGGCAAGGAGAAGATAAAGTTCTAGACTTCGGATAGACATGATTATCCGTCGTAATGTTTTGATTAGATATCAGTTATGTAACACGAGTCCTAATAATTATTTTGGAACTTCGTGATATATTTATTTAAGGTTACAGACCTTGGGACCATTGTAAACCGTTGTAATGATCAATATATGATTATTCATTCCGCATTAGTTATCATATGTTAATTAAAGGTAATTGGATGTTGTTTATCGTGAACACCAAATTCGAGGTATTGGCATCTGAATTTTGGGGTGTCACAGGTTGGTATCAGAGCCTTAGGTTATAAACGTTAGGAATGCGAAACCTAGGTTATAACCTTAGCATTAAACTCGTATAGAATGCCTTAAACCATGGGTCGAAGAGACTTATTGAGTTTTTGTGTTTGGAGATGAGTTGTGGGAATTCATCAAGCCGAAGTAGTGCATAATAAAATACTGATTCATTTCATCAATGAATATATTTTATTATTGCGCTGATGTGCCTTTTTGGTGGTTGTAGGATGGCTAGAATAGGAGAGTCGAGTCGGGTAGCTATGGAAGGGGAGTTCACAGATATACCTGTGGACATCGAGCAACTGATGAGAGGTGGGCCAGTAGAGCTAGATGCACCAGTAGAGTCCGAACCTGAGGAGGATGAGGACTATCTAGCCGAGTCAGAGGAACCCGTCAGAGGTAGGGTGATGAGATCGGGTAGTCAAGCTGTCGAGAGTGAGTCCGAGGAGGACCACAGTACAGACGAAGCCGAAGAGCGTCTAGCTGAGAATTATTTATTGGACCAACTAGCCGATAGGAACTTGGAATTAGAAGAAGGAGTCTGAGACCTAGAGGATCAGAATGTGACTCATCAAAGTATGGAGAATCAGTATAAGGAGAAGATGAAGTTCTAGACTTCGGATATACATGATTATCCGTCGTAATGTTTTGATTAGATATCAGTTATGTAACACGAGTCCTAATAGTTATTTTGGAACTTCGTGATGTATTTATTTAAGGTTACAGACCTTAGGACCATTGTAAACTGTTGTAATGATCAATATATGATTATTCATTCTGTTAGGTATCATATGTTGATTAAAGGTAATTGAATGTTGTTTATTATGGACACCAAATTCGAGGTATTGGCATCTGAATTTGAGGGTGTCACAGGGGTTATCTGGCTCATGTTGTTGACACTCGAAGAGTAGAGGGGGAACTGAGCCGGATACCTGTGGTAAGGGAATTCCCCGATGGTATCCCAGAGGAGTTACCAGTGTTGCTACCAGATAAGGAAACAGAGTTTGTGATCGACTTGGTACCGGGAACAACACCGATATCCAAGGCACCATACCGATGGCTCTGGTAGAGATGAAGGAACTGATGGTTCAACCGCAGGAGCTGCTAGATAAAGGTTATATTCGACCAAGCGTGTCACCTTAGGGAGTGCCAGTTCTGTTCGTGAAGAAGAAGGATGGATCATTAAGGCTTTGTATCGACTATCGCGAGTTGAACAAAGTTACAGTTAAGAACAAGTATTTTATTGATGAAAGAACTCGCTTTATTGATAAAGCTTCGTCAGTTTTCTTCTAGAAGAGAAAAAGGGCTTATGTTAAGGATGTCGCACTCTTCTTGTGTGGCTTGAATGCGAGATCCACAACTATTTCTATAGTCTTTTTATTAAACAAATCTATTCCTCTGGGAATTCGAACGGAAGAGTTTCGGTACGACAAAAGACAATAACTATAGTTAAGAAAGTGCCCTGGATTGACGATTTGTTTGATCAATTGAAGGGAGCGAAATGCTTTTCGAAGATCGATTTGAGGACTGACTATCATCAGTTAAAGGTGAAGAAGGAGGATATTCCAAAGACAACATTCCGAACTCGATATGGACATTATAAGTTTCTTGTGATGTCATTTGGGTTGACGAATGCGCTCGTAGCTTTCATGGATATGATGAATAGGGTGTTCAAGCAATACTTGGACAAAGTTATGGTTGTATTCATTGATGACATCCTGGTGTACTCGAAAACGGAGGAGCTGAATATCTGAGGATAGTACTCGAAACTCTGAGGAGAGAGAAGTTGTACGCGAAATTCTCGAAGTGCGAATTCTGGTTGCAGAAAGTGCAGTTTTTGGGGCATGTCATCGACAAGGATGGTGTTTCGGTGGATCCAGCAAAGGTGGAAGCAGTTATCAACTGGGAGCAGCCGAAGACGCCGACGGAGATCAGGAGTTTCCTAGGATTAGCGGGCTACTATCAAAAATTCATTCAAGATTTTTCGAAGATAGCATCGCCTTTGATCAATCTAACCAAGAAGGCGGTTAAATTCGTTTGGACGGATAAATGTGAGGAGAGTTTCGTGGAATTGAAGAAAAGGCTTAGTGAAGCACATGTGTTGTCCTTACTTGATAATACAGGGAGATTTATGGTGTATAATGATGCGTCACACAAAGGCCTTGGTTGTGTAGTAATGCAGCAGGGTAAGGTCATTGCGTACGCATCACGACAATTGAAGGATTATGAGAAGGGATATCCGACTCATGACCTAGAGTTAGTAGCAGTAGTTTTTCCTTGAAGATATAGAGGCATTATCTTTATGGAGAGAAGTGTGAGATATACACCGACCACAAAAGTCTAAAGTATATTTTCACCTAGAAGGAGCTAAACATGAGGCAACGACAATGGTTGGAATTGATCAAGGATTACGATTGTGAAATTCTTTACCATCCTGGTAAAGCCAATGTAATAACTGATGCTCTAAGTAGAAAGAGCAGAGAAAAATTGATGGTGTTGACAACTCAAGGAGAACTGATAAGGGATATGGAAAGACTAGAGTTAAAAGTCAAATATCCGAAAGATGCAAATGAGAGACTATTTGTCGTGGTAGCGAGTCCGACTTTAATAGATAAGGTAAGGGAGGCTCAAGAGAAGGATGAAGGATGTGATGGCCTAAAGAAGCGAATTTCCAAAGGTGAAGAGTTGAAGTATAAGGTTGATAACACAGGGATGCTAAAGTTTGAAGGGAGGATCTGGATACCGATGGTTCCGGAGTTGAGAGAAGAGATCTTACAAGAAGCTCACGGTACAAGGTATTATGTTCATCCTAGAAGTACTAAAATGTATCAGGATTTGCGGCAGCATTTCTGGTGGCCGAACATGAAGAGGGAGGTAGCAGAATGTGTCAACCGTTGCTTGACATGTCAACAAGTTAAGGCAGAGCACCAACGACCAAGTGGACTATTGCAACCATTGGAGATTCCGGAGTGGAAATGGGAGCACATCACAATAGATTTTGTGGTAGGAATTCCACCGACTCAGAAGGGTTTAGACGCGATCTGGGTGATCGTGGATCATTTGACTAAATCTGCGCATTTTCTACCGATCAAGATCGGGTACAATCTGGAGCAGTTAGCGAAACTTTATGTGAAGGAGATTGTGTCGTGACATGGAGTGCCGGTATCTATTGTGTCTGATAGAGATCTGCGCTTCACGTCAAATTTCTGGAAGAGTTTGCAGGAAAGAATGGGGACACAATTGAGAATGAGTATAACATACCACCCTCAAACTGACGGTCAGAGTGAGCGAACGATCCAAACACTTGAGGACATGCTTAGAGCAATAGTGATGGACTTCAAAGGTAGTTGGGATGATCACTTACCGCTAGTATAGTTTGCTTACAATAACAGCTATCACGCTACTATCGGCATACCACCATACGAAACGTTATATGGAAGGAAGTATCGAACACCGTTGTGTTGGGACGAAGTGGGAGAGCAAAAACTGTTGGGACATGAGTTGATACAGCAGATCGCTGATACGGTGAAATTAATAAGAGCTCGTCTGGTAGCAGCCCAGGATCGACAGAAGTACACTGACCTACATCGTTACGGGACTTTGAGGTGGGCAGTTTTATATTTTTGAAGGTATCTCCTTGGAAAGGGAAGATCCGTTTTGGGAGAAAGGGAAAATTGAACCCTAGGTTCATAAGACCTTTTGAGATTCTAAAGCGAATTGGTGAAGTGGCGTACAAGGTAGCTGTAAGCCCAAGTATAAATTAGGGTCCACAAGAGACCTAAAAAAGAAATAATAAATTCAGAAAAGTCGAAAAATAAGACATGAGAGGAGTCTTCATGAGTCCCAAGACAGAAGACTCATGGAGGCAACTCATTTTGCGAATTGGTTGAGGGATTGGATTGGTGGCTAGAAAGATAGGACGATTTAGGCATTACTCAAGTAATTAATGGTATTTTTGGAATTTCCCCTGAGGTCACATGTTTGGCACACTTCCCAGACATGTGCTTCGCACATGACCACTCTACAAGAAATTCTATAAATACTCCCCCCTATTTTAATAGAAAGGGGTTGATTTCCTTTGGATTCTCTCTGCACCCGAGAAGGCTCTTCTACCCTAAGAGTTCTGCCACGTGTTACTGGAGTAATCGCCTACTTGTTCTTCTCCCCTCTTCAACTCATCAATCAATTCCGTACTCTTCGTGGATTTCTCTCCTCCTCAGTCAACACGAAACCCCACCACATTACAAGGTACGATTTCCTTGCCTACATTTTTTTGGCGACTCTGTTGGGGAGATGTAGAATTCGTGAAGGGTATGCCCACAACTCGAAGTGGGAGAACTACGGGTAAAGCTTCACCGACCACAAGTATTACCTCACTGAATCCAGCTCCAAGGCAAGCGAACCAAGCTCCTCAAGGCGCAAATCTGGATTTTGACAGACGAATCCTAGAAGACACCTCAGAAGGGAGTTCAACTTCACCATATATGGCTGATCAACAACCAACCAACACCAGGCAGACGAGCACGGGCATGCAAGGCGAGGAAGCAGCAGGGGAGCAAACAACCATGAACGTTATGCAGCTGGAAATGCTTAAGGCGTTGAAGGAAGCACGGGAAGGACAACAGATGATGATGGCCATGATGTCAGAAATGTAAAGGCAACATAAGGAGATGGAGAATTTTCGCAAGCAGATGATGTAGATCCCAACCTTCAAGGCCATGTTTCCAGGAAATTTGTAGGTAGAACAAGCAGGAGTGGATGACAACAACAAGAAAAATCAGAATGCAACTCCAACAACGGAGAGTCAGCCGATTCCAATCATCCATTTAGAGCCTCAGAACAGTGGTGACATACCACAACCCAGACAAGAAGCAAGCCAGCCTCAACCAACCATCATTCCAACTATACTCCCAGTATTTTCACAAAAGCATATGCCGACCTTTCCGAGCCATACCCAACGAACAAGTCAACAAGCACAACCAATGCAAGTTTTGCATGATGCAAGCGTGCATCAACCGATCTCTTTGTCTCACACGCCGCCGATGCATTAGTACATTGCAACCCCTCAGAGAATTCATACAACAAGCTAGTATGCGATAAAGGACGATATGATCGATGTAATCAATCAACTTCGCAGACATATAACTCGACCTTCAGAATTAGACTTCACTCCACCTTACCCGACTCATATCCGGAGACAGCCTTACCCAACAGGATATATTGAGCACCCTCCACAGTTCCCAAAGTACAACGGAGAAAAAGGGAATGCCAGAGAACATATAGCCAGGTTTGTAGAGTCAATGTCACCATGGTTGGACTACAACGAAGTAAGCAACCATAACCTTTTGATGCGAGAATTTAACAAGACATTGACGGATAGTGCCTTCAGTTGGTACTATAATTTGGAAAAAAGATCAGTCCACGATTGGGATGATCTGAAATTACAATTTTTTAAGAAATGTTTCTATGTGCAGAAACAAGTGACCATAGTAGAGCTCATGAGATTCAAACAAAAGCCGAACGAGGAATTGTCAGACTATGTGGACAGATTTAGGGCCCAGGCGCAGAAGTGTGCGGAGTCGATTGAAGAGAAGAATCTAGTGAACATATGCATCAATGGTGCCCTAGATGCCTTCAAACCCCATCTCATAACTAAAGCATGTGATTCCTTTGTAGCACTTTCATCGTTTGCACAGGACTTAGGAGGAATTATGACATTGCCCGAGAGCCATACGACTGTTACATGGAAAGGCAAGAGGACGCCTACTGTGGCTTTAACAGATTCTCAACAAAAGCCACAAGGGGGCAAGATGCAGAAGAATGAAGAGAAGACCTGACTTCTGTGTGTACCATCAACATGCAGGACACTCCACAATGGATTGTTACAATCTGCAAAGAATCTACAATGAGAAATTAGCAGCAAGTGAAATTGAATTGGAAATTGGGGAAGCATTATGCTAGACAAGCCACTGCCTAATCACCTTATAAGGCAATGAAACTCCCTTCATCAATAAGGCTGACTTCCTTTGCTAAGTTCCAACGTGCTAAGATTACTGATAGAACCTTCTTGTTTGGGGATGTTTAGGATGTTTTGGCTAGTTTGATTTCTTATGTAGCTGACATCTCTTATGTTATGCATATGAGGTCCCATCAATTGTGATTTGGGGTATACCCCTCTACTTATATATATATATATATATATATATTCTTTCGTTTCTATTTAACCTTAAAAAAAAGAAAAAAAGAAAGGGAATAAGAACGCTAAGAATCTGATGGATAGATACAGGGTGAAACACGACAAATCGACACCTTACTATCGAAAAGGTAATTGACAACTAAAGGCCTTAGCCGACTTCCGAAAAAAAAAGAAAAGGAAAAAGCTGAAATGATGCCACGACAAATTCTGGTGGGGGACTTGGTGCTCAAGACATGATAGTCATGAGAGGAACATCAACCACTAAAATTTTCCCCAAATGAGAAGGCCCGTATAGGGTATGAGAGATCTCCGAAAACGGATATTATAAAATATCTCGTGTGGGATCAGATGCTATCTTAGGGCCACTGAACCTGAAAATGGGTAAAGAAATATTACACATGAGATAATCATCACAACAATTACGCTTTCAACTTTAAAAGTGATCGAGGCACCTGACTTTAAGTCCTCGAACCGACAAGTTACGCTTTCAACTTTAAAAGTGATCGAGGCACCTGACTCTAAGTCCTCGAACCCGACAAGTTACGCTTTCAACTTTAAAAGTGATCGAGACACTTGACTTTAAGTCCTCGAACCCGACAAGTTACGCTTTCAACTTTAAAAGTGATTGAGGCACCTGGCTTTAAGTCCTCGAACCCGATAAGTTACGCTTTCAACTTTAAAAGTGACCGAGATACCTGACCTTAAGTCCTCGAACCCGGCAAGTTACGCTTTCAACATTAAAAGTGACTGAGGCAACTGAACTTAAGTCCTAGAACCTGACAATGTCTCTCATGTTAGGAGAAATCTCGGCAGAATCCTTCTAGGGAGGATGACAATTAGCAACAGACTCTAAATGATTCTCCCTCAAGGACGGAGGATTCGCGGCCATAAGATCATCAACATCAGCATGAGTATCACTCGTACCCTCAAGGTTGTCAATTTTCATGTGAAGATGCTCACGTCAGACAAGGAATCGTCAATATCAAGACTGACGTAATCATCATGTCGTGAAGAGGGCTCGACAACAATAGCGATAGGTCGGGGAGACTCACAAATAGTGGAAGTCGCCGCCTCACTTTCCGTACCCATAAGAAATTCAATGCAATCTGATAAACAACGCAGTGATGACACGAGAAAGAATGAAGACACTCATGACAATATTGGAAGAGACCATTGAGCGTAGTTCACCAACATGCAAATTGGAACTAAGGAGACCCATCCTGCCATAGAAAGGAGACAGAACTTACAAAACAATTCATATAACAAAGGAAACTATGCGAGCAAAACAAATGCTTGCAACAGTGTCACATGAGATAAGATCTCCACTAGCAGATGTTGTAAGCATGTCTGAGATTCTTTCAACCACAAAACTTGACAAGGAGCAAAGACAACGGTTGAGTGTCATGTTATCTTCGGGAGATTTGGTTCTTCATCTGATTAATGAGTCAACAGTTCTAGTAAATACACCTAAAGAAGATAAATGCTTATCAACTTCTCATGACAAAGGTGATGAAAAGGTCTTCAATGGACAGAAATATAGGAAGGTCCATACCATAATCATGCACTTACCGATGAACCCAAGACCTTGGTTGCCCCACCCGAAGAGCAAGCAATTGCACACTCCCTATCAGGCGACATCTCGGCAGAATCCTTCTAGGAGGATTGAAATCAACAACAGGCTCTGAAAGATTCTCCCTCGGGGGAGGAGGGTCATCGTATCATCAGTATCAACGGGGACATCACCAGTACCCGCAAGGCTGTCACTAGGAGATGAGGTATGTGGGCGAGGGACTTATACTATTCACAGCAGGACCCGAGACCACATCACACGAGAAATTGTCTCCATTAAGACTAACACAATCATCATAAGGGTTCTAAAGGAGATGTTTTGCTGAAGGAGGCGGACCGAGTTGAATGGCTATTTTTTATTTCTGATACGCATGCGGGGAATACTACCAGAACGGGAAATTTATCCCGACTTTCGTAAGCCGCAACGTACAAAAATAGGCCTTCTTTGTCAGGCGGAGGAAAGGCTGAATGATCACAATCCTTCACGTGACTCCAAAAGACATCAAAAGGACCATAAAAAGGAGTTTTTCCCCATTCACTTTAGAGGAGGACTTCTTTGGTGGTTTTTGTGTATGGGGAACGCTCGTCGGAATTGACCTACAACAAGGGAGACTTGGCATGAGAACACATAAAAAAATACTGTTCACGCTGGGCACTGTTCACGCCGGCGTTTGGGCACTGTTCACGCCGACGATATTGTTCATGCCAGCCACGAGGAACTATTCACGCGGGTACTGTTCATACCGAGTACTGCTCACGACGACACTGTTCACGCCGACAACTGTTCACGTCGGGGGTACTGTTCATATCGGCGGCGGGGAACTGTTCATGCGGGTACTGTTTATTCCGGCGGTCGAGTACTGTTCATGCTGGGTACTGTTCACGCCGCCACTGTTCACGACGGAGACTGTTCGCGCCGGTCACTATTCACTGTTCACGCCGGCGACTGTTCGCGCCGGTCACTGTTCATGCCGGAAAACTCAAAAAAATCTGGGCTTTTGTGGATGAAGTGATGGAGGAAGGAAATGAAATTCACAATTAGGTTCATCTTATAGTACTTGCAATTCATTTGCCTAAAGAAGAAAAAGGAGAAAAAGGAAAAAAAGGAGAAAAGGAAAAAAGGAAGAAAATGAGAGAAAGGAGAAAGGAGAAAGGAAAGAATCACATGCTCCCACTAAAAAAAAGAATAAAAAAAGAATATATATATATATATATATATATATATTAAAAAAAAGAATATATATATTTATAAATATATATATTAAAAAAAGAGAGAATATATATACATATATATATATATATATTTATACATATATATGAAAGGGAAGAAAAACACAGTTACAAATCTTTCTCTTTATACTATCTCTCTCCCTAAAATTATCTTTTTTTTTGAAATCGATAATGGGGGGTGCGATTAGTCCTAACAATATTATATGCTATTTTCACTTCCTTTCCATCTTATGCAGTTACATTTGATAAAACTTTAACTCTGCTTAAAACTTTAGATATAGGCCGAGTTGATTTCAATTTCAAACTCAAATGTAACTAACCTATTTGATTTCTCGGGTGGTACCCACTTTCACATATTCATATTTACTCATTTGCATATATATATATATATATATATATATATTCCTCCTTGAGATTCCAAATGGAGGTGATTGTATATTTTTTTTTATACATACGAGGCTCCATTTAAATTATTTAATTAACTACTTTCTCATCATCCAATAACACTTCACATGGGCACACGTCTTTACACAAGTGGTTGACATGTGGGCTTAGCTGATAAAATGATAGGGAGTCTCGAGCCATGAGGGAGGATTATTTGTCACAACTAATTAGTGAACAAGTTGGAGATAGTGGAGTCGCTTGTTTTTGAAGTTTGTTTAAACCAAAGTTAAAAAAAAACTCATATATTTCAGGTAGTGCACATGCATTGTTTCTTGCGGGAACCAATATAGTATACATGATGCATTGGAGTACATAATATATATATATATATATGTGTGTGTGTATATATATAAAGGTCATGTAAACATGATGCATTACGAATATCATTTATGAATACTTACATTTTAAATTTTGATATGTTATTTGCAAGAATTTGGAGGCATAATTGGTCATCCAAACCGGAGATTCCATCCGTTGACACTTCGGAAGAGGGACTTCAAGAATTCAATATTTTTGCACGATCCTCACTTTGAAGGCGTGACTCACGTGTAGGGGGCAAATGTAAGTCCAAGTATAAATTAGGGTCCACAAGAGACCTAAAAAATAAATAATAAATTCAGAAAAGTCGGAAAAATAAGACATGAGAGGAGTCTTCATGAGTCCCGAGGCAGAAGACTCATGGAGGCAACTCATTTTGGGAATTAGTTGAGGGATTGGATTGGTGGCTAGAAGGACAGGACGATTTAGGCATTACTCAAGTAATTAAGGGTATTTTTGGAATTTCCCCTGAGGTCACATGTTTGGCACACTTCCCAGACATGTGCTTCGCACATGACCACTCTACAAGAAATTCTATAAATACTCCCCCCTATTTCAATAGAAAAGGGTTGATTTCCTTTGGATTATCTCTGCACCCGAGAAGGCTCTTCCACCCTAAGAGTTCTGCCACGTGTTACTGGAGTAATCGCCTACTTGTTCTTCTCCCCTCTTCAACTCATCAATCAATTCCATACTCTTCGTGGATTTCTCTCCTCCTCAGTCAACACGAAACCCCACCACATTACAAGGTACGATTTCCTTGTCGACAGTATCCTGAACTGGAGCATATTCACAACGTGTTTCATGTTTTAGTATTATGACCATATAAACCTGACTATAAGCACGTTATATCCTATGAACCTATCCAAATAGAGAAAAATTTATCGTATGAAGAAATTCCTGTCCAGATACTCGATAGGAAGGAGCATACATTAAGGAATAAGACCATATATTTGGTCAAAATGCTATGGAGGAATCATGCAGTTGAAGAAGCTACGTGGGAACTTGAGGAAAAGATGAGGGCAACCTATCCACATCTTTTTGAGTGACCTTATGATGAAATTCCAGGGACGGAATTCTTATAAGGGGGAGGTTGTAATGACCACGATTTTCGAGACAATATTATCAAGGTCAATAATTTAATCTCTGTTACTAAATTCTTTTGTCTAGTATTCTTAAACCCTTAAATGATTTGGGTGGCTATGTGTCGTTGTATGTGAATTGATTTAATAGTCCATGTACGTAATCAAAATATTAATGGACTAGCCTTGTCAATTAGTTTTAAACAAGCCCAAGTTACTAATTGTGTACTAGACTTGTAGATGATTGATGATAAAGTGTGGAGTAGTAAGGGTACTAACAAATTGTAAGCCCACTAGGAATTTACTAACGTTGGAACCAACCCCATCGGGTTCACCAACTATTTGTGCCCCAGCCCAATAAGCGTTGGATTAATGCTGGAAGTGGCAGAATCACAAACCGGGTAGGTAACCCAAGCGGGTTGACCTAATCAATTTTACTGATAAAGGGATAAGATACGTTGGTGGCGAAATCCCTGACTTCTAGCACCGGTGGTATAGGTAGTCGCGATAGGCCTATGGCCTATCTCTTCACTTTACTTGTTAAAAAGGTTAACCAGCCGATCAATGTGGGCATGACTGGGGAGTAAGTTGGTGAGCTTTTTACCTAATCACTTTTAACCAACGGGTGATACCGTTGTGCATTGGTCCTAGTAATAACCAACGGCTGGGTAAAGCTTTCTCTATAAATAGTCACCGTGTAAAGCTTGGTACTCTGTTCATTACCGATATAGAGAGAGATATTGTGAGTCTAAGAGATATAGAAGCTGCTAAGGAGAGTTCTTGCTAACTGACGAGGCAAAGTCTAGGAGAGAACGAACTGTGAAAGCTTGAAGGTATGATTCTGTTACCTTAAACATTGCCTTGTTAATTTAATCATTTCATCCCTATGAAGTCTACAGTCAGCATACATATCGAATGAGCTCAACGCTCTATGCGTACAGACCAATAGATGATTGACAGTTGATTTTTATAACCAAAACATGAATAAAACCTTTATATAGTCAGACTGGCAAAGAGAAAAAAGGTGTAATGATGAATAATATCAGTATGCCGAAGACGTTCCAATAAGGGTCGTCACCTCACTTCGAACCCATGAACCTAAATAATGGGGTTAGACATAGGTTGCCACCCGACCCCGAACCAAAGGAAGGCAGTAGGAGTTGCTTTGGGATGATTCAGTATTAGACCCGAAGCTAGGGATGAAATTCTTATAAGGGGGGAGGTTGTAATGACCACGATTTTCGAGACAATATTATCAAGGTCAATAATTTAATCTCTGTTACTAAATTCTTTTGTCTAGTATTCTTAAACCCTTAAATGATTTGGGTGGCTATGTGTGGTTGTGTGTGAATTGATTTAATAGTTCATGTACATAATCAAAATATTAATGGACTAGCCTTGTCAATTAGTTTTAAACAAGCCCAAGTTACTAATTGTGTACTGGACTTGTAGATGATTGACGATAAAGTGTGGAGTAGTAAGGGTACTAACAAACTATAAGCCCATTAGGAATTTATTAAGGGTGGAACCAACCCCATCGGGTGCACCAGCTATTTGTGCCCCAACCCAATAAGCGTTGGATTAATGCTGGAAGTGGCAGAATCACAAACCGGACGGTAACCCAAGCGGGTTGACCCTAATCAATTTTATTGATAAAGGGATAAGATACGTTGGTGGGGAAATCCCTGACTTCTAGCACCGGTGGTACAGGTAGCCGCGATAGGCCTATGGCTTATCTCCTCACTTTACTTGTTAAAAAGGTTAACCAGCCGATCACTGTGGGCATGACTGGGGAGTAAGTTGGTGAGCTGTTTACCTAATCATTTTTAACCAACGGGTGATACCGTTGTGTATTGGTCCTACACACTGAGTAATAACCAACGGCTGGGTAAAGCTTTCTCTATAAATAGCGACCCTTAGTCACTGTGTAAAGCTTGGTACTCTATTCATTACCGATATATAAAGAGAAATATTGTAAGTTTGAGAGATATAGAAGTTGCTAAGGAGAGTTCTTGCTAACCGGCGAGGCAAAGTCTAAGAGAGAACGAACTGCGAAGGCTTGAAGGTATGCTTCTGTTACCTTAAGCATTGCCCTATTGATTTAATCATTTCATCGCTATGAAGTCTAGAGTCAGCATACATATCGAATGAGCTCAACGCTCTATGCGTACACACCAATAGATGATTGACATTTGGTTTTTATAACCAAAACATGAATAAAACCTTTATATAGTCAGACTAGCAAAGAGAAAAAAGGTGTAATGATGAATAATATCAGTATGCGAAGACGTTCCGATAAGGGTCGTCACCTCACTTCGAACCCATGAACCTAAATAATGGGGTTAGACATAGGTTGCCACCTGACACATAATCAAAGGAAGGCAGTAGCAGTTGCTTTGGGTTGATTCAGTATTAGACCCGAAGCCGAACCCTAATGTCAGAACCTGATTTCCGAAGCCAAAGTGTTAAAATGACAGTGAGACCCAAACCACTGGCTTCCCGAAGCCAATTATAAGGGTACCATCCGACCCCGAAGATGTCCCGAACTACGAGAGGTTCATACCGGGATCCGAAGTCAAAATTTTGTCGTCAGAGGGTCAGATAGGCCCAAGACTATACTTCTAGTCATGTACGACCTTAAGATTAATCGACCAAAGGATATTCTTGGAACTGAAATTGAAAGTGCCTCTAAGATACCAGTGGATCGTAAAATGAACTTTATTATCGTAGAGTGGTCCCACTCTGATCATAGAGCTCATTTATAAATCTTAGAGTAGGGTAGCCGAACCCCTCAGCCATCGTAGAGTGGGCTCTGCCGATCGTAGAATTCCACTCGACTATCGTAGAGTGGACTTTACCGATCATAGAGTTCTACTCAACACTCGTGGAGTTTCTCTCGCATGTCGTAGAGTAAGTTTGGTTGGTCCCCGAAGGGATCGAAGAGTGAACCCTGCGGCCGTAGAATACATTCTGCCGATCGTAGAGTCTCGCCAATCAGTCGCAGGATGAACTTCATTGATCGTAGAGCCTCACTAGACGATCGTAGAGCTTCATAAACGATTCGTGGAACCTAGTTGGTGATCGCAGAGTCACCCCACTGAACGTAGAGTGACTCTATCGACGGTGTTAAAGCACTACTGATCGTAGAGAGCTGTTCTAGCAGACCGTAAAGTATTCTCGTGCAATTTATCTAGTATATTATTAATGCACATCTATGTCTGATTAGAGAGTAAAATCATAATTACTGTAGAATACTTGCCGAACAGGAGCGTAGAGTATTCAGTAAATAGCAGATCAGGCAAGTTTCCGATCTTACTCTTGTGCAAGTCTTCGATCTTATTTTGTGCAAGTTTTCTCGCTTCGAGCTTTCATACTCATTGTTATGCTATTGTGTATATTTATTACATATTGAAAGTTTCTCTAATTAAGCTCGAGTTCTATTTCTTAAGCATGTGCTAAGTGGTTTAATTGTTTATAAATTACTGCACATCAATATTATTGGCATTCGCATATAATGCATTTGAATTCGGTTCTATTGTTGGATTGTATCCCCATTCAAGGTTTTGTCATTCAAGGACTATTCAAAAGAAGTCTAAGCCATTTAACCGGCCAGACATATGCATGTTAAGTAAATTGAAAGCTATCCAAGCCTATTGTGGGAATGGATTCTCAGACTAGAATGAACAAACCCTTGAAAAAAGAAAAGGGGGGTATCCTAAGTATCTGAAATACGATACAAAGCAGAATTAAATGGTATGCATATTCATGGGTACAAGAGGTTGATCCCCTCGCGTACAAACTCTGGCGGTTGTAACCTAATAAGGGTCAGTCAAGGCGACTGATGCCTTTAAGTGCGTTCATAGTCTTTTTGACTGTCGGCAGTAAATAATCAACCTTCATAAATTTGTTTGAACTTTGATTATATCGTTCAGTTGCTTCATCAATTCTCTTTATTGTTGAACTGTGTTGTTGTCAATTATATTAATTCATGATATATCTCTCATTCATTTTAAATTTGCTGAGCAAACTCGTTGCTCACCCTTGCTATATCATGAAAATCTTATAGCTAAGCCTGAGTGCTCGAACAGAGATAAGGGCAAGGAGAAGATGAAGTTCTAGACTTCGGATAGACATGATTATCCGTCGTAATGTTTTGATTAGATATCAATTATGTAACACGAGTCCTAATAATTATTTTGGAACTTCGTGATGTATTTATTTAAAGTTACAAACCTTGGTACCATTGTAAACCGTTGTAATGATCAATATATGATTATTCAGTCCGCATTAGTTATCATATGTTGATTAAAGGTAATTGGATGTTGTTTATCGTGAACACCAAATTTGAGGTATTGACATCTGAATTTGGGGGTGTCACATGTCTTGTTGAAGAACGTAACCACTTACAAAGGAAGCCAACTCCATCATTCCGTTCTGCAACACCAGTAAAAGTGGGTGTTAACTCCATGGAGGGAGTATTAGGACATGCACTAACTCATCGAACAACCTCCTCCACTCCCACCGTGCTTCACATCTCCAACCAGGAAGCTCGTGAACGTAGAGAAAAGGGGCTCTGCTACTACTATGATGAGAAGTTCGTTCCGGGACATCGATGTGAGCGGTGCCAACTATTTATGATTGAGGATTTGGTGGAACAAGGTTGTCAAGTAAACGGAAGCAATCCGCAAGATGACGAACAACCCGAGATGGAACCAGAAATCTCTTTCCACGCCATAGCAGGTACCACTCACCCACAAACCCTTCGTGTGACAGGAAGGTTGAAAAACAAGGAGGTTACGGTGCTCATCAACGGAGGTGGCACACATAACTTCATTGATTAATCCCTTGTAACCAAATTGGGTCTATCAATGTCTCATAACAAGAAGTTCCATGTGATGGTGGCGAATAAGGAAAGGATTGAGTGAGCGGGGTTATGTCAAGGACTAGTTGTTCGAATTCAAGGTTATACGATCATTGCGGATTTCTTCGTCCTTCCTGTAGCAGCGTGTCCACTTATGTTAGGGGTCCAACGGCTTGCTACCCTTGGACCAATTCAGACGGACTATACGCAGCTTACAATGTGATTCCAACGTGATGGTGTTTGGCATACTTTCCAAGGATTTAAACTTTCAAAGAGTTTAGAAGTCTTAACTGAGAAGGACTGTCGTGGGCTAACTAGAACCGCTACTTACGGTATGGGATTTTTTTTTGCAATTGCTTCCAACCCACTGTGCCGTTAATAACTCCCCTTATCCTCCAAATTTAGATAAACTCTTAACTGTTTTTTCTAAAGTATTTGAAACACCTACAACTCTACCACCTCAGAGATCCCATGACCATCACATTCCCCTAAAGCCTCATGCTAGTCCAATTATTGTGCGTCCCTATCGATACCCATACTACCAGAAATTCGAAATTGAAAAACAGGTTCGAGACTTATTGCAAGCGGGACTTATCAGACCCAACAACAGTCCCTTCTCCTCACCTGTGCTTTTGGTTAAAAAACACGATGGCGAATGATGATTCTGCGTGGACTACCGAGTCTTAAACGACATTACCATCAAAGATAAATATCCAATCCCTGTTATCGATGAGCTTTTAGATGAACTCCATGGAGCACAATTCTTCTCAAAGTTGGACCTTCGAGCTGGATACCATCAAATTCGAGTTCATGCAAACGACATTCCGAAAACAGCCTTTCCGACACATGAAGGCCACTATGAATTTGTGGTAATGCCGTTTGGGCTTACAAACGCACCAGCAACATTTCAAAGCCTCATGAATGACCTGTTTCGACCTCATCTGCGGAAGTTTGTCCTCGTCTTCTTTGATGACATCTTGGTTTTTTCCAAGACGTGGGAGGAGCATCTTGAACACCTACAAATCGTTCTGACCATTTTATCTAATAGTCAATTGTTTGCTAAAATGTCCAAATGCAGGTTTGGGGTCACTGAAGTCGAATACTTGGGTCACGTCATCTCTAACCATGGGGTAGCGGTGGATCCTTCCAAAATACAAACAGTGTTGGAATGACCGACGCCTACATCAGTTCGTGGGGTCCGTGGATTTCTAGGATTGGCGGGGTACTATCGGAAATTCATCAAACATTTTGGTGGTATTGTTGCACCATTGAATAAACTACTAACTCAGGAAGGGTTCCATTGGACGGAAGAGGCAGAGAAATCGTTCCTACAACTCAAAGAGGCTTTGACAACTCCCCCAGTCCTTAGCCTACCGATTTCTCCTAACCTTTTGTTATTGAATGTGACACAAATGGCTACGGAATTGGGACTGTGCTCTCGCAAAACCAACGTCCCATAGCTTACTTTAGTGAGGCCTTGAAAGGTTCGGCATTAAATCTTTCCACTTACGAGAAAGAAATGTTAGCTATCGTGAAGTCGGTGCGGAAGTGGCGACCTTATCTCTTGGGTCAATCCTTCACGGTCCGAACGGACCACCGAAGTCTGATATACTTTGTGACGCCCCCAAATTCAGGTCTCCAACTACTCAAATCCGGTCATCACGATCCAATACAACATTCACCTCTAACAACATACATTGACTAAAATGCGGAATATAACAAACATATGTTGTTCATTAAAAAGGTGTTACTAGTCCCAAGATACAATAACCTTAAATACTTAACACGGATCCATACCCCAAATAACTGTCAGGGTTTAAATTACATTGATAATAATTAACTACACATAAGATAAAATCAGCTATGTGAAGCCTATCACTTCATCTTCTCTTTACCCTTGCTTTTTCCTGATGTCTCGGGTTTAGCTGCAATGAAAGTCATGATATGGCAAGGGTGAGCAACGAGTTTGCTCAGCAAGTTTAAAGTACAACAATAAGGGATATATCATGATGAAGGGAATATAGAAAGAGAATTTAACAATATAATTATCAGAAGCAAGAACAATAATTGCTTTTAGAACAATTGATAGTCAAGTAGACTTGAACAATAACTTCCAAAGGAGTCAATAGCTAGTTGACCCTCTGGTTACTGGCTACAGAATAAGTACTTGAGGGGATCAGCCTCGCGTACGCTATGTATATGCATAACATTTAACTCTGCTGTTTGTACCTTATATACGGTACCTGGGGTATTCCCCTATAATAAAAGGGGTGTTCATTTAGTCTAAGAATCCTTACCATCGATTGGTTCGGATAGCTTTTATAAATTCTCACATACTTGCCTGACCGAACAAGGGTTCAGACTTAATCATGAATAGTTCGTGAATTTCGGAACTTAAACAAATGTACGAATTCAAATGCACTAAATGCGAGTGTCAATAATATTGATGTGGAATAACTGTAAATTAATTAAACCACTTAAGCATTCTTGGAATAAAATTTCAAGCTACAATGCAATAGTAGCCTGCTCAAATGAAAAGAAACTTGCAACAATTAAAGTTTCGGAATAGAGAACTTGCATTCAATATACTGAAAGAATGAAGTTAGGGAACTTGTCTGTTTGCTCAGCTACAATTAAAGTTTAGCTTTAATTAATTGACCTTGGATGACCTATCATATGATAAAATCGATTTATCCATTAGCATTGCACAGCTGTATATCGATACCCTCACTTATGCTATTTATTTAGCAGATAACAATTCACCATCTACATTTAGTTACTAGTTAACATTAGCTAAACAGAAATTAATGACCTTTAGCTATTAAAATAAATGATAGCTAATCATGATTACTTATTCTTTGAATACTTAGATTATTACCCTTATTTGTCTCTAAATATGGGTTAATAATCCTTATTCATGAAAATAAACAATTAATTTACTATGCATTACTAACTAATAGTGACTAGTTTATAAGTCATTTAGTTTTATTCGCGCTTAATTACTATTCACCTTTAAGGGTAATTGAGTAATTATTATTCATTGTTCCTTATTCAACATTAATTAAATATTTAATGTATTAATTCTACACACACTTAATTATTATTTAATATTAATAATCATTAAGTATTTATTATCTTTATTTATTAAGGGCCAAAAATAAATAATTAACTTATTAATCTCACTCATACTTAATCATTATTTCAATAATGATTAAGTAATTGTTATCCTTATTAGCCTTATTCTTACCTAATTATTATTAATTGAATCAAATATTTATTATCTTTATTTATTATTTAGTGATAAATAATAAATAATTACTTTATTAACTTCATTCATACTTAATTATTATTTAATATTAATTAAAGAATAATTAAATATTTATTATCTTCATTTATTATTTATTGGGAAATAATAAATAATTATTTATTAACTTTATTCATACTTAATTATTATTTAATATTAATTTAATAATAGCTAAATATTTATTATCTTTATTTATTATTTATTGCTAAATAATAATTATTTACTAACTTTATTCATACTTAATTATTATTTAATATTAATTAAATAATAATTAAATATTTATTATCTTTATTTATTATTAAATAATAAATAATTATTTTATTAACTCTATTCATACTTAATTATTAAGTAAATAATAATTAAATATTTATTAACTTTATTTATTACTTATTGATAATAAATAATTATCTTATTAACTTTATTCATACTTGATTATTATTAAATAACAATTAAATATTTATTATCTTTATTTATTATTTAATGTTAAATAATAAATAATTATTTTATTAGTGCATTATTTCTTTATAAGCATACCACAATTTAGCAGCAACATTATCCCATATAGAACAAATTGACTGTAATCATTTTTTCCAAACCAACTAGGGCAGTTCGACACAGTAAGAGAAAACACTGGTTGCAGTCTCATGTGAGTGGCCAAAATCGATTTGTTTTTATATCAACAATGTTATGGGCAGTACAAAAGTTTGGTTCAAGCATTTTATCAAGCACCTGCTGGGCATCCTAAACCCGACACTGGCCCTCACACGGCACAAAGCTAAGTTGCCAGAACACTATGGTTCTCAGTATACAGAGTTCCAACAACACAATCCAATATAAAGGGACAACACAACCCAAGCAATACAAAAGAACAATCTAATCCAATACAGAGAAACAAAATACCCCAATACAGAGGAACAATTCAATTCAATACAACACCCAGAAACAAATTACCCAATACAGAGTTTATGCTACCCGAACCATAAGGTTCTGCAAATTCCAGATTTCCCAAATCAAAACCATACAATACAACAAAATCTAACACAAGGAAAAAGAAGAAAAGTAAAACAACCCAAACGAAAATATCACAGAATCTTGGTATAACATTGAACCATTGTTATACCTTAAGGTCCTAGTTGCCGTTCTTCTCCTTCTCCCAAAGTAAGAAACAAAGCCGGACATCCACCTCTCGGCTAACCCGCGGCTGATTTCCCCTGTCCTCTCTTCTCTGCGATTATTTTTTTTTTTCTAATTTGGACTTACAACTATCGGCAGCCTTGCTAGGTTTTTAGGGCTTCAATTTATAGCAGCTTGTTTGCCCAATTAGCTGGGTATTACCTTAATTGATCCAACAAGGACCGACGGTAGGAGGAGGGGACCTAAGGCCGCTAGCTGACGACCCTCATCACCCCCTATGCCGCCCAGTCGCGTCATAAACCCTTGGTCCGGTCGATAGCGCTCGGTTGCCCACCTCGAGCCTTGCATAGCCCAGAGGTCGTCGAGCTCTCCCTCCAGTCCGAACGACCGGTCGCCTCATGTCATCGCACCGCCCCTTTTTACACGCCGGCGTGCGGCTCGGCGTGACCCCTGCTTCTCTTCCGACTTCGTCTGCTTTGAGAGGTTTGGTCTGATTTGAGAGGTTAGGCTATTAGGCTGCTAAATCCCCAATTTGATGTACCGGTGGGTTTCCCCAATTAAGCTACCAATTGCCCACATCAGTTAGGAAGGGATCTGACCCGTGCCCCATGATTCAACCCGACTGGACAAGAGCTTGGACTCAACCCAAGGGAAATTGGGTCGGCTGAAATAAGAAAAAATAAGTGGCCCAATAGGGAAAAAAAAGGGAATTGGGCTCAATCCAATTAAAATTTGGGTTAGGTAAAATAAAGAGAGGGATGACCCAATTAAATTAATAACCTTATGTTCCTTTTTTTTAAATTAAATAACTAATTCAATTAATTAATTATTTAAAATATTAGTTTTAACAATAATTCCTCATTATAATTTCTGATATTACAATTAAATAATTGGTATAATTATTTAACTGTTTTAGATATTCATTCAAGTTATATAATTCGATAACTTGAATTTAACGTTATGTTGAGGTGAAATTTATTATTTAACCCCTTAACATTACAAATTAGATCGCATAATTATTCAATCAAGTAATAATACACACACATGAGCCTGATTAAGCACATAAAATAATTTCATAGATAATAAGATTTTATATTTAAGAATTAATTGATAGCATAGTTACAAAATTTCTCGGACATTACATACTTAATGGAGCAACGTATTACCACCCCAACCCAGGCTCGTTGGCTTCCAAAATTGATGGGATATGAGTATGAGATTGCGTTCAAGCAAGGAGCGAAAAACCGAGCGGCTGATTCGTTGTCAAGACGTGGAGAGCTCAACTTCATGGCTGAATCAAGGCCGCATGTGGACTGGTGGGTTCAGTTGCAAACTGAAGTGGCAAAGGACCCTTTCTTTCAAAACTTTGCCAACGTTTCGGGCCAACCGCAACTTATTCAACGAGATGGAGTGTGGTCTAAATCGAGTAAGGTAATCTTGAATCCCTCCTCTTCTTTGGTACTAACTATGATCACCCAATGCCATTCCTCTCCTACGGGAGGACACTTTGGGTTCCATAAAACATTAGCTCGGGTCCAAAATAATTTATGTTAGTCGGGTATGCGGAATTCCGTCAAAGCTTTCATTAGAGAATGTGGTGTTTGTCAAATAAACAAATATGATAGTATGAAACTAACGGGATTGCTCCAACCCTTGCCCATTCCGAAACGTGTTTGGTCAGAAATCTCCATGAATTTTGTGGAAGGCCTTCTGCTCTCTAATGGGTATTCGGTCATCATGGTGGTTGTGGATAGGTTAACAAAATACGCACACTTTATTCCTCTCAAGCATCCATTCACTGCATCCACAATGGCTAGAGCATTTGTTTCGAATGTGGTCCGATTGCATGGCATTCCTACTTCCATTGTGAGTGATCGAGACAAGGTATTTGTCAGCTCCTTTTGGCGTGGGTTGTTTCAACTACAAGGCTCCAAGCTCCGCATGAGTTCGAGCTACCACCCACAAACCGATGGACAGACAGAAGTGGTGAATCACACGTTGGAGCAATACGTGAGATGCTTTGCTTGAGAACAGCCAAAAATTACAGAAACGTTGCAATTTAATTTATCTGCCAAATTGTAATCCAGCAATCTATGAAAGTTGAGTTGTTCCTATTAAGAAATATGACTCCCAAAATTTTCTCCTTGCTACAAATTGTTTTTAACTCAAATTAATCATGCCAATAAGGTTTTGTATTAAGTTTCTATAGTTTATGTATTATATAAATCACTATCTTTTTATAAAAGCAGCAGAAAAGCAGGGGTTAGGTGTCTGAGTTGGACCCCTCCATCTTCAGGGCTTTTGTTTATTGCAAGTCTTGTGTAAAAAGAGTCTTGTTGAGCTCTTCTAAGTATAACTCATACTACCATACACACTACACATATTTTATCTTCTATTCACAATCCTTTTGGTTTTATTTTTCTCTTTTACCGGTGCAAACCTAATGTCAGGTCATCTGTTAGGCATATGACCCTGTTGACCTGTTCTCAGCCTCATTTCATCAGACATATAAAATTCAATACACTATCATATTAATTAAAAATGTATGTAAAAAATTCTATCTCCTCAAAATTATTTTAGAAAGTATGAATCCTCAAATGGGTAATAAAAAAATATAAAACAAAGTGTGTTAAAATTTGACATACACATAAAGGACATCTTCATGTATCCTTGCTAAGCCGAATATCATGTGACATCAATATCTTTGGAATCACTGAACTCTTCCTTGCCTCCTCCACCGGTGGCCATGTATGTGACTAGCAGATCATCTGAAACCGAAGAACATATGTATTTATATGTTACAATTTCCAATACAAACAAACAAACGGCTTATATTTTTCAGCACCAATCTCCGGCAGCAAATGTGGAGCAAATAAAATATCAAATACACAAACACCCTAAGGCCCAAAGTCCCTTCCCTAAATTTGATGTGTGGTTGTAATCTTTTTAAGCATAATTCAGGATGGGCTATATATGTCTTTTTCCTTTCACCTTTTCCTGATTGAGAAATTTATTAATCTTTTTTAAGTGAGAAATTGACACAGTTCAAAATGAAAATTTTGGGAGGTTCTAGGTCTCTCTCACTGCTAGTTCTGTTCTCTAATGACAGAAAGTAAGACTCTTTATTTTCAGACTTTGGAACTATAACAGTATAATGATACCAGAAAGCTTAGAATCCATCTACAAAATTCATGAATATATGTATAAATAAAGTCGTATCTATATAAGGAAGCATTTACCAGATAATTTTGCTGAAATCGGGCTGAAGAGCCCTATAAATCCCAGAGAGAAGGAAGTGAAACATATTGCAGACTTAGCTACAACGAAATTCGGTTGATTTGATTGCCACTTTGTTGTGAAACAAGGGAATTCTAAAATGGAAGATTAGACTTAGTAAAGACAAAGTGCTCAACCGTTGCAGATAGAGAAGAGAGGAACGACTGCGTTTAGACGAGAAGAAAATAAAAGAACCTAAAATTTATGAGAGAAAAATAAATAAAAAAAATTTATTTGTTGTGTTTTTGAATTTTTTTTTCTTTATATTTTTATAACTTAATTGTGTATATTTGTACTTTATCCTTATGAAATTAAATACTCCCTCCGCTCCTTATAATTTGAACAAATTAAACTTAAAATTGAAATTACTCATTAAAAATTATAAAACAATAAAATTTATAATGAAAAATATTTTTTAAATAGTCTATAATATTCATCATAATTTGAACAAATTAAACTTAAAATTGAAATTACTCATTAAAAATTATAAAACAATAAAATTTATAATGAAAAATATTTTTTAAATAGTCTATAATATTCATCATTGCATTGATTAATATTAAAAAAATTATGCCAATTTTAAATTTTAAATTTTTTAAATTGACTTTAAAGAATCAATAATGATAAAATATCAAATTATATATTGATAGAGGTAAAAGTGTATTGTGCTCCATTCCTATTTCAAGGAACAATGCAAATAAAATCTAAATACCTTGTAACATCTTAGCTACATCAATTTTTTTGCAACAAATAAACACGACGAGAGAGATAATTTCAACAACAACCAGAAAAACAAGCAATAACAAAAAAGTGAAGAAGACGGCTTCTTTAAATTTCTGGTTTTCATCTAGAATGGTATCCCCCTTCCCAGACACATTAACAAATGTCTCAGCTTCCAAAGTTGACTCCCCAATGGCTTCAGCTTTTCCAAATAGGTCTATCGGGATAACACATGCATTAGCACTAGGGTGTATGCTATATGTGGCAGAGACTTCTACCTTAATAGGTTGACTCCGTATTTCAAGTCCAGATTGTTGTCCAGCACTGAGGTACAGAGTTGTGACTCCAAGATGATTGGCTTGGATGGTGAAACTCGGAGCCTTCACATATCCATCACTACTGTCTATAACCTCAATAAAATGATCCTCAATATGAACTTGAATATTCATATAGATGTACTGAGTGGATTCAAAACTACGTCCATCGCTAACCCCAGCCTGGTTTCCATCACCTGCCTGATGCACAATGAGTGGCACATATGGTGATATAGCAGATGATGCATTTAAATGATCCAGAGTTCGATATCCTTTTTCCAATGATGCATGTAACATTGGGCGACCATTTGAAGAAGCATATTTATGGGTCCAGGCACATGGAGAGCTATATGATGGATGGAGTTCAGGGACTTCTTGGTAATCCAAGACAAAAGATTCATTTGTTGTATCGATAATTGTGAACGACTCACTTTCAGTTTTCCACCTTATGGAGGAACTGAAAAAATCGCATCTATAAAAGTAAGCACCATTAGATGTTGTCAACGTCACAAAAGCTCGAAGATTTGATCCCGCGACAGTCTCTACAGGGAAGTTTTGTAGCATAACAAAAGAGGAAGGGATGGAAACTTCAATTACCATCTCATCATAATTGAATGAGTCAAAAATGGATACTACTTTGATATTAGTTTTCCCGGGCATTTTTGGCTGGACAATCCCATAAGCAGATACAGACGCAATATCCATGTTTGAAGAAAACCATTTGTAGTTCCAAGACGCTGTAGCACAACCTCCAGTTGCCTTTAGCTCCATCTCCTGGTAGACAGCAGGACCCCAAAGAAGGAGAATACTTCCAGATGCACTTCTTTTGTCCATGATAAACTTCACTTGATCACAGACCATGACTTCTTGCACAACCTTGATAACTTTTTTCCTCTCATAACGTCCATTACTGTAAGTTATAGTAGCTGTCAGGTTACCCAATCCATATGAAGCCGCTTTAAGGATTCTAGAATTCCACCAATCATGATTGGCAGCAATTCTATTTGAAACTGGAAACATATTCCAATGATTAGAATTGTCCTCATGCAACTTGACATTGTCATTCTCTGTTATATATATTTCTTCTGCCCCAGCTAGTCCTTGTGCAAAAACCTTCATCTCAATGAGATATTGTCTGCCAGAAACAACATACCAACGTGAGATAGATGGAGTACCTGTTACCCCCTCCAAAAGATCACCAGAAAGTGAAAGAGGCAAGATATTTAAGCGTAACAAATCTGGAAGCACGACACGGAGAGACGACATTTGGATGTGTCCCGGAATTCTCGTATCTTCAACAGTGATAGTTGTTACACCTAAGCTCATTGCATAAGCTTTACCGAAAAACGTCTCCACCCGAGAAACTGAAGTGTTCGAATCAGACCATTTATGAAACAACGATGGTAAAGTTACTGCCTGAGAAAAGCTCCCACGTATAACTCTAAGGTTATACTGCACCAATGCTCCAATAAGGACATAAACTGGAGAGGGCGGAGTGATGGACATAGCTTCTGCAACAGTTAAAACAATTTTATCTGCAATCTGATCATATGTCGGCTCCAGCAAATGAACAGAAACATATTCGCGGCCAAATTTAGTTCCTTTTACCACATAAAGGTCTGAAAATACATCGCTATCCTCGAGCCTTGTTTGGAGAGATATGTTAGTGCAAAAGCCACCACAATCACTTAGTGGAGACTCCTTCAAAGGTACATGGACAAGGTGATGAGGTAATCCATCAGTCTCAGGCATGAGCTGCCACATGAATTGTACGCCCACTAGAGAAGTAAACATGTTCTCTGCAATACAGGACAGGTAAACAAAGTATTGTTAATAATGAACAGATATACCCCTTCTGCAGTTTTAAGCTATTAACTCTATAACCGTGATATGATTATCATACCACACTACCTAATTAACAACTTATTATTTTTAGGGGTATACATAAAATAAAATTATATACTTAATATTTGCAAATTTTGCAAATCGGACTCTTTTTGTTGGACGGAGGGAGTTATTTACAATAAAAACTTAAAATTTAAGATAAATTAGTCAATTTAGACAAATAAAACCCAATTAATCACCGGCAGTTAGAAGGTTCTATTATCGGGCTGTCTGTTTACCAAACTTCGGTAATTTACCAAAAATTTCAGGGAGAAACAAGAAAGTAATTATTAGATAAAAGAGATTCAAAGCTTATGCTAGAAACTGACTTTTTCCACAGTACAGTTGATAGATATAGAACAGGAGTAATTATCAAAATAATCTATATATATGTATATAATGTGAAACACTGTGATTAAACATAATTAAAGAAATATATACCTTCACTATCAAAAGCACGGACACGAAGAGTGGCTAGCTCGTCTACATCAAGTTTGATAGAGTCACGAAATATCTGAATCCTGGAGATGTTATCAATATAAACTTTGCAATGAATTACCATCCCGCTGTTTGCATCAGTAGCATAAACGGCAGTCTCCTTTCGCCCACTATAAGGGGCGATTGATTTCAAGATGGCATTTGCACAACAGTGACTATCAGAATTGCACTCTGGCAGAACAGACAAAATATCATGATGATCCCATGACCTACATTAAGTTTCAAATACTCCGTTTAAATAGTGTAATTAGAACAAAAGTAATATTCTAAAGGAAAAGTGTATAGCTTTCTATCACCTCCAAACTTCCAAACTTCAATCTATTGGATAATTAAATAGGACAAAAGAAGGGTAAAGAATATCCTTGGATTGTCATCTGGAGTAAAAAATCATAGTCCTTGGATTGTATTTTAGGACTAATTAATGAAAATAAGTGCTTAGAGGTATTAAATTAGTATATATACGTAAAAATAATCCAATCCTATGCAATTAAACATAACCTCAGAGCACTATACAGATAAAACAACTAAAAAAAATCAGAGACAACAACAGAGGAAGCGGTAGACAAACATACCATTTGAAGCAACCATTGATCCCTTGAAGCCTATACTGCACAGGATGAGTCATCTTGGGAGGCAATAGTAGGCTCACATCCGATATGCGCGGGTGTGACGCCGAAGTACATACCAGCAAAACGCCAAGAACCACCACCACTAACCGTAACATCTTCTGTGATTTCAATCCCTGAATCATAAAGGATTTTCTGAAGGGTTTATGTAAGCGAGTAGGGTGGGTCTATAAAGAGTAATTTGAGAATTAAAAGCAGCCATGGGCTGCTGAGATAAGCAATGTAATTGGATGGCTCAATTTTTTCCCCATTCTATTTGCCTATATAAGTTTAGATATATTACTATTTTGTCCAAATAATTTAACTTTTGTATCTTTTATTTTATATCTAAATCATTACTACAATTAAAAGGACAAAAAGCGAGTTGATTGGGATGAGTTAAGTCATTAAACTGAGTTAAAACTAATTTGATCAAGTTGACTCCAAGTTTGTTTGATTGAAAGCTAAACTTAAATAGGAAAAGTTCAGCTTTCCTAACATTGTGTGGGATAATACCGGTTGGCTTCGTGTCCCCACCTCCGAACCTCTCTCCATTATGGGATAATACCACCAGCTTTCGTGTCCTCACCTCCAGCAACCCGATCGGATAACCCGACTCGAGCTTTCGAAAGTCGGCTCTAATACCATATGAAACAACCCGGGTCAAATTCCAAATCCGAATCGAATCAAATCCATCCAAAATAAGGCCTTAAATCACTAGCCTAATAATATCTTTTTGGGTCATCTTAGCCCACCACAAGTTCACCCAAAAGGTCATGATTGAAGGTACTATTGTTAGTGACTTAATTTCTTATATACAGACAAATTTTTTCCATATCTTTCGATGTGGGACTGGGGTGTTACATACAAACTGAAAAAATATAAATAATGAGAGCAGAAAAGAAAACCCGAAAATAGCACATTGACTATTATTGCCATTTGTCAGCAACACATTTAATTCACTAATTACCATTTGCCAGACGCACATTTAATTCACAAATTGCCATTTGCCAACCACACATTTAATTCATTAATTGTCATTTGCCACATTCAGTATACTAAAACCAAAAAACAAAAGAAAAGAATATTCAGTACATAAATAAGTACATAGCCAAGCAGCTCAAAAAGCCCAACTAAAAGAACGGAACGAGAAAGAAAAAAAAATAAAAGTCACTCAAAGAAAGAGAAAGAGAGATGAGTGAAGAAAGAGGAAGACATACCTCCGATCTGCAGAGTGAAGTCACCCAAATGAGTCGCCAAAATGGCCCAGCGACGATCTGCTTCTCACCTTCTCCGATAAGTTTATTTTAGCCCTAATTCCCTTCTGCGAAATCGGTTTTCTCTTCTCTCATTTTTTTTTACCCCAACGCACCCGACAGTGTCGCACCCCGTAAGCACCCAAGCCGCACCCCATGCGCAATGCGGCAGAGGGTAGTCGCACCCCTGCTTCTTAGGATACCACATGTTGAACATGCATACATTTGGACAGGACAACTCAACCCAGACCCATTAACACTTGATTATAATTTATACAGTTTCAGGCAAGTATTTGTTTTCAGTCTTATGATTACCATAACATAGCAGCGTAAATTGCTAAGAACCGTAGAATGAATTAGATAACTCATGGAAAAACACAACCTTTATGGGCACCAATTTTACCAAAATACAAAGAATTCCTTAGCTTTAAAATGGATGGCTCTTAGAACTCTAAAATCCCAAAATTAAGGAAAATGTAAGGAACAAGTTTACACTACCAAATTGCCTTAGGAACCAAACAGAAACCAAAAAAACTTAATTTTCACTAAAACTAAAGGCATAGAATTATTAATATTTGAGATATATGAAATGGGTTTAGTCTATCTAAATATAAATCCGATGGAAAATTAAAGGATTGAAGCATATGTAATGGCGGTGATGATAGTGAGCAAATGGTACGGCGGCGATGGTAGTGAGCAAATGGTACGACTGAGATGGTGAGTAGTTGAGAGTGCAGGAAGACTTCAATTTTTTAAAACATCTTGAATAAATCAAATAATTCATGGTTTAATTTAATTAAGTTAAAACAATGTTAGTGGATCCAATTTGCCACATAAATTTCCATGTTATATAAAAGTTTTAATTTGCTCGATTTTAGACACATCATCTAGCCATGTCATTTTTTTGTTAAACATTTAACAGACTAAACGGAATTCAAACTTTTTGTAAAAAAATTATACTACAATGAGTTGACTGGAAAAAATTTGAGTTGAATGATGTAAATGTAAAATGGGGTATAGTTTAGTGGTATAAAAAGGATTGAACCCTAATAATATATGCTTATTGTTGACGCAAACAAAAGAAAACAACAAACAATTAAACAACATATTTACATAGCCAAAAACTATAATAACCTAAAACTTTAGCACACATACATCCTTTAACCAAATATCCAATAGCAAATACATAGATCACATATCAAAATATAACATTTGATCATCTGATGTTACATGTCATTCTCAAAATTTCCAGAGTACATAACCTCTAGTAAACTACAGTTGCAGAACTATGCTAAAGAGCAAAAAATATTGAAGAACCACAAGAGAAACAGTATTATATTAACTAATTAAAAAAATTAAAGTCTAAAATCAACAATCCCACAATCATACAAATAACATTTACTGTTCTGGCAAAAAAATTCTAACAACACTTTAAAATAGTAGTAAAGCCATATGATGAAATAGTAGATTTGAATGCTACACATATGATTATAGAATTCATCAAGTAGTACCCATCCATTATATAGAGAGAAAGGCAGAAGAAATTATACTGAAATAGAAAGAACAGGAAAAGCTATGACACACTCTATTAAAAATAAAATACATCAAAAATAATAATTTTCCATAACTAAATGAGCTTGTTCCTGGTAATGACTCCCTAGAAACTGATTATTACTTCTCCTTATGTCATTATAATTTCATTATGGCCATATTCCTAAAATTATACTCAATATTCACAGATTTTACTAATAAAACTCTATTTGTTGAATGGAGGAAATATGACTGAGAAATGAAAGAACTGGAAGAAGCATGAAATACCTGAAGAAGAAAAAAAATCAGAAGCTATGGCAGACCATCGGAGACGAATCACGAGCTGGAACGAAAACCCCTCGCTCTCAAAAAAATGACGAAATAAAGCACCCGAATACCCTAACAACACCCCACTACCCAAATCCATATACCAACCTGCAACCCGCTCAACAAAAGAAAAGGAAGTCCGAACCAACCTAGCAAAATTAAAGTAAATCATGAGACCCAAGCCCAAGAAAAAACAAAAGAACGCCCAAACAAAAAATAATTTGCTGATAACTGAAAGCCCAAAACGATTAGGCAATCCAATATCATAGATAGCTCAACAAAACAAAAACAAAAACAAAAACAAAACCAAAAAAAACTTTAAAAATTAGTAGAAAACTCTTCCTAGTTTATTATGATCATAATCTCTTGGCGTATATCTTGATAATTTTTAATATTTATTAATTTTAAAGATAGTCAATTTTTAAGATTTATTAATTTTAAAAATAGTCAATCTTGACTAAGGATGCCTTAGATTACTTTTTTCCTAAATAAATAAATATATATATATAATAAACCAAACAATAATTATTATAATAATATTTTAATATAAAAATTACAAAAAAAAATCATCAGAATTAAATTATATAGAAAATATAATAACAAAGTATTAAAAGATAAAAAATATTAAAATACTAGACAATTTACAACAAACAATATAATCTGCAAATATATGCATACATGCTTAGTTTGGAGTTAAAAACAAAACTTTAGAATCTTGTTCTCCTGCTAGAAGTTTATTCTAAATTCAACTTAATTAACTCATAAATACAACGCGTTTGAAGTTTAAACGTATTTCGATATTTTTTGTACGATGGTCAAAAAATAGACTAAACGCTATCGTTGCAAACATTATATAAACATAGATAACGAAATATATCTTTAATGCCTTTTCATTTTTTACCGTTTATAGGACGTTCAGAACCTTGAAACTTCAAACGCATTTACTAAAAATCTTATTCGTCTATAAATAACTTATTTAACTCATAAATATGTGATTTAAAATTCAAGCACAGTACATCAAAAATAAAAGTGATGGAGTTAGACTTTTAAATACACCAAATGTTACCACATGAGAAACGAAATATAATGAGTCCTTCTACGGCGACCCTTTTGGGCAACCCTTTAGCGACCGGTCGGAATTTTTTTTTTTTTTTTTTTGGTTTTGACTCCCAAATAATTTATATGATTTATTGGTACAAAAAAGTTTATAAAAAAAGTGATTTATGTGTGTTTTGAATACATATACAAAACAGTGTTATACAGTCTGTACAACACTGTTTTGTATATGTATCCAAAACACACCTAAATCACTTTTTTTTATAAAAAATTTTGTACCAATAAATCATATAAATTATTTGGGAGTCAAAAAAAAAAAAAAAATCCGACCGGTCGCTGGGCGCCGGTCGGCCTAGAATTATTGAAATATAATTGACCGGACTCGGACGTCCGAATTATCGAATCTCACTTGCAACAATTGTGGACAAAAATGCCCCAACGCAAGCTGGTTCGAAAGGTAAAATGGTTGGGTCCGGCCTAGGGAGATTAATCCGACCGCGGTCGAAAAATCTCATATTATCAAAAAAAAAATTAATTAAATTAAATTAAATCACTTGATTTTATTAAAATATAAACACAAATAATCTTATATGCCAAAACGGAGATTATAATATTTTTGATATACGTCTAATGCCTAGAAGGTTGTGATAAAGCTGCATACGCTCAATTTTTCTAGTAATACATCTGGCGGCATAAACAATAAATATATATATATATATATATATAGCTTAAACTTTTCTGAACAAACGCACCATGTGTATCTTTTATATGTTAAAGCTAATATAAGTGTAGCAATGTTGGCGGATGCCACAGTTTGTGAATTGCCATTACTTGTTTTTGCATGGATGAATACGTCGTAAAATAACAAACAACTAATTAAAGACGTGAAAAAGAAAGAAAGTAAGAATTTCAAACATCTAGAAACACTATCAGCAGTAATAAATGTCAAAATTCTTTTACACATTCCAATAAGAACATGTCCAATTATCAAGAAATTTTAATCGTATTGATAGATTTTATATTTACTATTTACTTCTTCCGTTCCATAATATATGACGTTTTAGAGTTGTGCACAACAATTAAGAAAATGATTATATAGTATTAAATATAGTATCAATTGTCTATAATACTATTTATCATAATTATCTCATACACACACTCTCTCTCTCATATGTAACATTTTTCCATGAGAGTTAATTTTGAAAAAATTGTGGCTAATTCTCCTAGATTATATAAAATATCAAATAATTTAGAACAAATGAAATCATCTAAAACGTCATATATTATGAGACGGAGGGAGTAGTATTTACCACGATAAAACGGGTTTATTAATCATATTAGATTCCAAATCTCTTAATTTTCAATTAAATTCCTTACGTGACATATTATTATTAGCGGATGTAAAATTCAAATCATCCGTATATAATTTATTCTCTTAATTTATTACGGATCGTGTGCTTTAAATTTTTAGTCAATGACTCGTAAATGAATATTAAAAAAGTTGTAGTAAAAGGGTTGGCACATAAAAGGGATAATTAAACTTTTAGTACCTGTATAAGGGTCCGACTTACAAGTTGATACCCAAACTGAAAAAATTTACAAACTGGTGCTTGTACTAGAAAAAACTTACAATCCGTTAAATTTTAGGGTTCCGTTTAATTATGAGGGTTCCTAACTTATAAGTTGGTACCCAAACTGAAAAAAAGTTACAATATAGTGTTTGTACTCGTAAAAACTTACAATCCGTTAAATTTTAGGGTTCCGTTTAATTATTAGAATTTCATATTTGTTAGTTTCTTTTAATTTGCTCATAAATGTGTGTTTTAGTGCTTGTTGCAATTATTTTCCGTTTAATTATTAGGATTCCATTCGGCTTGTGTTTTAGTGTTTGTTTATTTATATCATTATATGCACATGCATGTGCAATATTTTTTTAATTCAAGCAAATTTTTACTTTTGCCTAAAATGAGAAAATTCTTCACAAAAAAATAAATAAAGTAAGATAGCATGAGTTAGATAGATATATATGATGCTATTGAAAACTTTCAAAAAATAGTTTATATACATTCTTCCATCATATATATTTAATATTAGCTAGAAAATTAGTATGAATAATTTTAAGAATAGTTTTTTAAGAATAATTTTAATTAAAATATTTTTATAATACGAAATTTTTTAAGAATAATTTTAATTTTTAAATATATATTTAATATTAGCTAAAAAATTAGTAGTGGTGGTAAAAAAATGATAAAAATAAATTCAAAATATCATGTCACTTTATAGTCCTATAATAAAAATGTATTAATTACAATTATAAAACCAATTGAAAATAAAAATGCATATCAACCACCAGTTTGAGTACCAACTTGTAAGTCGAGTTTTAGTATAGGTACCAAAAGTTTAACCACGTAGATTCTGTTAGTCAATCAGACTTTTCCGTCGTGCCCGTTAGTCAAACTTAACGATTTAACATAAATATTCAAGTACAAGCACTAGTTTGTAAGTTTTTCTAGTACAAACATCAGTTTGTAAGTTTTTTCAATTTAGGTATCAACTTGTAAGTCGGGTCCCAGTACAGGTACTAAAAGTTTAATTATCCTGCACATAAAATAACACAATATCATTGAGTATCTTAGAGGTGTATAAAAAATTGGGTTCTTTACACTACTATACAACATTTAGAAAGTAATTACAAGATTAGTACATCCAAAAAATAATTTTAAAAAGAGTGCAATACAATAAATTTTTAAAATTTATTTTTCTCTTTTCCTTCATCATCTCCCTCTTCCTTTCTCTCTCCTCCCCTTGCCTCTCCAGTACCAGTTCATTGGAGTGTGAATCCAGGTGTCTCCATCTTCACCGATCTTGAAAGAAACTCCAGAAATACAAACCAAAATCATTAATAATTAATTAGTTAAAAATCTCAGAATCACGGAGAACTAATCGGAAGAAAAAAGAAAAAAAGAAGAAGAAAGAAATCTTACGTTTTTGTTCTCTTCATTTTGATTCATACAATGAGAAGGTGCCAAGGACGCAAATTAAACCAAAATACATGAATTGATGGCTTGATAGGTAAAAACCCAACAAACCATTATACAATTAAACTCCATACCCAACACAATCTCAAAATGAAGAACCGACCGATTTGCTAAATTGAGCTCAATTATAATTCATTGATGAATAAATTGCTGAAATCTGGGGAACCCCCCCTCTTTTCTCTCTTCTCATACCCCCACTTTATCTTTAATTAGTATATCGTAAAACTCCGTAGGCGGCGACAATTTTAGTGGTGTAAGTGGTTAATGGGAGGAGAGAGAAAGAGGTATATGAGAGAGAAAGATTTGGGGGAGGAAATCCAAGTCAAATTATCCATATCATTATTTATTTATTGCTTAAAACTGAATTGATTACCTTTGTATGAAAGTTTGACTACCAATTACATCATACTCAAAATAATTTTATTTTTAAAAGGTTATTTATGAGTAACCAGCAGCTACATAAATGAGAACTCTTACATGACATTTTGGATATCATTTGTAGATGTTGAAGAAAACAAATCCATTTTACACTTGGAAACTGTTCTTAAATTTTTTATAATTAATTGGTAACCCAATAAAACCGAATTGGTTACCTTTGTATGAATATTTGGCTACTAACTGCATCATATTCAAAATAATTTTATTTTTAAAAGATTATTTATGAGTAACTAGCAGCTATATAAATGGGAACTCTTACATGGCATTTCGGATACCATCTACACATGTTGAAGAAAACAAATTCAGGTAACACTTGAAAATTGTTCTTAAATTTTTGATAATTAAGTGGTAACCCAATAAAACTGAATTGGTTACCTTTGTATGAAGGTTTGACTACCAACTGCATTATATTCAAAATAATTTTATTTTTGAAAGGTTATTTATGAATAACTAGCAGCTACATAAATGAGAACTTTTACATGGCATTTCAGATACCATCTTCACATGTTGAAGAAAACAAATCCAGGTAACACTTGAAAATTGTTCTTAAATTTTTGATAATTAATTGGTAACCCAATAAAATTGAATTGGTTACCTTTGTATGAAGGTTTGGCTACCAACTGCATTATGAAAAAAAATGTATCGACGATGACCATTGCAGAATCCAATAAAACTGTTCATGATTGCACATGTTAAAAAAAATAAATCCAGGTAACACTTGGCTACCAACTGCACTATTGTTAATTGTTTATAACATCAAGAATTTAGTTTAGTTACTAAATTAAATAATTTGTTTACAACAATTTACAAACAACCAAAAGACTAAACAATAATCACAGCAATGAGGTATGGAACTTAGCACATCCAGCCCAATGCACTTAACACCCAATTAGGTATGGAACCTGCAACACTTGATTGTGGCTCTAACAAAAGACTTGTCCGATCCAATTCAACGGGACCAAACAAAACCCTAAAATAAAATTCAGCTCACCTTATATCCCCTCATCTTCATAAACATCCCATATTCAGTTGATGTCGGCCGTTTTACAGTTTAATCTGGTAAGAGCTCTTCTCTCTCTATATTCACATATGTATATATATATATATATGTATATATCTGCATATTATATGAAATATATTATTGTTATGGATCTGAAAATTGCTTATTTAATTTCAGAGAAGTAAAGCGAAGATGAGTAAAGGGACAGGAGGAGCGGCATGAGCCAAGGAGAAGAAGAAGGGAGCAACCTTAGTGATTTACTGCGGAAAGTCGGTGGATAAAATACACTAATTATGTATGTACACTAATTAGGGATACCAAATACACTACTTATGTAAATAAAATATAAAAAATGTATTAATTTTGTAAATATATTTTTATGCATTTTTGTTGTAATTTTTTAAAAAAATGTACTAGAAAGTGTAATTGTTCCTAAAAAATTCGCGGCTTGTGGGCTGGTCTCAGCCCAGCCTGGTCAAACCCTAATATGGTCAAGGTCTGGACCAGTCAACTCTAACCTTGAAAGCTGTAATAAAACTGAAGTTTGGATAGATAAATCCGGCCTGGTCCATGAGGCCTGGCCTGTTAGCTCCTTAGTCAAGCTCTTTTTTTATATCTTAGCAGTTAGCCCAGTCCAACGGCCCCAGACCAAGATGGTAAGCTGAAAAAAAGAAGTTCAAATATGGACCAGGCCTGCAGCCTGCAGTACTTGTAGTTGTATCGGACCAAAGAAGGAACATGAGACGTTTACACCATCAAGTTTAATGCCAAGTCAACTGAGGCTATACGCACATGGCACTGGTTGTAAAATTAAGACTATATATCGACCCTTGCAACTTTATTTAAAAAGATTTAGGAAGCCCATTGACAACTGGGCATTTCAACAGCATAACCAATTAATTACCTAGCATTTACATATGCAGCCCATTTACTTTTAAAAGCCCATTAACAACTAGGCATTTCAACAGCATAACCAATTAATTACCTAGCATATACACATGCAGCCCATTCTCGTTAAAAAGCCCATTGTTTTTGTGTGTTTTTTTAGTTATCAATATAATATAATCAAATGTCAATATACGATTCACCAATAATTATAAATCAAAAAGCTTGTAACACAAACACAAGTAAATTTAATTTTTGAAACAGTTTCAAAAACATTTTCCTTATACTTTATCCTATTAAACCTTTATTAAATGATTCAATTAAGTATAGATTTTACTTATTTATTATTATAATTTATAAGTTGCAATACATTAGTTTTAATTAATACATCAATAAAGTTTAAAGTTTTAATTATTCATTCTTAATTTATTGTAAATACATTTAATTAATATACATTTTCAATGAATAAAAGCATAGAACTAGTTAGTTTATTTAATAGTAACAATAAAAATTAGTTGATTAAATATTAACAATAAGTTAGTTTCTTGTAAATGTTCATTCCATTCTCATTTATTAGACATTTTAGACAGTTTAATTTTTTTTCTATATATTTAACGTTAACAAATTTTTACTTAGCATTAACTATAATTTTCCCTATATTGTTCTCAAGTATCTTTTTTTCATAATTTTTTTCTCATTTATCTAGACAACTTTATCCATATTGTCATATTTTGTTAATTAATGCAAGGATATTCGTGGTAATACGTATCATAATGATAAAATTAAAATAATAAATAATTTTTTTAATAAGCGTACAATAATCTAAAATGTCAAATAAATAGGAATGGAGAGAGTACTAAATATTAAAATTTTATTATTCCCTCCGTCCCAAATTAATTGCATTTCTAGGACTTTTTAAAGTCAAATTGACTATTTTTAAATTAATCTTTTTATTTTTTTGCTAACATATAGGTGAAGATATTATAACCAAAAGAAAGTATATACAATTTATTACTAATTTCAATTTTTATAATTTTAGAAATATATTTATATATGTTTAATTATTAATTTTAAAAATAGTCAATTTGACTTAAAAAAGTCCTAGAAAAGCAATTAATTTGGAACGGAGGGAGTAATATTCATTGCTACTTTTATTGTTAAATATTAATATTAATTAATACATTAATAAACTAATTTTAATATTACCATTAATTAATACATCAATAAACTAACTTTTAATGACGAGCCATTGGCGGCACAAACGAAAAGATAGAGGCTTTCTCGGTGGTCTTTCTCTTTAGGCACACTATCTACAAGCGCAATGTTGAGGAAATTGTTGATGGGGATTATTTTTCAGCTCCATAGGGCAGACCCATTTGCAACACAAAGACTTTATATATTCTGTATGTCATTTCTTTGAGCTTTAATTATTATGGTAGTGTTACCTCTTTTAATCTTGGGTTCAATTTGAATTATTTGTTAATTGGTATGTCTTGATTCAAACTGAATTGTGATTCCATTGCTAGTGTTTCTTCCTATGTCCTAAAGGATCTTCTTAACCCCATGTTATATATCACTTCCCATTTTTCAGAAACCTAAAAAATTATGGAAATGATTATTTGTTAAGTTTCTCAGTTTAGACCCATCTTGCGATGCTTTTAGCTATGTTTGTTTGCAAAAATAATGAATGAAATATGAATATTTATACTTAATTTATAACCATTGCTGACTATTTTGTGACATGATTAGTCCGTTATATAATGTCATGGACTATTTGTTTAAAAAGTTATTCAACTTTCCCTTGTTTGTTAACTGACAATTGAAACACACACTAATACTTTTTATATTGGCAAAGACAGTTGCAAGCCTGGGTCCATCACCTTAGAGTTAAGGATTTAGTTACATTATTTTTCCTTAAATATTAGATTAACTAATTTGGAATTAATTTATGTCTTAGAGCACATCACAAGTCTATATTTAGGGAATTGATATTTCCACTTAGGAATTTGATAGTTCCACATGGTTCTTCTCACATAAATAGTAAATGCGTTCTACATTCATGTAAACAAGACGTTGTGAAAATTTCAGAATTCGAAATAACAATTTGCATTTATTAATTGTTTCTACATTTTGTCTTATTTTAGGATTTGCTCATATTAAGTTCTCTACATGAGAAGATTAACTTTTATGAATGATTGAATAGCATGTCTTGCTTTCAAAGTCTCTTCTCTCTATCTCTCCCCCCTCCCTCTTTATTTTTTCTTCTTTTCTTCCTCCTACTTTCTCTGTTCTTAATTATCCCTCCATCTATCTCTAAACTCAACAATCAGCAGCACAGTAGCGACAAGCTTACAAAGACAAATCTTTGATCTGTAAAGGTCTTATAAAATGTTCTGTTGCTGTTGTTTAAAAGAAAAAGTGTCAAGGCTGTGAACATAAGTGGTGTGCGAACTCCTGGCAGTGACATAGTAAAAAAGCAGATGATCTGAACTGTAGCCGAGGTTTGTGAGGATGAAGGCGAGATTATGCTCATTGTGGAAAGAAAATTAGAATCAAGATTTGAGCTCTAATACCACTCGATTCAAGTTTGAGAGAGAGAGAGAGAATTGGAAAGAAAAGGAGTATTCAATAGTCAATACGCAATCAACATGCAAGTTCATGTTCTACTACACAAAAGTCCTTTATATAGGCAAATCCTAAAAATGCTAAAAATTGATTTGGTCCTTAAAGTTTGACTGAAATTTTGTAATCATACTTGTGCTTCGTTTTTTCAGGGAGTAAACTTGTAAACATAATTAATTGTTCTAATAGAAGCAAAAATAAAAACCTTGCGACTCCAATTGCCTCTTGGAACCTTTTTCATAGGTGGTTTCTCCCTCTTTCCTCAACTGCAGATCTATGGTGGTCCTTCACTGCCTGATTGGCAACTGTGGAACCCCATAATTGGATCTAGTACATTATTTTTGAAAGATTGCTTCTCATTTTAGGCTGTTTGAAAAAAGAAAAAGTTAGATTCTCAATGTGGACGGAGGGAGTAGCATTTAGTGGTAGTCTTATCGACGTTACTCTTTCAAAACTATCTATTACCATGGGTGTCTGTGCAGCTATTTGAAGTTTAGGGTTAAAGACATTTAGGTCCCTGGACTTTTCATTTGCTTCTCTATAGTTGAACTATTTATTTGCTATGGATTTCTTTTGGTCCAACTGCTGTTTTTTTGTTTATTTTTGTGTGTTTGTTGTGTCTTTGTTGTTCAGCCATTTTATTCTCCTTAACAATTTAATTTTTATACTGTAGTTTATTTTATTCTTATCTTATTTAGTTTGATTTACCCTTTTACTTTCCTTCTTGCCTTTCTACTTTTATTTTTGTGCTTACATATGGGATGGTGTTGATGAGTTGAGTAGATTATAGCTGTACATGTATATGTTCTATGCTATTAGAAGGACAACTATCTGGTTAGGTTTTCTGCTATTAGAAGGACAACTACCCGGTTAGGTTTTCCGCAACATGTATGTTGTGTCCTCTCAAAAATTGTGTTAACTTAGTGATTGCGATTTTAAAGAGTGTCCTTTGAGTTAATGCATGACAATACCTAGGAACAATAGATTGGGAAATTGTTCTTTTCTTGTGTTAATAGGAAAATGTTGCGGGGAACAAACAAGACCAGAAACACGACAAAGGAAGTCAGGTAACAGGGCTCGGGGACAATGGGCCAATCTAACTCGTGACCTCTTTGTTTCAATTGAAATGCAACTGGGGTTCATGGATTATATCGCTTGTGGGGGTGTCTGTTAATCATGGAGGTCAATTGCTGATGACTCTAAATCAACTTTCTGGGAAAATCAACAGCCTCTAGCTGTTGTTAAATCAAACAATGCTAAAAAGGCATGTTTCTTATATAATGCATTTGATGGAACAAGATATAAGACACTGCTGCTGGAACTGATGACCCACAGGTGGATTGTGGGGTTATCTTGTGGATACTTGATCGTGCTGGCCTTAGATAACAAATTTTGGCTTGTGAATCTTATTGCCAGAGATGAACTCCATTTTCCTTTGCTGCCTCGAGATTTTTCCTTTAGCCCTTCTGAAATTCTTTCCATCCTCTTTTATTCGACACACCTTTCAGATTATCTATTGTTAGTTATTAATAGATAATTTTCTTCTGTGCTGTTATCTCGAAGTCGTGGAGTCAACTGGAGAAACGATATGTATATGGGCAAAGCTAGTTGCATCATGGATCTGACTAACAAATTATCCATTTTGACTTGATCTTGTTCACTTCTTGTTGTTACTTGTGATTTGATATGCTACAACCTGCATTATGAATATGGTAAATCATTAAAAAAATAAATATATCAAGATTCATATAAATATTAAATATATATAATTTTATTTGTATAAAACTTACATTGTTAACGATTTGTCGCCTAAGCGCTTAAACTCCGGGTTGTCGTCTCGCCTCGACTTGTCGCCTTGATAACTATGGTTTTAACCCGTGATGCCCGAATTGGCGTATTGAGACTGAACCCTTTTCCCCTTCTGGAGCTGTTTGATGTTAGCGTCAACCTTGATGAATCAACATTTTCTCGTGTGAAATTAGTTACTTCAAGTAAGTGGCTCTTCGTGGTATCTTATTTTTGGAATATAGGAAATTTGAGTTACCAAAGAATTATGATTCACAAATCCGACGAGAATGGACAAGGGTAAATGACTTGGGCGAAGAAGCGTTGTTTCTAAGTGATATAAAAGGCAGCTCTGCAATAGTCAATCCAACAAAGTGGCGAGGCCGGGGGAGAGCAGGAACTTGCGATCGAAACCGCATGTAAAACCCAAAGAAACTGCACCAATGGTTCCGGAGGCATATTGTAATTTTTTTTCCGGTAGAAATCGCATCCTTTACGGCTGCGATTGAGACTTTGGTATAAAAATTGCACCCCTTAAAGAACCGCACCCGTTTATAGTTCTAATTTTTTAAATATTTCTCATGTGTTTTTGTATATTTTAGATTTCTTTAAGTTCTATTTAAGAATGGTTGTAAATTTAATTTGGAAATATATAATTTAAACCTTCAAAAAAAAATTTATTGTGATAAAAAATATATCAATTACTTATATATTTTAACTTACTGACTATGTTGTTTATCTACTGTTAAAAAGAATGGATAAAACTCCTATATATATCCTACAATTATTTTATATTTTTATTTTTCAAAAATTATGTACATATATATTTTTCAAACACATGTTGACCAATGACCACATGCCCAACAATTCCCACAAAACAAATTGTCATACCAAGTAACATTTGACTTAACAGAGTTCATGATTTGAAACTACTGCAGATCATGTTATATAGATTACAATTACATAGCATAAGTAATGGTGCGATTTCAATTAGACTATATAACTTGCTTTGATTTTTATTTAGGAAACTAAATAAACATTCTTAACAGCAGTCACTACTTATTTCAAGAGTAATAGAACGACATTGAATATAAATGAACTCATACCAGTAGTATTTTCTATATATTCATGTGAGATTGATGCCGATTAAGGAGTATCAGATAAGCACTCCTTCCGCTCCAAATTGAGTATTTGATCGTTATTAATTTATAAAAATCAACTTGAGACAATTTTAAACTCAAAATTGAGTTGACTCATTAAAAATTAATAAAACTTACAATAATAAATATTTTTTTAATATTTTATAATATTTATCATTATATTGATTAAAATAAAAAAAAAATCTATGTCAATTTTGAATTTAGAAAATCTCTTAAGTTGATTTTAAAAAGTCAATAATGAAACAAAAGGAGTACAAGAACAATGCAAATAAAATCTAAATACCTTGTAACATCTTAGCTACATCAATTTTGTTGCAACGAATAAACACAATGATAGCGATAATGGAAACAACAATCAGAAAAACATCCAGTAACAAAAAATAAAAGAAGAATGCTTCTCTAAATTTCTCTTTTTCATCTAGAATGGTATCCCCCTTCCCGGACACATTAACAAATGTCTCAGCTTCCAAAGTTGATTCCCCAATGGCTTCAGCTTTTCCAAATAGGTCTATCGGGATAACACATGCATTAGCACTAGGATGTATGCTATATGTGGCAGAGACTTCTACCTTAATAGGTTGACTCCGTATTTCAAGTCCAGATTGCTGTCTAGCACTGAGATACAGAGTTGTGACTCCAAGATGATTGGCTTGGATGGTGAAACTTGGAGCCTTCACATATCCATCACTACTGTCTATAACCTCAATAAAATGATCCTCAATATGAACTTGAATATTCATATAGATGTACTGAGTGGATTCAAAACTACGTCCATCGCTAACCCCAGCCTGGTTTCCGTCACCTGCCTGATGCACAATGAGTGGCACATATGGTGATATAGCAGATGATGCATTTAAATGATCCAGAGTTCGATATCCTTTTTCCAATGATGCATGTAACATTGGGCGACCATTTGAAGAAGCATATTTATGGGTCCAGGCACATGGAGAGCCATATGATGGATGGAGTTCAGGGACTTCTTGGTAATCCAAGACAAAAGATTCATTTGTTGTATCGATAATTGTGAACGACTCACTTTCAGTTTTCCACCTTATGGAGGAACTGAAAAAATCGCATCTATAAAAGTAAGCACGATTAGATGTTGTCAACGTCACAAAAGCTCGAAGATTGGATCCCGCGACAGTCTCTACAGGGAAGTTTTGTAGCATAACAAAAGAGGAAGGGATGGAAACTTCAATTACCATCTCATCATAATTGAATGAGTCAAAAATGGATACTACTTTGATATTAGTTTTCCCGGGCATTTTTGGCTGGACAATCCCATAAGCAGATACAGACGCAATAGTCATGTTTGAAGAAAACCATTTGTAGTTCCAAGACGCTGTAGCACAACCTCCAGTTGCCTTTAGCTCCATCTCCTGGTAGACAGCAGGGCCCCAAAGAAGGAGAATACTTCCAGATGCACTTCTTCTGTCCATAATAAACTTCACTTGATCACAGACCATGACTTCTTGCACAACCTTGATAACTTTTTTCCTCTCATAACGTCCATTACTGTAAGTTATAGTAGCTGTCAGGTTACCCAATCCATATGAAGCCGCTTTAAGGATTCTAGAATTCCACCAATCATGATTGGCAGCAATTCTATTTGAAACTGGAAACATATTCCAATGATTAGAATTGTCCTCATGCAACTTGACATTGTCATTCTCTGTTATATATATTTCTTCTGCCCCAGTTAGTCCTTGTGCAAAAACCTTCATCTCAATGAGATATTGTCTGCCAGAAACAACATACCAACGTGAGATAGATGGAGTACCTGTTACCCCCTCCAAAAGATCACCAGAAAGTGAAAGAGGCAAGATATTTAAGCGTAACAAATCTGGAAGCACGACACGGAGAGACGACATTTGGATGTGTCCCGGAATTCTCGTATCTTCAACAGTGATAGTTGTTACACCTAAGCTCATTGCATAAGCTTTACCGAAAAACGTCTCCACCCGAGAAACTGAAGTGTTCGAATCAGACCATTTATGAAACAACGATGGTAAAGTTACTGCCTGAGAAAAGCTCCCACGTATAACTCTAAGGTTATACTGCACCAATGCTCCAATAAGAACATAAACTGGAGAGGGAGGAGTGATGGACATAGCTTCTGCAACAGTTAAAACAATTTTATCTGCAATCTGATCATATGTCGGCTCCAGCAAATGAACAGAAACATATTCGCGGCCAAATTCGGTTCCTTTTACCACATAAAGGTCTGAAAATACACCGCTATCCTCGAGCCTTGTTTGGAGAGATATGTTAGTGCAAAAGCCACCACAATCACTTAGTGGAGACTCCTTCAAAGGTACATGGACAAGGTGATGAGGTAATCCATCAGTCTCAGGCATGAGCTGCCACATGAATTGTACGCCCACTAGAGAAGTAAACATGTTCTCTGCAATACAGGACAGGTAAACAACGTATTGTTAATAATGAACAGATATACCCCTTCTGCAGTTTTAAGCTATTAACTCTATAACCTTGATATGATTATCATACCACACTACTTAATTAACAACTTATTATTTTTAGGGGTATACATAAAATAAAATTATATACTTAATATTTGCAAATTTTGCAAATCGGGCTCTTTTTGTTGGACGGAGGGAGTTATTTACAAGAAAAACTTAAAATTTAAGATAAATTAGTCAATTTAGACAAATAAAACCAAATTAATCACCGGCAGTTAGAAGGTTCTATTATCGGGCTGTCTGTTTACCAAACTTCGGTAATTTACCAAAAATTTCAGGGAGAAACAAGAAAGTAATTATTAGATAAAAGAGATTCAAAGCTTATGCTAGAAACTAACTTTTTCCACAGTACAGTTGATAGATATAGAACAGAAGTAATTATCAAAATAATCTATATATATATGTATATAATGTGAAACACTGTGATTGAACATAATTAAAGAAATATATACCTTCACTATCAAAAGCACGGACACGAAGAGTGGCTAGCTCGTCTACGTCAAGTTTGATAGAGTCACGAAATATCTGAATCCTGGAGATGTTATCAATATAAACTTTGCAATGAATTACCATCCTGCTGTTTGCATCAGTAGCATAAACGGCAGTCTCCTTTCGCCCACTATAAGGGGCGATTGATTTCAAGATGGCATTTGCACAACAGTGACTATCAGAATTGCACTCTGGCAGAACAGACAAAATATCATGATGATCCCATGACCTACATTAAGTTTCAAATACTCCGTTTAAATAGTGTAATTAGAACAAAAGTAATATTCTAAAGGAAAAGTGTATAACTTTCTATCACCTCCAAACTTCCAAACTTCAATCTATTGGATAATTAAATAGGACAAAAGAAGGGTAAAGAATATCCTTGGATTGTCATCTGGAGTAAAAAATCATAGTCCTTGGATTGTATTTTAGGACTAATTAATGAAAATAAGTGCTTATATGTATTAAATTAGTATATATACGTAAAAATAATCCAATCCTATGCAATTAAACATAACCCCAGAGCACTATACAGATAAAACAACTAAAAAAAATCAGAGACAACAAAAGAGGAAGCGGTAGACAAACATACCATTTGAAGCAACCATTGATCCCTTGAAGCCTATACTGCACAGGATGAGTCATCTTGGGAGGCAATAGTAGGCTCACATCCGATATGCGCGGGTGTGACGCTGAAGTACATACCAGCAAAACGCCAAGAACCACCACCGCTAATCGTAACATCTTCTGTGATTTCAATCCCTGAATCATAAAGGATTTACTGAAGGGTTTATGTAAGCGAGTAGGGTGGGTCTATAAAGAGTAATTTGAGAATTAAAAGCAGCCATGGGATGCTGAGATAAGCAATGTAATTGGATAGCTCAATTTTTTCCCCATTCTATTTGCCTATATAAGTTTAGATATATTACTATTTTGTCCAAATAATTTAACTTTTGTATCTTTTATTTTATATCTAAATCATTACTACAATTAAAAGGACAAAAAGCGAGTTGATTGGGATGAGTCAAGTCATTAAACTGAGTTAAAACTAATTTGATCAAGTTGGCTCCAAGTTTGTTTGATTGAAAGCTGAACTTAAATAGGAAAAGTTCAGCTTTCCTAAAATCCCACACACGGTCCACAAAACTTTGTCTCTCTAGCCATTGTGTGGAATAATACCGGTTGGCTTCGTGTCCCACCTCCGAACCTCTCTCCATTATGGAATAATACCACCAGCTTTCGTGTCCCCACCTCCAGCAACCCAATCGGATAACCCGACTCGAGCTTTCGAAAGTCGGCTCTGATACCATATGAAACAACCCGGGTCAAATCCCGAGTCCGGAACAAATCTTGGGTCAAATCCCAAATCCGAATTGAATCAAATCCATCCAAAATAAGGGCTTAAATCACTAGCCCAATAATATCTTTTTGGATCATCTTAGCCCACCACAAGTTCACCCAAAAGGTCATGATTGAAGGTACTATTGTTAGTGAATTTCTTACATACAGACAAATTTTTTCCATATCTTTCGATGTGGGACTGGGGTGTTCCATACAAACTGAAAAAATATAAATAATGAGAGCAGAAAAGAAAGCCCGAAAATAGCACATTGACTATTATTGCCATTTGTCAGCAACACATTTAATTCACTAATTACCATTTGCCAGACACACATTTAATTCACAAATTGCCATTTGCCAACCACACATTTAATTCATTAATTGTCATTTGCCACATTCAGTATAATAAAACCAAAAAAGAAAAGAAAATATTCAGTACATAAATAAGTACATAGCCAAGCAGCTCAAGAAGCCCAACTAAAAGAACGGAACGAGAAAGAAAAAAAAATAAAAGTCAGTCAAAGAAAGAGAAAGAGAGAAGAGTGAAGAAAGAGGAAGACATACCTCTGATCTGCAGAGTGAAGTCACCCAAATGAGTCGCCAAAATGGCCCAACCGACGATCTGCTTCTCACCTTCTCCGATAAGTTTATTTTAGCCCTAATCCCCTTCTGCGAAATCGGTTTTCTCTTCTCTCATTTTTTTTTAACCCAACGCACCCGGCAGTGTCGCACCCCGTAAGCACCCAAGCCGCACCCCTAACGCACCCCATGCGCAATGCGGCAGAGGGTAGCCGCACCCCTGCTTCTTAGGATACCACATGTTGAACATGCATACATTTGGACAGGACAACTCAATCCAGACCCATTAACACTTGATTATAATTTATACAGTTTCAGGCAAGTATTTGGTTTCAGTCTTATGATTACCATAACAAAGCAGCGTAAATTGCTAAGAACCGTAGAATGAATTAGATAACTCATGGAAAAAACACAACCTTTATGGGCACCAATTTTACCAAAATACGAAGAATTCCTTAGCTTTAAAATGGATGGCTCTTAGAACTCTAAAATCCCAAAATTAAGGAAAATGTAAGGAACAAGTTTACATTACCAAATAGCCTTAGGAACCAAACAGAAACCAAAAAAACTTAATTTTCACTAAAACTAAAGGCATAGAATCAAACATAAAATTATTAATATTTGAGATACATGAAATGGGTTTAGTCTATCTAAATATAAATCCGATGGAAAAATTAAAGGATTGAAGCATATGTAATGGCGGTGATGGTAGTGAGCAAATGGTACGGCAGCGATGGTAGTGAGCAAATGGTACGACTGAGATGGTGAGTAGTTGAGAGTGAAGGAAGACTTCAATTTTTTAAAACATCTTGAATAAATCAAATAATTCATGGTTTAATTTAATTAAGTTAAAACAATGTTAGTGGATCCAATTTGCCACATAAATTTCCATGTGATATAAAAGTTTTAATTTGCTCGATTTTAGACACATCATCTAGCCATGTCATTTTTTTGTTAAACATTTAACAGACTAAACGGAATTCAAACTTTTTGTAAAAAAATTACACTACAATGAGTTGACCGGAAAAAATTTGAGTTGAATGATGTAAATGTAAAATGGGGTCTAGTTTAGTGGTATAAAAAGGATTGAACCCTAATAATATATGCTTATTGTTGACGCAAACAAAAGAGAACAACAAACAATTAAACAACATATTTACATAGCCAAAAACTATAATAACCTAAAACTTTAGCACACATACATCCTTTAACCAAATATCCAATAGCAAATACATAGATCACATATCAAAATATAACATCTGATCATCTGATGTTACATGTCATTCTCAAAATTTCCAGAGTACATCTAGTAAACTACAGTTGCAGAACTATGCTAAAGAGCAAAAAATATTGAAGAACCACAAGGGAAACTGTAAGGTCTAGGAATTTTTACATTGTATCAAATTTATGTTAATAAATAAATTCATTATATTTAATTTTTGAATTTAATTGGATCCATGTGGGTATTATTATTTAGTTATATAAATACGTGGTCCAATAATTTTCTGTGCATTAAAGGGACTCACTGACAGTTTAAATAAATTAGTGAGTTGATTTGCCAGGACTTTGGAAAATTAAATAAATTTATTTTATTAAATAATTTGGATCAAGAATTATTGGTAAAATAAGTATTTAATTAATTAATTTAATTAATTACTCAATTAAAATGATAGGATCATAATGTCATTTTGATTAGACTGGCCCATTTCTTTTTTTTCCTTTTCGTATTGGACCAGATTCCCCTTCATTTTTTTCCTATTGGGCTATTATTTCTCCATGTTCAGCCGACCCGACCCCTTGGCTCGAGATCAATTTCATACTGGGTTAAGCCATTTGGACAACCGGGTTTGGGGGAAACAGATATTGGCCGGCAATTCAATTTGGGGAACAACCAAGAGAAGCCAAAATCCCCAAAATCCTCAAACCAGAACAGCTAAGCCAGGGAAGGTAGGAGCAAACCCTAGCGATTCCAAGCAATCAATCAATCAAACCCCTGTCAAAGCTATCCGTCCATCAGTCGCGCAAGAGACGGGAAGAAGAAGACGCCAGCAAGGGGCTTGAAGAACCATCGGGCAAAGCGGGGGAGATATCGACGCAACCGAGCGCCACCGTTCGGACCAAGGGTTCGAAATAGTTGGCGATTGGACCAGTGGGGGTTCAACACTCGAGGATTCGCCGGCGAAGATTCAGGCGGCGTGATGGGGGTCAATCGATAGCTCGTCCCCTCTCCTTACCGTCGGTCATTTAACCCACCCATTAGGATATTGCCCAAACAATTGGGTAAAGCGTCCTCTATAAATTGCAACCCTCCTGACCCAAAATCGAGCTGCTAGAGCTTTCAATTAAAGAGAGAAAATCACAGAGGGGGAAGAACGGAGGAAGTCAGCCGTTGGGAGGTATATGTCCGAGTTTGTCACTTATTTCGGTAGGAGGAGAAGAATCGCAGTACGATCAATAGCAAGGTACCTTAGTGAGCAACTGAGTTGTTATTTCAATTCTCCTTCTTTGATCGAATAGGTTATACATTGTATTGGGATTGAGTCGTGCTTGTACTGTACTGTACTGTGCTAGTTCCTTGTTGGGAAACTGGTGAACCTTAAAGGTTCTAACAGATGATGGTATTAATTCATACTATACATTTGTTTTGAAATTGTATTGTAGTGTGTTGGGTTGTCTTAAATTAGAAATCTGTATTGTGAAGTTTTAGTTCTTTGGGTCAAACTAAAAGAATTCATTGGAATTGTTTGGTTTACGTTATACATTGTATTGGGTAGTGTTGTTGCTCTGGTATTGTAATTTTGTGGGTTTAGGTTCTTTGAAAATTTCTATTAGTTTGGTTGTGCTGGGTTAACTCTTTGAATGGGTTATCTTAATTTAGAAATATGGTATTGTAATATCAATGGTATTGGGAAATATAGATTATCTGTATTGGTTTATATCACTGTGTAGTTGTATATCACTATATTGAGGATGACTATTGGGTCTCTGTAAATTAAAGGACCCTAGAATTCTGTAGCTTAGATCGATACTGAAAAACTGGTGGTATGTATAGATATCCATTTTAACTAAGAACCATGTATGGTCATTGAATCTGTTGGAAATGTTTGTCTATTGTGTGGGATAATAGTTTAGTTAGCCTGAATAAACCGCAGGAACTCATTGTCTGGTACGATAAAATGTGTTGTTGGTTGACACGCTAAGTTAGTATACCAGAAATGTGATATAAGCCTTGATAAGGGCGTTTTACAAGCTTCGAACATGAGTATTGTTATATACCACCAGTATCTAGCAATAATCAAGTGACTATTATTGGCTTAACTGTGGTGATTATTTGATCTAATAAAGATAATAATATTTAATTATTATTTAATAAATAATAATAATTAAATAAAGTTAATAGAATAATTATTTATTATTTATTAATAAATAATAAATAAAGATAATAAATATTTAATTATTATTTAATAATAATAATAATTAAATATAAATAAAGTTAATAGAATAATTATTTATTATTTATTAATAAATAATAAATAAAGATAATAAATATTTAATTATTATTTAATAATAATAATAATTAAATATAAATAAAGTTAATAGAATAATTATTTATTATTTATTAATAAATAATAAATAAAGGTAATAAATATGTAATTATTATTTAATAATAAATATTTAATTATTATTTAATAATAATAATAATTAAATATGAATAGAGTTAATAAAATAATTATTTATTATTTACTAATTAATAATAAATAAAGATAATAAATATTTAATTATTATTTAATAATAATAATAATTAAATATGAATAAAGTTAACAAATAATTATGTATAAAGGTACTAAGTATTTGATTATTATAATTAAGTGTAAATAAAGTTACTTAATAATAAGGATGGTAAGTACTTAATCATCAATGAAATGATGATTAAGTATGAGGGAGATTAATAAGTTAATCATCTGTGGCCCTAATAAATAAAGATAACAAACACTCAATAATTATTCAATAAATATTCAATAAAAATTAAGTGTGTGTAGAATTTATACATTGAATATTTAACTATTGTTGAATAAGGAACCAAATGTAACAATTACTCAATTACCCTTATGATGAATAGTAATTAAGTAAATAAAAAGATTTAGTAAGAGATCAACTACTATTCAGTTGTTATCAAACCATGTTAAATTTATTAACTATTTTGTAACTAAGAAATAAGAAATTTTAACCCTCATTTAGAAGGGTACTCAAAATGATAAGTGACCCCGACTAATTATTATCTGGTTAAGTAATAGCTGAGGGTCATTAATAAATTTCTGTTTAACTAACGTTAATTAGAAATTAAATATAGATGGTGAATTTTACCTGTTGAGTAAAAGGTATAGTGAGAGGTACCAATATACAACTGTTAATTGATAAATCGACTTTACCCAATGATAGGTCACTCGAGATCAATTAATTAAAGCTAGAATTTATCTGTAGCTGAGCAAACAGGCAAGTCCTCTATCCCGAACTTTGATTTCTGCAAGTTCCTAACTCTAAACTTCTTACCTTATTGCAAGTTCTTCCTTACGCAACTTTTTACTTTGAGTAATACTTCTAAAACCTTATGCAGTATTTTAATTCATGCAAAAAGGTATATATTATTGCAAGTATTCTTTAAGCTTGAATTTTATCTCCAAGCATGCTATAAGTGGTCTAATTACTTTTAAAATTATTCCACATCTGTGTATTATTGGCATTCGCGCTCATGCATTTGAATTCGAATATTGAATTAAATTCAGAAGTTTTATGAACCATTCATGGTTAAGTCTGAACCCTTGTTCGGTCCTCAGACAATTTTGTGAAAATTTATAAAAGCTATCCGAACCAATCAATGGTAAGGATTCTTAGACTGTATGAACACCCCTTTTATTTATAGGGGAGTACCCCACGTACCGTATATAAGGTACAAATAGCAGAATTAAATGTTATGCATATACATAGGGTACGCGAGGCTGATCCCCTCAAGTACGTTATTCTGTAGCCAGTAACCAGAGGGTTCAACCAGCTATTGACTCCTCTGGAAGTTATCGTTCAAAGTCTATTTGACTATCATTTGTTCTAAAAGCATTTAATGTTCTTGCTTCTGATTATTCTATTGTTGCAATCCCTTTAATATCCCTTCATCATGATATATCTTTATTGTTGTACTTTAAACTTGCTGGGCAAACTCGTTGCTCATTCTTGCTATATCATGACTTTATTGCAGCAAAACCCGAGACTTCAGGGAAGAACAAAGGAAAAGAAAAGATGAAACAATAGATTCCTTGTAGCAGACTTTATAATCATGTGTAATTTAATTACTGTTCATGTTAATTTAAACCCTAATAGATACTTAGGGTATGGGTTGATGTACTTGATTAAGGTTAATTGTATTCTGGGACTAGTAACACCTTAAATGAACAACTTATGTTTATTATATTCCGCACTTTTAGATATCATATGTTGTTAGAGGTGAATGTTTGTATTGGATCGTGATGACCAGATCCGGGTATTTGGAGACCCGAATTTGGGGGCGTCACAGGTTGGTATCAGAGCCTTAGGTTATAAACTTTAGGATCGCGAAACCTAGGTTATAACCTTCATAGTAAACTCGTATTGAGTGTTAGGGGATAAATCGAGGAGATTTATCATATGTGGTTTTGATGAATTGGGGAATTCATCGAGTCGAGTAGTACCCAATGAAATATAACTTCATTTCTTCAATGAATATATTTTATTGCTGTACTAATGTTAGTTTTTTGTGTGTTTGTAGGATGGCTGATATAGGGGGGACCAGTGGAGCCCGTGAGGAGGAGGAGGTATTTATAGACATCCCAGTAGTTGCTGAGCAGCTGGTGGGGTATGCTCCTACTGCCCCAGGAGTACCGCTAGAGGAGTCCGAGCCGGAGGAGGATTACCAGAGGGAGTTACCGGAGCCCGTTGTGGGTAGAGTGATGAGGTCGGGCAGTCAAGACCCAGAGGAGGAGGACCCTGAGACCGAGGGGGAGGAGCCACCTGCTTATGTGGACGGCATGGGATCCACTGCTGACGATATTATCGAGGGACTGACCAGCAGGACCGAGGAGCTGGAGGGTCAGATTGCTCATCTGGAGGAGCAGAACCAGACCCATCAGTATATGGAGGACCAGTACAGAGACCTGGCCTACCAGCTCGACCATGACTTGGGAGTGGCCAAGGTACAGCTGCAGGGCTACGAGTCCTCGGCACAGCAGGTCGGACCACTGCTACATCAGCTAGTGGCCCGAAACGCTGAGTTGAGGGAGAGACTGGAGCAGAGGGATTTACAGATCGCCCACCTGAGGGCGAAACAGGAGGCTATGAGGTTCGAGATTGGGCTAGAGGTTGCTGAGAATGTCCGAGTAAGGGATGCCTGGGTCAGAGCAGCAAGTAGAGTTGACCTATTGGAGGACCAGTTAGAGGCCAGATCTGTGAGGATAGAGACCCTAGGCCATGCCCTAGATGCAGCCTACAGGAGACCCCGGGTTGAGATGGGGGAGTCCAGTCGCTCTGTTCGTCGCAGGGTCGGGAATGGAGCATTCTCTGGTCAGCAGGCTCGGATCCGTCGTGATGAGCAGTGATTTGATGGAACAGTTGATTTTCTTTAGTACAGTCAGTCCCACTTTTGTTATATTAGGGACGTATGCATATTTGTATTGTGAAACATTTTATTTGCTTTCTTGTTGGAGTAGTAGTCAAACCCCAACTTTTGTTGCCTTAGAGATGGGCAGTATCATTCCCCACTTTTTGTTTTAGGGGATGTTTGGTAGGACACAGTGGCGCATTTATAGCAGTATGCCACAGGTTTCGTCTTGTAACAAACGGTGGTATATGAATATAAATGCAGATGTTTCACTTAAATCAAATGTGTTGATAAATATTTTACCTTTAATTGTTTATTTTAATAACATGTCATGTAAAATATAACACTATAGGTAAAAGTCAGCGGATTTTCCTTATCCAAACATGCCGCCAAGGGGACGACCACGTAACCGACAGGTCGAAGAGTCAGAAAGTGAGGTTGGAGACCAAACCAACCCCATGAGAATGTTCGCGGAGATGCTGGCCGAGGCTATGCAATCCAGACCCCCACCTGTAGTGACTCAAGCAGCAGCCGAGCCAGCGCATCATCTGGCAAACTTTAAAGATTTCAAATTGGTCGGACCACCTGAGTTCAAGGGAACTCTTAACCCAATTGAAGCGCAGACCTGGATAGAGGAGATAGAAAAGGTCTTTGAAGTAGCACGGGTGGCAGAGGAACAGAAAACAAGTTTTGCCACTTTCATGCTAAAAGGAGAAGCCAACTACTGGTGGAAAGCCAACAGAGGCCGAGTGGAAGAAGGCACTGTCGCTTGGGATCGCTTTAAGGAAATGTTCTTGGAAAATTACTTTCCAGAGAGCATGAAGCAGGAGATGGAGATCAAGTTCCTAGAATTAAAGCAAGGGAACATGTCTGTGGCTGAGTACGCGGCTAAGTTTAATGAGTTGGCACGGTTTTGCAGCTAACCAAGTCAGCACCGAGGAAAGGAAAGCTCGCAGGTTTGAGCAGGGGTTGAAACCATGGTTATACCGTTCGGTGGCGGTATTGAAAATCAGAACATTTGCAGAATTGATGGAGAGGGCAATCATTGCAGAAGGTGGCAGTGAGGCCCTGGCCAAATACAATCAAGAGAAGAAGAAGGGACATGAGGGCCCTAAGGCAGGAAGCAGTGGGGGCAGTAACCCCAACAAACGGAAATGGAATGAAAGTCAATCTTTCGGGAGCAATAAACCCGGAGGAAACCCGTCTGGAGGGGAGGCAAGGAAACCAGGCAGGTGCAGTAATTGTGGTAAGAACCACACGGGGGAGTGTATGAAGGGAAAGAGCGTTTGCTACAAATGCGGGGCAACCGGGGCACATGGCTCCCCAATGTCAGAACAAACCAAAGGGAGGTTGTTTCTCCTGTGGATCACCTGGCCACCAGATCAAGGATTGTCCAAAGAGGAAGGGCGACGCCGGGATCAGTGGCAACCGAAACAACAACAACAACAGCAACAGCGGGAACAATAACCGGTTGAACTACGGGCCACCAGTCAGTCAAGCCAACAGGCCAACAGCCCGCACGTTTAACATGACGGTGCAGGATGCCATGGAATCCAAGGACGTGGTGTCAGGTATCATCCCAATCAACGATATAAATGCATATGTGTTATTTGATTCGGGTGCTACTCGTTCTTTCGTTTCCGAAGAATTTGCTAGTCAGTTAAATTTACCCCGTGAAAAGTTAGAACACCCTATGAACGTAGAAGTAGCAAACAAAGAAATTGTCCCTGTAGAAACACATTCATAGGAACTGTTGTGTTGAATTGCGAGGATTTAAGCTCAAAGTGGATTTGATACCAATTCGACTGGGAGAGTTCGATGTAATCTTGGGAATGGATTGGCTATCAACCCACGGAGCAGTTATTGACTGTAAAGAAAAGTGTGTATACCTGAAGACTCCTAACAAGTCGAAGGTGGTATTTTACGGTAGTAAGTCACCAAGCCAATCTTGTTGTCTTACTATGATGCAAACAAGGAGATTACTCAAGAAGGGTTGCGAATGTTATTTGGCCCATGTGGTTGATACTCGTCGAGTAGGGGATGAGATGAGTCAAATACCAGTCGTGAGAGAATTCACCGACGTCTTTCCCGAAGAACTTCCGGGACTGCCGCCGGATAGGGAAACCGAGTTCGTTATTGATTTGGCACCGGGAACCGCACCAATATCGAAGCCGCCGTATCGAATGGCACCTGTAGAGATGAAAGAGTTGATGGTGCAACTGCAGGAACTGTTAGATAAAGGTTATATCAGGCCGAGCGTGTCACCATGGGGAGCACCAGTTCTGTTTGTAAAGAAGAAAGACGGTTCAATGAGGCTTTGTATCGACTATCGGGAGTTGAACAAAGTTACTATTAAGAATAGGTATCCACTTCCTAGGATTGACGATCTGTTCGATCAACTCAAGGGAGCGAAGTACTTTTCAAAGATCGACTTAAGAACAGGCTATCATCAGTTGAAGGTGAGGCAAGAAGATATCCCGAAGACTGCATTCAGAACTCGTTATGGTCACTTCGAGTTTCTGGTCATGTCCTTTGGATTAACGAATGCACCAGCAGCATTCATGGATATGATGAACAGAGTGTTCAAGCAGTACTTGGACAAGTTCGTAGTTGTATTCATTGATGACATCTTGGTGTATTCGGAGACAGAAGAGGAGCATGCGGAACACTTAAGGATTGTATTAGAAGCTCTCAGGAAGGAGAAGTTGTACGCAAAATTCTCGAAGTGTGAGTTTTGGTTGCAAAGGGTACAATTTCTGGGTCATGTCATAGACAAGAATGGTGTTTCGGTGGACCCAGCAAAAGTAGAAGCAGTTATCAACTGGGAACAGCCGAAGACGCCGACAGAGATCCGGAGTTTCTTGGGATTAGCGGGATACTATCGAAGATTCATCCAGGATTTTTCCAAGATAGCATCGCCGTTGACCAATCTCACCAGGAAAACAGTCAAGTTTGTTTGGTCGGAGAAGTGTGAGGAGAGTTTCATGGAGTTGAAGAAGAGACTCAGCCAAGCACCAGTGTTGACCTTACCAGACAACACTGGAGGTTTTGTAGTGTATAGTGACGCGTCACACAAGGGTCTTGGTTGTGTGTTAATGCAACACGGCAAGGTCGTGGCGTACGCATCACGTCAGCTGAAGGATTATGAGAAGGGTTATCCGACTCATGACTTGGAGTTGGCAGCGGTAGTTTTCGCCTTGAAGATTTGGAGGCACTACTTATATGGGGAGAAGTGCGAGATATATACAGATCACAAAAGTCTGAAATATATCTTCACTCAGAAGGAGCTAAATATGAGGCAGCGCCGATGGTTGGAATTGATCAAGGACTACGACTGTGAAATTCTGTACCATCCGGGCAAAGCAAATGTAGTGGCTGATGCCTTAAGTAGGAAAGGCAAGGTGAAGTTGATGCAGCTGACAGTCCAGGAAGAATTGATACGGGACTTTGAACGTCTGGAGCTGGAAGTTAGGTATCCAATGGAGGTGGACGAAAAGGTGTTCGCCGTGACGGTAGGACCAACTCTATTGGATAAGATACAGGAGGCTCAAGAATTTGACGAGGAATGCGTTGACATTAAGAAACAGTTATCGGAGGGAAAAGCCTCGAAGTATAAGGTTGACAGCACAGGATTGCTGAGATTCGAGGGAAGGATCTGGATACCCTACGTACCAGACTTAAGGGAAGAGATTTTGCAGGAGGCCCATAATACAAGGTTTTCGGTACATCCAGGTAGCACCAAGATGTATCAAGATCTTCGTCAACATTATTGGTGGCCGCACTTGAAAGGGGAGGTTGCAGAGTTCGTTAGCCGGTGTTTAACTTGTCAACGGATCAAGGCTGTAGCACCAACGGCCGAGCGGATTGTTGCAACCCTTAGAGATTCCCGAATGGAAGTGGGAGCACATCACAATGGATTTTGTGGTGGGACTTCCAACAACGCAAAAGGGTCTAGACGCCATCTGGGTGATCGTGGATCGGTTGACCAAGTCTGCCCACTTTCTACCGATCAAGATCAGGTACAAATTGGAGCAATTGGCGAAAACTTTACGTAAAGGAGATAGTGTCGCGACATGGAGTGCCGGTATCTATTGTGTCTGACCGGGATCCGCGTTTCACGTCAAATTTTTGGAGAAGTCTACAGGAGAGACTCGGAACACAGTTAAGAATGAGTACGGCATATCATCCCCAGACTGATGGTCAGAGTGAGCGAACAATTCAGACTCTAGAGGATATGCCTTCCGAGCAGTGGTGATGGACTTAAGTGGCAGCTGGGACGATCACTTGCCACTAGTAGAGTTCGCCTACAATAATAGTTACCATGCTAGTATTGGTATGCCACCGTACGAAGCACTATATGGGAGAAAGTGTCGAACGCCTTTGTGTTGGGACGAAGTTGGTGAACGGAGATTGTTGGGACCGGAATTGGTACAAACAAACCGTGGAAATCATTAAAGTAATAAGACAACGGTTAGTAGCAGCCCAGGATCGCCAAAAGAAGTACGCCGACTTACATCGCCAGAAACGAGACTTTGAAGTTGGTAGTTTTGTGTTTCTGAAGGTATCTCCCTGGAAAGGAAAGATCCGTTTTGGGAAAAAAAGGGTAAATTAAGCCCTAGATTCATAGGACCGTTCGAAATTTTGAGGCGGATCGGCGAAGTGGCGTATGAGGTAGCATTACCTCCTGAACTTGAGCACATCCACAACGTGTTTCATGTATCAGTGTTGCGTCCGTATAAGCCAGACTACAAGCATGTCATCTCCTATGAACCAATTCAAGTCGAGAGGGACTTATCGTACGAGGAGATTCCTGTTCAAATACTGGATAGAAAAGAGCAGAAGCTGAGGAACAAGATCATTTACTCGGTGAAAGTTCTCTGGAGAAATCACGCGGTGGAAGAAGCTACGTGGGAACTCGAAGAGAAGATGAGAGCTAATTACCCCCAGTTGTTTGAGTAACCTTAAATTGAAATTCCGAGGACGGAATTTTTATAAGGGGGAGAGGATGTAAGGTCTAGGAATTTTTACATTGTATCAAATTTATGTTAATAAATAAATTCATTATATTTAATTTTTGAATTTAATTGGATCCATGTGGGTATTATTATTTAGTTATATAAATACGTGGTCCAATAATTTTCTGTGCATTAAAGGGACTCACTGACAGTTTAAATAAATTAGTGAGTTGATTTGCCAGGACTTTGGAAAATTAAATAAATTTATTTTATTAAATAATTTGGATCAAGAATTATTGGTAAAATAAGTATTTAATTAATTAATTTAATTAATTACTCAATTAAAATGATAGGATCATAATGTCATTTTGATTAGACTGGCCCATTTCTTTTTTTTCCTTTTCGTATTGGACCAGATTCCCCTTCATTTTTTTCCTATTGGGCTATTATTTCTCCATGTTCAGCCGACCCGACCCCTTGGCTCGAGATCAATTTCATACTGGGTTAAGCCATTGGACAACCGGGTTTGGGGGAAACAGATATTGGCCGGCAATTCAATTTGGGGAACAACCAAGAGAAGCCAAAATCCCCAAAATCCTCAAACCAGAACAGCTAAGCCAGGGAAGGTAGGAGCAAACCCTAGCGATTCCAAGCAATCAATCAATCAAACCCCTGTCAAAGCTATCCGTCCATCAGTCGCGCAAGAGACGGGAAGAAGAAGACGCCAGCAAGGGGCTTGAAGAACCATCGGGCAAAGCGGGGGAGATATCGACGCAACCGAGCGCCACCGTTCGGACCAAGGGTTCGAAATAGTTGGCGATTGGACCAGTGGGGGTTCAACACTCGAGGATTCGCCGGCGAAGATTCAGGCGGCGTGATGGGGGTCAATCGATAGCTCGTCCCCTCTCCTTACCGTCGGTCATTAACCCACCCATTAGGATATTGCCCAAACAATTGGGTAAAGCGTCCTCTATAAATTGCAACCCTCCTGACCCAAAATCGAGCTGCTAGAGCTTTCAATTAAAGAGAGAAAATCACAGAGGGGGAAGAACGGAGGAAGTCAGCCGTTGGGAGGTATATGTCCGAGTTTGTCACTTATTTCGGTAGGAGGAGAAGAATCGCAGTACGATCAATAGCAAGGTACCTTAGTGAGCAACTGAGTTGTTATTTCAATTCTCCTTCTTTGATCGAATAGGTTATACATTGTATTGGGATTGAGTCGTGCTTGTACTGTACTGTACTGTGCTAGTTCCTTGTTGGGAAACTGGTGAACCTTAAAGGTTCTAACAGATGATGGTATTAATTCATACTATACATTTTGTTTTTAAATTGTATTGTAGTGTGTTGGGTTGTCTTAAATTAGAAATCTGTATTGTGAAGTTTTATTTCTTTGGGTCAAACTAAAAGAATTCATTGGAATTGTTTGGTTTACGTTATACATTGTATTGGGTAGTGTTGTTGCTCTGGTATTGTAATTTTGTGGGTTTAGGTTCTTTGAAAATTTCTATTAGTTTGGTTGTGCTGGGTTAACTCTTTGAATGGGTTATCTTAATTTAGAAATATGGTATTGTAATATCAATGGTATTGGGAAATATAGATTATCTGTATTGGTTTATATCACTGTGTAGTTGTATATCACTATATTGAGGATGACTATTGGGTCTCTGTAAATTAAAGGACCCTAGAATTCTGTAGCTTAGATCGATACTGAAAAACTGGTGGTATGTATAGATATCCATTTTAACTAAGAACCATGTATGGTCATTGAATCTGTTGGAAATGTTTGTCTATTGTGTGGGATAATAGTTTAGTTAGCCTGAATAAACCGCAGGAACTCATTGTCTGGTACGATAAAAATGTGTTGTTGGTTGACACGCTAAGTTAGTATACCAGAAATGTGATATAAGCCTTGATAAGGGCGTTTTACAAGCTTCGAACATGAGTATTGTTATACCACCAGTATCTAGCAATAATCCAGTGACTATTATTGGCTTAACTGTGGTGATTATTTGATCTAATAAAGATAATAATATTTAATTATTATTTAATAAATAATAATAATTAAATAAAGTTAATAGAATAATTATTTATTATTTATTAATAAATAATAAATAAAGATAATAAATATTTAATTATTATTTAATAATAATAATAATTAAATATAAATAAAGTTAATAGAATAATTATTTATTATTTATTAATAAATAATAAATAAAGATAATAAATATTTAATTATTATTTAATAATAATAATAATTAAATATAAATAAAGTTAATAGAATAATTATTTATTATTTATTAATAAATAATAAATAAAGGTAATAAATATGTAATTATTATTTAATAATAAATATTTAATTATTATTTAATAATAATAATAATTAAATATGAATAGAGTTAATAAAATAATTATTTATTATTTACTAATTAATAATAAATAAAGATAATAAATATTTAATTATTATTTAATAATAATAATAATTAAATATGAATAAAGTTAACAAATAATTATGTATAAAGGTACTAAGTATTTGATTATTATAATTAAGTGTAAATAAAGTTACTTAATAATAAGGATGGTAAGTACTTAATCATCAATGAAATGATGATTAAGTATGAGGGAGATTAATAAGTTAATCATCTGTGGCCCTAATAAATAAAGATAACAAACACTCAATAATTATTCAATAAATATTTAATAAAAATTAAGTGTGTGTAGAATTTATACATTGAATATTTAACTATTGTTGAATAAGGAACCAAATGTAATAATTACTCAATTACCCTTATGATGAATAGTAATTAAGTAAATAAAAAGATTTAGTAAGAGATCAACTACTATTCAGTTGTTATCAAACCATGTTAAATTTATTAACTATTTTGTAACTAAGAAATAAGAAATTTTAACCCTCATTTAGAAGGGTACTCAAAATGATAAGTGACCCCGACTAATTATTATCTGGTTAAGTAATAGCTGAGGGTCATTAATAAATTTCTGTTTAACTAACGTTAATTAGAAATTAAATATAGATGGTGAATTTTACCTGTTGAGTAAAAGGTATAGTGAGAGGTACCAATATACAACTGTTAATTGATAAATCGACTTTACCCAATGATAGGTCACTCGAGATCAATTAATTAAAGCTAGAATTTATCTGTAGCTGAGCAAACAGGCAAGTCCTCTATCCCGAACTTTGATTTCTGCAAGTTCCTAACTCTAAACTTCTTACCTTATTGCAAGTTCTTCCTTACGCAACTTTTTACTTTGAGTAATACTTCTAAAACCTTATGCAGTATTTTAATTCATGCAAAAAGGTATATATTATTGCAAGTATTCTTTAAGCTTGAATTTTATCTCCAAGCATGCTATAAGTGGTCTAATTACTTTTAAAATTATTCCACATCTGTGTATTATTGGCATTCGCGCTCATGCATTTGAATTCGAATATTGAATTAAATTCAGAAGTTTTATGAACCATTCATGGTTAAGTCTGAACCCTTGTTCGGTCAGACAATTTTGTGAAAATTTATAAAAGCTATCCGAACCAATCAATGGTAAGGATTCTTAGACTGTATGAACACCCCTTTTATTTATAGGGGAGTACCCCACGTACCGTATATAAGGTACAAATAGCAGAATTAAATGTTATGCATATACATAGGGTACGCGAGGCTGATCCCCTCAAGTACGTTATTCTGTAGCCAGTAACCAGAGGGTCAACCAGCTATTGACTCCTCTGGAAGTTATCGTTCAAAGTCTATTTGACTATCATTTGTTCTAAAAGCATTTAATGTTCTTGCTTCTGATTATTCTATTGTTGCAATCCCTTTAATATCCCTTCATCATGATATATCTTTATTGTTGTACTTTAAACTTGCTGGGCAAACTCGTTGCTCATTCTTGCTATATCATGACTTTATTGCAGCAAAACCCGAGACTTCAGGGAAGAACAAAGGAAAAGAAAAGATGAAACAATAGATTCCTTGTAGCAGACTTTATAATCATGTGTAATTTAATTACTGTTCATGTAATTTAAACCCTAATAGATACTTAGGGTATGGGTTGATGTACTTGATTAAGGTTAATTGTATTCTGGGACTAGTAACACCTTAAATGAACAACTTATGTTTATTATATTCCGTACTTTTAGATATCATATGTTGTTAGAGGTGAATGTTTGTATTGGATCGTGATGACCAGATCCGGGTATTTGGAGACCCGAATTTGGGGGCGTCACAGAAACAGAATTATATTAACTAATTAAAAAAATAAAAATCTAAAATCAACAATCCCACAATCATACAAATAACATTTACTGTTCTGGCAAAAAATTTCTAACAACACTTTAAAATAGTAGTAAAGCCATATGATGAAATAGTAGATTTGAATGCTACACATATGATTATAGAATTCATCAAGTAGTACCCATCCATTATATAGAGAGAAAGGCCGAAGAAATTATAGTGAAATAGAAAGAACAGGAAAAGCTATGACACACTCTATTAAAAATAAAATACATCAAAAATAATAATTTTACATAACTAAATGAGCTTGTTCCTGGTAATTACTCCCTAGAAACTGATTATTACTTCTCCTTATGTCATTATAATTTCATTATGGTGCCATATTCCTAAAATTATACTCAATATTCACAGATTTTACTAATAAAACTCTATTTGTTGAATGGAGGAAATATGACTGAGAAATGAAAGAACTCGAAGAAGCATGAAATACCTGAAGAAAAAAAAATCAGAAGCTATGGCAGACCATCGGAGACGAATCACGAGCTGGAACGAAAACCCCTCGCTCTCAAAAAAATGACGAAATAAAGAAAATGGAAGCACCCGAATACCCTAACAACACCCCACTACCCAAATCCATATACCAACCTGCAACCCGCTGAACAAAAGAAAAGGAAGTCCGAACCAACCTAGCAAAATTAAAGTAAAACATAAGACCCAAGCCCAAGAAAAAACAAAAGAACGCCCAAACAAAAAATAATTTGCTGATAACTGAAAGCCCAAAACGATTAGGCAATCCAATATCATAGATAGCTCAACAAAACAAAAACAAAAACAAAAACAAAACCAAAAAAATCTTTAAAAATTAGTAGAAAACACTTCCTAGTTTATTATGATCATAATCTCTTAGCGTATATCTTGATAATTTTTAATATTTATTAATTTTAAAGATAATCAATTTTTAAGATTTATTAATTTTAAAAATAGTCAATCTTAAATAAGGGATGCCTTAGATTACTTTTTTCCTAAATAAATATATATATATATATATAATAAACCAAACAATAATTATTATAATTAATATAAAAATTACAAAAAAAACCATCAGAATTAAATTATATAGAAAATATAATAACAAAGTATTAAAAGATAAAAATATATTAAAATACTAGACAATTTACAACAAACAATATAATCTGCAAATATAGGCATACATGCTTAGTTTGGAGTTAAAAACAAAACTTTAGAATCTTGTTCTCCTGCTAGAAGTTTATTCTAAATTCAACTTAATTAACTCATAAATATAACGCGTCTGAAGTTTAAACGTGTTTCGATATTTTTTGTACGATGGTCAAAAAATACACTAAATGTTATCGTTGCAAACATTATATAAACATAAATAACGAAATATATCTTTAATGCCTTTTCATTTTTTACCGTTTATAGGACGTTCAAACTTCAAACGCATTTACTAAAAATCTTATTTGTCTATAAATAACTTATTTACCTCATAAATATGTGATTTAAAATTCAAGCACAGTATATCAAAAATAAAATTGATGGAGTTAGACTTTTAAATACACCAAATGTTACCACATGAGAAACGAAATATAATTGACCGGACGCATTTTAGGCCATGTTTGTTTGCAAGGATTATAATCCCGGGATTATAATCCATGGGATTATAATCCCGGGATTATAATCCCAAGACTATTAATCCTAGGATTAAATAGTCCTACTCACATGTTTGTTTTTTATAGGATTATTCATGGGATAACTTAAAATAATCCCATGTTATGTTTATTTTTTCATGATTAATTAAAGGATTGGATACAAAAATATTGTTTGGACTATTATACCCTTACCAATAATAACATGTTTTAAACTATAATTTAAACTTGTTTATACATCAAAAAATGATTAATAATAAGTTGTTTAAAAAAATAAGTTGTCTGAAAAATAAGTTGTTTAAAAAATAAGTTGTTTAAAAAAAATAAGTTGTTTACTAATAATAAGTTATTCACCAATAAGTTGTTTAAATAATAAGTTGTTTGAAAAATAAGTTGTTTACATTAAGATAATAATTTTTTAAACAATCCATATGAAATTATAACAACTGGGTATTTAACAAAGTTATACGTGCATATGTATAAACTGCTAGCTTACTACTGTTCTACAAAGTTAGTCCTGCGAAAGTTCGTATTTAACAATAAGTCAAATGGACTAATGTTTTACAAATTTAAAAATAAGTTGTTTAAAAAATAAGTTGTTTAAAAAAATAAGTTATTTACTAATAATAAGTTGTTTAATAATAAGTTATTTACTAATAATAAGTTGTTTACTAATAATAAGTTATTTACCAATAAGTTGTTTAAATAATAAGTTGTTTAAAAATAAGTTGTTTAAAAATAAGTCGTTTACCAATAAGTTGTTTAAAAAATAAGTTATTTGAAAAAAATAAGTTATTTGAAAAAAATAAGTTGTTTAAAAAATAAGTTGTTTAAAAATAAGTCATTTAAAAAATAAGTTATTTTAAAAATAAGTTGTTTAAAAAATAAGTTATTTGAAAAAAATAAGTTGTTTAAAAAATAAGTTATTTGAAAAAATAAGTTGTTTAAAAAATAAGTTGTTTACTAATAATAAGTTATTTACCAATAAGTTATTTAAGAAAATAAGTTGTTTGAAAAATAAGTTGTGTAAATAAGTTGTTTAAAAAAATAAGTTGTTTAGAAAAATAAGTTGCTATAGCACTGTAGCACTGTACGTAAACAAACAATATTCAATCAATCAAAAAAGACATGATTCAATATTTAATTATTTGTAAGTATAATTTGTTATATAGTTAATTTGTTGACTATAGAACTGTAGCAATACAAAAAAATAAAGGTTAGTTTTGTCCATAAAATTTTAATCCCTCATGATGGGATTATAATACCTAGCTAGATATGGTATTAAATAATCCTTCATCTTAAGCTATTTTATAATCCCTGGACTAATAGTCCCAAGCTCAAATTTAAAAACAAACAAGACACTTAGGATTAATAGTCCTATCCCAAGTGTAATCCTTGCAAACAAACATATCCTTAGTTTTTTTAGTAAACAAACCAGCAACAGAATAAATCAAGTAATAAACAGGCTAAAACTTGTCGGTTCAATTTCGCTCACGGGGTTATGATGATTAATGCTTGGCATAAAAGGCCTAATTTTTTTTGTTTATTCATTTACTAGCTCTTTAACCTATTCAAAGCACAGGTCTGTTTTTATCAAAAATTCAAAAATAAATTGAGCCATTGCTGCTAATTTTGTTCTCTTCTTATAAAATTTTATACTTCCACTTTCGAAATATAAAATCACTTGCAACAATTGTGAGACAGAAATGCTCATGGGGCCACGGACTGTCAGCATAGTAATTCGTATGAGGCCCCAGCGCGTAGTGGTTCGTATGAGGCTCCGAGGCGAGCCGTACACTCGGACGTCCTAGATCGAATCTCACTTGCAACAATTGTGGACAGAAATGCCCCAACGCAAACTGGTTCGAAAGGCAAAACGGTTAGGTCCGGCCTGGAAAGATTAATCCAACCGCGGTCGAGAAATCCCATATTATAAAAAAAAATTAATAAAATTAAATTAAATTAAATCACTTGATTTTATTAAAATATAAACACAAATAATCTTATACGCCAAAACGGAGATTATAATATTTTTGATATACGTCTAATGCCTAGAAGGTTGTGATAAAGCTGCATACGCTCAATTTTTCTAGTAATACATCTGGCGGCATAAACAATAAATAAATATACATATATATAGCTTAAACTTTTCTGAACAAACGCACCATGTGTATCTTTTATATGTTAAAGCTAATATAAGTGTAGCAATGTTGGCGGATGCCACAGTTTGTGAATTGCCATTACTTGTTTTTGCATGGATGAATACGTCGTAGAATAACAAACAACTAATTAAAGACGTGAAAAAGAAAGAAAGTAAGAATTTCAAACATCTAGAAACACTATCAGCAGTAATAAATGTCAAAATTCTTTTACACATTGCAATAACAACATGTCCAGTTATTAAGAAATTTTAATCGTATTGATAAATTTTATATTTATTATTTACTCCTTCCGTCCCATAATATATGATGTTTTAGAGTTATGCACAACAATTAAGAAAATGATTATATAGTATTAAATATAGTATCAATTGTCTATAATAACATTTATCATAATTATCTCATACACACACTCTCTCTCTCTCATCCGTAACATTTTCCCATAAGAGTTAATTTTGAAAAAATTGTGGCAATTCTCTTAGATTATATAAAACATCAAATAATTTGGGACAAATGAAATCATCTAAAACGTCATATATTATGAGACGGAGAGAGTAGTATTTACCATGATAAAACGGGTTTATTAATCATATTAGATTCCAAATCTCTTGATTTTCAATTAAATTCCTTACGTGACATATTGTTATTAGAGGATGTAAAATTTTAATTTTACAGATCATCTGTATATAATTTATTCTCTTAATTTATTACGGATCGTGTGCTTTAAATTTAAATTTTTAGTCATTGACTCGTAAATTAATATTAAAAAAGTTGTATTAAAAGAGTTGGCACATAAAATAACACAATATCATTGAGTATCTTAGAGGTGCACAAAAAATTCGTGGTTTGTGGGCTGGTCTCAGCCCAGCCTGGTCAAACCCTATTTTGGTCAAGGTCTGGACCAGTCAACTCCAACCTTGAAAGCGGTAAAAAAACTGAAGTTTGGATAGATAAATCCGGCCTGGTCCATGAGGCCTGGCCTGTTAGCTCCTTAGTCAAGCTCTTTTTTTATATTTTAGCGGTTAGCCCAGTCCAACAGCCCCAGACCAAGATGGTAAGCTGGAAAAAAGAAGTTCAAATATGGACCACGCCTGCAGCCTGCAGTACTTGTAGTTGTATCGGACCAAAGAAGGAACATGAGACCCAATATTTTATTTAACACCTTCAAGTTTAATGCCAAGTCAAGTGAGGCTACACGCACATGGCACTGGACACTGGTTGTAAAATTAGACTATATATCGAGCCTTGCAACTCTATTTAAAAAGTTTTAGGAAGCCCATTGACAACTGGGCATTTCAACAGCATAACCAATTAATTACCTAGCATTTACATATGCAGCCCATTCTCTTTTAAAAGCCCATTAACAACTAGGCATTTCAATAGCATATCCAAGTAATTACCTAGCATTTACACATGCAGCCCATTCTCGTTAAAAAGCCCATTGTTTTTGTGTGTGTTTTTTAGTTATCAATATAATATAATCAAATGTCAATATACCATTCACCAATAATAATAAATCAAAAAGCTTGTAACACCTGCGAAACACAAGTAAATTTAATTTTTGAAACAGTTTCGAAAACATTTTCCTTATACTTTATCCTATTAAACCTTTATTAAATGATTCAATTAAGTATAAATTTTTACTTATTTATTATTATAATTTATAAGTTGTAATACATTAGTTTTAATTAATACATCAATAAAGTTTAAAGTTTAATTATTCATTCTTAATTTATTGTAAATACATTTAATTAATATACATTTTCAATGAATAAAAAACATAGAGGTAGTTAGTTTATTTAATAGTAACAATAAAAATTAGTTGATTAAATATTAATAATAAGTTAGTTTCTTGTAAATGTTCATTCCATTCTCATTTATTAGACATTTTAGACAGTTTAATTTTTTTCTATATATTTGACATTAACAAATTTCTACTTAGCATTAACTATAATTTTCCTTATATTGTTCTCAAGTATCTTTTTTCATAATTTTTTTCTCATTTGTCTAGACAACTTTATCCATATTGTCATATTTTGTTAATTAATGCAAGGATATTCGTGGTAATACGTATCATAATGATAAAATTAAAATAATAAATAATTTTTTTAATAAGAGTACAATAATCTAAAATATCAAATAAATAGGAATGGAGAGAGTACTAAATATTAAAATTTTATTAATATTCATTGCTACTTTTATTGTTAAACATTAATATTAATTAATACATTAATAAACTAATTTTTAATATTACCATTAATTAATACATCGATAAACTAACTTTTAATGACGAGCCATTGGCGGCACAAACGAAAAGATAGAGGCTTTCTCGGTGGTCTTTCTCTTTAGGCACACTATCTACAAGCGCAATGTTGAGGAAATTGTTGATGGGGATTATTTTTCAGCTCCATAGGGCAGACCCATTTGCACACAAAGACTTCATATATTCTGTATGTCATTTCTTTGAGCTTTAATTATTATGGTAGTGTTACCTCTTTTAATCTTGGGTTCAATTTGAATTATTTGTTAATTGGTATGTCTTGATTCAAACTGAATTGTGATTCCATTGCTAGTGTTTCTTCCTATGTCCTAAAGGATCTTCTTAACCCCATGTTATATATCATTTCCCATTTTTCAGAAACCTAAAAAATTATGGAAATGATTATTTGTTAAGTTTCTCAGTTTTAGACCCATCTTGCGATGCTTTTTAGCTATGTTTTGTTTGCAAAAATAATGAATGAAATATGAATATTTATACTTAATTTATAACCATTGCTGACTATTTTGTGACATGATTAGTCCGTTATATAATGTCATGGACTATTTGTTTAAAAAATTATTCAACTTTCCCTTGTTTGTTAACTGACAATTGAAACACACACTAATACTTTTTATATTGGCAAGGGCAGTTGCAAGCCTTGGCCCATCACCTTAGAGTTAAGGATTTAGTTACATTATTTTTCCTTAAATATTAGATTAACTAATTTGGAATTAATTTATGTCTTAGAGCACATCACAAGTCTATATTTAGGGAATTGATATTTCCACTTAGGAATTTGGTAGTTCCACATGGTTCTTCTCACATAAATAGTAAATGCATTCTACATTCATGTAAACAAGGCGTTGTGAAAATTTCAGAATTCGAAATAACAATTTGCATTTATTAATTGTTTCTACATTTTGTCTTATTTTAGGATTTGCTCATATAAAGTTCTCTACATGAGAAGATTAACTTTTATGAACGATTGAATATCATGTCTTGCTCACAAAGTCTCTTCTCTCTATCTCTCCCCCCTCCCTCTTTATTTTTTGCTTCTTTTCTTCCTTCTACTTTCTCTGTTCTTAATTATCCCTCCATCTATCTCTAAACTCAACAATCAGCAGCACAGCAGCGGCAAGCGTACAATGACAAATCTTTTATCTGTAAAGGTCTTATAAAATGTTCTGTTGCTGTTGTTTAAAAGAAAAAGTGTCAAGGCTGTGAACATAAGTGGTGTGCGAACTCCTGGCAGTGACATAGTGATAAAGCAGATGATCTGAACTGTAGCCGAGGTTTGTGAGGATGAAGGCGAGATTATGCTCATTGTGGAAAGAAAATTAGAATCAAGATTTGAGCTCTAATACCACTCGATTCAAGTTTGAGAGAGAGAGAGAATTGGAAAGAAAAGGAGTATTCAATAGTCAATACGCAATCAACATGCAAGTTCCTGTTCTACTACACAAAAGTCCTTTATATAGGCAAATCCTAAAAATGCTAAAAATTGATTTGGTCCTTAAAGTTTGACTGAAATTTTGTAATCATACGTGTGCTTCGTTTTTTCAGGGAGTAAACTTGTAAACATAATTAATTGTTCTAATAGAAGCAAAAATAAAAACCTTGCGACTCCAATCAATTTTGATAATGAGCAGTTGCCTCTTGGAACCTTTTTCATAGGTGGTTTCTCCCTCTTTCCTCAACTGCAGATCTATGGTGGTCCTTCACTGCCTGATTGGCAACTGTGGAACCCCATAATTGGATCTAGTACATTATTTTTGAAAGATTGCTTCTCATTTTAGGCTGTTTGAAAAAAGAAAAAGTTGGATTCTCAATGTGGACGGAGGGAGTAGCATTTAATGGTAGTCTTATCGACGTTACTCTTTCAAAACTATCTATTACCATGGGTGTCTGTGCAGATGAATGTTGTGCAGCTATTTGAAGTTTAGGGTTAAAGACATTTAGGTGGCTGGACTTTTCATTTGCTTCTCTATAGTTGAACTATTTATTTGCTATGGATTTCTTTTGGTCCAACTGCTGTTTTTTTGTTTATTTTTGTGTGTTTGTTGTGTCTTTGTTGTTCAGCCATTTTATTCTCCTTAACAATTTAATTTTTATACTGTAGTTTATTTTATTCTTATCTTATTTAGTTTGATTTACCCTTTTACTTTCCTTCTTGCCTTTCTACTTTTATTTTTGTGCTTACATATGGGATGGTGTTGATGAGTTGAGTAGATTATAGCTGTACATGTATATGTTCTATGCTATTAGAAGGACAACTATCTCTATCTGGTTAGGTTTTCTGCTATTAGAAGGACAACTATCCGGTTAGGTTTTCTGCAACATGTATGTTGTGTCTTCTCAAAAATTGAGTTAACTTAGTGATTGTGATTTTAAAGAGTGTCCTTTAAGTTAATGCACGACAATACCTAGGAACAATAGATTGGGAAATTGTTCTTTTCTTGTGTTAATAGGAAAATGTTGCGGGGAACAAACAAGACCAGAAACACGATGAAGGAAGTCAGGTAACAGGGCTCGGGGACAATGGGCCAATCTAACTCTGACCTCTTTGTTTCGATTGTAATGCAACTGGGGTTCATGGATTATATCGCTTGTGGTTGTGGGGGTGTCTGTTAATCATGGAGGTCATTTGCCGATGACTCTAAATCAACTTTCTGGGAAAATCAACAGCCTCTAGCTGTTGTTAAATCAAACAATGCTAAAAAGATATAAGACACTGCTGCTGGAACTGATGACCCACAGGTGGATTGTGGGGTTATCTTGTGGATACTTGATCGTGCTGGCCTTAGATAACAAATTTTGGCTTGTGAATCTTATTGCCAGAGATGAACTCCATTTTCCTTTGCTGCCTCGAGATTTTTCCTTCAGCCCTTCTGAAATTCTTTCCATCCTCTTTTATTCGACACACCTTTCAGATTACCTATTGTTAGTTATTTCCCTCCGTCCCAAATTAATTGCATTTCTAGGACTTTTTAAAGTCAAATTGACTATTTTTAAAACTAATCTTTTTACTATTTTTGCTAACATATAGGTGAAGATATTATAACCAAAAGAAAGTATATACAATTTATTACTAATTTCAATTTTTATTATTTTAGAAATATATTTATATATGCTTAATTATTAATTTTAAAAATAATCAAATTGACTTTAAAAAGTCCTAGAAAAGCAATTAATTTGGGACGGAGGGAGTAATAGATAATTTTCTTCTGTGCTATTATCTCGAAGTCGTGGAGTCAACTGGAGAAACGTTATGTATATGGGCAAAGCTAGCATTATGGATCTCACCATTTTCAATAGAGAAATATATGTTTTAACCCGTGATGCCAGAATTGGCATATTGAGACTGAACCCTTTTCCCCTTCTGGAGCTGTTTGATGTTAGCTACAGCCTTGATGAATCAACATTTTCTCATGTGAAATTAGTTACTTCAAGTAAGTGGCTCTTTGTGGTATCTTATTTTTGGAATATAGGAAATTTGAGTTACCAAAGAATTATGATTCACATATCCGACGAGATGAGGATGGAATGGACAAGGGTAATTGACTTGGGCGAAGAAGCGTCGTTTCTAAGTGATATAACAGGCAGTCAATCCAACCAAGTGGCGAGGCCGAGGGAGAGCAGGAACTTGCAATCGAAACCGCGTGTAAAACCCAAAGAAACTGCACCAATGGTTCCAGAGGCATATTGTGACTTTTTTCCAGTAGGAATCGCACCACTTACGGCTACGATTGGCTACGATTGGGACTTTGGTATAGAAACGGCACCCCTTAAAGAACCGCATCCGTTTATAGTTCTAAGTTTTTAAATATTTCTCATGTGTTTTTGTATATTTTAGATTTCTTTAAGTTCTATTTAAGTATGGTTGTAAATTTAATTTGGGAATATGTAATTTTTGCATGTTTTAAGGCTTCAAGTTTAAAACAATGGTTGTATTGTAGTAATGTATGCATATTCAAAATTTGTATGTTTCTAAATTTTAGCTTTTCAATTTGACTAATTGAGAGGTTTGAATTAATTTGTTATTGCATTTTAAGAATTTAAGTTTTTGTAGTTGGATATTATTTACGGCAGCAAGCCAACAATGTTTGAGATTTATTTGGAATTTAAAAAGTATCTGAAATTTTGATTTTCAAAAATTTTGTAGTTAACAGTTGGGTAGCAGAACTTAACAGTTTGAAGTTTCTTATTACATTTTGTAGTTTTTGAACTCTTTATTTCCAAAAAATTCTGTGATTGGACTATAGTATCATGTTTATCCAGTTATGTTTGAGCTTTTCGAAAGCATTGTATGGCCATCTGAAAGTGCTAATGGCTTTCCTGATTTGATGCCCATTCTTTGATTATTTATTCCCCCTAAATCTGAACTCTGTAGCTTTTTTTTGCACATTATTCGAATCTGTGAGACAGTATGGAAATAAATGTTAAAAAATAAAAGATATTATTTCTATGCGAAAAAATTGATATGATCACAAGAATGTAAGTTTTATTTACTATTCATGTTTCTCTTAGAAATATCAATTTCTTTTTTACGAAACTATCAAATTTTTGGAAAAGGTTGAGTAGTATGTGAGAGAGACTTTGTCAACATTCTGGTGTTAGAGCTTTGTTTTTTGGAAATTCTAATTTTTATTTTCCTTTTCCTTTTTCAAAGTGTAAAGAATGAAAAGATTACCTTGCCCATTGGGCCATTGTTTCTAGACATTGATGAATCATTTTAACTATTGATGGTTTTCATGGAGTAGTTGGACTCAAATTTGGAGAAAGCCTAATACTATGGAAGTCCAAACTTTCCAACCCAACTGCCCTGGGGGCCTAAATTGAGTTGATCTTAAATAACTTGAAGTACACCAAAAGATGTTACACTTGTAAAATTTTATAAGAAAAATGTATTTTGTTTCATATTTAATTATGTTTTAAAAATTATTTTATTCTGTATTTAATTATGTTTTTGTTAAAAAAAAATTGCTTTAAAATTATAGATAATTTTTTTTGTCATATCCTACATTAGAAATACATTTTGATTTTTATATTATAAATTTGACGTGAAGTATTTTAACATATTATTGCTTATGTTACGAGTTAATTAAATTGTATTTTATCGATTCCAAAATATAAGATAATTATTAATATTGAAATCAATTTGAGACATATTCAAATTCAACATTGACATAAATTTATTTATTATTAGTGAATACAATGATCATCTGTATTGTAAACTATTTAAAAAGAACTATCACTTGTATAATTTATAATTGTTTCATATTGTTAATGCATTATTTAAAAATATCTCAAATTAATTTTTAAAAATCAATGTTATATAAAATAGAGGGAGTTCTATAATACCATTATTGCTACGTAGGTTTTAACAAATATTAGGCTAGGGTTATGTTTAATAGAAATGTAGCTATTATTTAGAATAAATGACATCATTGTTAATTTAATAAAAACAAATTTAATTTATATACAACTAAAATGATAATTTTGAGTACACCGTGCAAATAAAGTACATTATATTTACCCATTTGGAAAAGGGGCCGGGATTCCTTTTAATAACTCGTGTCTTTTTATTAAACGTTGGGAAAATTAATACTAGTATTATACTTTTTTTATTCCGCAGAAAGGGATGATTAATTTGTAAAAGTTCTAACTAAATTTTAGATACGGATAAATTTTTTGAGTGTCTTAATACTCCGTACAATTTTATATATATAAAAACAAATTCGTACATTCTCTGCATAACTTTTTCTCTCCTCCTCCACCTCCTCTCACTGCTTCTCCATTTTCTCTCTCCTCTAACTGCTCTGCATTTTCTCTCTCTTACACCCTCTCCGCATTCTCTCTCTACGTACGTCTCACTTTTTCTTACACTTCACCTCCCTCCTGCAACTTCGCATTTGACGATTCTCTCTCCATGGATAATATAGCTCCCGAAGCTCTGCTCTATCAGGTATCGCCTCCCTAGTTGGTTAATTGATAAATGTGATGCGAGATATTGTGTTTGGAAATGAGTAAAGCATGCATGTCATGTTTATATGAATCCGAACTAGAAACGGAAACAGGAAACATTTCTGAGCGATATATTAATTTGCAAAAGGTTATAGCTAGCTAGCAAGTTATTTACAGCAGCAAGCCAACAATGTTTGGAATTTGAAAAGTATCAAAAATTTTGATTTTCAAAAATTTTGTAGTTAACAGTTGGGTACCAAAACTTAACAGTTTGAAGTTTCTTTTTACATTTTGTAGTTTTTGAACTCTGTATTTCCAAAAATTTCTGTGACTGGACTATAGTATCATGTTTATCCAGTTATTTATGTTTGAGCTTTTCGAAACCTATGTTTGAGCTTTTCGAAACCATTGTGTGGCTATCTGAGAGTGCTAATGGCTTCCTGATTTAATTTGATGCCCATTCTTTGATTTTTTTTTTAGATGCACAAAAATGTTTTGAGTGTCTTAATACTCCGTACAATTTTATACTAATTTTCTCTCCTCCTCCTTCACCGCCTCTCCATTTTCTCTCTCCTCTAACTGCTTTGCACGCATTTTCTCTCTCCAATTTCGCATGGATAATATAGCTGTGCTCTATCAGGTATCGCCTAGATCCCTAGCTAGTTGGTTAATTGATAAATGTAATGCACATCAATGAGATTTTGAGTTTGGATTCTATAGAAACGGAAACAGGAAACATTTCTCAGCGATATATTAATTTGCAAAAATTTCTGTATTTTATTGTTATATATAGCTTATTACACAAAATCATTGTAATTTTCGAGTTCAGATTATATTTTCGAGATCAGATTAAACTAGTTCAGAAAATTATTATTATTTTCGAGTTCAGATTAGCTTATTCTGAATGTTGTGTTATGTTATTTGGAATTTAAAAAGTATTGAAAATTTTGATTTTCAAAAATTTTGTAGTTAATAGTTGGGTAGCAGAACTTAACAGTTTGAAGTTTCTTTTTACATTTTGTAGTTTTTGAACTCTGTATTTCCAAAAATTTCTGGGATTGGACTATAGTATCATGTTTATCCAGTTATTTATGTTTGAACTTTTCGAAAGCATTGTATGGCTATCTGAAAGTGCTAATGGCTTCCTGATTTGATGCCCATTCTTTGATTTATTTATTTATTTTGTTTTTTCCCTAAATCTGATACAAATCGCAGAGACGGTATGGAAATGAATGTTAAAAAAAAAAAAGAGAATTGTTATTTCTATGCGAAAAAATTGATATATGATCACAAGATCTCATTCACAAGAATGTAAGTTTTATTTAGCGTTCATGTTTCTCTAATTTCCTAATGAAACTATTAATTTTTTGGAAAAGGTTGAATAGTATGTGAGACTTGTCAACATTCTGGTGTTAGAGCTTTGTTTTTTTGGAAATTCTAATTTTGCCTCTCCCTATCTATAGCTAGTTTGAATGATGTGAAGTTTTCTATACTTTTAAAAACCATCTGGTTATAGCTAGCTAATTGGACTTTTAGAACAGTTTTTTAATTCCACTGCAGTAGATTCCCTATCACATGCATGTTTGATTGGTTTATATATGAATTTGTTCAATTGGACCTATGACATGCATGGACCTCTTCTGTTAGCATTTGTAGACTTTGATGTCTGTCTAATTGCACCTGTGACATGACTTTTGTTGAAGAATTCCCTTATTCTGAATGTTATGTTATGTCTTAATTAACTGTCTGCTATATATATTTGGTATATAAGTTCAAATAATCAACTGAGTGTATTTATTTGGTTTTGTAGGGAGAAAATGTTCTCCTATGGCGGCTACGCTGGTTTATTTTTTACTGGCTTTCAGTTTTGTTATGGATATCGGGATTGGTGTTTTTCAGGGCAAGTCTTTACTATAACACCTATATCCAGAATAAGATTGACAGTTTATTTCTTCCAGGATATGATGTTTTAACGAAGGAGTTTGGCCTTATACTGATCATGGTGGCAGGATATGCCATATTTTGGCCATTTTGGCTATTGATAGTTGAACCCGTACTAAGAGATAGGTTTCAGTATGAGTGGTGCTGGATTATCAGAACCATTTGGAAATTGATGAAGATAGCCATGTTTGGAGCCCTCGTCTACGATATTAATGTCGTTCCTAAGCGCCAAAAATACAGTACGATGGATCTGTTTTTACTTGGAGCGGCACTCTCATTCGCTGCCGTAAGTATGTTCGTGCGCCTCATGGTCCACCTAGGCAGGTGCATAAACTTGGAAGGGCCACTAGTTGACATGGCTGTTGGTATTGCACTATGTATGCCAGATGAACACAAGCTCAAGTGGGGGAAGTGGACTGTAATATCTGTTATTACTCTAACATTGTTTGGTGACTATGTGAAGCATCTGCGCCACCGACGAGTCCCTCCTCCTCCTCAACCTGCAGGTCCAACAACAGGTCCAACAACACAACATGGTACCGGTGGCACCTGAATATCTTAATTGCCTCTCCTTATCCAGTTAGTTTGAATGATGTGAAGTTTTTTATACCTACTTATAGCTAACTAATTGAACTTTTAGAACAGTTTTTGTGATTCCACTGCAGTAGATTCCCTATCATATGCATGTTGAATTGATTGGTTTATGTATGAATTTCTCCAATTGGACATATCCTCTTCTCTAAGCATTTGTAGACTTTAATGTCTGTCTAATTGCACGTGTGACATGGCTTTTGTCGAAGAATTCCCCTTATTTGCTCGTCTGTTTTCTTAATTACTTTGTCACTTGATTGCTTATTTTTTTGGTTATTATCTGGTGGATTGTGAGACGCAGAGGTGTTGCCAACAGCCTGATCCGCTCCGACGGATAAACTAAACAACTATACCACAATTGGGCTTGCTATAAGAGCCCAAGCCCTCTTGAGGTCTGGACTGAGCTCCATATTCCTATTCTTTTCCCAGTCCGATTTAGGACAACAACGACCATAGTCCAACCCTGCAGATAAATCAAACAACTACCTCCCAATTGGGCTTGTATAAGAGCCCAATTCCTCTTCTAGTGTAGGCTGGGCTCATATTCTTTTCAAGTCCGATTTAGGACGAAACCAATTAGTATAATCTGGTAAGTTAGACATATTTTCTATAGAAACCGCTTCTATTTATGAAAACGAATTTATGTTAATATTAAGTATCACCGCTTGTGAATATATGAAAAAGCATGGAATAGAAAGTAATTAAAAAAGGACCTACACATGATTATTCTATCTTATCGTATAAAGTTATATGTTAATCGCAATTCAACTTTGTCATAAGATTTGTCGACATATATATCATTTTCATCTGCTATATAGTCGTTATCTCTCCTTACCTTTTTTGATAACTAATAGTATGAATGTTTGCGTGTGTGATATTAAAAATATATTTATAGATCTTTAACTTCCCCACTAGATTTAAAAATTGTCGGGTAATTTTCTTTTACGACATGTAATAACTATTTTAAAAGTTAGGGGTGATGAAAACCAAGAGTTCAAAAAAAATATTCTTGTTTTGAGAGACCAAAACAAGAATATAGATGGATATTAGACCCCAACCGGTTATAAAATGTTATGGGGAAAATTTTATCCAGAAAAAGACTGATAAATATTGTAATAAGTTCTCCCTCATTTATTCCTTAAATTTTCTTATTTGTTTTTCTGACAAAATCCTATACAAGGAGAGTCAAGTGTCAACTCCACCCGACACGCAGGTGGTATTTCTTATAAAAATTGAATTGAAATTTTGTGCACAAATGATTCATACTTCATCTCTCACAGTTAAGGATGATAATTTACACCAACAATCTGCATATAATACCGAAATTCGATTGGAAGGGTATTTGAATCATTGAGTGAATTTTTCAGTTCAGATTTGTACTATTCCCCGTCATCTACCCGCTAAATATATTTACACAAAATAGTTGAAGAAAGCTCTTAAAACTGGGGTTGTAAATGAATCTGAAAACAGTTTTCTTTTTTTATTTTCTATTTTTCATAAATGAGATTGGTTACTGAACACAGTTTTCTAATTTTCAGAAACATTATATAAAAGAGTAAATATCTTTATAGGAATTTGGAATGGAAGTTTCAAATTTATAATAATAACACCACCAATCGATATTTGTCTCCCAAGTTGATTACAACAAGGTTCATGCTCGAGTACAAACTTTCCATAACTGTGAGGCTATTATCATCTCTAAGAGCATCTCCAAGAATAAGACTATCCTCTAGACTATATTTAATTCATATGACATCAGTAAATGTCCTTTAGTCTTCAATCCTTTCAGCAGACGGACTATCCCGTGGACTATAATATCAAAAGAATAAAATAATCAATTTATTTAAAAATGCTCCAATCATCTTCCACCCTCCCATTTAAATATGATTAAAATAATGACAATATAGTCTAGGACACAAATTTGGTTCCTTGATTTAGTCTCCTTACCTTGTCAATAGTCCATGGACTATGTTTAGTCACACTGCTGGAGAGAAACCATGATTCCTAGACTATATTTAGTCTAGGAATCAACCGCTAGAGATGCTCTAATGCGACTCATTAGATTTGTCTGAGACATTATTGTTGCTCAATCTCTTCCATATCTTGTAAATAACATGCCTGAAAATATATATATATGTGTGTGTATATATATATATATATATATATGAGGAATGATCCATAACATGTATTTGCTATGGATCAAAAATGGGTAAATAGTATCATAACCTTCCATAGCAATTATCAACTGATGGGATTAATTCTAGCAACAACTCTTCCGCTGGTATGACTAGCGGATTGGGTTAATAAGATTTTTGGACCATTATAACCCCCATCAGCCCAAGGTAGTAAAAAAAAAAACCGAGTCCGCTAGAAGTACTAGCGGATGCATAGATCTTTCTCGTCGCTGCGATTTCGATTTCTCCCTGGTCCCTGCTGTGATTTGTGCTGCGATTTATGCGATTTGGAATTGGAACCCTACTCGATTTGTGCGATTTGGAATAGGAATTGCGACTGCTGCATGGAAAAGTAGATTTCTGCGATTTGGAATAGGAATTGGGGCTGCTACTTGGAAAAGTAGATTTCTGCGATTTAGTAAGTTTTTTGATTTATCTTACCCACTAGATTAGTTTTCTCATATATGAGTATTACTATTCTAATCGGTATATGAAAATTAATCCACTACTTAATCTCTATACCCTGTTTTTATTTTGGGTTTTTGTTTGATTTTTATTTTGTAGTGTAGTTTATCTCTCCACTTTATCATTCTCAATTCCCTTCCTAAGAAATTGAGCATTTTTGGTCGCAGAACCATCTAGCTACTGAAGTCTGAAAGCGTTTCATTATATTGTTTATGCTGATTATATATATGCCGAATTTTTTTGGTAATTGATTAGGTTTGTCCCGTTCATTTGCACCCTCGATTGCCTGAATTTCTTGATGTTGCTGCTAAGCAACTGGCAAGTGGACTTTGGATCTGGATCCTTTCAATTTTTTTTAAAGTAGTATTACCATTTACTCAAGGTATATGTTCTGCAGAACACTCCGAAGCTGAAAGAAAATGTCTCAGTGGCTAATAATGCTTGTTGGGCAATTGGAGAAGTAGCAATCAGGGTGGATTCACTTCTTTAAGCTGTACTATCACCATTCTTAATAATATGGCTTTGAATGCATTATTTTTCTATATAGATGTACAAAGTAGCATATAATTTTTTTGCTTTTACATATGTTTGCTTATAGTCTGTCTTTACTTTTTGCTTCAATCTGTAGCCTCCTTTGTATGACATTATTATGAGTTTGGTGACAAACTTTTGGAGAAACATATAAATCGTTTTCTAATTTTGCAAACTTTTGATATAATTCAGATACCGTGTCAAATATAATTTGTGGAAGGTATGATTTGTGTAATTGGATATCCATTTTAAATTGAATAGGCATGCTAGTGCATGACCTATATTGTGATGTTTGTTCGATGTAATGCATTTGAATTTGCCAAAAAATTTATGTGGCATTCACTCTTGCACTTTCTGTTCATTTTAACATTGTTTGAAATATCTGTGGATTTCAAATTCTTTGTTTTATGTCTGGGTAACTGGTGTTTCCAATACTAAAGTACAAATTCATAATACAATATGAGTACGCTAGATGTTGCCAGAGCTGAACTTGCTCTTGCAGTACTGTACCCACAATAACAGATATTATGATAGATCTAATGTATCAGTTGGGTACTTTGAGCAATACATCTTTGCCAATGACTTGACAGTTGTTTTATTTGCCAGTTGAGCTAAGACCGATGGTTCTCAATAGTGGATCATGTTGGTTTATAGTATTTTGGTTTTAATGATGACAAGTTATTTTGTAGTTTTATTTGCATTGCATGAAAATATTTAAGGAAGTAATTAAAATGGCACATAAATTGAAACTTCCACTAGTTAATTAAATGATTATCTTCCTCCATGCATGGCTGCACAATCTTGGGGAGAACACCCCACTATATATTCTTCCCACTATATGTTGACCATACTTCTTGCTAGTTATATCCGAAGTAGCTAATGGAATCAAGCATGAGTTGTCCATTAAATATACTATTTGCATGGTTCCATAAAATACAAACTAGCATGAATATATGTATTATCATTGCTGCCCATTATCTCAATATTTATGCAAGAATGTTGTTGCCCACTACTAATTAACATATTTCCTTCATTCTTGCTCCACTATCTCGGGCAGTTCATGCATGAGTCTCTAATATCTAAATTAATTATCTTTATGTTGCCCATTAATTAAATCACTCCTTCCATACATATACATGACTGGCACATGCTAATAGAATCATATACTCCACGTCTTATCATAGGCATAATGCTTTAATGCTAATTTAAGTATACCAATGTTGTCTAGCATACTATCACATCCGCTCATTATTCCAACAATTGATCATGGAAGGAATTGTTTAAATCATTAATCAATGTTGTTGCCTATTAATTTACTCCATTCATGGCTGCATTATCTCGGGCAAAGAATCTCTATATCTTGGACAAAACACATGGTCCTATATGAGAATAATATATCAGCCTTCCTCTCTCTCTCAAATAGTTTGAATGTGTTGCCCATCTCCTTTCATATCATGTGTAGGCTTTGATTAATTAAAGCATTAAAATAAGCATTCCAAAGTTGCTTAGCCCATCCGTCCATTACTCCTAGTATGGTTCCTTAATATATTAACTTAACATACCTAGGTTGTCCTGCATAAAAATAAGTACTATATCATAGGAATAATAAAGCTGCCCACCCTCTTTCTCTATTCCCACATCTCATTAGAATGTTGGTTTTAAAGCTAAAAGAATCACGGGAAGTTGCCCACCTCTCTCTAGAATATATCAAATATGCTGACCAAAAGCTTGTAATATTTATTGGGTCAAACATTACTTACCAAGTGTGATTGCGGCATGATTCATTGGAAGAATTGAGCATATGTGTTAAATATTCTATTTTGTGTCCATATTAAGGCTGCCCATGCTCTCCAGTACATTTAATATGATATTTTCTAAATATAATAAGTACACCAAAGTTGCTGGAATCCGACCATATTAGCGCATCTCATTCCTGTTTTAATTCCCAAAACTTGCCAACATAACATCATGGGTATGAATTGTTTTCAAAACTATTTTATATATCATAGCCCATTATCTTCATGGGACTGACTCTCCTTTTTCCTTAGCATACCAAAATATATTCCAACGGTAGGGAAAATAAATTCTTCTTGTCTACTCTCTCTCACTCTCAATAGCCAACGGTAATAATACTCCTCTCCTATATAACTGTCCAGCTGTGGCTCAAGCAAAGTAAGAGAGAAGAATACGCAGAACAAATTATACATCCTGAAATTCTCTCTTCACATACATTAAGAGATTAAGAATTACCAAAAATTATATTCAGATAATCTCTTCTCTTCACAAGCACTTGAAAAGAACCATTTTATTTTTCCTTGTGAAGAAATCATTCCAAGCTACTGTGCTACATCAAGTATCAACTAATTTCAGCTTGCATTCATTGTGCTTAAATTGGTGATATCTTTATCCAACTCTTTGATCATTGCATATTAGTTGAGCCTTACATTGTTGATATAATTATTGCTTTGATCATAGTTTATTTTGTTATTATCTTTCAATAAATTATGTGAACAGTTGATAGACTAAGTGGTTAGTCTAGTGTTTTCTAATCAGGATTGCATTAGGGTCTTTACAAGCAAGTTCAAGGAGGCATAGGTGCCTAAGGGTGCAGAGGTGCACAGGGAGCAGATGTGCTCAGGGAGTATTGGTACTCAAAGTTTGTGGAACTTGTTTTGTAAAAGGGTTTAATTATAAACCAAATTAATTAATAAAAGAGTCTCCAATACCAGTTGGTATTGGACGTGGATTAAGCCATTAGACTACAGGTTAAGGGCTGAACCACATAAAAATCTTGGTGTTGCTTCTCCTTCAGTGTGTCTCGTTCTTATTCATTTAATTCTGCACTCAAATATCTGCATATATTGTTCTGCTACATTTAACACTAATCTAGACACCAAAGTAGACAGGTTGTCCTGTCTGAATAGAAACTAAAGAAGAACTTACACTAATCCAGACACCAATGCAGACGGACTGTCCTGTCTGAATACAAACTGAAGTAGAACTTATACTAAAGCAGACACCATAACAGACAGATCTTACCCGTCTGGTTTTAACCTGTAGCAGAAAAGTTTAAAGTTGTAACTAATAATCACCCTGAACATAAATACCTATTCAACCCCATTCTAGGTGTGCACACACGGAATTACAGATCACTCCACACATTAAAGGTCATATATCCTAAATGCAGTTTTTTAGCAAGAAACATAGTGAAAATGGCATCAATTAGCAGAAGCAATCTGCACAATATATAGCAATAAACTTCTTCACAGAAACATATACAATAAAATATAAAATAACAATTAATTAGTACATAGCACACATCATATTCAATAAAATGTAAAAGTACAATTAATTAGTACGTGGCCATATTGAATGTACTGAGTTATTGTTTCAAGGTATTAATCATATTGCTTCAGTATTGCTTCAAGGTATTAATCCCCACGTGTATTGCGTGTTGCTTCAATATTGTTTCAATTGAGAATGTAGTTCGCTACTTATGCTAGCGGACCATTTAAATTTTGGGCTGCAATTAGGTCGTCCGCTATTTATTCTAGCGGACCAGTAAAAAAACAACTCTTTTGCAACGTTGATTTCGGCACATTGTGCGCATAATGGTCCAAAAATCTTATTAACCCAATCCGCTAGTCTTTTCAGCGGAAGAACTGCTGCTTGAATTAATCCCATCCGTTGATAATTGCTATGGAAGGTTAGGATGTTATTTGCCCATTTTTGATCTATAACAAATACATGCTATGGATCATTCCCCTATATATATATATATATATATATATATGTGTGTGTGTGTTACATGACCATGAGAAACCCAAAGAAAGCAAAAGAAAAAAAAAATACCAAGTGAATTCAAACTCGAATTGAGCATTCCTTATTTTACAAATCGAATATGCAGAAGCGCCACTATTAACCCAAAAGGATAAAATCAAGAAACCTATGAACTGGTCAGTGATATGTACATTCACCGGAGTATATAATGAGCAAGTGCTACCTTAAAATCATAATAAACCACAAACAATAGCTTACCCTGCCTGGGAGCTTGTTTTGAATTAGTTGCAATCCTTAGCTGCTTACTGAAGTTATCTGGAACACAAAAGAGTTATCAAGAAAATTACTGGTCTTTGTGATTTGTATGCATAAAGTTAGGCATAATTCAACTGTGTTGACACTTCCCACAAATTGAATATTTTGATAAATCATACATGTAAACTAATTAAGTAAATACCCATATAAAGTGTTCAAGCATTAACAGATTTGTAGCCCTCTTTCCAGCCCTCTGCTCTTCATCTCCACCAACAATCCCAAGGCCATGAACTTCAGGTTCAAAGCTGCTGATACTTTTCAAAAATCATAGTCCTCCTTGTTCTAGCAATTTGGTCAAGAACCAGCTCTAGAGGTTACCTAGAATGGTCCATCACTCTATTTTCACTCTCCACTCTCCCCAACACACTGATCATGGGCTTCCTCTTTTAACGGGTCAGTGTTCTAAAAAGCGGCCCAGGCGGCGCCTAGGCGCTAGGCCCCCCCTTTGACGCCTCGTCTAGGGCGGCTAAGCGGGCTAGGCGGGGCTTAGGCGGGCAAGGCGGGGCCTAGGCGGAGAAATTTTTATTTTATTTTAATAACTACCCAAATCAGATCTTGATATATTTATTTTTCTAATAATTTACCATATTCATAATACAGTTTGCAGCATATCAAATCACAACAAGAAGTGAAAAAGATCAAGTCTAAATAGATAATTTTATTATAGTTGTAATTTTTTGAACTTGTACCAACTTCAAATTATATAAATGATGATACATTTGTAATATTTAATTTAATTCAATATAATTCTAAAATTTATGTTTAGTTTCTTAAGTTTTAATATTGAATTGAATTCTTGAAATTAAATTTTATTATTTAATAGCAATCATGTTTATGAATAAAACTAATACGTTAAAGATATGTTAGCAATACTTAGCATATGGTATTTGTCATTTTCTTTAAGTCCTCAATTTTGAAGATTACACAAATAAAAATAATTTCATAATTAATAATATCAAATGTCTCATTCAATAAAATTCACACTAATTTTTAAAAATAAAATTTATTTAAATTTTTTAGAGAGAAGAAGTACGTGTATATATATATATATATATAGTTTGTTTTAATTCATTGAAGCAATTGTTTTCATTGAAGTATGATGATACAAGAGCTCTTAAAAATTCAATTTCAAACTCAAAATTAACATGAATTCATTTGTTTTATATCAATATGATTATGAATATTATAAATTACTTAAAAATACATTTATTATTTTTAAAAATTAAACAAATTATGTGTTTCAACTTTAACATTAGCAATATGGATATGTGTTTGAACTTTAAGCAAAAGCCTTTATTATCTTTATTATAGATTGTTTTGCTTTATATTATTGTTTTGTTTGGATAAATGTAAGATAAAATATTAAAATTAACTTCAAATAAAAAATTCCGCCTAGGCCCCCTAGGCGCTAGCCCCCCCGGGGCCTAGCGCCTTTTAGAACATTGTAAACGGTATGTATAGTGAAGCTTCAGGAAGCCTAATGGTTAAGTAGTTGTATCACAATGCATCATTTCGTACACTATGATGATGTTTTTGTTCAAATACAGAAGAGCTAGGTTTTTCATTGCAAAACAATTTCCTGATACTGTTGGCACTGTAATATCATTTAGAGTTAATTCTAACATCTTATCTTTAGATGGTAAAAAACCATTACAAACTGAGGCTGGGATTGGTGAAGATGGAAAATTACATGTAACAGTGAGAAAATAAACTAGTTCAAGGTCAGAAATTTTGTCAAGGTGATCACATGGGCCTCATTCGGGTGTTTCATTAACACCAACACCATCAAACTTGACAAATGCAGAGATTTATGCTGCGTTTGGATTGGTGGAATAGGAGGGAGAATGGAATGACTCATTCCTATGGAATGAAAAAAATTGTGTTTGGTTGCAATTGGAATGAAAAAAATTGTATTTGGTTTCTTGAGGGAGGGAGAGCATATAAAATAACACATTCCAATTAGAATGGAATGAATCATTCCAATTAGAATGGAATGAATCATTCCACTCTTCATTCCATTCCTTCAATCCAAACGTAGCATTATTCTTTGCAAACATTAAGAAACCCAACACACCCAGGAGTTCAAGCTTTAAGAATCTCACTGGTAGAATCCTTTTTGAAGGGTGTATAAATTATTTTACTATACACTCTGCAATTGGAGTATTTTGCTCTTGGAGAATTGTAGCTACTATGTGATGAAGCTATACTTGCTTCCAAAGTGGGGCTTTAGCATTGTTAACGCCAAGATTCGTCCACGCGCCTCAATCACCAAGAGCACGTCAATTTTGCATAGAAACGAAACCTCACTCAAGAACCCCGACATTTTTGACCGTCGGGGGATAGCTCAGGCGTGAGAATGGGTACAGGTTGTATCAAGGTTTAACAATGGAGGCTTATAGCTTTAGTGTACCGTTTTGCATTACCTTGAGAAAGAGAAGGAAGCCTTGTATTTATACCTCATCATCCACTTACCATGCCCGGACCCCACATGTCAGCATAATATTCTTTCATTGACAGTCACATCATGTAAACCATCCCGGTCCAGATATAAGTCAACTTAGTTAGGAAATTATGTTCCTTAACTGAATAACAACAGCCAGCCTAGTCAGCAAAGGCCTCCACGTAGGGTCAGGCCCACCGAACCCACCTGGCCCATTGAATCCACATCCTAGCAAGCATGTAATTTGTTGTTTCCATAACCTTGTTCACCTCTTCTAGTATGCAAGCTAATTAAAAAAAAACATAATAAAAAGCAAAAATAAAATTATCTTATTCATACTGCAAGGTTCATGCACAAATTTATTCAAAGTAAATGACGCCGAGCGGGATAACGATTATCCAGCGGGCTAGGGTAACAATAAATTCACAGGCAACGGAAGCAAAAGAAAAAATCCCAAAACACGGAGAAACTTCTCAAATGTATAAATTATATTTATCAAAATCAAATCTGTCAAAATTCAACCCACAAGCCGGGTTTTATAGCTAACTTTCTTCCTTTCCAAGTCATAATAGGGTTCCTAATACTATGGAAACAAAATTCTAAAGCATAACAAACTTCCTATATAAAAGATTTACTTCCTAATAAAATACTACTACCATAAAATAATTAAACACTAATAATAATAATAATAATAATAATAATAATAATAATAAATCTGAAGCCAATCCGATCAGTATGAATCCGATTAGTATGAATCCAATCCCGAACTCTTGAACCAAAGCCAAGAATCTGATCCCGAACCCCTGATCCGAAGAAGTCTAAAGTCGAACCCAAACCAATCCGATCCCGAAGACATGAGCCGAAGTGGCCTAATGACCTCTATTCTTACGCCGATCCTCCAACTCATGATACTTCAATGCTAGCAGCGTACTGTCCGATAACTCCATGTCATCGACATCATCTGACTCAGTTCCTCCTGCATCAGTCACCCCGGGTTGGAAAGAACTCGTCCTCAAGTTCACTATTTGATCATCAGACTTCGCAAAACAAGGACTTAAGTGTTTCACATTAAAGACGTCTGAAGTCCGCAAATGACTAGGAATTCGCAGTCGATAGGCATTATCATTAATTTTCTGTAGAATCTCACAAGGCCCAATCTTTCGATCCTTAAGTTTATTGTATTCCCCAATAGGAAATCGGTCACGAGTTAACACCGCCCAAACAAAATCACCAACTTCAAAAAGTACCTGACGACGACTGTCCACCCGAGCCTTATACTTTGCATTGCTTGCCTGAATAGATTGTTGTACCCGTTCATGGATACTCTAAAGATGCTCGGCCATCTTAGCTGACTTAGGATTCATACGGCCGACTCGCGGAATAGGGGCTAGATCTAGGACCCCGAAAGGATTTCGGCCATAAACAATCTTAAAAGGACTCATGCCCGTAGTCCTGTTGCGTGATCGATTGTATGCAAACTCGGCTTGAAAAAGCGCCAGATCCCATTGCTTCGGCTTCGTCCCAGCTAGACACCATAGAAGGTTACCCAAGTTTCGGTTCAGCACCTTGGTCTGACCATCTGTCTGAGGATGGTAGGCATTGCTAAAATTCAACTAAATTCCAAGCTTCTCCCATAAACTTTTCCAGAAGTTACTCATGAACTTGGTATCTCGATCAGAAGTAATACTTTGAGGAACACTATGCAAACGAATAATCTCTCGAAAGTAGAGGTGTGCAATCCGAGTAGCGTCCATTGTTTTTCGACAAGCGACAAAATGAGCCATTTTAGAGAACTGATCAACCACCACCATAATAGAGTCCATCGCACGCTGTGTTCGAGCTAGACTCAAAATAAAATCCATACTCACGTCAGTCCATGGAACCTCATGTACAGGCAAAGGGGTATACAATCCTGCATTATTAAGAATTCCCTTAGATTTCTGACATACATGACATCATTGAACGTAGCGAGACCCATCACTTGATATCTTCGGCCAGTAGTAGTAAGCCGACACCAAGGCCAAGGTTTTATCTCGTCTGAAATGACCCTCATTGTGGAGCTCCCTTACTATCTGCTGCCGAAGCGAACAATCTGCTACACATAATTGCGACCCCCGAAACAGATACCCGTTATGAAAGAGAAAGTCATGATGCTGACCTTCACTTACTTTCCAAACTATCTTTCTAAAGGACGGATCTTCCTCATACATGTCTGCAAAGACCTCAAACCCTACCACTTTGTTGTGCATAACGGTAAGGAGTGACGCTCTTCGACTCAAAACATCGACAACACGATTCAAACTTCCTGCCTGATGCCACAGAGTGAAGGTGAATTCTTGTAAATAAGCTACCCATTTGGCATGCCTTCAGTTCAGCTTATGTTGACCATTAATGTATTTTAGGGCCTCATGATCGGTAATGAGGATGAACTCCAGTTGTATTAGATAGTGACGCCAATGCTTCAGAGTTTGAACAATGGCGTAGTACTCCAAGTCATAAGTAGAGTAGTTTTTTTTTACCCTGATAATTTCTCACTGAAGAAAGACACTGGCTTACCCTCTTGGCTGAGGACCCCACCAATACCGATCCCTGAAGCATCACAATTCACTTCAAACACTTTCTCGGAGTTGAGAAGTGCCAGTACTGGTGCTTCGGTCATCTTTCTTTTCACCAACTGAAAGCTATCTTCGGCTTCCTTGGACCATTGGAATAATTTTCCCTTAAGGCACTCGGTGATAGGTGCAATTAGGGTGCTAAAATCTTTGATAAAACGACGGTAAAAAGATGTCAGTCCATGAAAGCTTCTAACATCATGTATAGTTTTCGGCGTAGGCCATGTCAAGACTGCATCGATCTTGGATTGGTCGGCGTGAACGCCTTCGGTAGAAACAACAAAGCCAAGAAAAGTTACCGAAGTCGTGAAATAAGAGCTTTTTTTCAAGTTAACAAATAAACGTTCCCTTCTCAACGTATTAAACACAGCTCGGAGGTGCTCATGGTGCAACTCCCATGTCGGGCTGTAAATGAGAATATCATCAAAATAAACAACTACAAGTTTTCCCATGAAAGGTCGCAGTACCTAATGCATAAATCTCATGAATGTACTAGGAGCGTTGGAAAGTCCGAAGGGTATAACCATCCACTCATACAAGCTATGTTGTGTTTTGAACGCTGTTTTCCATTCATTTTCGGGTCTCACCGAACTTGATGGTATCCGCTTTTAAGATCAATTTTTGAGAAAACCTTAGCTCCGGACAACTGATCTAACATATCGTCCAGACGAGGAATCGAAAATCGATAATTTACTGTGATCTTGTTAATTGCTCTGTTGTCAATACACATTTGCCATGATCCATCTTTCTTTGGCACTAACAAAGCTGGTACTGCACACGGGCTCATACTTTCACGAATGTATCCTCTCTCGATCAATTCCATTACCTGTCTTTGTAGCTCTTCAGACTCTTTGGGGCTGACTCGATCCTGGGATAAGATCTATTTGGTGTTGGATGTCCCTCATTGGCGGTAATTCAGGAGGCATCTCTTCAGGCATTAAGTCAACAAATTCTGATAACAGCTTCTGCACGTCGGCTGGTACTTCGATGTTCTTATTAGCCGAACTGCTACTACACAGAAGTAAGGCATACATCACTCCTTCACTATCGGCCTCCGTGAGGAACCTAGACATGGACAACAGGTTCGGATTTCTGACTGCACGAGCCGAACTGTTTTCTTCCCGCCAAGGTGCTAACACCACCTTCTTCCCGCTTATACCAAGGGAGTACGTATTCTCCCGTCCATCATGAATGACACTCCTATCATACTGCCAAGGTCGGCCCAATAACAAATGACATACATCCATTGACACTACATCGCACTAAGTATTATCAAAGTATTTCTTACCGATTGAAAAGGATACTAAACATTTTTTGTCAACTGTTACTTCATTGCCTTTATTCAGCCACGATAGTTTGTATGGCTTGGGATGCCGATTAGTTTTCAACTGTAATTTATGAACAACCTCTTCCGATACTATATTTTCACAGCTGCCACTATCGATGATCATCTTGCAGACCTTATCTGCTGCAGTACAAGTTGTATGGAAGATGTTGGTTCTCAACCAATCATCCCATGATTCACCCTTAGGGGTCAACAAATTCTTTTGAATGACTAAAGTCTCTTGCCCATAACCATATAACATATCTTCTTTATCATAGTCATCATATATGGGTTATCCCAACTCTTCTGTCTCACCAGCCATATCTTCTTCAATCAAAAGATTTTTACCCTTCTAACTAACAAGTTTTCTGCACTCACTCATTCTATGCTCTTGTTCGCCACATTTAAAACATCGGATAGTAGGGCTGGGATTATTTTGTGGTTGTTAAGGTGTAACGCGGGGTTGTTGGAAGGGTGCTGGTCTACCACTCACAATGCTCCTCATCATCGATTTCCTATTTTGTTGTTGCTCCGCATCGCGTGCTCATTGGTATGCCTCAGAAACCGTCCATAAGGAATGAAGACTGAGGGCGTCTTGTAGGGTCTGTCGTAAACCACCCAAATATCGCGTCGCTAATTGCTCCTTTGATTCGGACAGATCATTGCGGGCTATCAACTGGTAGAACTCTTCGGTGTAATAACCAACTGATTTGGTACCTTGCCTCAATAGGTGCAGTCGCTTGAACAAGGATTTAGTGTAGCCAAAAGCCAAAAAATGTCCCTGCATTTTTTTCTTCATCTTTTCCCAATCCGTGATTTTGGACCTTCCTTGTCTCTCTCACGAGCATTTCAACTGCTCCCACCAAGCAGATGCTCTGCCTTTGAGTTTGATGGTAACCAATTTTACCTTGATGACGTCTGAAACTTCCTTATATTCAAAGATACGCTCAACTTCGTTCATCCAATCGATGAATCCTTCTGCCTGCAACACACCAAAAAAATCCGGTAGCTCTACCTTAAAACCTAGGTTTTGATGATGAACACCTCGACCTCGTCGTTCCCAGAATTGATCCCTGTTGTTATAAGGGTTTTCAAAACTGGACTCATAATCGTAATTTTTCTCGTTACGATTATCGAGATTTTGCGCCTCTAGACGTTGGGTTAACTCTGTAACTTGTCTTTGCAAATCCTCAATCATCACATCCTGAACGTTACGATCACGGTGTGAGACTTTCTCAATAGGAACCTGCCCTCGACGACCACGACCACGACCACCAGCCATTGAAACTGATGAAATCTAACCCAAGATGATGTTGAGCTCGGTTACCAACTGACGCCGGGCGGGATAGCGATTATTCAGCGGGCTAGGGTAACAATAAATTCACAGGCAACAAAAGCAAAAAAAATCCCAAAACACAGAGAAACTTCTCTAATGTATAAATTATATTTATTAAAATCAAATCTGTCAAAATTCAACCCACAAGCCGGGTTTTATAGCTAACTTTCTTTCTTTTCAAGTCATAATAGGGTTCCTAAAACTATGGAAACAAAATCCTAAAGCATAACAAACTTCCTATATAAAAGATTTACTTCCTAATAAAATACTACTACCATAAAAGAATTAAACACTAATAATAATAATAATAATAATAAATCTAAAGCCAATCCGATCAGTACGAATCCAATCCCGAACTCCTGAACTGAAGCCAAGAATTCGATCCCGAACCCCTGATCCGAAGGAGTTCGAAGTCAAACCCAAACCAATCCGATCCCAAAGACATGAGCCGAAGTGGGCCAACGACCTCTATTCTTACGCCGATCCTACAACTCATGATATTTCAATGCTAGCGGCATACTGTCCGATAGCTGCACGTCATCGGCATCATCTGACTTAGTTCCTCCCGCATCAGTAAATCGTAGACACGGTTATTCATACTGCAAGGTTCATGCGAAGATTGATGAAAGCTTTGACGCATTATTAGAGAACTTGCGTTTAAACTTTAAAGCTAGATTTGAGGCATTATAGAGACTTTTTGACAATGCTGCAACTTATTTTTGAAATAATATTGGTCATTATATAAAGAGCAACTGAGCTGAAAATTAAAGCAGATGGCTTTCAGAATATGGAGATTCTTAGTGTAAAATTGATCATTATATAAAGAAAAATTGACCAGTAAATTAAATCAGATAGCTTTCAAAATCAGGGGTGTCTCTCTCAAAATGGATTTGCCCTCCATCTAATTACCTGCAAATTGATGTTTCGCTTCGAAATTTCGAATTAGCTTAGTTTGAATCATTCTCTATGTTCTTTACTATTACAGATATATAACACATCCAACCGACACTTGCTTTTGCTTGATGCTCAAATGGAGGGGAGTGAGATGTCCAAATATTGTAGAAAAATATAGAGATTGATTTCAGAATAGACAATAATCAACAAAAATATAGACTTTTCTATGGGACTTCGAAAAAGATGTATGATTTTCAAATGTTGAATATAACCTAACAAATAAATTGGATCAAAAAAATTGGAGAGTTAATATATAGATATTGGTCTATATGTCAAATTTAGCTATTATATAAAAATAAAATGATTACAATACAATTTAAACTTGTTTTACCAATTGTAGAATACTGTTAGATTAATGATTCTGAGATTCTATGATTAATTTGATTAGAAGTGATTAGTTATAAGATTATTCTAGAAGTTTGATTAGTCGTAATCATTGATCACTATAATTTATTTTTTATATTTAACTTTGACACTTAGCCTATATAAAGGTTCTCTATTGTACACATTACGATATGAAATAATATTGTCTTCTAGCATTCACATGGTATAAAGAGCTATAGTTTCCTAATTTTTTTTTCCTTACTCTTCTTTTTCTCCGTTCAAAAAAAAATCACTATTCACCGTGAACAGTACCAACACTGTTCATTATGAACAATATCCGACATTGTTCATCTCGTTTCATGTTCATCAATGCAAGTGCAAGTTCTAATTTTTTGTGCTCTTCCGAAATATATGTTCATTGTTGTTTCTTTATTTTTGAGAAGGCGAAAAATGATTAATTCGTTGCTCACTTTGGGTTTAGATTTGTTGGGTCTGTGTGGAGTTTTGAATGTGGTTGTTACCGTCGTTTCGATGTTCTTTTCAGCCGTGATTGTATTTTTATTGTGTGAAAAGGTTTAGACAGATTTAATATAAGCAAGATGTCTACCGTATCTGATACTGTTACGAGCCAAATCAAATGTGTCTGATTTTAGGCAGTTCATGGGTGTTACAAAGGTGTTATCTTCCTCAAATCATCTTACTGATAAGAAATTAGAGGGAGTCCATAACTATCAGCATTGGCGAAAGATTATGCGTTTGGTCTTACTTAATAGAGAGCAAGGCAATCATTTAACGAAAGCAGATACTTCCGACGAGGCTTGGAAGCTAGTTGATGTCAGGATTTTATATCAAATGCTTAATTCCATGGACAGTAAGATTGTTGATTTAGTCACTTATCTTGATACAATAAAAGAATTGTGGAAATACTTAGAGGTTTTGTACTCGGGCCAAAATAATCTTGCTCGTATGTTTGAGTTTCTTAGGAATTTTACATGATTAATCGTGATGGCCGTCCACTCACTTAATTTTTTGCGGGTAAAATACAAATGTGGCCACTGAACTTTAGGTGTTTTTGGGTATTGAGCCCCTTTCTTTTAGTCAACGCAAATTGTGATGGTCGACACTTGCTTTTGCTTGATGCTCAAATGGAGGGGAGAGAGATGTCCAAATACTGTAGAAAAATATGGATAGATTGATTTCAGAATAGACAATAATCAACAAAAATAGATTTTTCTATGGGACTTCGAAAAAGATGTATGATTTTCAAATGTTGAATAACCTAACAAATAAATTGGATCAAAAAAATTGGAGAATTAATAGATATTGGTCTATATGTCAAATTTAGCTATTATAAAAATAAAATAATTACAATACAATTTAAACTTGTTTTACCAATTAATACTTTTATATTACTCTAGAGGATTCTAGGATTCTATGATTTGATTAGGAGTGATTAGTGGTAGGATTATTTTAGAAGCATGATTAGTGGTAATTATTGATCACTATGATTTACATTCCATATTTAGCTTTGACACGCCAATATAAAGGCTCCTTATTGTACACATTATGATATGAAATAATATTATCTTCTAACATTCACATGGTATCAAGAGCTATGGTTTCCCAATTTATTTTTTTCCTTTCTCTTTGTTTTTTTTCTCTTTCTTTTTCTCCGTTCAAAAAAAAAGCACTGTTCACCGTGAACGATACCAGAACTGTTCATCATCGTGAACAGTGTCCGACACTGTTCATCTCGTTTCCTGTTCATCAATGCAAGTTCTAATTTCTTCTACTCTTCTGAAATATATGTTCGAGTTGTTTCTTTATTTTTGAGGAGGTATAAAATGATTAGTTTGTTGCTCATTTAGGTTTGGATTTGTTGGGTCTATGAGTGCTCTTGCATATGGTTGTTATAGTCGTTTCGTCGTTCTTTTCAGTCGTGATTGTATTTTTATTGTGTGAAAAGGTTTAGATAGATTTAATATGAACAAGATGTCTACCGTATCTAATACTGTTACGAGCCAAATCAAATGCATCCGATTTTAGGCAGTTCATGGGTGTTACAAAGGTGTTATCTTCCTCAAATCGTCTTACTGATAAGAAATTGGAGGGAGTCCATAACTATCAACATTGGCGAAAGATTATGCGTTTGGCCTTACTTAATAGAGAGCAAGGCAATCATTTAACAAAAGCATATACTTCCGACGAGGCTTGGAAGCTAGTTGATGTTAGGATTTTATATCAAATGCTTAATTTCATAGACAGTAAGATTGTTGATTTAGTCACTCATCATGACACAGTAAAAAAATTATGGGAATACTTAGAGGTTTTGTACTCGGGCCAAAATAATCTTGCTCGTATGTATGAGGTTTCTCAGGATTTTTACATGATTAATCGTGATAGGCGTCCACTCACTCAATTTTTTGCAGACTATAAAAAGATGTACAAGGAGTTGAATTTATTGCTCCCTATTACTGTTGATATTAAAAAAATGCAAGAACAAAGATAACAATTAGTTATGATGGGATTTTTGGTGCTCTTGGTTCGGAATTTGAGACAGTCCGCTCATAGTTCTTAGTAGTTCGACAATGTCATCTCTTACTGATACTTTTACTCGTGTTTTACGTGTTTGATGTGTGCATGTTGCTGCCATGCAAAGCCCATGCATGTTTCTACGTGGTGCAAACGTGGGTTTTGCTTGGCTTAGTCTTGGGTTATTTATTTGTCCTTGTTGTTAGGACTAGTTTTACTGGCATATAGTTAGTGGGCATGTGTTCTCTACTTTATAGTAGTTATTAGTTTCCCATTCCAGTTGTAAGGCTATTTAAGATAGCCAGTTGCGGTAATAAAGGCATGCATATATTGAAACCCAGACTTCTCTCTTACTTCTTCTTCCCTCTTTTCTCTTCTTCTTAAATTAAACACATCAATTTGGTATCAGAGCTAGATTGCTTCATCGGCAACTATGGACACACGTGGTAAGACCAACACAGAGTTTCAGAACGATGCTAACGAAATTTTGGCTCGCCACGAATCAAGTATTGATCACGTTAATGAGACCTTGCAGCAGGTCATAACCGAGCTTCAAGCCTTGCGGATTACACGAAATTCCCAACCAAACGTGACAGAGATCAATCCTTTTTATCTAGGAGAGACCTCCAATAGCAATGGTGACAGCTTGACGCAACACCTTAAACTCTTTTTCCCTCGGTTCAACGGAGAGAATCCGCATGGGTGGTTATTCAAGGCGAAGCAATATTTTGAGTTCAAAAAAATTCCAGTTGAGCAACAAGTGCAACTTTCCTCTTTTCACCTTGAAGGAATTGCTCTCTAGTGGCATAGATGTTTAACCAAATTTAAGGGTCCATTGACATGGGCCGAATTTGCTAAGGCAACTCTCCTCCGATTCGGACCCACGGACTATGGAGATCCTTCCGAGGCCCTTACTCGATTGAAACAGACCACAACAGTTGTGAACTATCAAAAGTCCTTTGAGAGGTTATCGCACCAGGTTGATGGGCTTCTTGAAACTTTTCTTATCGGATGCTTCATTGTAAGTTTGAAAGACGAGATCCGTTTGGACGTAAACATTAAACACCCACACTCTTTAGCGGAAGCCATTGGGGTAGTTCATCTTGTAATAACCACGATTTTCGAGACAAATTATTAAGGTCAATAATTTAATCTCTGTTACTAAATTCTTTTGTATAATATTCTTAAACCCTTAAATGATTTGGGTGGCTATGTGTGGTTGTATGTGAATTGATTTAATAGTCCATGTACGTAATCAAAAATATTAATAGACTAGCCTTGTCAATTAGTTTTAAACAAGCCCAAGTTACTAATTGTGTACTGGACTTGTAGATGATTGACAATAAAGTGTGGAGTAGTAAGGGTACTAACAAACTATAAGCCCACTAGGAATTTACTAAGGGTGGAACCAACCTCATCGGGTGCACCAGCTATTTGTGCCCCAAACTCAATAAGCGTTGGATTAATGCTGGAAGTGACAGAATCACAAACCGGGTCGGTAACCCAAGCGGGTTGACCCTAATTAATTTTACTGATCAAGGGATAAGATACGTTGGTGGGGAAATCCCTGACTTCTAGCACCGGTGGTACAGGTAGCCGCAATAGGCCTATGGCCTATCTTCTCACTTTACTTGTTAAAAAAGTTAACCAATCGATTACTGTGGGCATGGCTAAGGAGTAAGTTGGTGAGCTTTTTACCTAATCACTTTTAACCAATGGGTGATACCGTTATGTATTGGTCCTACACACTGAGTAATAACCAACGGTTGGATAAAGCTTTCTCTATAAATAACGACCTTTAGTCACCGTGTAAAGCTTGGTACTCTGTTCATTATCGATATATAGAGAGAAATATTGTGAGTCTGAGAGATATAGAAGCTGCTAAGGAGAGTTATTGCTAACCGACGAGGCAAAGTCTAGGAGAGAACGAACTGCGAAGGCTTGAAGGTATGATTCTGTTACTTTAAGCATTGCCCTGTTGATTTAATCATTTCATCCCTATTAAGTCTAGAGTCAGCATACATATCAAATGAGCTTAATGCTTTATGCGTACAGACCAATAGATGATTGACAATTGGTTTTTATAACCAAAACATGAATAAAACCTTTATATAGTTAGACTAGCAAAAAGAAAAAGGGTGTGATGATGAATAATATCAGTATGCCGAAGACGTTACGATAAGGGTCGTCACCTTACTTCGAACCCATGAACCTAAATAACGGGGTTAGACATAGGTTGTCACCCGACTCCGAACCAAAGGAATGCAGTAGCAGTTGCTTTGGGTTGAATCAGTATTAGACCCGAAGCCGAACCCTAATGTCAGTAATGTCCGAACCTAATTTCCGAAGCTGAAGTGTTAAAATAATAGTGAAACCCAAACCATTGGCTTCCCGAAGCCAATTATAAGGGTACTATCCGACCCGGAAGATGTCCCGAACTACGAGAGGTTCATACCGGGATCTGAAGTTAAAATTTTGTCGTCAGAGGGTCGGCTAGACCCAAGATTATACTTCTAGTCATGTACGACCTTAGATTAATCGGCCAAGGGATGTTCCTTGAACTGAAATTGAAAGTGCCTTTAAGATACCAGTGAACCGTAAAATGAACTCTACGATCGTAGAGTGGTCCCACTCCGATCGTAGAGCTCATTTATAAATCATAGAGTAGGGTAGTCGAACCCCTCTGTCATCGTAGAGTGGGCTCTGCCGATCGTAGAGTTCCACTCGACTATCGTTGAGTGGACTCTACCGATCGTAGAGTTCTACTCGGCACTCATGGAGTTTCTCGCATGTCATAGAGTAAGTTTGGTCGGTCCCCGAAGGGATCGTAGAGTGAACCCTGAGGCCGTAGAGTACATTCTGCCGAACGTAGAGTCTCTCCAGTCAGTCGTAGGATGAACTCCATTGATCGTAAAGCCTCACTAGACGATCGTAGAGCTTCATAAACGATTCATGGAACCTAGTTGGTGATCGCAGAGTCACCCCACTAAACGTAGAGTGACTCTATCGACGGTGTTAAAGCACTACTGATCGTAGAGCTGTTCTAGCAGACCGTAGAGTATTCTCGTGCAATTTATCTAGTATATTATTAATGTACAACTATGTCTGATCAGAGAGTAAAATCATAATTATTGTAGGGTACTTGCCGAACAGGAGCGTAAAGTATTCAGTAAACAACAGATCATGCAAGTTTTCGATCTTACTCTTATGCAAGTTTTCGATCTTATTTTGTGCAAGTTTCCTCGCTTCGAGCTTTCATACCCGTTGTTATGCTATTGTGTATTTTATTACATATTGCAAGTTTCTCTAATTAAGCTCGAGTTCTATTTCTCAAGCATGTGTTAAGTGGTTTAATTGTTTATAAATTACTCCGCATCAATATTATTGGCATTCGTATATAATGCATTTGAATTCGGTTCTATTGTTGGACTGTATCCCCATTTAAGGCTCTGTCATTCAAGGACTATTCAAAAGAAGTCTAAGCCATTTGACCGGCCATACATATGCATGTTAAGTAAATTGAAAGCTATCGAAGCCTATTGTGGGAATGGATTCTCAGACTAGAATGAACAAACCCTTGAAAAAAGAAAATGGGAGTATCCTAAGTATCTGAAATACGATACAAAGCATAATTAAATGGTATACATATTCATGGGTACAAGGGGTTGATCCCCTCACGTACAAACTCTGGCAGTTGTAACCTAATAAGGGTCGGTCAAAGCGACTGACGCCTTTAAGTGCGTTCACAGTCTATTTGACTGTCGACAGTAAATAATCAACCTTCATAAATTCGTTTGAACTTTGATTATATTGTTCAATTGCTTCATCAATTCTCTTTATTGTTGAACTGTGTTGTTGTCAATTATATTCATTCATGATATATCTCTCATTCATTTTAAATTTCCTGAGCAAACTCGTTGCTCACCCTTGCTATATCATGAAAATCTTACAGCTAAACCCGAGTGCTTGAGCAGAGATAAAGCCAAGGAGAAGATGAAGTTCTAGACTTGGATAGATATGATTATCCATCGTAATGTTTTGATTAGATATCAATTATGTAACACGAGTCCTAATAATAATTTTGGAACTTCGTGATGTATTTATTTAAGGTTACAGACCTTGGGACCATTGTAAACCGTTATAATGATCAATATATGATTATTCATTCCGCATTAGTTATCATATGTTGATTAAAGGTAATTGGATGTTATTTATCGTGAACACCAAATTCGAGGTATTGGCATCTGAATTTGGAGGTGTCATGCGTCTTGTTAAAGAATGTAACCACTTACAAAGGAAGCCAACTCCATTCCGTTCTGCAACACCAGTAAAAGTGAGTGTTAACTCCATGCTGGGGGTATTAGGACCTGCACCAACTCAGCTAACAACATCTTCCACTCTCACCATGCGTCGCATCTCCAACTAGGAAGCTCGTGAACGTAGATAAAAGGGGCTGCTACTACTGTGATGGGAAGTTCGTTCCGAGACATCGATGCGAGCGACGCCAACTATTTATGACTAAAGATTCGGTGGAACAAGGTTGTTAAGTAAACGGAAGCAATCCGCAAAATGACGAACAACCCGAGATGGAACCAGAAATCTCTTTCCACGCCATAGCAGGTTCCACTCACCCACAAACCCTTCATGTGACAGGAAGGCTGAAAAATAAGGAGGTTACGGTGCTCATCGACGAAGGTAGCACACATAACTTCATTAATCAATCCCTTGTAACTAAACTTGGTCTATCAATGTCTCATAACAAGAAGTTCCATGTGATGGCGGTGAATAAGGAAAGGATTGAGTGCGCGGGGTTATGTCAAGGACTAGTTGTTCGAATTCAAGGTTATACGGTCATTGTGGATTTCTTCGTCCTTCCTGTAGCAGCGTGTCCACTTGTGTTACCCTTGGACCAATTCAGACAGACTATACGCAACTTACAATGAGATTCCAACGTGATGGTGTTTGGCATACTTTCCGAAGATTTAAACTTTCAAAGAGTTTAGAAGTCTTAACTGAGAAGGACTGTTGTGGGCTAACTGGAACCGCTACTTACGGTATGGGCTTTTTTTACAATTACTTCTAACCCACTGTGCCGTTTCTAACTCCCCTTATCCTCCAGATTTAGATCAACTCTTAACTGTTTTTTCTAAAGTATTTGAAACACCTACAACTCTACCACCTCAGAGATCCCATGACCATCACATTCCCCTAAAGCCTCATGCTAGTCCAATTATTGTGCGTCCCTATCGATACCCATACTACCAGAAATTCGAAATTGAAAAATAGGTTCGAGACTTATTGCAAGCGGGACTTATCAGACCCAACAACAGTCCCTTCTCCTCACCTGTGCTTTTGGTTAAAAAACACGATGGCGAATGACGATTCTGCGTGGACTACCGAGCCTTAAACGACATTACCATCAAAGATAAATATCCAATCCATGTTATAGATGAGCTTTTAGATGAACTCCATGGAGCATAATTCTTCTCAAAGTTGGACCTTCGAGCTGGATACCATCAAATTTGAGTTCATGCAAACGACATTCCGAAAACAGCCTTTCCGACACATGAAGGCCACTATGAATTTGTGGTAATGCCGTTTGGGCTTACAAACGCACCAGCAACATTTCAAAGCCTCATGAATGACCTGTTTCGTCCTCATCTGCGAAAGTTTGTCCTCGTCTTCTTTGATGACATCTTGGTTTTTTTCAAGACGTGGGAGGAGCATCTTGAACACCTACAGATCGTTCTGACCATTTTATCTAACACTCAATTATTTGCTAAAATGTCCAAATGCAGGTTTGAGGTCACTGAAGTCGAATACTTGGGTCGCGTCATCTCTAACCATGGGGTAGCGGTGGATCCTTCCAAAATACAAACAGTGTTGGAATGGCCGACGCCTACATCAGTTCGTGGGGTCCGTGGATTTCTAGGATTGGCGTGGTACTATCAGAAATTCATCAAACATTTTGGTGGTATTGTTGCACCATTGAATAAACTACTCACTCAAGAAGGGTTCCATTGGACGGAAGAGGCAGAGAAATCGTTCCTAAACTCAAAGAGGCTTTGACAACACCCCCCGTCCTTAGCCTACCCGATTTCTACCAACCTTTTGTTATTGAATGTGATGCAAGTGGCTACGGAATTGGGATTGTGCTCTCGCAAAACCAACGTCCCATAACTTACTTCAATGAGGCCTTGAAAGGTTCGACATTGAATCTTTCCACTTACGAGAAAGAAATGTTAGCTATCGTGAAGTCGGTGCGGAAGTGGCGACCTTATCTCTTGGGTCAATCCTTCACGGTCCGAACGGACCACCAAAGTCTGATATACTTAATGGAGCAGCGTATTACCACCCCAACCCAGGCTCGTTGGTTTCCAAAATTGATGGGCTATGAGTATGAGATTGCGTTCAAACAAGGAGCGAAAAACCGAGCGGCTGATTCGTTATCAAGACATGGAGAGCTCAACTTCATGGCTGAATCAAGGTTACATGTGGACTGGTGGGTTCAGTTGCAAACTGAAGTGGCAAATGACCCTTTCTTTCAAAACTTTGCCAACGTTTCGGGCCAACCGCAACTTATTCAACGAGATGGAGTGTGGTTTAAATCGGGTAAGGTTATCTTGAATCCCTCCTCTTCTTTGGCACTAAATGTGATCACCGAATGCCATTCTTCTCCTACAGGAGGACACTTTGGGTTCCATAAAACATTAGCTCGAGTCCAAAATAATTTATGTTGGTCGGGTATGCAGAATTCCGTCAAAGCTTTCATTAAAGAATGTGGTGTTTGTCAAATAAACAAATATGATAGTATGAAATCAATGGGATTGCTCCAACCCTTGCCCATTCCATAACGTGTTTGGTCGGAAATCTCCATGAATTTTGTGGAAGGCCTTCCGCTCTCTAATGGGTATTCGGTCATCATGGTGGTTGTGGATAGGTAAACAAAATACATACACTTTATTCCTCTCAAGCATCCATTCACTACATCCACAATGGCTAGAGCATTTGTTTCGAATGTGGTCCGATTCCATGGCATTCCTACTTCCATTGTGAGTGATCGAGACAAGGTATTTGTCAGCTCCTTTTGGCGTGGGTTGTTTCAACTACAAGGCTCCAAGCTCCGCATGAGTTCGAGCTACCACCCACAGACCGATGGGCAGACATAAGTGGTGAATAGCACGTTGGAGCAATACTTGAGATGTTATGCTGGAGAACAACCAAAAATTACAGAAACGTTGCAATTTAATTTATCTGCCAAATTGTAATCCAACAATCTATGAAATTTGAGTTCTTCTTATTAAGAAATATGACTCCCAAAATTTTCTCCTTGCTACAAATTGTTTTTAACTCAAATTAATCATGCCAATAAGGTTTTGTATTAAGCTTCTATAGTTTATGTATTATATAAATCACTATCTTCTTATAAAAGCAGCAGAAAAGCAGGGGTTAGGTGTCTGAGTTGGACCCCTCCGTCTTCAGGGCTTTTGTTTATTGCAAGTCTTGTGTAAAAAGAGTCTTGTTGAGCTCTTCTAAGGTGTTGTTTGTTTACCACTTAATGCCTCTTAATAGACTGCCTCTTATTCGGTAAGAGGCAAATGGTTGTTTGTTTTTTTTTTGTTACCTCTTAATGCCTCTAAACGGTTAAGATACAAAATCAAGTCTATATTATTAAGAGGCATGTCTGAATGACCTTAACTATTTTTTGGACAAAAATACCCTCTTCAATATTATTATTTACTTTTCTATCCACCTCAATTTGTAACCTGCCAAGTGCCATCACCGGCGCCGCCACCGCCACCGCCATTACCGCTACCACTACCAGATCTACTAACACCAACACCAGATCTACCATCACCACTACCGAATCTACCACCAACAACACCATGAGACAGGAGAAGAGAGGCGGGGGCGGGGGGGGGGGGGGGGGGGGAGGGGGCGGACGGGGGGGGGAGGCGATTTCAGAAACCAAAAATTGGGCATGGAAGCTTTGGGCATGGAGTGGATTCGGGGGGGGGGGGAGGCGATTTCAGACCCATGGAGTGGATTTGAGGTCAAAGAATTGGGCATGGAAGTTTTGGCACTGTCAATTTAGCAATACCCAGAAGCCAGAAGCTTCAAAATCCTTCATTAATGGCGGTAAAGTCTTGTGCTGTTTCACACTCTGCTTCGCTCATGAATGAAAAGCTAATCTTGGATGAGCTCAGAGTTTACCCACAAATTATTCAGTGCTATGGTGACAATTTCACTTTAGAAAATGGTGTGAAATTGTATAATGTATTGTTGGAGTATGCTTCTGGTGAGGATTTAGTTGACAAGCTCAAGAATTCCATCAATGGCCAATTGCCAGAATTTGAAGTCCAACGATGCACAAAGTCAATTCTAAGAGGGCTTCATTCTTTTCACAAGAAGAAGCTGCAGTGCAGCTGTGTTTTTTTTTTAAGGGTAAAAATTGTAAAAACATGTTATTCAGACATTTTGAAAAAATAATTATCAAACAACATTTTTTCATTCAGATATAATTCTATTCAGATGCTCTATATTATTCAAATGTCTAAACTGTTTAGATCTTAACCATCAATTTTATCAAACACAACCTAAGTATAACTCATACTACCATACACACTACACATTTTATCTTCTATTCACAATCCTTTTGGTTTTATTTTTCTCTTTTACCGGTGCAAACCTAATGTCAGGTCATCTGTTAGGCATATGACCCTGTTCTCAGCCTCATTTCATCAGACATATAAAATTCAATTCACCATCATATTAATTAAAAATGTATGTAAAAATTTCTTGAAATTTTAATCTCCTCAAAATTATTTTAGAAAGTATGAATCCTCAAAGTAGTAATAAAAAATATAAACATAGTGTGTTAAAATTTGATATACACGTATAAAGGACATCTTATAAAGGACATCTTCATGTATCCTTGCAAAGCCGAATATCATGTGACATCAATATCTTTGGAATCACTGAACTCTTCCTTGCCTCCTCCACCGGTGGCCATGTATGTGACTAGCAGATCATCTGAAACCGAAGAACATATGTATTTATATGTTACAATTTCCAATACAAACAAACAAACGGCTTATATTTTTCAGCACCAATCTCCGGCAGCAAATGTGGAGCAAATAAAATATCAAATACACAAACACCCTAAGGCCCAAAGTCCCTTCCCTAAATTTGATGTGTGGTTGTAATCTTTTTAAGCATAATTCAGGATGGGCTATATATGTCTTTTTCCTTTCACCTTTTCCTGATTGAGAAATTTATTAATCTTTTTTAAGTGAGAAATTGACACAGTTCAAAATGAAAATTTTGGGAGGTTCTAGGTCTCTCTCACTGCTAGCTCTGTTCTCTAATGACAGAAAGTAAGACTCTTTATTTTCAGACTTTGGAACTAAAACAGTATAATGATACCAGAAAGCTAAGAATCCATCTACAAAATTCATGAATATATGCATAAATAAAGTCGTATCTATATTACCAGATAATTTTGCTGAAATCGGGCTGAAGAGCCCTATAAATCCCAGAGAGAAGGAAGTGAAACATATTGCAGACTTAGCTACAACGAAATTCGGTTGATTTGATTGCCACTTTGTTGTGAAACAAGGGAATTCTAAAATGGAAGATTAGACTTGGTAAAGACAAAGTGCTCAACCGTTGCAGATGGAGAAGAGAGGAACGACTTCGTTTAGACGAGAAGAAAATAAAAGAACCTAAAATTTATGAGAGAAAAATAAATAAAAAAAATTTATTTGTTGTGTTTTTGAATTTTTTTTCTTTATATTTTTATAACTTAATTGTGTATATTTCTACTTTATCCTAATGAAATTAAATACTCCCTCCGCTCGTTATAATTTGAACAAATTAAACTCAAAATTAAAATTACTTATTAAAAATTATAAAACAATAAAATTTATAATGAAGAATATTTTTTAAATAATTTATAATATTCATTATTGTATTGATTAATATTAAAAAAAAATATGTCAATTTTGAATTTAAATTTTTTTAAATTGACTTTAAAAAATCAATAATGATAAAATATCAAATTATATATTGATAGAGGTAGAAGTGTATTGTGCTCCATTACTATTTCAAGGAACAATGCCAATAAAATCTAAATACCTTGTAACATCTTAGCTACATCAATTTTTTTTGCAACAAATAAACACAACGAGAGATATAATTTCAACAACCACCAGAAAAACAAGCAATAACAAAAAAGTGAAGAAGACGGCTTCTTTAAATTTCTGGTTTTCATCTAGAATGGTATTCCCCTTCCCAGACACATTAACAAATGTCTCAGCTTCCAAAGTTGACTCCCCAATGGCTTCAGCTTTTCCAAATAGGTCTATAGGGATAAGACATGCATATGTGGCAGAGACCTCTACCTTAATAGGTTGACTCCGTATTTCAAGTCCAGATTGCTGTCTAGCACTGAGGTACAGAGTTGTGACTCCAAGATGATTGGCTTGGATGGTGAAACTTGGAGCCTTCACATATCCATCACTACTGTCTATAACCTCAATAAAATGATCCTCAATATGAACTTGAATATTCATATAGATGTACTGAGTGGATTCAAAACTACGTCCATCGCTAACCCCAGCCTGGTTTCCATCACCTGCCTGATGCACAATGAGTGGCACATATGGTGATATAGCAGATGATGCATTTAAATGATCCAGAGTTCGATATCCTTTTTCCAATGATGCATGTAACATTGGGCGACCATTTGAAGAAGCATATTTATGGGTCCAGGCACATGGAGAGCCATATGATGGATGGAGTTCAGGGACTTCTTGGTAATCCAAGACAAAAGATTCATTTGTTGTATCGATAATTGTGAACGACTCACTTTCAGTTTTCCACCTTATGGAGGAACTGAAAAAATCGCATCTATAAAAGTAAGCACGATTAGATGTTGTCAACGTCACAAAAGCTCGAAGATTGGATCCCGCGACAGTCTCTACAGGGAAGTTTTGTAGCATAACAAAAGAGGAAGGGATGGAAACTTCAATTACCATCTCATCATAATTGAATGAGTCAAAAATGGATACTACTTTGATATTAGTTTTCCCGGGCATTTTTGGCTGGACAATCCCATAAGCAGATACAGACGCAATAGTCATGTTTGAAGAAAACCATTTGTAGTTCCAAGACGCTGTAGCACAACCTCCAGTTGCCTTTAGCTCCATCTCCTGGTAGACAGCAGGGCCCCAAAGAAGGAGAATACTTCCAGATGCACTTCTTCTGTCCATAATAAACTTCACTTGATCACAGACCATGACTTCTTGCACAACCTTGATAACTTCTTTCCTCTCATAACGTCCATTACTGTAAGTTACAGTTGCTGTCAGGTTACCCAATCCATATGAAGCAGCTTTAAGGATTCTAGAATTCCACCAATCATGATTGACAGCAATTCTATTTGAAACTGGAAACATATTCCAATGATTAGAATTGTCCTCATGCAACTTGACATTGTCATTCTCAGTTATATATATTTCTTCTGCCCCAACTAGTCCTTGTGCAAAAACCTTCATCTCAATAAGATATTGTCTGCCAGAAACAACATACCAACGTGAGATAGATGGAGTACCTGTTACCCCCTCCAAAAGATCACCAGAAAGTGAAAGAGGCAAGATATTTAAGTGTAACAAATCTGGAAACACGACATGGAGAGACGACATTTGGATGTGTCCCGGAATTCTCGTATCTTCAACAGTGATAGTTGTTACACCTAAGCTCATTGCAGAAGCTTTGCCGATAAATGTATCCACCCGAGACACTGAAGTGTTCGAATCAGACCATTTATGAAACGACGATGGTAAAGTTACTGCCTGAGAAAAGCTCCCACGTATAACTCTAAGGTTATACTGCACCAATGCTCCAATGAGGACATAAACTGGAGAGGGCGGAGTGATGGACATAGCTTCTGCAACAGTTAAAACAATTTTATCTGAAATCTGATCATATGTCGGCTCCAGCAAATGAACAGAAACATATTCGCGGCCAAATTCGATTCCTTTTACTACATAAAGGTCTGAAAATACACCGCTATCCTCGAGCCTTGTTTGGAAAGATATGTCACTGCAAAAGCCACCACAATCACTTAGTGGAGACTCCTTCAAAGGTACATGGACAAGGTGATGAGGTAATCCATCAGCCTCGGGCATGAGCTGCCACATGAACTGTACGCCCACTAGAGAAGTAAACATGTTCTCTGCAATACAGGACAGGTAAACAAATTTTTGTTAATAATGAACAGATATACCCCTTCTGCAGTTTGAAGCTATTAACTCTATAACCTTGATTTGATTATCATACCACACTACCTAATTAACAACTTATTACTTTTAGGGGTATACATAAAATAAAATTATATACTTAATATTCGCAAATTTTGCTAATAGGACTCTTTTTGTTGGACAGAGGGAGTATTTACAACAAAAACTTAAAATTTAAAACAAACTAGTCAATTTAGACAAATAAAGCCCAATTAATCACCGGCGGTTAGAAGGTTCTAGTATGGGGCTGTCTGTTTACCAAACTTTGGTAATTTACCAAAAATTTCAGGGAGAAACAAGAAAATAATTATCCGATAAAAGAGAATCAAAGCTTATGCCAGAAACTGACTTTTTCCACAGTACAGTTGATAGATATAGAACATAAGTAATTATCAAAATAATCTATATATTATATAATGTGAAACACTGTGATTGAACATAATTAGAGAAATATATACCTTCACTATCAAAAGCACGAACACGAAGAGTGGCTAGCTCGTCTACGTCAAGTTTGATAGAGTCGCGAAATATTTGAATCCTGGAGATGTTATCGATATAAACTTTGCAATGAATTACCATCCTGCTGTTTGCATCAGTAGCATAAACGGCAGTCTCCTTTCGCCCACTATAAGGGGCGATTGATTTCAAGATGGCATTTGCACAACAGTGACTATCAGAATTGCACTCTGGCAGAACAGACAAAATATCATGATGATCCCATGACCTACATTAAGTTTCAAATACTCCGTTTAAATAGTGTAATTAGAACAAAGGTAATATTCTAAAGGAAAAGTATATAGCTTTGTATCACCTCCAAACTTCAATTTATTGGATAATTAAATAGGACAAAAGAAGGGTAAAGAATATCCTTGGATTGTCATCTGGAGTAAAAAATTATAGTCCTTGGATTGTATTTTAGGACTATTTAATGAAAATAAATGCTTAGAGGTATTAAATTAGTATATATACGTAAAAATAATCCAATCCTATGCAATTAAACATAGCCTCAGAGCACTATACAGATAAAACAACTAAAAATAAAAAAATCAGAGACAACAAGAGAGGAGGTGGTAGACTAACATACCATTTGAAGCAACCATTGATCCCTTGAAGCCTATACTGCACAGGATGAGTCATCTTGGGAGGCAATAGTAGGCTCACATCCGATATGCGCGGGTGTGACGCTGAAGTACATACCAGCAACACGCCAAGAACCACCACCGCTAACTGTAACATCTGTGATTTCAATCCCTGAATCATAAAGAATTTTCTGAAGGGTTTATGTAAGCGAGTAGCAGCCATGGGCGGTTGAGAAGCTCAATTTTTTCCCATTCCATTTGCCTCTATAAGTTTAAGTTTAGGTATATTACTATTTTGTCCAAATAATATGTTGATTTTTATTATGGATAGACACACAAATTAATTATTTATATATTTATTTAGAGCAATAATTTTGTTGCTATAATAATAAGTGTCGCTGAAAGTTCAAAGTATTGTTAAAACTAATATAAAAATGTTGCTAAATATATATTTATTCTGATAACAAAATTATTACTCTAACATTATCAACTCCATTTATTTATGCTTATATTAATTTATGAAGTATGTCACTAATCTAATAGTAAAAGAAATGGACAAATTTTTAATGCAACATATAAGGACTATTGAAAAAAAAAATATTTCAAGTAAAGAAAAAAAATATTACTGTACTATATATTTTGAGGGCATGGATAACTTAAAAAAATAGACGGGAGAACAATAATATAAGTATCTAATTAGGTTAATTAATTTTTTGATGTACAATAGTCTGATTTTTATTATAATTATGAATTTTTTTTTTTGTGACGATCGAATAACTATGTTGGAAAATACTTATCAAATAGTTATTACTGTAATTTCCGTCCAAAAAGAGTAGACTAACGAGGTGGCATGTGGGACACTCCTACGTTCTTCTTCTTATCTTCCTCGTTATCAATCCCAGCGTTGGTTCAACAACCTCAAATCCCCTATTGCAAATCCCAGCAACTTTACTCTCCAGTTATCCAATGCCATTTTCAGCGGCGGTGGTGAAATTTTACGGCATCAAAATTACCCGCAATTTGGCTATATTCCGCCGGGTTCCGTTTCTCTTCGTACCCAAAAGGTATATAATACTGAAAACGATCGGATTTTCAAGCTTGAAGGGCGTTTAAATTTTCAGGGTCCGAGTAATATTGTTTTTAATTCGACTCATCGGAGGCTATTACGGCTCGTTAGCTACCGGCCGCCGAGAATCCCCGTCCGGCCAAACCAAGCTAGGTTTCGGCTACATGGGTTTTGGTCATCTGCTTCAGGGAAGCTGTGTATGGTTGGTTCTGGTGTGAGTTATTTACGCTCTGTCAATGTTGTTTTAAAGCTTAATTATCCTGATTCTTCGAATATTTTTACTAGTTTTGTTAATGGTACATTGCAAAATTTGGATCATGAGGGTGTTTCTTTAAGGAGGTATAATTTTATATTGATAGAGAGAGAAAATCAAAGTGGGGGTTTCAGTGCTTATGATAACTTGGAAAATGTCTCTATTGGTTTTGAGATGGGTCAGGAGGTATGTTCGGTGATTAGAATAAGAAATAAGAAAGGGCATACAACATGGGGTTATTCATCTCCTTTATCTGTGGGTGATAAATTTTATAAGCCCCCTCTGGTTTTTAGTAAGCCAACTGAATCTGTGACTGATGGGAATCACAGTAACAACAGTATGCTGAATATCAGTTATGTTATAAGCTTTAAAAATAATCCTAAATTGAAACTGGGTGGTGGAGTTACTCCGATGAAGTTTGTAGAAATTTCTGCTGAAGGAATATATGATGCTAAAACTGGAGTCCTTTGCATGATAGGCTGTAGGCGTCTTGCATTACCCTACAAGATACAGAAAAATGATAATTTAGATTGTGAAATTGTTGTCAATGCCGAATACCCTCCACTGAATGCAAAAGATGGAGGCAATGTGAAGGGATTCATTGAAAGCACCGAAGCAAGACAGACCCTCATTTCTTTGACCGTCTTGAGATTCACTCAAATTCTATTTACACTGGCCAAGCCAAGGAATCCATATGGAGAATGGATCTGGAGATCTGATGCTACAGTGTAATTAGAAGGACATTTCTCTTCAGATCCACGTAGGAGTGGACCCCACATGCCACCTCATTACCACCTAACAAATGTTAGTCTACTCAGCACTTCCGTCTGTTTTTTGGACGGAAATCATAAATAATGACCATTTGGTAAGTATTTTCGAGTATAGTTATGTGATTGTCACAAAAATAAGTTTCGGTAATCACAATGAAAATCAGGTCATAGTACAGTGACCAACAAGTCAATTAACCCGTATGTAATCATACACATAAATCTCTCTCCCAGAGAAATGGACACCGCCACAAAATCTCGCCATCAATTGTAGCCATGGGTGGCTCCGGCAACAAGATCGTGGACGGAGAAATGGGCTATCTCTATCGGCACACTTTCTACAGTGGCACTGTCAGGCTAATTATTGGTTCAGGTTCAATGTTAGGTGTACATTTTTCAGCTCAAAAGAGCAGACCAATTAGCAAGACACAGACTTTTTCAGGTTTGATTTGAATTTCTGGTTCATGTTTTAGTTTAATGTTTATATGCAATTATTATGCCTTTTGTTTTTATGGGTGAGTGTTAGTTTTGCTCTTTTTTGTTTGAAATTGAATTGATGTGTTAATGGTTTTTGTTTTGTTTATATGATTTTATTTATTAATGGGCATACCTTTTTTGGTGAAATTATTTCATTTTTTATTATAAATAAATTATCCTTAAGTCATGTAAGATAGTAGTGCTTTTAACTTTGGATTTTATTGGTTTCTTCAGGTCTTTAGTTTTTATTAAGCGTTTTTGTTTGTCATCAGCATTTGTTATGTGATGTATTACATTTGTTCCGACTATATAATTATGTTCTAATTGTTATGTGTGATAATGCTTTTCGGTTTGAATTGAGTGGCTTTTCTGGTTATATTGTTTGTTTTATGTATGTTTGTTTGATAGTGAGCATGACCGATTAGTTGAATTAGTTTGTCTTCTGTAATATAATTTACTGTTCTTGATAAGAAACTCATTCAGATTGTTAGACAGTCTTAAAATCTATACAATGTTTGGAGTTGCCAAAGGTATTTTATGTATTAATGATATGTCCATTTTGAATAACATAACTGATCCAATTAGCCATGTGTCAAAGACAAGTTCTTTTATGCCATACCTTATAGCATAATCGATCATAATTAATTTAGATTATTGCATCAATGTTATAGACTGGATTTGTATTTTTGCCATTTTCCTTTTTATTCAGTTAGAACATCAAGAAGTTTGTACATTTGAATAGTGTCCCTTTGACCCAAATATGCTTTGCGCAATCCATATTTTACAGATTATTCAATTCCTCCATCTTTAAATTACATTTTCTTACTGAAAAATACATTTTGGGTCTTCTTTCCAAATGATTCCTATCCTCTTTCTTTCTATCAAGTCTCATTTGCTTCAAACTGACGTGTAATTCTGTTGCTAATTTTTCTTCACATGTCGTTAAGGATCGTCAAAAAGCCATGTTCCATTTCACTTCCCCTTCATCAGAAACGTGAAAAAATATATTCAACTTCCCCTTGTTCAAAAAGTCTCTTCCCTCTACCCCCCCCCCCCCAATCTTCTCCTTTTTCTTCCTCCTCCTTTTTCTGATCTTCTCCCTCTCTTTTATCTGTAAACTCAATCACCAGCAGTGGCAAACTTCCAATGCCAAATCTATTTGCTGTATGGGTCTTATAAAATGTGCTGCCGCTGTTGTTTAAAATAAAATAAAGTAAAATAAGCGCTAAGGCTGTGAACATATGTGGTGTGCAAACTCCTGGCAGTGACATAGTGATAAACCAGATGAACTATATAGTATTTGTGAGGATAATGGCAATGATTATGCTGGTTGTGGAAAGAAAATTAGAACCAAGATTTCAGTTCTAATACCACTTGATGTAGGTTTGGAAATGAAAGAAAGGGAGGGAAATAGAGAAGAGACTTGGAAAGAAAAGGATTATTCAATATGCAATCATCAAGTTCATGTTCTACTACATAGAAGTTCTTTATGCAGGCAAATCCTAATGTACATAAAAACAATAACTAGAAATAGTAAAGATTGATTTGGTCCTTAAACTTTCAACGAGTTTTTTAAATCGTACTCGTGCTTCGTAATTTTAGTGATTAAACTTGTAAACATAATTAATTATTCTAATAGAATCAAATAGTTAACGGATGCATGAAAGGGAAAATTGTCATGGTTTGCCATTTTTGCCCTTCTTTTTCTCTAATAAATTTTAAATGTATTTTTGTCTTCCTACTCTCTCTCTCTATTTATATTTCTCTCTCTCTCCCTCTCCCTCTCTCAATGCGCCTCCACCTATCCTCCATTTGTCCTTTACGACCAACTCCCCATTAGCACAACGCACCTTCTATGGACATCTAAGACCCTCCATCACCATAAACAATCTACAACGACTCTTATCAGTTTTGTCTTTCACGTCCCAGCTCACCTCTTCCCTCCATCATTGACGTCCAAGACTATTTCTAATTGTCGGCATTTCAAGGTATGGCTCGCATCCATCTCCTAGGAATGTCAGATATCAATTTTATTTTTTAGAGCGTATACCTGTACTTAATTAGATCTAATTTCAGTATCATTTATTTGTTTTCTATCATTTATCTGGTTTGCGTACTTGTTTATCGAAATCTTTTTAAAAAATAAAAACGGATTGTAGTTTTGTTATGATTCTAACAAGGTCTTATCATGGAGGTAATGGTGATGATCTAGGTAATTTATTGATATGAATCTAAGTCTTTATTTTTGTAATCGAACTCGTAGATCTAATAAACCAACTAGATTAATTCATAATTGCATTAGATTATAATTTTGTATGATGTCAATAAGAATATGGATTAAGTTTGCGATCTATCTTCTAATGTGCTACTGAATGATGATATTTCAAGTTCTACCAAATTGGCTAGATGGATGAAATGCATACCACATTAAAAGGATATATTATTATACAAACTTGTGGATATCAGTTTTAATAATTTTTTTACCAAAAAAATCATGCTTGCTCTTTATCATTTTTAATTGCTCTCAGCGCAATCCTACATTTACAGCGGGATTGTCATATTGATTAGGAGCACAATCCTAGATTTAGTTATTTGTTAATTAAATTTTCAATTGTGTAGAAATTGATGTAATTAGGGGAAGGTAATTTATATTAACTAGGGATTTTAATATTTTGTTAGGAATTACGATTTTTAATCCATTAGTTTTTGGTTTTCCTAATCCATTAAGGTTTGGTTTTTTATTTTTTTATGGATTTGGTAATTCATTAAGATGTGGGGTTTTAATATTTACTTAGGTCATTTTGGTCTCTTAGTATTTTTTTAATCCTCAAGTAAAATTATGATCAAAGAAAAGGTAAAAGTTGGGTTTGTTTATCTTGAAATAGTGAGTGATGTGCACAAGTTCATTAGCTTATGAAATATTGAGGGTTTATGCAAATTTTCGTGGTTGAGTTATTAAATCATCCATTAGTGCTATGCCTTTAGAAACCCTTGGTGTGAACTCCTTAGTTTCATTTAGGGTCTGAAGTCTAGAGATCCTAATGTGTCTAGGTGCGAAGCCTAGAAACTTAGTTTTCTCTCGATTTTTGTCTTCTCAATCTTCCCTTCATCAGGGGTTTTTGGATACATGTGCCAATGTTATTGCTGAATTTCTCCCCGAGTTTGAGATATGGTTTCAAATGCTAATGAGATGCATCCTCTTATTAATTCACTGTTGCAGTTATATGTGTGCGTGTATATTCTTTTGATCTTATGACCTTTAACTTTCTAACACATTGTCAGTATCATGTTTATCAACTTAATAACAATTATAAAAATAATTTTTTTCTTTTTCTTTTTTCTTTTTGGTTGAAGTGGGGGTTGATGAGGTCTAGGAAGAATACGCAAACTTCTAAAATTGACCGGATCTGTTGTAGTTTATGTATTGCATGCCTTTTACCCAGTTCATTTTCCAGGGATACTTCAGAGTTTTCATTTTCTGATTTGTTCTGTTAATTTGAGTTACTTTGAATATGTTGCATACATCTGAATTAAGGTTTGTGCCATAACTTTTTAAGCCCTTGGACTTGATGTAGCAGGCTGAAACCAACTAGTTTGGGATTAAGTCTTAGTTGAGGAGAGTTGGACTTGATTTAGCAGGACTGCTCTTCGGTTTATAAACAAACGCCTTATGTGGACCAATTGAAATTTATCCAGACCAACATATCTAGTCCTGAGTAACTTTGATTGCAAAAATATACTTCTAATACATTGAGGTAAAGTTTTCCTGCAGTGAAAATCAAGGCAAAGAAACAGAAGTTCAAACCTTGTCACTTAGTCTCCTTGAAAATGAAAAGTTGCCTATCTAAACCTGTTGTATAAGAGGTTTTCTGTTTCTTTATTCAGGGGTGAATTCAAACACTTTAATTTTATCCTCCCTTGATTTGGACTTGGCACCGCATTTCTCAATTCTTTTAAGAGGTTAGATAGTGTTCTGGAGTTCTGACTTTGACCTTTTCCGAAGGCATTGGATCAAGTTCTCTCCTTTGTTACTTATACAGATGTCTCAAGAAGTATATTTATAACCAAGTGATCAAGTAGATGTACTTTGAAAATGCAAGAGGAATGAGTTTTGGCTAAGGGGAAGATGTAGTAAGGGGCAAGTGTTTCTGCACATTAACTCTTTAATATTTAAGAACTAGAAATATAATTTCCTTGCTATATTTGAACTTATTATATTGAATTAGTTATTGTTAGTTAATGTAGAATTTTAGGGATTTCAATGTTTTGTTTTTTGCTCTCATGTCCAAAACGAAAAAAAAAAACAGAAAAAGATAATCATATGTTTTGTATTTGCTTCCCTATATTTGCTTTTTTTACTTTAATTTATACTATTTCTTTCTTGGTATGATTGCATAGCTTGTTTCAGATTGTTAGTATTTGAAGTTTTGAACCCATGCCCAAAGGCATGGATGGTTGGCCAGCACACTGCTGGACCAGCTCTCGATCCTTTTTGGGTGGAATATTACAGCAATTTTTTCATGTTTGCTTTTATACCTTTGCTTTTGTGTTATAATGTTTGCTTTTATACCTTTGCTTTTGTGTTATATATGCCCAGTGGCTCCGCCGGAGGGGGTCATTGCCCCCCCCCCCCAACCCATTTTTTTTACCTAGTATATATGTAATAGTATTTGTATAGAACCCTTCTCAATTGTATATAAAAAATTATAATAGTGACTCACGTTTTAGAATTTAAACTTATATTTCCTCCGCCCACAATATAAGATCATTATTGACCTTTTAAAGTCTATTTAAAATATTTTCAAATTCAAAATTGACATAGGCTCATTTAATTTTAATGAATACAATAATAAACATTGTAAACTATTTGAAGAGTACTACTATTTATAAAATTTATTTTTTCATCATTGTTAATGAATCATATCAATTTTGAGTTTTAAAATATCTCAAATGGCCTTTCAAAATCAACCTTGCACTCCTACCAAACCTACATGAGTATCCTATAAATACCCACAAATATGTAGACTATTAATTTTCTTACTTATTCAATCTTTCCTCTTTTTTTTTTGCAATACTAATGTATAAGCTTTTATACTTTTCAGGGATCTTAAAAATGTTAAATTTTATAGTTGTTTGGAACTCAGAGTTTCAAAATTTGAAGGGCAAAAAAGGTGAAGTGTAATATAAAAGAGAAAATTGCTATAAATTGTAGCATTATACTACATGAGTAATTTTAACTTGTAATTTTTTTTTTAATTTTTTATAAAAAATTTGGCCCCCTCCCACTCAAGTTCATGGCTACACCCTTGTATATACCCTAAAAAACTTGTATTGGAAAGGGGTGGGGGGGAATTCACTTTTTTTTATTTTTTTATTTTTTTATAAAAAGATTATGCAAAATAATTTGACATCTAATACAGAAAATGGGGGATGATGGGCCGAGTTGCAGTCTTCTTTTTTCATCAGCACAGTCCAGCGGCACAAACTAAGAAATAAGAGTTTTGTTTACTGTACTTCATAATTTCAATTCCTGTGACCCTATAGTGAGCTTTGGTAAATTAATTATTTTTGTGATATCTCCAAAGGAAAAAATAGCCTCTCATTTCTGACAGAGAAGTTATATGCAAGTAGGCTTATTAACCCAATCCTTGTATTATAAATCTTCACTTTCCTAGGTGCTTGTACAGTAAAAATTATGCAGTTATTTGGTTTTTAGTGTTTAGGACATTAGGTGGTAAGATTTTTCATTCATTTCTCTATTGAGTTGTTTATTTGATATGGATTTCCTTTAGTTTAACTTCTGTTTTTTGTACATGTGTATGTTTGTTGTTCCGCTCTGTTTTTCTCCGCAAAATTTGATTGTTTATTATATTGAGGTTTTATATTATAGTTGTGGCATGTATTAAAACATACTATCAGTAGGAGTAATCTTACTCGGTTAGGTTTCTCCAACAATGTATACATTGTGTCTTCTTCATAACCCTGCTGCCTAAATGAATGCGACTTTTATGTACGTAGCTTGAATTAGTGCACCACGTTAATTGTGAACTATTGATTTCAAACCCAATAATGGAGGGAATTTGTAGTAGTTGGTGATGGTAATTTAGCATTGAAATAAATTGTTATATTTTCTCGTCTTAAAAGGAAAATGGCACAGACAACAAACAAGAGAAGAACGAAGTCCATCCGGAAGAGATCTGATAATGGTGACAACGGAGCTTCGGCACCTTGGCCCCACCTACCTAATGATCTGCTTATTTCTATCCTAATGAAACTAAGCTTTGTAGACTATTTTGCATTTTGTGGTGTTTGTAAGTTATGGAGGGATGGTGGTAAAGACAACAAAAAAAATTTCATGAAATGCCAACAACCTTTAGCAGTTGTCAAATCAACACATGCTAAAAGAGCATGCCTATTATATGATATATTTGGTGGAAGAAAATACAAGGCAATGCTGCCAGATTTGACCCGCAGAAGCTTTGTGGGGTTATCTTGTGGGTACTTGATCATGCTTGCCAGTGATTTTAGATTTTGCCTTGTGAACCTATTTACAAGACATGAACTCCAGTTTCCTGTCATTCCCTGGTATGTTGAGAAATTTGGTTACAAAAATCAACTGTGTCCCATCCTCTTTTATTCAACCAAGCTTTCCGATTTTCTGATGGTATTTGTTGATAGAACAAGGGACTCTATACTTATAGCTCAAAGTCGTGGTGCCAAATGGTTTGCAGCTCAAAATCTGAACAATACCGATTCAATTGTGGACGTGACCATTTTCAAAGGAAAAATATATTTTTTAACCAGTGCTGCCAGATTTGGCGAGCTCAAGATGCACCCTTCTCCCATTCTGCAGCTGTTAAGAACTAACATCTTCAGCATCCCAAATGTGATGTTGTTTCCATCTCTGCAATTAGTGACTTCAAGAAAGTGTATCTTCATGGTTTCGTATCCACTTCCAAGATTACATGTTGTTCGCAAAGACATTATAATTTACAAACTAGACAATAACAAGATGGACTGGATGAAGATAAATGACTTGGGTCAAAAAGCACTCTTTCTGAGTGATATGAAGTGCTCTGCAATAGTCGATACAACCCAGTGGGGAGGCCACAATAATTGTGTATACGTTTGTGAATGGATGATTAACAGAGTGTCCATATATCCCTTGGATGGCGTAGGCGAAAGGCTTGAAGATATTCCAGTTGTGCAAGAAGGCTCCGATACTCTAGTACCGTATTTTTGGTATATCCCTCGTAAAGGGGAGAAGATGAATGAAAGTCATGAGGAATTTGACTTGTAAGGTTGTGTCGAGTTTTGATAAATGAACTACAGTTTGTAATTTTCTTAAATTTTCCTTACTAAGACTATGCTGTGATGTTTAGCTAGTACTGCACTTGAGCTTCTTCATGTCAGTTTATTATTTTTGGCATAGACATATAACTATGAATTTCGGTTTGTAATTTTCTTGAATTTTCTTTAGCAAGACCATGTTGCGATGTTTGACTGACTAGTACTGCAATTGAACTTCTTCATATCAGTTTATTATTTTTGGCATAGACAGAAATATGAACTGCGGTTTTTTCCTTTTTTTCTTGAATTGTCTTTACTAAGACTATACTGTTGTGATATACCAAGTACTGCATTTGAGATTTTTCATATCAGTTTAATATGAACTGTAGTCTGTAATTTTCTTGAATTTTCTTTACTAAGACCATGCTGTGATGTTTAGCTAGTGCTGCACTTGAGCTTCTTATATCAAGCTTATTACTCTTGGCATAAAAATGTAAAACCAAATTTCAATATTGGAACAATTTAATGGCTAACTGAGCCGAACTATTAGTAATGAGGTCTTTATGGTTGAGGGGAGTTGGAGTTTGACAGTTGTACAAAAATATGTATGCATGTTGGTGGTGTCTTAATTTTATGCCCAATTTATTATTAGTATGGTTTTATTGTGTTTTACTGTCATATGGTTCTTCATGGGCTATTGCAACCAGCAATTTCTGGAACTTGGAAAGAGCTAAATTTTCTAATGTGTGTAAAAAGAAGTGCAGTGACTAAATTGGAACTAAGGTAATTGTGTACTACTCCCTCCATTACTTTTTAATTTATGTTTTAGGCCAAAACACAAAAAATTTAAAAATATAATTAATATTTTGTTTGATTGACAAAAATAGTTACTCCATAAAATTTCAATATTATCCTTGTAAAATTCAATGAAAAAGGTGGAAGAGAAACAAGTTAGTATTTAATGTTGGGATGATATAAAAGATTATATAATTAATATTTCTTTGAAATTTATAATTTACAAATAACAAAATAAAAAAAGAATAAATGTCACTCTTTGAAAGTCACCCTTTGAAAAGACAAATAAAAAGGAAGGAAGGGAGTACCTCATAAGCTAAAGTAGTGCTAGCCTGTAAGGTCCCAAATCCTTAATCCTCCCTTACACACAAGTCACGGAGTTTTTTTTCCTAGTAAATTTGTGATAAAATTGATGTAATTTATGTTAGTTTTGAACCAAATTAATGTGATTTATGTAATTTTTGTATCAAATTGGTGTGATTTATGTAATTTTTGAACTGAACAAATTTATAACTATTAATTCTTATAACATGATTTTGTAGGAGATGGAATCAATATGAAAATACTAGAATCTTTTTTTATTTTTTTCTTTTGGAAAAAAAATAAAATTTGTTATAAGAGTAAGTTATCTCACACTCTGACAGAACGCAAGAAAAGAGTCAAGAGGCTCAATCCATGACGTAAACAAATAATCATTTGTTGAACATACCGATAAACCAAAGTCCAAAGAGTCCAGTAAATTGTCTTTTATCTTAATGGGTGCTCCAAAGTCCAAAGAGTCCCTTGGTTCCAGTAAATTGTCTTTTATCTTAATGGGGGCTCCAAAGTCCAAACTTTTACTTCTCTTTTTTTCACACTTCTTCCTAATTACTGAATTTATAAATTAATAAATGCAACTAATTATTACTAACAAAGTTTCAAATTGAGATTTTATTTTATTGATAGATTTCTTTTCATGAATATTTCGATTTACATAAGATATAAATAATTATTTTTCATGAGTATATCTAGTGTTCAATAACTGTTAATATGATTGATCTTTTTCTAATTATCTGTTATTTTATTTAAAATAATTACCTTTACAAATTTTTATATTGTAATCTTTTAATCATTTGTAACAGTTTACGGTTTTAATATATTTGAATTTATTAGACTGTTTGACTTTAGAGAAAAAAAAGTTCAAGTTTATAGAAATAGAAGTACTGACAAAAAAATGTCTAACTGTGTCACAGCCTCCTTGGCAAACGTTTACCAATTTATTTATTTTTAGATTTTAAATAGAACCCACATTTTGTAAGATTTTTTTAACACCCTCACTTTGGGAGAGGATATAAATACAACTACATAATCAAAATTAAGAATATCTCAATTATAATATCAGTGAGTAAACCTTACACCTTATGAATAAGAATATATACCTCATAAAAAAGAATAAAAAAGGACTCACAATAAGGGAAAATAAGTTTCACACAATAGTATTTTTACCGACCTATTAGCCTTAGGAACTCAGGTTTAACAATGGTAAAAATATGTTTCACACAAATTAATTAATATGATGTAAACTATTTAAAAAATACTATTAATTAAAAGAGTTATTGTTCCATAATCATTAATAAAAAAATTGTGTTATGTATTGTGAAAGTTTTCAGACGAATTATAATTGCGACGTACATACATGATATAGATAAGAACTAAGAATGAGTCCACTCAAATTAATTTTATTTTATCAAATAGACGAACATACATGATATAAATAAGAATTAAGAATGGGTCCACTCAAATTAATTTTATTTTATCAAATAGACTTTTACGTTGATCGCAATCCAACTGCGTCACATATTTGTCGACATGTATATCATTTTTCATTAATAAATCATATCAATTTTTAGTTTGAAATATCTTAAATTAATTTTTAAACTCACTAATAAGCTTATAATTTTAAAGTGAGAATAATATTTTATCATCCTCTTATATGATAACTTGCTAAGCATAAAAACTTGGAGTGTGCTTCAATCCAAAATTTAAATCCATCTCAATTTTGATAATCATCCCGATAAACTTCCCATGTAATTAGGACATATCCCAATAAGATCATGGTTACACTTGTCACCTGAAAAATGGTCACTGATTAAAACATAAAAAACCAATCTCACTGCTCTCTTCTTGTTTTTACAGTTTCTCACAGAGAACTCAGAAAACTGACCAACTTTGGGTCTTGTCATTTAGCACTTAGGGCCTCTTCGGCACCTACTTATAAGTTGGTTTGACCAACTTATAAGTAGTTTAAGCAAAAAAAGGTGTTCGGGAACAACTTATTTTTTTACTTATAAGTCAAAAAAAATAAGTAACATTTAGTTACTTAAAAAAAATTACTTATAAGTCATTTTTTTTAAGTTGGTCAACGACTATGAAATGACAAAAATGCCCTCTTTTATTTTTAATGTTCTTCTTATTGAACAACATTTTAGTAATCTTCTTATTTTATTTTAACTTATAAGTCATTATTAGCCGAACACATCCACAATTATTACTTATAATTTCTGACTTATAAGTAAAAATAATGTCGAACACTATTACTTATAAATCTACTAAAATTTTAACTTATAAATCTACTAAAATTTTAACTTTAAGTCAAAAAAAATAAGTCATTCCCGAACAAGCCCTTAGCATAGAGGGAGAAACAGATAGAGAAGCTAAACCCCAGTCAAAGAAAACCAGATGGGCAGGAGGGCCAGAGGTTTAGGGTTTTGGGAAAATGGACAATTAGCAAAAATTAAAGAATTAAGGAAATGAAAGATTTTGTTTTGGTCATATGGGCTTCTCAAGATAAATGTACAAACTATAAAATACAAGTATTTCCAATTTCCCTCTTCTTTTTTTTATTTTTTTTGTCATTTCTAAATTTTAGAAAAATGGAAATTTAATGGGAATTGGAAATAGTACAACACACACCAGTCACCACTACCCCTATACTTTAAATGAGGCCCCCACCCCTCTTCCTCTTTCTCTGTATTTTCTCATTGATAACAGTAACCAGTAGAGTATCAGTTGCAGGCGCCGTTCTATTTTCTCCCTCCTCCATTTTTTCTCTATAAAATTCTTCAACCACAACAACAATTCTCTCTTCCTATTATCCAATATTCAAAACCCAGAAAACTTAAGATGGTGGGTCTTATTTTTCTCTCTCAATCTTTAATTTCCTCTGTTTGCAACAAAGTGTTTGATATTTTTTGTAAAAATGATTTCAGCTGGATTCAGGAGGGCTTCCTCAATGGCTTGAATCCCTTCTGGGGGAGAAATTCTTCAACGCCTGTATAATTCATGAAGAAGCAAAGAAGAATGAAAAGAACATCTTTTGCTTGGACTGCTGCAAGAGTATTTGCACTCATTGCTTGACCCCTCATGGCTCTCACCGCCTCCTGCAGGTCTGTTTTTTCATAATTCAACAATTAATGCACTTCTCTGTTCATTTTCTCCTCTCTTTTTTTTTGTTTTAAAATTTTCTGTTCTTCTGCAAATTCTGGAATTGATAAAATTTATACTGGTTTTATGTTTGACTTTTAGGTAAGAAGGTATGTTTATCATGATGTCATTAGGCTTAGTGATGCTGAGAAATTGATGGATTGTGCCTCTGTTCAAGTGAGTGAAAATTTCTATACAATTCACACAAAATTAAAGAAAACCCATGTTTTGAATTAATCTTTTTCCAGACCTTTTTAAAGATTTCTTGAATGAGATTTCAGTTTTATCTCTTTTATTATACAGTCTTACACCACAAACAGTGCAAAAGTGGTATTCTTAAATCAAAGGTCACAGACTAGAACATGCAGAGGCTCCGGCAACAATTGTATCACCTGTGACAGAGGCCTGCAAGACCCATATTTCTTCTGTTCTCTCTCCTGCAAGGTCCATATATACATATACATATATATAAACCTTAAATTTCTCAAACTTCATACAAATTTCCACTATTTTCATTTTTTTTCTCTTACTTTGATTTATCACCTTTTCTCATCAGGATTATCTTATTTTTCTCATATTCAACACACACACACTGACACACACATATAAATGGTCCCTAACTTTGTCAAACTTCAACCAAATTTCCACTATTTTCATTTTTCTCTTTTACCCACTTAAAAATCATCACCTTTTCTCATCTGGGTTTGTCTTGTTTTTCTCATAGCTTCAACATTTACTAAGAACTGAGGATGGGCTTTCAAAGTATCTCTGCAACTACAAGTGTGAATACCTTTCATTGCCTGAACAGGGTTTAGATGACAGTCAGATGACCCCCGACTCGGTTCTCGAACAGACCGGTTCAATGAGGACGGAGTCGGGGTCGAGCGGAAGCGGTGGCGCCGCCGGTTCAATGGGTTGCAGGCCACTTGCATGCACTGCCACAACTGAGATTGTGAGGAAGAAACGCAGCTCATTTTCAGGGTTCCGGTCAGCTTGCCGGCCGATGTGTTCGCCGGTTTCAGAAATCACGGCGGCGATGATGAACCGGCGGAAGGGTGCGCGGCCTCAAAGGTCCCCACTTTATTGATTTGTCTACGGAAGAGTCGATGAGGAGAGACTAGAGAGAACAAGGGAGGGAAAGGGAAGTTCTTTGGGGGCGTAATTGCAATTTTCTTCTTTTGTCAGGGCCTTTTTTGAGATAAATTGAAAATTTTTGTCCTCCCAATTTTGTAGAGCACATGTACATGATTCTACCCCTGTCACTTTTTCTCCGTCACAGGTTTAGTTTCAACTTTCCAAGTCGTATAATGCTTATTTTCTTTTTTTACAGAGTTCCTCTAAGAATAGGTCCTGTTTTATTGCCTCTTTTTAGGTCAAAATTATGTAACCTTTTGATTTGAACCTATTTTCAAAACGAAAAATGATATATATTGTAACATTATATGTCGATTTTTTTATTACGAGTTACGGCCTACGAAGATAATTATAGTTAATATTTTTACGTTGTATTCTCTCTGTCCCTAAAAGATTGTCGTTTAAAGTTTCACGTAAATTAAGGAATGTAACTGCTCCCTATGAAAAATATTATATTATCCTTGCTTTAATTATCTCAACCAATTATTAACTTTGTAGATTCCAAAAAGGAGTATACTACCAGTCATGAGATTATGAAGAAGAAGCATTGAGAAGGGAAGAGATTTGTAAGGACGTTTCAACAATCAAAAAGGGTTTTATTTTTTTTTGAGGAAACCCATTAAGTAGGAGAAAACTTTAAATAAGGATAAAGTTGAAAAAAATTACTCCATCTGCATTGATAAACTCAAAACGTCAATCTTTTTGGAACAAAAATTACTCCCTAGAAAGACAATCTTTTAGGAACAGAGGGAGTATTTGATATAGCGGACTAATTTTATAATTATATTTAATTTTATATATTGATATACGTCACAATCGTAATTTGACAGAAATATTTCACAATATATAACGAGAGTCCTTCAAAATATACATATCAGAAATTCCACCCACTTGATATTAGGACTTAAATGAAAGTGCTATTATTTGCTATTACATTGTGAAATCTTTTGGAAAATGATGCTCCATGAATAGATAGTCCCATTACAAAATATTTGTAAACAGTAAGAATGTTTCATAAAATTAAGTTATAGTAGCATGAAAATAAAATAATAATATTAAATTTTAATACATCATGTTATTTTGTATTATCAATAATAAGATGATTTTTTTTTAAAATAATAAAAGATTACAAATGAAACTGTTTTTTTGTGAAACAAAATACATATCGGGCGATAAAATTATTATGAAATTATACTTAATTATAAATCTTGATCTTGTGTCTATTCATCACAAAAGTCTACATTCTATCATAATATGTAGTTGACCTAAATCTTTTGTGGATATAACTCTCAATATATCTTAAGCTCAATATAGAATTAGATGATTGGGTAAAATTGTATGGAAGGTTTATTATTGAGTGCTGAGGAATGGTTACTTATGGTATTTGATGATTACAATGGCAAACCTAGTATGGTCTCCTTCCGTAACAATTCGATAATTCGTGTAATTTATTATTTGAATTTATGAATATAAATATTTAATAAAATGAAAATTTATAGATATTATAATGTGTAAATGTAGTTGTATGTGTTTAAAGGTCGTATTATGACCTAGATTGTGTTTGCGTGTTAGAATTTAAGAATTTGGGTTTTGTAGAAGAAAATAAAAATATTTCGAGAAAAGACGCAAAAACACTATTCATAAAACGTAAAAAATACTTTTTCGTAATATTTATAAGGGGTATAAATACGAAAAATACTATTCATACGAAAATATTATTCATGTATACAAAAAAAATCAAAGTCAACAATAATGGCTAACTAGCTAGTAGGTGTGACTAAGTTAGGTGAAAAAAACCTACTAGTTTATCTAGATATTAATTCAATCCAAGTGATGAAGGATGGACTAATCCAAAGAAGATTAAACCTAGCAATCAACCATCTAATCCCTCATGTATTAACCCTAATTAGATTAACGAGTTTTTATCAAGTATATTGTTAATAAATATTATAGAAAATGTGTGCAAGTGAGAACCAGGTCCGATGTGGAGACTACGCAGTTTTGGAGGCGTTACACCTTTTCTTTTGTTTCTTTTCTCTCTTTCCTTTTATATTTTTCTTCCTAGTACAGAATGGTGACAAAAAAAAAAAAAAAAGCTACTACCATGTTTTCTCAATTACCAATTGTTTTCTTTCTCTAATGTCTCGTCATGTTTTAGAAAGTTAAACTATCGACCTTTTAAATTAATTTTTTTGGGAACTTGTGTTATACCCTTATGTTCCATATTATTTGATCATTATTAATTTTTTAAAATTAACTTTAAAAATTTTTAAATACAAAATTAACATAAATTCTTTTAATTTTGATCCCTACAATGATAAATATCGTTAAATATCTAAAAAAATATTACTCATTATAAGTTTTATGGCTTCATAATTTTTAATGAGTCGTCTCAATTTTGAGTTTAAAATTTTTTCAAATTGACTATTAAAAGTCAATAATGATCAAATAATTTGAAATGGATGAAGTATTATTTTACATAATTACTATTCCCTCTTCTTTTTTTCTAATTAGAGTTTTAGAAGAAAATATAAGAATTAAAAATTGCAATTAATATTTTGTTTGATTGATTAAAACAATAACAGTTTAAATTTTCGATATTATCTCTACAACTCTTTTGAAAAAAATAAAAGTGAAACGAATTAGGTCATGTTTGTTTGCAAGAATTATAATTTCAGAACTATATTCCTATAAATTATAATCTCAAGACTATTAATCTTAATATTAAATAGTCTTAATCATATTTTTGTTTAAAATGTGATAATCACCTGTTATGTTCGTTTTGTCTAGAATTATTTAAGGGATTTATAAAAAATTATCGTTTGACCTATTATACTCTTACCAGTAATAAACAAAAATATTGTATTCTCAATATTGGGGATATAGATGGATAGAATATGATATATCGGTTATTTTTTAAAAAAAGTTAATGTTAATTTTGTCTATAAATTTTTAATCCTAAATAGTAGGAATTATAATATCTAGTTGAATATGGTATTAAATAGTCTCTCATTTTAAGTCATTTTGTTATCCATAGATTAATAGTCCTAAATCTAATTTTTAAAACAAAAGATTTGAAATTAATAGTCCAATCCCAATTGTTATTTTTACAAATCAACATGACCTTAGTGTTGTATAAGGATAATACGAAAAACTAATTAAGTTATTAATGCTTCTTTTTTTTTTTTGAAATCTTCGAACAAAAAATAAATATGATTATGTAAATGATTAGTGTGGTTAATGTTGATTACCAATGGAGATGTTGATTACTTGGTTAGGAGTGATGATTTCAAATTACAATGGCCTCTTTATTTTCAATGGAGTAAATTTGGGTTATATAGTTAGTTACGGCATTTGTTTAATTTAAATTTCTTGGAACTTTGGTTTGGGTATAAGAAAACACTAGGACAAATAAATTTCATTCACGAGAAGAAATGTCGATGATATTTATTTCAGTTTAAACCATAATGTTTTCGTACTTCTGTATTCTTTGTAAATATATCTATGTGTACGCCTTTTTTCACACCAAAAGAATACATGTATGTGCACACACAATTGCACACCAACATAAATTGAGAAGTCATGTTACACGTTGTGAACATTTTTAGCTGAATTATAATTGCGACTTATATACATACATGAAATAAATAAAGAATTAAAAAAGGTTTTACTTTAATTTATTTTATCTTATCGCATACACTTTACATTGATCGCAATCCAACTTCGTCAAATATTTGTAGACATATATATCATTTTCCTAAATTAAAAAGTAAATGTAAAAAAAAAAAACAGAATACATATATAACAATTTTGTTCAATTATGCTAAAGCTAAATTACTATTCAAAGAAAAACCATTACACTGCCCTTCCATCTTGTCAACTACAAATCCTTTCACCAATATATATACATACATATATATAATATATAATGTGTGTGTATACTTTTCTTGATTAGTTTTACATGGCATCTTTGTTGACCATGCCCAATTTTTGTGTTTTTCTTTTTGTCATTCTCCCATGGTAAAAGCATACCAAAAATAGTATCTGGAGTATTTTGAAATTTGAATCATCTGTCATTCTGTCCTGGTTTCTTTTAGGCTGCGCAGCATTTCCATCGATCAAGGTACAATTCAATTAAGTTGCATATAGATTTAAAGGTTTTGAAAAATTAAATTTTTGTTTGCCATATGAGAAGTTCAAGCTGCACTTGTGTTTAATAGCTAATTTGATGCTAAATGTACCAACATGGTTGCTCATTACCTCATGTTATGTCTTTTGCATTGACAAAGATATATTGATCAAGGAATACATTGTTTGAATTCTCAAAATTGTGTTTGACATGTAAATATGACAATTAAGGGTGTTGATTGGGAGCTTGAGTTAGTGAAGTTTTATAATCAAGGTTTATCATCCCTAATCATATGCCGGCAAATTCGAGTATAAATTATCATCCACAATCATACGTATCTTGATTTTTTCAAAATGGCCCAACATGTTTTCCTTTTACGATAAATGCGTCTATATCTTTTTTTTGGTACATACAAAATTTTGTTGCAGGAGCAAACTGTCCCACAACAAGGCAAGGCGTGGGGGAGTAGCTCTGGATGCTCATCTCCCAAGAGTCACGGAAGAGATTCGAATTTATGACCTAGACAGAAATCATGTGTCGAACTCTTAAAATAATTAACTGAATACTCCTCCAGCCAAATTGTGGAGTGATTTCTTCTTTTGTTTGCCTTTTTTTTGTCTTCTCTTTTCTTTCCTTTTGCTTTGGCGACATCTATTTTAATTTATTTTGACATTTCTTTTAAATTTTGGCTACTTACTAGTTGCAACATGAAACGTACAGTTGGACAAAATTATGAAACATGAAAACTTGGGGGTTTCTCAAGAGAAATACTGTAGTTAGTTAATCAGTGTTCATGTGGACTATCATTTTCAATTAGTATAGTACCCCCTTGGTTTGACTTTATTTGTCTTAATTGATTTTTTTTTTAAAATAAATTGACTAATTTTAATATTAATAATTTAATAAATGTATTAAAAAAATTTAAATCAAATAAGTTGACTTTAATAGTATATTCGATATACTTTTTATGATGATAATTTTATACCTATATCTAATAAATGTAAAAATAAATTTTGATTATAAATATAATCAATTTCATTATAATAGTACATAATAATAATAATGGTAATATTAGTAGTGCCACGTGTCAAGTACCGTATTGTGTTTTTTTGGTTTTATCCTAGCTGTGGGCAGGCATTGTACTGGGTACTCTCACATAGTTTTCGCATTTATGCAAAAAGGGAAACATGGCAACGTTTGAATAGACCTCTCTTATGTCCGACTACGCCATATATTGCATGGTTTAGGACCACAACGCAACCTTTGTCCACTGCAAACTCAATAGTACCCGTACATTAATTTCAAATTATATATATATATATATAGAGAGAGAGAGAGAGAGAGAGAGAGAGGGACTGAGTGTTAACTATAAATACTGTTTCAATTAATGCGTCCCTCGCCAAATTATATATATAGGGATTGAGTGTCGACTATAACCACTGTTTGAATTAATGCATCTCTTACCATTCATAAAAAAATCTTAAGGCTCAAATTTTAAAAACAAAACACCATCCGGACCTTAGGGTTCAAGTTTTAGTTTTGAAAGTGAATTTCATGAGAAAAAGACCCAACTGCCCTTAAAATTGAACTAATAATAAAGTAAATAAAACCCCTTCCGGGACTATGAAGTAAGAATGGATTTCTTATTTTTGAACTAAAGTTGTGTTTGATAAAATTAAATGTTAAAATTTAAAGAATTTAGACATCTGAATAATATAGAGTATCTGTCTAGAATGTCTAAAATTGTATCTAAACGAAAAAATATTGTTTGATAATTAATTTTTTTTAAATGTCAGAATAATAATAGTATTTTACCGTTTTAACCATTTGAACGGTTCATTTGCATTACCAATTTCTGACAAACCCAATTCCCCCGCCTCCCCCTCCCCCTCCCCCTCCCTTGAGTCCCCTCCTCTCTCTCCACCTCTTTCTACATTCTTTTTCCTTTTTCTTAGGCAGTGTGCAAGATCTTCTTCCTTTTTTCCTTCTTTTTTTCCGCCGATACTTAGAAGACTTGTTGCGATAGTGGTGGTGCAAGATCTGAAAATCTTCAATCTCTCTCTTTTTCACCATTCCTTGGGAGATGTGTTGTGATCGCGGTGGTGTGAAGACGTGTTGTGGTGGTGGTGGGAACTCAGCGTGAATCTGGTTGAGTGATTGTGGAGGTCAATGTAGATCTACTTCTCTTCCTTTTATTTTCTGCACTTTTCGTGTGAGAAAAATTGATGATGGTGGCGGCCTGGTGGTTATGTTTCCAATGGTGCCGACCTCTGCTTGAAGATGATGAGCATTGATGGTGGCAGGTTTAATAAAGAAGATGAAAATATGATAAATTGGCGTATAAGATGGATTTTGTAATATTAAAGAGGTTATTTTTGTCGAGAAAAATATAATTTTCGATCAGATGTACTTCTAAATGATTTAGAATTATATTTTTCTATTATCGATTAAGAGGTAATAAGAGATAAAAAAAAAATTACCGAACAACTATACCCTCTAAAAACACCACCTAACTCGACTTCCACTCGGGTCTAATGGTTCTCAATTTGGAAACCCACCTCCCAACTTATTAAATACTCCACAAATAAATCTAATTGATTGGTATTCTTAAAGACAAATAATTAATCACAAATTAAGGGTCCTTCTAATGTGTGTCCTAAGAGCACACATTATACACAGGAATCAAGCGAATATTTCCTTGATTTTTATGCATATTTCCTTGATTTTTACGTTTACACACAAATCAAGAAAATATGCATAGAAATCAAGGGAATATTCCCTCAATTCCGGTGTATAATGTGTGCTCTTAGAACACACGTTAAGAAAATTCTATTACTATAACTTGTAATTATGACTTTTTTTTAAAATGAAGAAAAGAAAGAAAAAAGAATTAGATTTGTACACCGAAAGTGTGTAAGAGAATTTACAATAATGGCTGATAAGATTATAATCCACTATAAATAAAACATATGTTTACTTTTATTTTAATAAAATGCCATAATTACGTATCAATATTTTTTTTATTGTCAATGCATTAAAAATTTAGAATACATACTCTTTCCAAAAATGTTATCGAAATTAAAACTTTGTATGCAGAAAGGTTTATTGTTACTTAAGCATTAAGATTTAAGAAGAATTCAAGTTAAATTTGGTAGTGTATATCAAACTAATAATAATATTGAAGATAATTAAAGGAAATACATTATTTTTTAAGATATTTGACTTGTTGATTTTTTTATTAGAAAGACATATTAGCATTTTCTTGTGACATCTAAACATAATTTTCATAGCAGCTTCTTTTTTTTTTAAGTAAATTTAAGAGAAGGATAGTACTTTCTCTGTTTGAAAACATAAGAGCACAATATGCAAAATTAAAAAAAAAATATTCTTATATAAGAGCACAATATACAAAACAAAAAATAAATCTTATATTTTAAAATAAATAAAATATTATCTTGGTAATATATAAAAAAGAAGAATACTAAATCTTTAATTTATCATAGTTGCCTATAGCATATTGTTTTCTAAAGAGTTGATATAGTAAATACTAAATACTATTGAAATAGATTTTTGCACTTCTCAATTGAGCAATCATCGGGTCTCCTTCTAGTACTAACCCTATGTTTGTGAATTTGGAGGGATGAAAAGAGAAAGTATAGGATGGAAATGGATTATAAATTTTCTTTGTCATGGTTATAAATTTTTAAAAGGAACGAAAGAGATGAGATTTTAATTATATTTTTCCTTGTTTGCGAGTTTAAAAGTAAAGAAGGGAATAAATTTTAATTTTTAAACTACGTTATTAATTATTATATTACCCTTATATATAAATATAATAAATATATGATCTAAATTTTAAAATATCTCAAATTGACTTTTAAAAAATCGCTAACAATCAATAAACTTACAAATATGAAATTTGGAGGAATTTTAATTATTACCCTATTAAATTTGAAATAGTGTTATTAATGATTAATGTTTTCCTATTAAGTTTTCAAATTTAGATATTAATGATAGTGCTAATAATATTTTTATTATTACTTAGTTTTTTCCTTTTTAAAAAATTACTTTTTAAATTAGATGTTTTCATTTTAAAAATATGTCAAGCTTGTATTGTTAAATTGTAATGTTATATTATATGTATGTCCTTTTAATTTTTATAAAATAATTTAAATTTATTATAAAATGAGTCGTCTTTCATCATCAGTCACATCCTATGTGTTAAAGTCACATCATCAATTTATGATGTGGCAACTTCAATTGAACTAAATTGGAAAAAAAAAATTAACAATTTAATCACTTAATTGAAAAAATTGAAAGGTCAATCACCGAAGTGGAAAAAAATCAATAGTTTGAGGTAGTAATTTATAATTAAGCCTAGTGTTCTTTGAACACGTCAGCTTTTACATGTCACGTGTTCTAGCCACGTCATCAATTTATGACGTGACAACTTCAATTGAACCAAAATGAAAAAAATTGATAGTTTAATGACCTGATTGAAAAAATTGAAAGGTTAATCACTGAAGTGAAAAAAGATCAATAGTTTATGGTAGTAATTTATATTTAAACATTTTTTTCATTTATCAATGTATATCTTCCCGGCTAGCTTAAATAATGTTCTCTTTTGCCCTTTCTCTTTTATTAAACTGTTTGATATATTTTGTGTGATTAAATATGTTAAGAAAAATATTATATTCGTTTTAAAATATAAAAGAATAATATTAATTTTTAAATTATTTATAAAAAAATAAAATTTAGAATTAATATGTATATTTATTTAATTTTAAATAATACAATTATAAAAATTACTCCCACCATTCTCAAAATAATGACTAAAGTTACAAAATTTTTTAGATAAAGTACATAAAGTGAAAAGTAAATATATCGTTTAATGGGATCTATTAGTTTAAAAAAAATAAAAATATTCATCACTTTATATAATATATCTTGTGGAGTTACTAATGATAAATTTGAAAAAAAATTATTCTCTTTCATCTATTTTTACTTTTCTTAATATGTATACAAATTGTATTTTGCTTATCTTTTTAGGAACAGATGGAGTGTATAAACTATCTAAAAGATACTATCAATCGTAAAATTTGTTGTTTATATTATCAATTTGAACGCTTCTCAAATTAACTTTAAAAAGTAAAATTTTATTTTGATATGTAAAAAACATTATATATTTTATTTATATTATATCTAATTTAAATGGCATGATTCATTTATAGGGGAAAAAAAATTCTTTGAAAGTCCGATGTACTTAAAACACCTAAGATTTGTTCAAAATTACACATATGACATAACTACTTAAAATCTTAAAAATTAACATATACACATCTAACATTGTGAGATTAAATGCAACCGTTGCATTTTCTATCTAAACCAGCGGTGTGTATTATAAAATAATGTGAAAAACACTTAAAAATTAAAATATTAAAATTATTACTTAATAAACTCTTGTTCCATTCTTAAATTTTAGGGCCTCATTTCATCTTCTCTAAATAGCCATATGTATGCATATAAAACAAACACATACATAAGCAAAAATCTAAAGCCAATTCATTCAAAAAGGTCCAAAATGTGACTATACAAATGCACAAATTACATATAAAATAGACCAACTATTATTTTCGTTTGATTACGTACAAAAATTTATATAAGGAATTGAAATTCAGATTTATACATATAAGTTTAGACGAAAAGCAATGCTGCAATTATTCTCAAAATGCTAGGCGATTATGTATAAGTTTTACGACTTTAGGCGATTATATGTGATTTTGGGCAAAGCTGAAGTGTTTAAATGGATATATATATATATATATATATATATATATAATATGTAGGTACACGTATGTGTACTGTACACTCGGTTATAGCGATAATTTTGTTAAATTATAACAAAAGGTGAATCGTCGCTATAAATATTCTAGACCGCATGTTCAATACACAACTGCTGTGTATACATTTTTTCGTATGTATATATATATATATATATATATATATATATATATATATATATAGCCCAAGGATCCAGTCCGGGATCCCGGACGGTGCTAAAAATACGGACCTTTTTTTTTTTTTTTTTTTTTTTTGCTTTTTTTTTTTTGAAACAACTAAAAAAAAAAAAAATAATAATTATGGAACTGAAATTTTTACATAATACAATGTTTTGGGCGTGATTTGGATACATATAACAAAACATGCGCAGACTGTACATACATGTTTTGTTATATGTATCCAAATCACGCCCAAAACATTGTATTATGTAAAAATTTCAGTTCCATAATTATTATTTTTTTTTTTTAGTTGTTTCAAAAAAAAAAAAAAGCAAAAAAAGAAAAGAAAAAATGGTCCGTATTTTTACAAAGTCCGGGATCCCGGACTGGATCCGGACTCTATATATATATATATATATATATATATATATAAAAGAAGCACATAAACATTAAAAATCGAAACAAAAAATTGGAGGGAAAGTCTCAGCTGCCGATTTTACTGAGAAAAGATGCCGAGAAGGCAATTGAGATTGGTCACCTCTTCTGACGAAGAAGAGGAAGAACCACCACGACTAATACAACTAGAAGAAGAAGGTTATATTGATGAGGAATTGCAAAGATCTACTTCCAATTTTGAAAACGTAAACCTAAATTCTGCTAATCCTATCCCTAACTCTTCTGAACCCGTCCCCGTCGATATCTCAGACGACGAATTCATCGATGTCTCCGACCATTTATCTTCTCTATCTCCTCCGCCGCCTCCACCGTCTACTTCAACAACTTCCGCAGAATCCGTTTCCATCCCCGGTGAAGCCTCTGATTGTCCCATTACTGCATTTTTATCAGCTTTAGGTTTGAGATTACGGAGAGAATGGATGGATTCCTGTATTCGCGGCCTTGAGACTGCGGTTTCTGGATTTTCCCGCTTGGATTCTGCAGCAAAGGCTAAGCTCTGTTTCGAGCAGTTCACGCATTCTGATATGAACTATACGGGAGCTGGTGTGCTCCCTGCGAATGTACATAAAATGCATCTTGTCGATCTGGAGGGGCCATTTGTCTTGCAGGTATTTGCCAATTTGCGTTTGGTTGGTTTGTAGTAGTTCATTTTATACAATGTAATGCCTTTGCAAGTTTATTTTCATTCAATTTCATCTTGATCGAATTTGTACTTGTCTTGGTACTTTTTATTGTGCTTTTTTGTTTACTTATTGAAGTAACTAGAGTCGTGAAGTGCTTTTGATGGATATAGTTTGATTTGAGCCTTCCCTAAAGTTTGATATATTTGTGCATATATGAAATTAGTTTAACTGGACTTTATAACCTTTTAAACTCTAATTTCTTAACTCATGAATGAATGGTTCTTTTTTGATAGCGCCAGAGTATAAGGACTTGAATGACCAGGTTTGGACTTAAATTGATAACACAATAGTTGGTTTTTGGGATAGGATTTGATAGGCAGTTGGGGTATGGAGTAGAGTAGAGATAAAATGTTGTGTTAGGATCCTTTTACAGCTAGAGTGTTTTTCAAACATGTATCTTGGTGAAATCTACACTTCATCCTCAACCCCAAAAACGTCAAGTTCTACACAGAATATATAGACCGAATCATCTTTCTTGAAAACTCTGTTACATGGAATTGTGAGTTTTCAACAACTTCTGGTTGCCGATGCCTTGTTTATATCAATTTGCTTTTTGTTCTTTTGTATTTCTAACTGCTGATTTTTTCCCTATATTCTAAAATAATAACCCTATCTTCTATAATTAAAAAGACAGAACAATTACATGTTTTTTGTTAATTTTTTTTTAACTTTACTTTATTAAATCGAAATTCATAATTGGAATAGTGTTTAATAGCAAGTTTGAACATAAAATTATATAAATCTATCAAACACGCAAGCAAAATATCAGAAACTAAAAACACCTAGTACTTATTAATTTTTTTTTTATCATTACTGACATTTGCATGAATGTATATGTATGTATGCTGGGCACACCCACACACTCAAACAAAGAGGAATACATACCAAAGCATTATGTCAAACCTGGAACATATGGTAGGGGTTAGTATAAATTCTAATTCTAAAGAAAGGGTATGAATGTGTGTTTGTGTATTTCTTAAGCCGACTGCTTGAAATTGTTAAAGAGATCCATCACTAGGGTTGCTTGTGATCCCAATTTCCAAGGACATATTCTCCTCTGTGGGGTCAAATCTAGGATGAAATTGGGTTGTTTACACCATTTTGAGCACCGAGAAATATATTATTTTGAACTTATGAAATATTCCCCTTAAATTTTTTTTTTCTTTCCTGGTGAAAGAAACAGAACCTTAATTATTGCACTAATCCTTTTCACTTTAATTTCACAAGGCGAGTTGAAGCTTTAGTTTCTTAAATCAACTTGGAGTTAACTTTGACCAATTTTCTCAAGGCTAAAGCTTTCACAAGCTTCAAAATTTGGGCAACCTTGTAGTCAATTAGACGAGTGCCATTTTCTTTTTGTTCCTTGAGAATGCACATTAACATAGCGGGATCGACGAAAGGTGATCAAGTTAAGCCTTAGCCTTTTTTTTACCAGTAAGTAAATAATAACCTCACACTCAGCTGTATTTTGCAGGTTGATGAGATTGTAAATATCAGTCGTCCCCTCAAAGGCAGGTATCAGAATGCATCTTCTGGGCCTAAAAGGTGTCTTAAACTGTCTATGACCGATGGTGTTCAACGGGTGTTTGGCATGGAGTATAGGCCTATCAAAGATCTTGAAGTTCTGGCACCTGCTGGGCTGAAGGTTTATTTAGAATCCTTCTTTATTGTTACCTTTAGGTTAAAAATAGTAAATACATAAATTTATGATTCCAACTTGGCTAACTGTTAACTCGGTTAACTTGAAACTGGTCTTATTTGTTGATAGTTCTATGCTTGATACAAGGAGTAAGATGATTAATTTTTTCTCCTTGCCTCATAGGATTTCGAGGTGTTTGACTTGGTTATATCAAACTTTCAACATTATTTCAGATTTAATTGTTGCATTTTGTAGGTTGCTGTTTGTAATATAACTATAAGACATGGGATTTTAATGCTGGTGCCTGAAGTCCTTGAGGTATTAGGAGGGCTGGTTGAGGAGTTGGATGCAGCACGGCAGAGGCTTGTTGTGGAAGTAAATAAGCCAGCAAGGGGAAAAAGGTATTGCAAGGTGAACGCTGTATATAAATAATTGAAACTTTAAAGAGACCCCTTCTCATCATCCACCAGTAGTATTTTCTTATTATCATAAGTTGAAGGCTGCTCATCACATACTTGATTGCATTCTGCTCTGAACTTCTATCCCTTCCCTTACGTGTGGAAGAGATCCTTGCTTAATGATAAAAGATGTTGTAGTATGCTTCCTTTGCACAATGCAATTCAGCATCTGCCTTTCCAACCCATCATATCAATTGACATTTCCCCCCTAGGATTTATTTTAGTTCATTTCCTTGACATCATATCACTGGTCATGCTTTTCTGTCCGTGAAAGTTACTGACCTCATTAATGAAGTTATATCATGAGGATGTTAGTTACTGTAATCTGCATTTACGAACTGTAGTGCTTATTGCTGATTTAATTTAAAATGGCTTCTTTACCAGCCTGAAATTTGTTGACTTCTTCTTCACAGATAATGTACTGCATTTCAATTTTGATCTATATTTGACTTTAAATTGCTCTTATCTAGAACTAGGACCGGAGAAGTTTTGCCTTTGGCAACTAGAGCTACTATCGCTGCATGGCTGCCTAATGGTGTCAATGTTTCAGGGCACACTCCTAGTTCTGTATCTCAAGTTGCAATACCTTTTCAGGCAGATACCCAAGGTATGTTGGTTCATAGAACTTTAACCCAATGAAATGAGGTTTTAAATTACAAATACTAATAATAATTGGTGGAGTGACATTATTATGGGTGATCACGCCAAATTTTTTTATTTTTGTGTGGTTCTCTTATTATTGCCACATGACATCCAAGTTTGGGACCAGCCTTAGATATTGAAAACTGATTATAAGTTTAGTTATAGATGAAAAAGTTAAAATCAATTGAAAGATGTTGATCCTCAATGGTCATATAGTTTTGATTTTTAAAGTGTCTGTTATACACACTATGAAGTGGATTAACAGTTGATTACGCAGAAACATTTAACAAGAAGATGCAAGTTTGTGATCTATACCGAATTATTATATGATTGAACAAAATTTTTGATAATAAGCTATTCCAAAATTTTAAACTATTTTTCCCCTTGCATGCCAGTTTTAGAAGATAAATTCAATGTTGTTTCCTGATAATATTAATGTGCCTGCAGACTGCAACTGTATTTGGCCTGGCCTAAACTGTATCTATAAGCTAATAAGCATTATAAAACATCATGTCAGTGTAGCATGGGTTAGACATAAATGGTCGAAGACATAACCTCTTCTGGATTCGAGCCCAAACTGTTTGCTATTTTACAGCTTTAATGATGAGGTCCCCTCCCTCCCTCCCTCCCTCCCTGATTTTTCCTGAATCTATCTATATATTTCATATTTGGTTTGAATTTTTGAGTCTTTTAAAACAAAAGATACTTGAAAATTTTGCATACAGTTTATTTAACTTGCAAATATAATTTATAAATTGTAAAATGCAAAACACCATTTCATTAGCTAACAAGCCGCTCTAGACGCACAAACCCAATCCAATGCACCAGAGCCCGTTAAACGATTTGTGCCGGTGTTGGGAAAAATCATAATTCCAGGCTGGATGGGCCACTGAATTAAGGAGATGCAATGAACTTTGTCCAATAATTGTAAAATTATAAATACATACAAGAGCCAAGCGGAGTGTGATTCAAAAGAACAAGGTCTCATGCATTGTTTTAGCAAAAGAAAAATTATAATTATAATTTAATTAATAATGAACGCCAAAAAAATATGTAATCTAGCTTAGATCGCAGCCTTGCATGCACGAATGTAAAAGCCTTAAGTGTCTTTTTCGCCATGACCAAAAATTTATTTGACTCTACACTTTAGAAGAAGAATACATTTGAGAGATTTTTTTTTTTTTACATTTTTCGAGTCGAATTGTTCATCTATGAACAAAATCCAGTCTGTCCGATTTGATTTTGATTCGATCCGATTGATTAGCTGGCTAAGTGGAGTGATTAGGATCACTGAACTAGACTTATTCTTAATTAGCATCACTGACTCCATAAACAAGTTGTCAAGTTGTTTGCTTATTTTCCTTCTCTTCACATTCTTTTGCAAGTGGAACTTGATTATCAGAAATTGTTTTTTCTTGTCTACCTGGACAATTAGTAACAGAGAGAAAGTGATGAGGGAGCCATTAATTTTATCGCTGCATGGCTGCCTAATGGTGTCAATGTTTCAGGGCACACTCCTAGTTCTGTATCTCAAGTTGCAATACCTTTTCAGGCAGATACCCAAGGTATGTTGGTTCATAGAACTTTAACCCAATGAAATGAGGTTTTAAATTACAAATACCAAAATTTTAAACTATTTTTCCCCTTGCATGCCAGTTTTAGAAGATAAATTCAATGTTGTTTCCTGATAATATTAATGTGCCTGCAGACTGCAACTGTATTTGGCCTGGCCTAAACTGTATTTATAAGCTAATAAGCATTATAAAACATCATGTCAGTGTAGCATGGGTTAGACATAAATGGTCGAAGACATAACCTCTTCTGGATTCGTAAGTGAAATATATATAAATGGGACCTCTGAAAAAGATTAAAACAATATTCAAGATCTTTATCACATGCTTGTATATACTTTCGTGTTTTTGTCTCAAGGGTTTTAACTTGTCCTCACACTTAATCTACTGTAGGTGGTGCATCCGGTACATCTATTAATCAATGGACTAGAGAAGAGTCTACTGTACCAATTCAAAGGCAAAATTATGAACCAGACGAAACATCTACTACTTTCTCAAATGTTGACGATATTCAACTGGTTGATGAGGATGAGGTGGAACACCTATCTATTCTAACCGGAGATAGAGAAACCCCTTTCAACTACCTGGCTAGTTTGTCAGCAAAGTGGGCTGCAATGAAGGGTCAAACTCCTAATGTTCAAGGAAAAATTAAGGTAGATATATATTATTCTTTGTAATTAGAACATTTAGACTCAAACGTGTCGAAACATATTTGACTGCATTAAGCTGTCAATATATATGGTCTCAAATTCAGGTGAAAAAAGCATTTTCCCAAACATTGAGAATATATATATATATATATATATATAGATAAAATCATGCCATTTCATGAAATACATATAAGTAATTTAGTCCTGATCCTGCAATCCATTTATGCAAAAATGAATAGATAATTTGGATCCAATTTGACTTTGTTCTCATTTATAATACGAGGCAGACATGGCATCTAAAATCTTATGTAGTAGGTGGATATATTGATGCTTCATCTGATAAAATCGCTTCTTACCAGATAGTTCATATTTAGAACGTTTTTTAACAGTTTTCCAATGCATCCAATGGTTACTTGTAATGTTATTTAAGCCTACCATATCCTTATGTACTACCATACCCCTATATTTCTGGCGGTTTATGCTGCATTATTCTAGCTTTAGATGGACATGTCATATGATTGTTGTTGGATTCACGGTTGTTTCATAAGAAAAAAGGGAAGACATTACAGACAAAAAGCTCTTGTCCAGATTTAGTATACTAATTATTCCCCTGCAAATATTGTTCTCCTAAAAAATGTACCATGCATAATCTCACTGAACTGTGTTGTGATATGTTGTTGTTGAGCTGACCGTTAGATTCTTCCTATTTCAAATATGCAAAAATTAGCCATACCATACAAATGGTAGAACCAGTATTTTAGTTTCTTTATATAACTTGTAAATGTAAAATCACTTATAGTAAATATTCTTGTGTTAATTAGTACCTGACATGCTGCTTCAAATTTGTAGTGCTTTTTGACGGGTGTGAAGGGATTCCAATATAAGCAAAGGACTGCATTTGACCTTCGTGTTTATGTTGATGATGGAAGCCTCATCTCCGAAATCCTCATTGATCATAATGTGAGTTTACAACGAATTTGATGTATAGATGATAAAGGGTTTTGGAATATAATGCACGATGATGGTTTGCTCTTCAGGTAGTGCAGAAAGGAATAGGTTATTCTCCTGAGGAGGTAACTGCTGCTCTTGTTTCCTCAGACATGAAGAGAGTTAGCGATATGAAGGAGACACTAAAACAGTTCCAAGTTTTCTTAATAAACTTTGAGGTATAGTTTTACTTCCCAGCTTTGGTTCGTTTTCAGCGTGCTGAAAGTATACGTTTCAGTTACGCTTTGTTTAGTAACTTAATATCAAGCTTCGCAAGAAGCACATTCAATACCAATGGGAATTGAGTTATCAAACATACTTGTGCCTGATGGACATTCCCAAATGTGTAGCAGACAGATTTGTCTAAATGCTTTACCCTTTTTTTTCTTTTTTTCTTTTTTTACCAGCTTTCAGATACAAGGATTGCTTATTTACTTCGGAGTTTGTTTGGTTTCTGTGTGTATCACCTTCATATGTTTGTCCAGGGAATGATGGTGGTACAGATAAGTGAAGCCTCTCCTGTTCCGGTTGCTATTGAAATGAATCGAGGCTGTTCTGCATCTGATGCCTGGGGTCTTCTTAGAAGACTGAAGCCATCTAGTTCTGCTCAACAACATCGGCATTCACATTAGGACCTTTGTCCACTGCAAACTCCATACCCATTCATTAATTTCAAATTATATATGGGGAGTGATCTTTTAAGGTTGTAAAAAAGTGCCTCGGCAACAAATGCATCTCATAACTAGTGTTAACTATGGACGCTGTTTTAACTAATGCATCTCTCACCATCCATAAAAGATCTTACGGCTCAAATTTTAAAAACAAAACACCTTCCGGACCTTGGGGTTCAACTTTTAGTTTTGAAAGTGAACTTCATGAGAAAAGACCCAACTGTCCTTGAAATTGAACCAAGAATAAAGTAAATAAAACCTCCGGAAGGCACGCATTTATGGATTTCTCATTTCTAGACTAACTCCACTTGGGGTCTAATGGTTCTCAATTTGGAAACCCACCTCCCAACTTATTAAATACTCCGCAAATAAATCTAATTGACTGGTATTCTTAAAGACATAATTAACCACAAAGCAAATACTGAACTATATATGTTTTTGTCATTATCACTTGATTATAGCAATAGCATGTCTTTTCATATATTTTATGGATATATTACTATAACTTGTAATTATGACTTTTTTAAAATGAAAAAGAATTAGATTTGTAGACACCGAAAGTGTGTAAAAGAATTTACAACAATATTATTAATGATACGAATAGTAAAGGAGTTTGCTTCCAATATAATAAGTTTGGACACTGAAAAAGAAATTGCTAGGAGTATTTTGCGGCTAAGTAGGAGGTTGATCTGAAGTTAATCAACTTGATTCATACTATGATCGTAGAGCGCCATCCAACGATCGTAGGGTCTTCTATTGCTTAAACGATCGAAGAGTTCACACTATTTAAAATTATGTTTCGGTATTTTCGGATACCGTAAATTTATCCTTGAGTACATTTTTACATCATAAAAATTTCATCACAATATTTATTTATTACTCACGTAGATTTTTGCACTTCTCAATTGAGCAATTATTGGGTCTCCTTCCAATACTAAAGCATACAACTTTATATTTAAGAGAGTAAACGAGTCGACCTAAACCGAATAAATAGCTTCTCAGATTCGATTTGAAAAGTTACATCTATAATTAAATTCAACTCGTATTCGAATTGTATTTGAAAAAACTCTATTCAGATTCGACTCGACTCGAATTCAATTATATTCAAATTACTCGCGAGCTTCAAATTCAAGCTCAAATTCGAGTATCTACATAGTGCAAGCTTTATAATACATATAATATTGAACTTATTAGTTTACTTAGAAATGAAAAAATAAATTTACAATTATACTTTACAAATATAAAATCACAATAAAAATTAAAAACAAAATAAAAAAAATAATACCTAATTATCCTAATTTTATTAAACTTTATACATATTATAAGAGAATATATCGAGTATCTACTCGAATATGTATCAACCGAGTATATATCGAGTTACAATCGAGAATTCGAGTAGTTTGAATCCTAAACGAGTCGAGTATAACTTTGCTCATATTTTAACTATTTTTTGTGCTCAGATTTGGATCATATTATTAACGAATCTGAATCTCGCTCGTATTTTTTCGAGTCGAACCCGAATCAAGCGCGAACTGTTTGGTTCGATTTACAGTCTTATTTATATTTGTCTTCGGGGTGTCTTAAGATCGGGAAGGGGTTTTATTTATTTTATCTATGGTTCACTTTTAGGGGTAATTAAGTCTTTTTGTATGAAGTTCACTTTCATATACTTAAAAATTAGACTTCCAACCCCAACAGTTGGCGCAGTGGTTTAAATGATGCCCCAGGATATGAAAAGCCTGACTTGGGAAAAAAAATTGAACTTCCGAAACTCAGAAAGCATTTTGTTTATTAAATTTGAACCGTAAGATCTTTTTATTGATGGTAAGAGATGCATTAGTCGAATCATGATTAACAGTAACTATTGATTACTCCATATATATATATATATATATATATGAAAAGAGATTCATAAGACTACATATAACATCAAATGTTAGTCCCTTCTTTTATGGAAAGAGTGTCATTTGTTAATTATTTTTTAAAAAGAGTTACTTTATAATAGTATTAGTATAAAATGACAAATAATTTGGTCATCATAAATTTAATTATCATACTATACTACTAAGTCAATAATTTATCATTTTTAAGGGTATTCATAAAATAAAAGTATCTTTAATATTCACAAATTTTATAAATAATTTTTTTTTTGTGAAATATTAAAACCCTTAAACGTATTTTGTATTACCATGTGGTACTCTTATCGTTTGAAATTATAGTACAAAATATCTTCAAGGGTCTTACACTTGTATATGTGTTATCATCTAACACTAATTGTGACTCACAAGTATATATATGGAGGTGATTTAAGTCTAAAGTTATGGATGGAATCATCTATCCATTCAATTCAATTTGAATTGTCCGTTTCGAGATTAAAAGACTGAGAAAAAAATTATCCCATAATAGTTATTAGGAGTCTAACAAATTTTTATGCGGTGTCACTCACATAACAAATGAATTTATTGTTCTTAAATGAGTAAAAAAGATTACCACACAATAGTGCTGCGGTAAAAACCCTATTGTGTGGTAGGAACAAGCATTATACAATTGTGCTGGAGTTATCCTCTTCTCACAAAACAACATCACAACAATTCTGTCTCATCATTCACAATCTTCTTCCTTCCTACTCTCTATGATAAAATCCAAAATATCATCAAACCCTATCCCAATCCCCATCAAATAAAATCTCAAACCCCCAAATCTCCACAAAAATAAAAATTTAAATCCCCAAATCCCCTAAAAGTGAAAACTTAAAATTTCACTTCCTCTCGGTTAACCCAAAGCCAAAATCCCAACAATTTTTTCCCCAAACAATCAAAAATGGGAGTAAATTTTTTTCACTTCACATAATTGTAGTGCGATAGGAACAAATTAAATAAAAATATGTTTTACTTTTAGTGAGATGAGTAAAAAAAAGAGTATATTCATATTTACAAATTATGTATAAACAATTGTTAAAAATATTGAGGAAAAAAACGTATATGCATCTTATCATTTAAATAATTTATAAAATTATTAATTTTTTATATTATTTTTCCTTTCTATTATGAGCAATTTCTACATCCACACACACTATTATTATAACATGTATTAAATAAAAATAATAATATAATAGTAAAAAAATACAAAGTACTAAATTTTATCAATTTAAATATTGGTAGGACTCACTATTTTTCTCATTATTTATGCACAAATAATTGAAATTTTTATTAGGAGGTCCAAGTCTTCCTAGGACCTTCCATTATATTTTCGACACGTGTAATGGTCATACATAATTAATATAAATTGGCTCCCACATGTTATGAGTTATTGGTTAAAAAAATAATTATTGTACACGTGTCGAAAATGTAATGGAAGATCCTTTTTTTAATTGAAAGACCTGAACCTTCTAATAAAAATTCCAAATAATTGTGCATAAAACCTTACTTCCATACATGGGAGTGGGTGTGTACACAACATAGAATTACTCGAAAACAAAAGGGGAAAAAAGCGAATAATCCAAGAAAACAAACGCACGCATTATTGGAGAAGATTCTGTTTTCTTCAATAATAACTCACTCCTCATATCAATTCCTTAAAACCCTAGAAAAATTTTCATTTTGATTTACCCCCAAATTGTTCTCCATCATTTAGCCAATTTTCGAATCTTGGCACTGGTCATTAGTTGATTCAGAGCCATGAATACTGGTGATTTCCTCAGCATTCATCCCTCGGAGCTCAAATTCCCATGTAAGTCTTATTCTTTATTTCTATTGAAATTCTTTAGCTTTCTGTTTGGTTGAGTAGAAAATTTGGGGAAGAAGATGGAAAATGTAAGAACTTTTTCAATATTTCAAGTGTAGTAATTTTTCAGCGGTTTTAGCTTGTATAGGTGACCAAATTAAACCTATGAAGATCTGAAGGTTAAATATGAATAAAATGATCTTTCTTTTCTTTTGCTGAATTTTTTCGGCAACTAAACTGGAAGATGTGACATTCTATATATTGTTTTGGCTAAATTTATTATATTTTAGGTGGGTATTGATTTTTTTACCTTTTTATTTAATGGGTTCGTTTGGAATTGTGGTGGAAAGTTGAGTTGAGGAAGCAGAGTTCATGTTCTATGCAATTGACTAACAAGACTGACGAATATATTGCCTTCAAGGTAGGTGTTAGCAATAAGTTAATATATTTGATTGCAAATGAGTGATTGTATTTAATTTTTGATGAATTGAATTGTAACTGAAAAGGTTAAGACAACAAACCCGAAGAAGTATTGTGTCCGACCCAACACTGGGATTGTCTTGCCAGGCTCATCTTGCAATGTTACAGGTAAAATTCTGTTACATTCTTAAAAGAAACTACTTGTTTTAGTTGACTTATGTGGAAATTAGCTGCTCAAGAGTTACATTTGATTACTTGTTACATTTACTTGTGCGTTTTGATAGTTACAATGCAAGCCCCAAAAGAGATACCACCTGATATGCAGTGCAAGGACAAATTTCTACTCCAGAGTGTTATTGCACCTAATGCTGCCACAAATAAGGACATAAGCCCAGAACTGGTTGGTCATATTTTTTCATGGATTTCTGTTTAGTCAAGATAGTGTTCAGGTTATTTTTAATTGGGTCTTAGTTGCTATGTCGATTTATTTTGTAGTTTAATAAGGAGGATGGAAAGGTTATTGAGGAAATTAAATTGAGGGTCGTGTACATTCCTGCTAATCCCCCATCACCTGTTCCTGAAGGATCTGAAGAAGGTTCTTCGCCCAGGGCATCTGTTGTTGAGGATGGAAACCAAAATGCTCCATTGCTTGATGCTGTAAGTGATGCTCTTGGTTTTCCTTCTCCATGAAATTGAGTTGTGAAAGGTATTATGCTTAATTTGTGTTCATTCTGTTTCAAATATCAGTTGACAAGATCTTTGGATGAAACAAAAGAGAAGGCTTCATCTGCAGAGGTGAACAATCCTCTCTCTCTCTCTCTGTCTCTCTCTTCCTCCCCTACACACACAAAAAAAAGAGTAGACATGATTACGAGCACAGGATTTTTATGAAATATTTCAGCTTTCCTAACAACTGTGACGTTCTCATTTTTTATATTATATGTGGGGTTTATATTAAGTCATTATGTAGACAAGTTGAAAGACTATATTGATGAGGCACGTAGCAATGTTTTATTTTTAGCCTAGGAGCGGTTTAAAGTGGTTGTTAAGGAAGTTGAGACTTGAGAATGAGATTCAGAAGTACCATGTAGAGTACTTTTCCCATGAAGTTAAATGCAAATAGATATATCTAATGCCAAGGTCCTCTTAGTGATCGTGAATGGTAGTTCATGCTGTGAAATTTAATTTTCAGAGGCATAAAATCTTAATGGAGCAAAAGATATATGGAACGTAATGTTAAAATTATGTAACTTTATGGCTTTCCGACAAGGAGCTTACAAGATCATATTTTACATCTCGGGGATTACACTACATTAACTTTGAAAATAGAAACTTGATGTGGTATAAGTGGCTCCGGAAAAAAAAATTTAATCATGCTTATGGTAATTTGGCAACATGTGCCGATCATTGTCATTTCCCCTGTTGTTGTCATCATTGTAATCATTCTTAGAATTGCTCATGTAACCATACAAAAGAAGGGACAGATAATGTGACAATTCCTTATGCATGTAAAACCATACCTAGCATGAACATAAATCCTGCATGTGGTTAACGTTCTGTGATATTTGAATGTGTGCTTGCAATTTCAAAGAGCCAACTATGACCAAGTTAAAATGTATGGCCGATTATTTCATGCTTGCTACAATTTGGTTGGGTTATGTATAACATAGTTAAGTACTAAAGTTGACAATAATTATTCGGTCACATGTCTGAAAATTTATCAGATCTCACAAAGTTAAACCAATATGGAAGCATGTATAGGATATATCATTAGGCTCGTTTGAATTTTGTCTCACTGTTGGCTGGACGTGTGCTGCATTCATCTGAAGTGCTATAGAAATGTCGAATATTTGTCTTCTTAGGGAGATAGGAGTTAAGATCATATAAATTCTATTGACATTGTCTTTTTCTTTCTTTCTTTTTTTTTTTTAAAGATTTCTAGTGTACCCTGCTTTACCTTGTCAACTATTGCATGTAACCTAACAGTAGTCTTTTTGGTACAGACATGGTCTATGGTTTCCAAGCTGACTGATGAGAAAGCTTCTGCTATTCAACAAAATCAGAAGCTTCATCAGGAGTTGGTATGCTTTTCATGGCGTTTTGATTGTATTTATTTTCGAGTACTTCGTAAATCTCAACGATTATGTTAACTACTTCTTGTCCAAGCAGTTTTCTATGTGCACTTTTCTAGTGCAATTGAACATTATCTAAGAGCTGAACATGTTGATTGTTTAGTGTAGTCACACTGGTGCTTAATTTTAAAAGGGGTTAAGACAGAATTTAAAGAAAGGTACACATTGAATTACAAAAACTGGTGGTTGTGATTGCGGGTCACATTTGAGATTGGTTTGAAGATGCAAAAGTGCTTAGGAGATTAGTCACGTGGTTTTCATTCATCACTAAATTTGTGAGACCTCAATTATGGATATTTTAGTCCCTTTTTAATTGTTTTTGACTGCACATACTCCACGATGTTGAGTCTTCCGTGTCTTTTGCCACACTTTTATATCTAATGAGTTCACTGATTAACCTCAATATTTTGTATGATTTAATTATTAGGTTGATTCAAAATGTGCTAGGAAAGGTTGGTTAAAACAAATGTTTGGTACATGGAGGTTCTGTTTGATGAATAAACTTTTCGACTTATTAGCATGTGTCAAAACTCAAAAATCACAGTAGCATTCACAACTAGTTTCATAATTTATTTTTGAGAGGTTCCTTTCATAGACTTTTAGTCTTATAACCAGAACATCGTTTACTTTATACGACTACATGACCTGAACAACTGGATTTCACAGAAGAAACTAAACTCCATCTGTAAATATGGTTGGTGATTTCTAATTTTGGTCATGAGATGACTCTCCTTCACTTCTTTAGAATTGCAATTGGGACAAGTACAGTTGCTATATCTCATGATTGCAGTGCAGGAGACTAGCACCCTTTTATAGCCTACTCATGCTGCATGTGTTTATGAATATGCTTTAGTGACTATGAAAATGATATATATGGGTGTGCGTTGGCAACTAAACCTGTTCTTCAATAATTTGATTCCATGTTTGAGGTCACCCATTTAAAATTCTGATAGAAAAACGTCTATGTTTGAAGCCTGCTTGCTTCATGGGTTGGTTTATTCTGTTAAGGAAGTTGTAGATTGTATCCAGATATGGAGAAGCCAAGAAGGAAACCTGACATAAATTTACTTAAATTTGTGTTTTGTGGTAATTTATTATTCTCTGTGTGCAATTATGTAAAAGTCTATATGTATGTGCATTATTGTCATGACTCATGAGTTTTTATTTTCTTTGAACAGGAACTGGTGAGGAGGGAGATCGACAAAAGGAATGTTGGCGGGTTCTCTATTTTGTTTGTTGTGCTGGTTGGTCTGCTAGGGTTTCTCACAGGCTACCTCATTAAGTAAGACACAATAGCAGCTACAGTGCTACCAATTCATTGTGTGTGATTCCCTATGCCAATGATTTCTGAGTTCTGGATGTGCAAAAATTCTCTAAAAATGTTCGGTTTTTGTAAAAAAGTTAGTAGTCTATGTATTGTTGAACACGACTAATTAAGTTGTTGAATATATTAGGGGAACTGCATTTTGAGCAATTTTATGAATAACCCTTGTGAGTGTGGAAATGATTTATTCTTTGGTAAAAGGAATTGGTATTTTCTGACCCCCTCTTTCTCCCAATTTCACTTCTCTTTGAAATTAGTTTTGAAGAGTAATCTTACATCATTTTAATCTTACACTTTGTATAAAAGATAATACTCTTGAAGCTGTAAATTTATAAAAAATGTCAATTGTGTAAAGGTAGGATTGTTGAGTCATGTTAGTTCATTTCACATAGCAGTATGATATTGATGTGAAATGGTGTGTGTTTGGTTAGTCCATTATAATGTACATTGTGTTGAATGTCTCCATTTAATCTTTTAGCTCATTACATTTGTAAGCTATAGGCCACAAAGACAGGATAATACTCCCCTCCATTCGACAACCACCAAAAAAAAAAAGAAAAAAGAAAGAAAGAAAAGAAAAAAAAAGAAGAAGGTTCTTCTTGTAAAATTTTGTGAAGAGAAATAATGTATTTGTTATGTACAATCTAAAAACAATACTACATCAGACATATTTTCCTTTTTAATCTGTTTAAGAAATGTAATCTATTTCTAATTAGGTATATATTAGAAAAAAAAAAAAATTATCCATATAAGTTGTCGGTTTAAAATTATTATAATTTTGAAACGGGGGAAATAAGTTAATTAATTAGCAGTATAATACGGAGTATGATAATAAAATTATAATGTCAAACTTAAAAATATGGTATCATTTTATATTATTTTCTTAAAGTGCGAACTCATTTACCAAATAAAAAAGGGTGACAAATACGACTTTTTTTTATTAGCTAAACCACGACTAAATTTTATGTTGAACGTAATAATAAACACATCGACATTAGACCATATTACCTTTTATCTCTTAGAAGTATGAAATATCGAAATTAAGGATTAAAACTTGGAGTAATCTCTCTTTCGAGATTTAAGTTAGGATTTGAAACTTGAATTTATCTTTGTTCAAAAATTAAAATTAGTGCTTAAACTTGGAGTAATTTTTCTTTACTTTATAAATTGTAACTGTATTTCTTAAACTATTACAATAAATTGGCATTTGTTTTATTGTGATATTATTATATTTTGTTGAATATATAAAAACAAAAATTAAAGAGAACATCATCCATCAACATTACATAACAATAAGGAAAATGTTACAATTATAATTAAATATAATTATCACATCAAACTGTATAAGCTTAATAATCAAATAAGATTATAATTTTTCAAATGTAGTTTCAGCGATAAACTCAAAAGCTATGTTTATATAACTGACTTATTTATACGAGTTAAAGTTGTCCTGTCAATAAACAAATTCTATATATTAATTTTCTCCAATATTTCAAAAAAATATAACGATAATAAACCTAGTAAAAATGTAGTAGGAAGCAACATACCGTGAAAAATGTAATGCCATGGCTAGGAATTTATATCTCACATTCATGTCATTAGTATGTGATCTTTCTACTGGTATGAATAATGATAACATATTAATTATATTTACACTCATCTTAGCATAACTAAAGCAACTTTTCCTCAAAGAAATAGCAAACTCATATAAAGAAACAAAGCTTAAAATGGCTACTTAAATTGTAAATCGCGTGCTTTATGAGCTATTAAAAAAGCAAGCTCAATTAATAAATAAATATGTAATATTTTTTTTAATATCTATTATTATTTTAAATTTATTTTTCAATACATGCACAATTAATTTCTTAAAATTCTATATTGCAGTATCATCAAAGAGATGAATTTATTGCACATAAGGACTCAGATTCTTTGAAAAATAAATTTATTTTACGTGAAAGGCACAAAAAGTTTGTACATATCATAATATAATTCTAAAATATCCATAGTCATAATAAATTTATTTTACGTGAAAGGCACACAAAGTTTGTACATATCACAATATAATTCTAAAATATCCATAGTCATATAAACTTGACAAACGCATCCAAATCCAAAACCCTTAAACCTCTATATTACAAAATCACCAACAAATAATAGATGAATTTACTCTATGGATGTGATATGCCAAAAATCTTCACTTTTTCAAATGTCAGTATATTAAAGAAAATTGAAATAGCCATTTATATTGATAAATTATGTAATCTTGTGTTCTCATTATGGGTAGAGATATAAATGTATTAGTTTTCCTCCAATATTTCAAATGAAATAATAATTCATTATTTATTAAAATGCAGAAAAGCATAACAAATTAAACTCATGTTTAATTAAAATGTTGGTATGAGCTTATAATATATGTCTAACATTATATTACTCAAATTCATATTATTATTATTATGATGGATCTTAGTACATACATGAGAAGAGTACGTACGATCAAACATGAGGAGTAAATTGAGTAGGGTTTTCAATAAGGTTGAAAGGTAGTATGGGTTGTTTGAATAACTCATCTAATATTTGTGGCACTTTAAAACTATATATGTATATATATATATATATATATATATATATATATATATATATATATATATATATATATATATATATATATTTTATATATGGGTAACAATCCATGGTAACTGGTTGCCATGGGTACTATTTCAGCAACCAAGATCTCCACCGTTGATCAATATAATGGATGGCTAGGATTAAAAAAAAATGGACCCTGCCGCTACAGGCTGTAGCGGCAGACATATCCCTTGTAGCGGCAGTCTAGTTTACGAAAATGCCCTAAATTGGCTTACCTACCGCTACAAGCTCTAGCGAAATGGATTTGTAATTTTTTTTTTTTATAATTGGGGTTGGCTTACAACGTTAGTTTTTTGGTCTTCTTATCCATACCTAACTGTTATCCATACCTAACTGTCATGACCATAAAGTATATTATAAAAACATACAAAATTTAGTTTCCTTCCATATATCAAAAACTTATAGATATATTTTATTTTTTAAGTTAATTTATGAAATACTAAAATATAAATAATTAATAGATATACTTATAGATAGTATACTGAACATAATTATTGTGTACTAATTAATATAATTATATTGAACATAATTAATTAATATAATTATATTTGTTACTTTTAAAATTTTAGTATTTTATATTTTAGTATTTCATAAATTAACTTAAAAATAAAATATATCTATAAGTTTTTGATATATGAGAGGAATTAAAATTTTGTATGTTTTTATAATATACTTTATGATAATCACAGTTAGGTATGGATAAGAGGGCCAACAAACTCACCTTCTAAGCCAACTCCAATTATCAAAAAAAAAATCAAATCGCTGTCGCTAGAGCTTGTAGCGGCAGGTAAGCCAATTTGGGGCATTTTTTTAAATCCTAGCCATCCATTATATTGATCAACGGTGGGGATCTTGGTTGTTGAAATAGTACCCAGGACAACCGGTTGCCATGAATTGTTACCCTATATATATGTGTGTGTGGCAAGAAGAGAGTAAAATGCCTTTATAAATATATATATATATATATATATATATATATATATATATATATATATATGGCAAGAAGAGTAAAATGCCTTTATAACAACTCACTTGCTCAGTTATTAGTGAATTGAATTTATATAATATTGCATATTATATAAATATGCAATATTTTTTTTTGATATTTATTGTTATTTTAAATTTATTTTTACATCCACAATAAATTTGTTGAAGTTTATTGCGGTATCATCAAAAAATAAGTTAATTGCACATAATCCGTGCAACATAAGTTCCTCAAACTCTTCAAAAAATAAAATAAAATAACAAATATAGATTTATTTTACGTGCAAGGCAGAAAAAGTTTGTACAGATAATAGTTACAAAGTTATAAAATACGTATAGCCATATAAACTTGACAAACACATGTAAATTCAAACATCAAATAGATAAATTTACTCTATAGATAATAGTTACAAAGTTATAAAATACGTATAGCCATATAAACTTGACAAACACATGTAAATTCAAACATCAAATAGATAAATTTACTCTATGGATTGTGATATGTCGAAAAGACTCGCTTTTTAACGAAAATTGAAATAGCCATTTTTATACGTGATATTCTTTGTGTTTTGATTATCAATAATAGAGATATATGAATTAGTTTTCAAAAGAAACACTAATACATTATTTATCAAACTGCAGAAAAGCATAATAAACTCATGTTTAATATAAATGTTGGTCTGAGTGTATATATATATACAGTCTGGTTCTCCAGCGAATTGTTGAGAGCGAACTAAAAACAAAATCGGCTATAGCGACGGTTTTGTCCGTCGCTATAGTATAAAAAACCGACGGTTGATGTTATAGCGACGGACAAAACCGTCGTTATAGCCGGTTCGTTTTTGATTATCTTCTCCAGTATTTTACATGCATGATCAACAGTAAATATTGACTCGTTGATAAGATGTAACTCGTACGTAGAGATCTCTCTTGTTTTTTTTTTGAAATAGTATACCGTAGATTTCAACCATATAAGAACTCTATAATTTTCTTTCCAAGTGGTACCACATAATCAAATGGACAAAATGTACATGTTCATTTATTTTTTATTTAAAGCAAAATAAAGACCAATTTTTCGTAGAAAGCATATACGCATAACAAAAGCTTGACAGTGGAAAAACCTGTCAAAACCTATAATCAGCTTATGATTATGATTTATATAAGTTGTAACATTTAAAATAATAAAATCTTGAAAGAATGACCACTCTAATAATACTATTGCCGGTGTAATAGTGTGGGTTAAAATAAAATTTTTTGAAGATTAAATAAGAAGTTAATAAAAAATTTATATAAAAAAACAAAATAATAATATAACTAAATTTGTAAGGACAAAAAATATATATTTATGACCTAATTACACCACTGACATCAGCGACTCAAGAAACCGCTTTATTAATAGAAATAAAATAATTAATATTATGCAAATAATAATATTGTGCCGAGTTTGTTAGAAATACAAATTAATTATGTAGAAGTTCAATTTATTATTTTGTTTTTATTTTTTACTTGTTACAACTATAAAATAACAATCAAACAAAGAGTTATGCTACATTCTTTCATAAAAATTCAACTCACTCAACCTCGATTAGGCATATTAATTCTACCTATATCCTAAATATTTTTTTTATAAAGATTAAGTACGAGAAATTAAGTACAATAAAGAGCAACTTCTAAATTATTTGCAGCAGGAATCATCCTCATCATTGCCATTTCTTCGTTTAGTCACAATCACTCTCCACAACAATATGGGAAAATTAATATCATGGGCATATTCCATACTTCTAATCAAGACGATTCTATGCGAGTCGAATAATTTATTTGAACTCAGTGACAATTTTCTAAAATAAATCACATGCAAGTCAAATTATATTTTGTTAGTTTTTAATTTCCTCCAATATTTCAACTAAAACAATTGAATAATTCATATTTACCATTTGTATAATAATATCAACACTAGATTTTCATATATGTTTGTTTGCAAAAATTACACTTGGAATTGAACTATAAACCCAAGTCTCTTGTTTGTTTTTTAAAATAGACTTGAGATTATTAGTCCCGGGATAATAAAATGACTTGAAAGGAAAGATTATTTAATACCATATCCAACTACCATTTGGGACTAAAAATTTGTGAACAAAATTAACCTTTAACTTTATTTAAAAAGATCGATGTATCTTATCCAATCTATTTATACTTAAACTAATGAGAATATGATATTTTTGTTATTAGTAGTAAGAGTATGATAGTCCAAATGGTATAACGTGTGTCTTAAAGCAAGTTATTTGCTAGTTAAATACAAAATTATCCAAGATCTGGTCCAATTTATGATTGATGCAGTATAACAATATACCTGGTATAAAAGTACCTTGCATTCAAATATTGGCAATGACAGTATGACATACAAAATGAGTGGTAATATGAATGCTGAATAGTATTACTAAGACCTCATTTTGTATAAAACGTTAAACACTTGCAAAATGATCCACATGATTTATGTAAAATAATTTTATTTACAGACGTCTATAAAATGCTATACTACTGAGGCTGCGAGGCAGTTTAACACACCAAAATGCATCCCTGGCCACTGCCTAAATAAACAAACTGCAGTCTCCTCGAGTTATAGGGAGAGGAATGTGGAACTATATACACGATACACACGAAATCAGAAATATTCTGTAACCAATGGCTATTACATGTACACCGGTGTTGTGTAAGTTTCGCTTGGGTTTTCAATAATATGCCATAGACGCGATCTAACTAGGGAAATCCAGTTCCAACTGTTCAGAATTATGCTAATGTTCCGTAAATGCAAATAAAAGCAAGTTTACTGATGCAAGTATACTATTTAATCACAATTATCTTACAAGTTGCAACTTTTAGCTCCAGAAAAAGGAACCCATTTTGAGGCCATTAAGAGCCAAGGATAGGAGGTTTTCAAATTAATTGCATTGACCATATATAAGAAGAAAGAAAAAGATGGTTTTTAATATAAGCAATATTTGGAGACTACTAATTGACTCGGAAGTGTGATTAAAAAGCATACTTAGAAAGAGGTCTATGATGTTCTGCATAAAGTTAAGGAAGAAGATTGTTGGTGCATTTGTCAAACAACCATCTTCCAACACCACAACAAGATGACTTATTGATATTAAGCAAAAGAAAAGCACCATTACAGGGTCTCCTGGGTTAGGAGCAATATTAAAACAAAAAACTACTAACATCAACATCAAGATCAAGATCAGTTTCATTCAAACATTTCATATGCCAACAAACAAAAAAAAAACAAATGTGCATTCTCGCACAATTTTGGCCAAACCTAGTTGCTGCAAACTCAAGGACTCAAGGCTTCACAGGAGTACCAAAACAACCACAAAAATGGTTCCAAATAAAGTTTTAGGGATTTAACCGATGAACAACAAAACTAACAATTCGTCGAACTAGAAAATCTTCATTGACAGTCTTATGAAATGTATATGAGAGAACTAGAACCTTACCATACGCTTTTCGCAGTGATTTAAATTGTCAGACTGGGTAATACATCCATCGCTCAGAAAGATTTTCCCTTCTAGTTAAACCTTAAACCTTTTTATTGTGCTCTTTTATCCTTTTCAAATAAACTTCTAATTAAATTCCCCTTATATCAAAAAGCCTGAAGTTAAAAACAATTCAACAGAATAGCTGCGGCCTTGTAGCTCAAACATACAATAACAAGAGCGAAAATGCCTATAATGCCTTTAAAATCATAAAAATTCCTTAGGTTCAGAATTCATAGGTGAAAAACTAGCTCATAGTATCAACTAGCACACCCTATTTCACAATGATGCAAACACATTATTTCAACCACATACTAACAATTACTCCATCGTCCATAAAAATAACAAATGGCTGAGAAATGAAGCACAAGACATAACTTTTCCCACAGAATTTTAGTAAAAAATAGAAAGAAAAAGAAAAAAAGAAAAAAGAGTAACATTATAATTGAGAAACATAACAATATATTCCCCAAATTAAACTCAGCAGAAACACAATAAAGATACAATTTTCAACTCACTCATCAATAGTTCCGCTGATCTTTATATTATGTATAGAGATGTATAAATGCAAGAAATTAAACTAACTGTCATCTTTGTTGTTCTTGGGTTTGCGATAAGTCTCCTCCACTTGCTTGGCCTTGACAAGGCCAGTGGTTGCGAATTTCTTGATATTTGGTACGTTGTAATTTTGGGCAATGAAGATTCCACAAACTGTCCCCATTAAAAACGAGAAACTGCTTCTGATTATACCCATTTCTGTTCTTGAACTGATTCTTCAACTATAACTGCGAATTTGGGGATAATTTTGCCCTAATTACAGAGGGATGAAGATAGAAAAGGAGGGATTTCAGCAATTGTCTGTTTATTGGAGGTGGGTTTGGGTTGGATTTGAGTTTCGCGAGATGAATTTGGTGTTGGAAGACGGATAAATTGATTTTCCTGACTTATTCCCCAAGCCTTTCTTTGAACAAAGAGTTCTTCTTGCCTATGCCACCTCTCCCAATAATAAAACTCTCCCATTACGTGTAATCAGTCCCACACATAAAAACACTTTTCAATTTTGTAAATAATTTATAATATGTAAAAATTTATTTAAATTGATTATATAACAATAAATTTATTTGTCAAAATATTGATAACAATTTTTAGAGCGAGAGGGGAGAGACCCTTCACATTATAATAATAATAGTTTAAAAAATTATAAAATATTTTTTTGTTTTGCCCATAATATGAGAGGAGTTTATTCAATTATAAAAAATAATATGAATTTTGTATGATTACTTACACAATTATATGTGGGGTCCTTCAACCTTCTTTTTACCGAACTTTTATATATTTATGTCATAAAATTTGGTTAAAAAATAAGAAAGTATTAAAGGTGAGCGACACATCTTGTTGTTGTACGTGTCCCGTTATAACACTGTTTTGAAAAATTAGATAAACGTCCAAAGTGTATTTTTTTATATATTTAATTATACAAAATATGTCTTTTTTATATATTATATGACTCTCTTCTTGGCAAAATAAATAATATAATTATTTTTATTTGTATTTATCCTAGAAATTTGATAACTTCGAATTACAATTCTTAATATAATTATAATTTATTACATTTTATGTAATTTATATAAATCAAAGTCGCTGAAACATATTACATAAAAAATTTAAACCTTTTGATACATGCAGTTTGCATAAATTTTTAAACTTGTGCAAGTAACAAACCCAAACAAACGACGCAAATCTCGGCTTTGCCGCCATTTATTCAGAGAAGTTCTTCCCATCCTCTTCTAAAACCTCTATCATCTCGCTGAGGAACCGCCACCAACAATCGTCCGAATCTTGGCATCTGCGATCACACCAAGACTTGAATTTTGGTACGCAAATTATGTGTTTATTGGAACATTAATTATTGCCCTTATTGCCCTAAATTTAGATAAAGATGAAAGATTTTAGACCTACATGTTTGTTTGCAGGTTTAGAGCATGGGACTCAATTGTTAGTCCTGTTTTTTTAATAAATATTACTGTGTTTATTTTGTCAAACTTTATAAATTTTTAGCTTTGGCTCTCGTTCCATTTTGCTCTAGAATCTGCATAGTGTGGAAGGAATGTTTTTGGCTAATTTAGGGTTTAATTAATTCTTATCTACTAGTTTTAATACTCTGTATATCAAATTTAGCTAATTTAGTTGTTATATTAGTGATTAGTGGTCTCCTGCAACTATTTTGATTTTTGGTTAATCTTTCTTCGCCAAGATAGAATCAGATTATAAAGTATCTAGCTTATCCTCAGACATGCATTGTTCCTGAAATGGATCACATTCTTTTTTCTTTTTTGGTTGGTTATCTTTTCTACTTATAATACTGAATGACCCTATAGCTAGTATGGTTTGTAAAACTATACGGTTTCTAAATTTTAATCCCTCTGTTCAGGAAAAAGGAGGATAATTTTCAATGACTATAACAAAAAACGTAAGACTCTTTTGCCGGAGGGAGGGCATAACTACTTTTGTCCCAAAATTTAGTTAACTGATAAGGAAAGTAACCTTCATGCCATTCTTTGTTACCCTTTTGCAAGGTGAAGAATTGAGAACCAGGCTATATATTAAGGGCCTGTAGTTGCACCTAATGCATTGTTCCTTTTCTGGTCCTATTTTTAGTGCGGTTTATATTCAGGTTTTACTTATTTAAATTCTGTCAGCTTAGCTAAAGGCGAATGGCGTCATGGAGGCGCCAAGCAAGCGCCTTTTAAGAGTCCAATAAGCGCTTACACGCTGTAGCATCTTTGAAAAGGCGAATGTTGAGACACTAACGCAACCAGATTTAACTATATCATTTAAGAAAGTTACCCCTGCTGTAATCCGTACAATGGAAAGTGATGATTTCCATTCCCGTTTTTGTTCCTCGTACTGTATGGAACCGCGATCCAGGTCACATTGGTTTAGATTTAGTGTGTAACTTGGTAACTCCTATTCCATGCGCAGAGAATGTTATTTTTATCATTTTGTATTTTATGTACTTGTTTTCTATTTTATTTTATATATATCACTTTAATAAGTATGCACAAATATACTGACCAAAAAATGGCTTGCACCAATACTATACATGTATAGACTTAAATGTGCTTCACATAGTCATATAATATTTTTTGATTTCTTGTAATTTGTGTATAGAATTTGCAGTGCTTTTTTTAATCTGAAAATTTATTTAATATGATTTATATTGGCTGCAGGGAAACTAGTATGCTGGAGCCTGATAAGACTATTTTCAGCGGTTTAAAAGTTCCTGGAAAAGATAGAGTAGTATTTAGACCAAAAGAGAAGAGATCACTTACAGGTATGAAACTACAAACAACTGAGACTTGTATATCCATAATGTTTAATATTTAATGCTTAAGAGTTTTTACTATCCACAATATGCTACATTTTCTATATCAATTAAGTTATTTTCTAATAGTATATGATTCATGTTTGTTAAAATCAAGATACATGTTTACAAGATTCCTTTTCTCGTGGATCATAAATTCATTCCTAGTAAATTTGAATAAAGAGTAAAAGTATACTCTAGGGGGTTTCCAACTTCCCATTTTGAGAAGAGATTTGACGTGTTTAAACATGAACTATTTTAGATTGGTAACTTCATTCTTTTCTGTTGAGCACCATGTTTCTATTTGTTGATTGTAGATTCATTGGTACTCAATTTCATTGAAGTCCTTTTTGGGTTTCCATACCTACATTGTGGGCTTGAACTTAGAACTTAAAGGTTCCTAAATAAAACTGGTTAGAATTTCTTTTCTTTTTTTTCGACAATCACAAATTATTTTATTTTAACAGTTTATTCCTTTTGTCATCTAGGAATATTCTGTTTGAGTTACATGAATGAGTCTTTTTTTGTGACAAATAAAATATTTTCACTAAAACACCAAAAACAGGGTGCCTCCCAGTATGCCTGGGGTATACGAAAAGGAGGCGGATACAAAAAAAAACAAAAAAACAAAAAAACACTTGCATCAATATATAACCCAAAAACAAAAGCTCAAGAACATTCCTCACCCTTCCAATGGCCTCCAAAAAAAAAGTCTTAAGAAATCAATAAAAAACCAATGGAATGGCGGTAGACCTTGTCCATCTTTGTTATTTGATTCTAACCTGTCCCTTCCAACAAAAAACCAATAGAAACACAAACACAAACATGAACACACATGCTCGAAGACCCCCAAAAAAATAAAGGAAAAGGAAAAGAACTAGTTACATGTTAAAATTAAATGCTATACTACTGTATTACAATATGAGCTTCCACAATAATTAGTCCGTGATTGTGGAAAGGACATTAGCTTCCATTTCTTATAAAGTCTTTATCTGAATATTGCAGAAAGTAATTTGTCTGAAGAAGGACAAGGTAGTGATGCACATGGGAGGCGTTCAAATGAACACATGCATTTTGAGGTTAGTTAAAAATTTCTACTTGTTTTTATACCATTTTTATGATCTATTTTTATACCATGTGAAGCAGTTACTTTGTAGTTTATATATTTTTTTAAGAACCAGATTTTGAACTTATTTTAGATACTCTCTGTTAACGCCAAGATTCGTCCACGCGCTCCAATCACTAAAAGCGCGTCAATCCTGCACAATAACGAGACCACACTCAGGGAGCCTGGCGGTTTTATCCGCCGGGGGATAGCTTCGGTGTGAGAATAAGTACAGACTGAATAAGGTTTTAACAATGGAGGTTTTAAGCTTTAGTGCTGTAAAAAGTTGATTACCTGTAAAATGAGGTTTTAGCCTTGTATTTATTCTGAACACCCCGCCGAATATAGGCATGTCCCCCTATAGCCAGTAGGCCTCCTCATTAGGTCAGATGACTTAATGGGATTGGACTGAATCTTGGCGTTAACATTGACGCTAGAAGGAGGGCTAAGTGCTGTTTCAATTTTCAATCACCCACATATTCAGTAGTAGTTATGGTGCATGGGCGAAGCTTGGCGTTAACACTCTCCAAGACAAAAAAATCCAATTATTTTACAATACCTTACCCCCCCTCCCCTACACACACATAGTAAAGTAATTTCCTCCTTTGAACCTGGAAAACTCCGCATCTTCTAGTTAAAATTGGAGGAGACCGGTGATGACACTACTTGACCAACTAGTATCTTTGAGTTTCAAGTTGTAGATCTCCTTACATATTGGTGTATTGTCTTTATCTTCAAAGTAATGACTTAAATGAAGGTCTGCTTGTTTATGATGTAATACGTTTCTGTAGGCGTGAATGCCTAAGAAGTAAGAAACTAAGAGTCTGGTGATTTTATCTTCTTCTTTTTTTCTCCTGGTTTTCTTTTGGACAAGTATGCTTGGTTGTACATCTTATTCTTTGTTAAGCCAAATATTTAATTAGGTTTGCAACTTGTACTACTACAAAACCATCTCATGTTATTGTTCAGGTGTTTGCAAAAGCCTCAGATTATGCAAATTAATCGAACATTTCCAGACCAACCTTTTATACATTGACCCTCTATTAGATAAGAATGTGCTTTCTTCTCAATAGACCAAGGGGTTTTGTATTAGAATAGCACTTGGTTCTGTTGAGTGTTAATTGGTGTTTCTTATTCATCTTTGACCAGTTTCAACTAATAGTTACAGATCTTAATTGGATTTGACCCTTCCATGATTAATAGGAGGAGAATCACCTGCCCCCGTCACGGTTGATTGTTTGTCTGTCTCTCCATTTAATACCTTTTTCTCATCTTTATCTTTTGCCTGAAAACTTATGTTGAATAAATAATGTGTGTACCAGATATTGAGAGGCGGAGAGGCATCTCCTTAAAGGGCAATATAATTAGTTTTTATTTCTTCAGCTTTCTTTCTGTTTCTACTCTTCTTATTAATTTAATTTTTAAGGAAATATGGGGCTTTTGATGATGAGGGTGAATCAAGTATAAGGTAATAATAAATTTTCTATTGTAAATTCTCGGTACTGTGCCTAACTTTGCTTTTTGATTAAAGACCACAGCCACGTCTACCTTAAGCTCTCAAAGTGATCGATATCGGAGTTCTGGGTATGACTCAGTTGGCCGTGGTAGATGTAGAAGAGATTGGAGGGATGACTCCAGAATTGACAATAGGATGTCAAGAAGAAAGAAAACTGGTAGAGAAGAGGACAATCATAAAGGACCTCTCCATTATGAGAAAACGTACAATGGTGAATGTGGAAGAAAACGAAGTAGATATGATGGTTCCTGGGGTGCACCTGGTAAGTAGCACAGTTTTACAATTCATCATTTAGGATTTTTTGTTTCAGTTTTGTCTATAGAAAACTTGGAGATGGAGTGGAAACATTTTAGAGATATGTGTCAGAACCAAGGTTTGCATTTCTATGAGACAAGCACTTCCCAAATGTAGAATTTGAGATCAAGGGTAATAGTGGTTTCCAATCTTGTTACAATCTGATTTTTTTACTTCCACAATTTCTGGAAACTTTTAGGATATGAATGAACAAACAATTCCTAGATTTGAGCATGTTTTGAAACATAATTCATCTCAAACATCTATATTTTGGTTTAGGGTACTTCAATCAAGTTAATTCTTTACTGTCTATTAACATGTTCATGTGTGGCTTTTTGCAGGCAGGTCTGACTGGGATGATTGTAGTTGGGAATGGGAAGATACGCCCTGTCGGGATAGTCACTCTGGCAGCATCAGGCGCCATCAATCTTCACCATCCCCGATGTTACTTGGGGCTTCTCCCGATGCACAATTGGTTTCCCCCTGGTTGGGGGGCCATACTCCTCACTTTTCTGGTATGCCAGTGAATTTGCTGAATCTAATCTTTCAAGTTTAATGTTTTCAAAGTTGAAGTTATCAATTGCTGGTCTATTTATTTCATTTGGGGACTTTACTAATGCATGTTTCCCATGGTTTTGGGTCACACTCCTCATTCTGTTGCTATGTCAGTACCTTTGGGAAATCATTCTTAGAAGTTTCCTAGCTTTAAATTGGGAGCTTAACCAGGGTATCAAAGGGCTTACAGATCTAATGAGTTTCAGTGATATGTTTTCTTTATTAGAACTATCTGGATGATATTTGATATAGTTTCCTATGATTGTAACTGCTGCAATTAAGTTTGAGTCATGTGCCATCACAAAAGTGCTTTGATACTCTACTGACAGATTCTTATACCAGAGTGTAGTGTGCATTTAGATATCAATATATGACTCTGATTAATTTATGAAATTTATTGAAAAATATTGACAGAGAAGTGGAATCCCATAACAGGTGCTGCTTCTTCGTGGGACAGTGTGGCTCCTTCTCCTGTCCCAATACGGGCGTCTGGATGCTCAGTTAGATCTTCAAATTCTAGATTTGGTGGCAGGTCTCAATTGCTTCCTTTTCCTGCAGAAAAGTCACAGCAGACTGAGGTATTATCATTTTACATTGTTTCTTAACCGGGTTTTCTTGAAATCAGCGTCAATTATTGATATCTATCTTCAGTTTGAATCACTACTATTAGTCTTATCTTGCATTTTTGGAACTCATGGATAATGTTGGTCTCTCCCCTCATTTTCCCCCCAGGATGAAGAAGCTAATTCAAATGATTTGCAAAAAGATCAAAATCAAGAGATCACAGAAAGTATGCGTTTAGAGATGGAATACAACTCTGACCGTGCATGGTAATCTATGTAAAACTTTAATATGTTAGCATTAATAGGACGTGCTACTTGACGATGTTTTAGTAGGCTGTGAAATGCTTGAAGGCAGCATTAAATTTGTCATTCTATTACTGGAGAAAGAAATTGCCTGACCTGGATTAGATAGTTTAATTATTAGCAAACTTTTTGTCTGTTTAGTTTTTCGTGCTCCTTTTGAGTATTGTTTAGGACTATTATTAAATTTAGACCTCTATTGGAGTTTGCGTTTTGTATCAGCTGCACCATTCTTTTAAACTAGCATTAATCAATGTAATGGACATTGCAATTTTGAAATTCAGTAGCTATCTTTTGGCATATTACCACTCTCAGTCTTCATCTAAGATTCATTCATCCTTTTCGAGATGTCCTAAAACAAGAGTTCCTCTTGAAAATTTGAATTTTCAAAACTTTTGACGTTCCTATTTACCATCTACTATTCCTTGCATAACATGTAAATATATTGGTTGACAATACTTAAAATATAGAAGGGACAATTTAGGAATGTATAAATAACTTAAAAAGTTTTAAGGAGGACTCATTTTTTGTCAATAAGTTAATATGAAACTAGAATTGCAGTATTTGTAACATTTAGCTTTTCACCGTCCTATATTCATCCTTGTGATTGTCATTGTATAGGTATGATCGGGAAGAAGGCAATACAATGTTCGATGAGGATAGCTCATCATTTTTTCTTGGCGATGAGGCTAGTTTCCAAAAGAAAGAAGCAGAGTTGGTCAAAAAATTGGTAAGTGTGAATTTGTACCATGTTGTGCTTTGGGGAATATATTGCGCCATGAACTAATGTTGTGTTTGGTTGGTGGGAATGGAATGGAATGAGCTGGGAATGGAATGACCATTCCTTCTGGAATGACTAAAAACATGTTTGGTTAGTCAGTTGGAATGAGCATTCTATTCCTTTAGTTATTCCATCTCTATCTGAAATATTATTTTTCATTCCTTTCTAAATAGGTAGGTTTATTTCATTCCCTTCCGCTTTGTTCATTTTATTATTGGTAAACAACTTATCTGAAATATAATAAGCTTATTAGTAAACAACTTATTATTGGTAAACAACTTATTATCAGTAAACAACTTATTATTCAAACAACTTATTATTGGTAAACAACTTATTTAAACAGCTTATTATTGGTAAACAACTTATTATTCAAACAACTTATTATTGATAAACAACTTATTATTCAAATAACTTATTATTGGTAAACAGCTTATTATTCAAACAACTTATTATTGGTAAATAACTTATTTAAATAGCTTATTGGCAAACAATTTATTATTTAAACAACTTATTATTGGTAAACAACTTATTATTTAAACAGCTTAGTGGTAAACAGCTTATTATTTAAACAGCTTATTGGTAAACAACTTATTATTTAAACAGCTTATTGTTGGTAAACAACTTATTAATAGTAAACAACTTATTATTTAAACAGCTTATTGGTAAACAATTTATTATTGGCAAACAACTTATTGGTAAATAACTTATTATTTAAACAACTTATTATTTAAACAACTTATTATTGGTAAATAGCTTATTAATAGTATACAACTTATTATTTAAACAGCTTATTGACAAAAAACTTATTATTGGTAAACAACTTATTAGTAACAACTTATTTAAACAGCTTATTAGTCTTATTATTGGTAAACAACTTATTATTTAAACAACTTATTATTTGAACTGCTTATTGGTAAACAGCTTATTGGTAAACAACTTATTGTTCATTATTGGTAAACGGCTTATTGAAACAACTTATTGGTAAACAACTTATTGTTCATTATTAGTCCTTATTATTGTTCATCAAGGCTTTTTAAAAAAAAAAAAAAAAATCATGCATGAAAGTGTTTATTTGAATTTTAAATGCATTAAAATATAAAAAAAATATTTTTCTAGTGAAGATGTGCTTTTAGTTCTATTTAATTTATTTTTTCATTCATTTTTATAAGTTAGTAGTATATAAAAAACGAAAAAAATCATTTCACATTCCATTCATAATGTAATTCATGTAAACCAAACACCTAAAGTAGAATGGTGATTCTATTCCTGACGGAATGAATGAACAAACCAAACATAAAAATGAGAATGACCATTCCATTCCCATTCCCATTCCATTCCTTAAGTCATTCCATTCCATACATGCCAAGGAATGAGAACCAAACAAAGTATTAGTGTAGTTCCTGTATGCTTCACATCACTCTTTGTTGTAAGATAAGCCTAAAAAGTGCTGATTCTTGCTTTGCAGTTCATTTGAAATTTGAACAAAAATGAACTTCTGAAAGTTTCATTCTGTACTTTGTGGATTTTTAGCTTCTAGACTTTTGATGCTGGAAGTGATAACATACCAGTCAAGTAGTTGACCTCCCTTGACTATTAGCAGTTTACTGTAAAAACTAGGGGTGAGGAGTGTGGTGCGGTTACAACTTACAAGCACTATCCGCAACCGGAACCACAATATGCGATTATTAAATTTGACAACCACAATTGTGCGGTCGCGGTTACTTGCAGTGTGGTTGCGGTGCATATGCGGTTACAATACCACTTTTGAGTAGAAGAAAAATAATTACAACAACATACATTGTAAAAAAATTATATACTAATATAAAGATATAAAATTATGTAGTATATAAGATAAAGAAATTAAATTTCCATTCGCAGAAAACTCACCGACTTCCATGCACATGCCCTTGTTATAAGCTTCAGCCGAGTTGAAGATTTTTGTTGCATTTAAATATGAAAATTTAATACCTTCATGGCCATATAATAAAAATGTACTTAAGTTGTGGGCATGAAAATAGTACGTGCTAGATCTATTAGTTGTAAAATTTAATAGTTACAAAATACGTACATTAGTCTAATACTTGCTGGGTACCATGGTGTTAAGAAACAAATTAAACTCCAAACTCACAATGCTTCCTATTTTCCATACCATACTGCCTGGTCATTACAAAACCACTAACCTCTTTGATAAATTATGCTTCTACATTATTGTGGGTATTAGTATTTAGTGCATGATTTTAATTTAGATAACATCATAAAACTCTACAACATAAAAGGTTACTTGAATGTTAGTTCATGTTTATTATATATAATAAATGTTGAAAATGTTAATTTTGACATGCGGTGTGGTGCGGTTACAAGGAGTATCCGCAACCGTATCCACAAATGTGCCGTTACCAAAAATAAAAACCGCAACGCGTAACCGCACCGCATCCGCATCCGTTATGAATGTGGTTGCTTGCTCTCCCCTTACTGTATTCCACAAATTACCTTGTTTTTAAAATTCTAGTTCTTAATGAATCAGAACGAAGAGGTCTTTTATACCCATTCTCAGTTGCTTGATGGTAGACAAGGTACTCTGTGGTATATTAGAACTCAACTTGGTCTAAGGCATAAAAGCAATATTTGTATGCAGTTGTCAGGATAAGTTGATATAAATTTATATTCAACATAGAATTCACAGTACTTCTCATTGTTTTGTTTTTGTAATTGTAAAGTATTAGTGAATCAGTGATATTCACTGTCTCAGGACGAGTAAATTGTATGTTACCTTCTAACTAATTGATATTTTGTGATTTCGTTTGTGGTATCTGCCTAATTAATAGATACCAATAATATTTCTATCCCGAGTGGCAAAGTTTTAACCAGAATCTACTGAATTTTTGTTTTGACGACGCTCATTTATTTAATTGATTGGACGAGTTGTTTCCTGAAGCGTCTAAAGTTGTATCAATCCTTGTAAGAATGCTGCAAGAGAATTAGGAGCTGAGTGTAAAATTTTACAGCTTTTCAGCTGGTACTTGAAGTTGACAGATGGAAGTATCTGCGTCTATAGCATCTCACACCAGGACAAGTTAAAAATCAGCTGGCACTTGGACTACAGGATCACATCTTAACTAAATTTGGTTATCCACAAATGCACCTACCAAAAAATTAATGATATTACATTTATATGCACTTGTGCCTGTTATTTTTGGTGTAAATTGCTCTTCGCTATTAAGTTTAGCTTTGAAGGAGGACTAAATGTATCACCATCCTTATTCAGTGGGTTAATTTATGTGGGCTTTTGAACTGTGATTTCATTTTTAACTGATTATAATTTACAGGTTCGAAGGGATGAAACCAAGATGACACTTGCTCAGAGCAAGAGGTTATCACAGCTCGCTGCAGATAATGCTCAGTGGGAGGATCGCCAACTACTGAGGTCTGGAGCTGTTAGGGGTACTGAGGTGCAGACTGAGTTTGATAATGAGGAAGAGCGAAAGGTTATTCTCCTAGTTCATGGTATGTAAACTCTATAACAAGGTTTCACAGTCAATTGTTAGTATCATTATGTGATTTATTCCCTTCACCCAAGTAATTACTATTTAGTCTACCTAATATTTTTGTGATATTTTTTCTGTCAAAGATACAAAGCCACCTTTCCTGGATGGGAGAATTGTTTTCACTAAGCAGGCAGAGCCAATAATGCCAATTAAAGATCCCACATCAGATATGGCTATAATATCACGCAAAGGGTCCACTTTGGTTCGGGAAGTTCATGAAAAACAAAGCATAAACAAATCATGTCAACGTTTTTGGGAGCTTGCTGGCTCAAAACTTGGTGATATTCTTGGGGTTGAGAAGACAGCAGAACAAGTAACAATAGTTTAATATAATACCTTGAAAAATTTAGTATTATTATTAATTGGTAATTTTTAGTTTAGTTGTTAATTAACTAGAGCAGTCTGGATCTGAAGTTTTTTTTGTTGATGTTAATTTTAATGCTAGATTGATGCAGACACTGCTAGAGTAGGTGAAGATGGTGAAGTAAATTATAAGGAAGATGCCAAGTTTGCTCAGCATTTAAAGAAGGATGAAGCAGTGAGTGATTTTGCAAAGACAAAAACACTTACGCAACAACGTCAGTATCTCCCCATATATTTTGTACGAGATGAGTTATTGCAGGTTTGAAATTTTACCTTGGAAATGTTGGCTTGCTGTTACATTTTATGATAGCTTACTAACTTCTTGTTGATATTCTCATTTTTTTACTTCCATCTATTCCTCATTTGGTAATGTTGGAGAATTTATGACCCATTTCAGTTGGTCTGCCATTTTTTTAATCAGTATGGGTCAGAGGCTTTTGAAAATCTGGTCCTGTTCTATGTTAGTTGGTGCTATTTCTACTCCCTCTGTTTTCGACTTCTGAGGATATGTATTTTTCTCGTGTTGTCCTAGCTCTCCCTGGAAGTGGTTGCAATAGACTAGATTGAGTTCTTCAAATTGAATTATTGGTTTTATCAGTTCTTGCATTTTGTTCTTTATGCGTTTTTAGAAGTCAAAGGCCGGGGGTTATATTATGGAATTACTAACAGTAGTCCTTCAGTGGGTGGGTAGCACTAGAAAACTTTATAGCTAGCAATATATGTTGTGTTCCTTCTCTTATGCTAAGTCATCCTATTCAGCAATAATGCCCTTTTTCATCCTTCATATTCATACAATGCTTGCAACACAATGAATTTCTTTTCTTGTTTATTAGTAATGCTATATGAACTTTCCAAACATTTAGTTTATCTAGACATAGAAAAGAAAAGGAAAAAAAAAAGTTGAAAAACTTATCTTCGGTCACATGATTTGATTCACCATGACTTCGTTGAATAGGTAGTTCGAGAAAATCAGGTGGTGGTGGTAGTTGGAGAAACTGGTTCTGGAAAGACAACACAATTGACCCAGGTTCCCTAATATATTTAGTAAATTATTACCCAGTGGTTATTCTTGTTTGTTTGGTGTCTGATCTCTGAAAATTGTTGGCAGTATCTACATGAAGATGGCTACACCATGAATGGTATAGTGGGTTGCACTCAACCAAGACGTGTAGCAGCCATGAGTGTTGCCAAAAGAGTTAGTGAAGAGATGGAAACTGAACTTGGTGATAAAGTTGGTTATGCCATTCGCTTTGAGGATGTGACTGGGCCAAAAACTGTTATTAAGGTAAGCGGTTGTTCTGTAACACTCGTTTAGGAGATATCTTTCGTGATCAGTAGGAAGTAACTTGAATAATTCTCGTACCAATAGTTTGTGTTTCCATACTTTTCTTGTTTGCTCTAGGAGACACCAGTAATGTTTACCGTCTCTTCCAATCTGAGAATCTGTGATTTTCTATACTGTCTGCACTTGCAAGATAAATTTGGTCTCTCATTTAAATGTTTGTGTTAAGTCTTTGTATATCCCTGCTTTTAGTTTATTTGCTTACATAACTTTGATGTTGGGCAGTACATGACTGATGGTGTGCTATTGCGTGAGACCCTTAAAGATTCTGATCTTGACAAATATCGGTATGAAGTTTTCCTCATGAAATAGTTAAATATTTGTTCATCTTTTGTAGTAATTTCCACACATACATTTACCGTTGCTTTACAATTTTGACAGCGTCGTCGTAATGGATGAAGCACATGAAAGATCACTAAACACAGATGTGCTCTTTGGGATCCTTAAGAAAGTTGTTGCCAGGCGTCGTGATTTCAAGCTTATTGTGACGTCCGCTACTTTAAACGCACAAAAATTCTCCCTTTTCTTTGGAAGGTAATATTATTTGTTTAAACAGTTGGATCATTCCATCGTTGCTTGCGTCTGGACTTTTCAGTAATTGATTGCTGGTTTTATTGCAGTGTACCAATTTTCCACATCCCTGGAAGAACATTCCCAGTCCAGATCTTGTATAGCAAAACCCCATGTGAAGATTATGTTGAAGCTGCAGTGAAGCAGGCGATGACCATACACATAACCAGTGCTCCAGGTGATATTCTCATCTTCATGACTGGTCAAGATGAGATTGAGGCAACCTGTTATGCCCTTACAGAACGCATGGAACAGCTCGTCTCTTCCACGAAGCAAGCAGTCTCTAAGCTGTTGATTCTCCCCATATACTCCCAGCTTCCAGCTGACTTGCAAGCCAAAATATTCCAGAAAGCTGAAGATGGGGCCCGCAAATGCATTGTAGCTACCAACATTGCCGAGACATCTTTGACTGTAGATGGAATTTTCTATGTCATTGATACAGGCTATGGTAAAATGAAGGTGTATAACCCGCGAATGGGTATGGATGCCCTCCAAGTGTTCCCTGTTAACCGTGCAGCTGCAGACCAACGTGCTGGGCGTGCTGGTAGAACTGGTCCTGGCACTTGTTATCGACTTTATACAGAGAGTGCATACCAAAATGAACTGCTGCCTAGTCCTGTACCGGAAATCCAGAGGACCAATCTTGGCTCTGTGGTTTTGTTGCTCAAATCTCTCAAAGTCAACAACTTGTTGGATTTTGATTTTATGGACCCACCACCGCAGGACAACATTCTTAATTCCATGTATCAGTTGTGGGTCTTGGGGGCCCTTAACAATGTTGGAAATTTAACTGATCTCGGTTGGAAAATGGTGGTGTTTCCGCTGGACCCACCGCTTGCTAAGATGCTCTTGATTGGAGAACAGTTAGAATGCCTAAATGAGGTTCTGACGGTTGTGTCGATGCTTTCAGTGCCTTCAGTGTTTTTTAGGCCTAAAGATAGGGCAGAAGAAAGTGATGCTGCAAGGGAAAAGTTCTTTGTGCCGGAATCTGACCACCTAACGCTACTTAATGTCTACCAGCAATGGGAAGCTAATTTGTGCAAGGGAGACTGGTGTAATGACCATTTTCTGCATTCCAAAGGGTTAAAAAAGGCTAGAGAGGTGAGATCACAGTTGCTGGATATCTTGAAAACACTGAAAATCCCACTGACATCCTGTGGTCCAGATTGGGACATAGTTAGAAAAGCCATCTGTTCTGCATATTTCCACAATGCCGCAAGATTCAAAGGAATTGGGGAGTATGTTAATTGCCGAAACGGGATACCATGCCACTTGCATCCAAGCAGTGCTTTGTATGGTTTGGGTTACACTCCAGATTATGTAGTTTATCACGAGTTAATCTTGACAACCAAGGAATACATGCAGTGTGTAACGTCGGTGGAGCCCCAGTGGTTGGCCGAGCTGGGACCAATGTTTTTCTCAGTGAAGGACTCGGATGCATCAATGCTAGAGCAGAAAAAGAAACAGAAGGAATCGAAAACAGCCATGGAGGAGGAGATGGAGAATCTGAGGAAAGTTCAGGCAGAGGTGGAGAGAAAGAGCAAGGAGAGGGAAAAAAGGGCTAAACAGCAGCAACAAGTCTCGATGCCAGGGGGACGCAATGCCCCTTCCACTTACTTGAGACCAAAGAGGTTTGGTCTGTAATTGTTATCTTGTGTGATTAATACATGGTTTATCTTTATAAGTTGACATTTGCTTGATAGAGAGAAACTGCTCTGTTGATCTCTGTCAACATCAAACACAGAATTGTCCATTTGACACGAGTGTACAGTATACGATGAACAATGAAATAGACTACTATTTTTCTGAGCAAGATGCTTTTTAATACGGAATTATTGTAGCCATTTGGTTGCTTCAAATATTGTCGTTATACATCGAATCTGGCAATCATTGGAGCAAAATGATATATATGTCACAAATCGCATGGCGTAGAATAATAATGTGTGAACCTCTTCTTAATTCCTTCTTATCCCATATGTCCACATTTGTCGACATTTAATATTGATATAAAATTGTCTTCATATGTAGCAGGACTTATTATTGGAGGCATAGATTGATTGTTCTTGCACACAAGGTTTTCATACTCTTTACAGTCAAATACATATGCAAGCAAGCTATTTATCAACCATCTAAGTGTTCATCTTTGTTTTATTGTACTTTATTGCAGCCTGTTTGGTGTACGTAGTAGTTCTGGGTTATATACGCACTGGGTGTTAAATGGATATGAATGAATCTGAACAAGGGATATTCATATTTGTTTATTAGTGGATTTTTATGGATTATATCTGTTTTAAATTGAATACGAATAATATCTTTAAGATACGGACAAATATTGGATTTTTTTTTCCATTTAAGAAATAGTGACACTAAATTTAGATGTATGCTTTTGCTAAGATTATAAAGTAGCAAATAGATTGAACAATATTCTGGGTGAGAAAATTGTCACAAAGTTAAAAGTGAAGCCAACTGCATTTGCGCACAGAGTACAGAGAAAATCAATATATAGTCAGCTTGAAGAATTGCCATTTTCAACCGGGTTTGTGCTTAAATCAAAATAAAAATGACCATACAATGATACAATTAATAAAACACTTCTTTTTACATAACCTTTGTTGGGCATGCACAAGAGGAATTCTTTTAAGCCGAGGGAGGCTCCTATTCTTCACTGTCATTGTGATTTGGATGGAAAACACTAATAGTATTCTAAGTCTCAGCAGAATCATGAGGTAACCATTCAATCATTCTTGAACTGCTTTCAAATTCTTCATCTTCTTCATATATCAGTCTTACACCACACTCTTTCACCTCACAATGAATTCCACTAATATCAAATGAAACCTCAATGTAATCCTTTGCTTTTTGCCATCTCCTTTCCCAGGCCGGTTTCGGTACCATGTAATTCAACCATACCTGATCCGAGTTGAAGCATCTAATTTCACTGGGAAAGAGGCGTGTTTCAAGGTTACTGCCACAGACGAAAGCATTATTAAAGCTATTGACGGTGTAGCCAACGTTGATCGATCTACCCTTGCTACCATTTGGATTTTTGGGAGCAAATACGGCACAAGCAGCAAATCCTTTGAACCTGCGGTAACACCATGGTTGTGGTAGGTCCAACCTTATACAATCTCCCACATTTCGATTGGTAAACCACTCTGGAACTCTACTTCCTGGAAGAAACATGTTTAAAGATCTGTATGGATCAACGCGTCGCTGTACAATGAAGATTATGTTAGAGCATAACAATACAGCGAAAACAACAGCAAAGAGGAATTGAAAGAAAAACAATCACACACAAGATACAAAATTTTACGCCGTTCGCCCAAAGGTTGGGTTACTCCATAGTCGACGGCAAGTCAGTCTCACTATCTCAGAGAATTGCACATAATACAGTACAGGACCTTATATAATGCAATATAAGAACCCTAATTCATCCTGAAAATGCCAAATATCCCTATATATATATATATATAGAGAGAGAGAGAGAGAGAGAGAGAAGTGAACCTGTGGCAACAACATATTAGCTAGGCTCTCAATGGTTTGATTCTCAGCAAGTTTTGAGCAATTACTAAAATCGAACCTCAAAGAACTGCTTTCATACACAGTTGATGGTAATTCCCGCAAGAGCGTACAATCCTGTGCATCAATAAAATTAATGGTAGATGGAAGTTTTGGCAATACTTGAAGCTTCTTGCAGCCCACTAGTCCTAAAGTTTTAAGCCCAGAAAGTAAATCAAAGCTTGTAGGTATGCTCAAAAAATCATTTCCGCTTAGATTTAAGTTTTCCAATAATGATAAACAGCTAATCTCATTTAGGCTTGGTCCCGATAGATTGCAGTGGCTAACATCTAGATTTCTTAGCAAGCGCAAACCTGACAAAGAGGGCAATGTCAAAGCTGAAGAATGTTGTGATTTCCCAAGTAAAAATGAAGGCCAGAAGATTGAACTCCAAGATTTGTATGGGATTCCTTTACGTCCTCCTAATGATAGTGCTTGGAGGTTGTTCAGGAACTTAATGGATGATGGGAACTGTTTAATGGCAGTTCCATCAGCATGAAGCTCCACTAGAGTTTTGATATTCCCAAGGTCCTCTGGCAAGTTATCCACTTTTGAGCAGCCAGAGAGAATGAGAATCCGAAGAGATTCTAATTCAATAGTACTCGGGAAATGTCTAATGTTTTTGCAGTTCTTCAAGTTCAAGACAATAAGCTTCTTAAGAATTCCAACAGATGGGTGAAGCTCAACCAAATTTGTACAACTTTCAAAAAATAGCTCTTCAAGATTTGGGATCTCTGTGAAGTCCGGGGTCTTGGTTAGTTGATGACAGTGTCTAAGTTCCATAAGCGTCAACTTTTTAAAACTCTGCTTGTAAGAAATGACTAGAATCATAATTTATTTATTTATTGAATTTAACTTCTTTTTTTTGAATGAAAGTAAAGAATAACAAAAATCATACATACCTTGGATCCTGTCCAAAGTTGTTTAATGTCGCCATAAGACATACAGAGGGCAACAAGACTCTCTGGGTAGAAAGTTGATGGTAAGAACTCAAAAGGGTAACCATGCCAATAAAGCCACCTTAGCTCATTTGACAAAAATTCAAGACTTTTGGAATGATCCACCTTCGTCTCTTCCCATATTATGTTCCTGTGGTAGATTCCGTTTTCAGGTTTCTCCAGCAGACTATAATAAAGTTTTAAAAGTCGAAGACTGTTCATCCTTGCAAAGCTTTTGCTACCAATTTGAACTTCTGAGGTACTCAAGTCTAGGATTAAGCCTTTAACTGCTTCAGTTCCCTACAAAAGAAAACAACCATTAAAGATTAAGCCTTTAACTGCTTCAGTAAATATGAAGCTAAGAAGAATAGTTGATGTTATACTATTTATTACATGCATAAAAAATAAGCGGTACATTCCTTATCTACTTTACATATGTAAGACGATCATTTAATATTGTAACACCAAAATAAATACGAAGCATGTTAACTTTAAATATAAAGGGCTGTACATGTATTTGCAAGTCATTTTTTTTTTGTGTATCATGAAATAGAAGTGCAGAGAGAATCAAGCCCAGCCTCTCACCTTATCTTTATTCAATACATGGCAAATATCCTTTGAAGAACATAATCTACTTCGTTTGCCAGGGTCCATGGATTCTTCACGAACAACTTGCCGACCCATTTCTTGAAGCAAGTCATGCATTTCAAGCTTATCGATTGATATTGTTATTAATGACTTATCAACTAGAACTCTAAGATCAGTATCTGAAAATAAATTACAAGCATCTAGTATTTTTTTAACAAAATCTCGATTTTCCCTTCGGAAGAAACATGCAATATCAAGAAAGATGTTTTGTTGATTAGAGTCTAGTCCATCAAAACTTAATCTGAGCACTTGCTGTATCTCAAAATTAGGATTGCACTGGAGTTTATCCAGTTCACTTTCCATATTTGTACATTCTTTCTAAATAGAAAACAACCCAAAACTTTTAGAGCTAGAGGGTGGCCCTTAACATAATGAACTACAAGCTCAGAGAGCTCTATGAACTCTTGTTTGGGATGCTTTTCTCTAAACGCATAAATACTAAACAGCTCAGTAGATTCATCTACATCCAAAAGATCAACCTCAAAAATTTCTTGCACTCCATGAGCAGTTAGCAACTGTCTATCCTTACCAGTCACAATAATCAAGCTTCCAGGACCAAACCAATTAGGCATCCCAGCTAGAGCCTTAAATTGGTCGCGGTGATTAACATCGTCAAGAACGATTAAAACCCGTTTAGATCTCATTTGTTGCTTAATCACACTGATTCCTTTACCAACACTATGTATCTTTAGATCCCCCGCTTTTGTAATGTCATCAAGAAGTTGTTTCTGTACATGAGGTAGACCATGCATTTTTGCAACCCCTTTAACATCTTCACAAAAACTGCTGCCCTCAAAGTGGATATGCAATAGGTTATAAATAGCTCGGGCAATGGTTGTCTTTCCCACACCGCTAATGCCACATATCCCTATCATGTGAACTTTATTTTGGTCTAATGGTTTAACAAAGCGCAGCAAGTTCATTTGCTCTACACGGGAGTGCAGACCAACTAGGTTCTCACCAACATCTAAGGGACCGTGACTCAATATCTGAAAGATCTCTTTTGAGATTATATCAATAAACTTTGTCTCGAACCTGCAGACAATTGCAGAGAACAATATATATACATGAGTTAAAAGAGCTATAAAGATGGTAGGAAGGAATTTAATCAAAGAAAAAAAATATATATGCGTGTATATATATAGATATATTAATATTGACATTTTATCATAATAGTTGATCGGGGAGGGAGCTGGGCCTGACTGGGACAAGGTATCAAAACTCACCACTAAAATGCAAAATTGTCCCATGTGTTTATGGCTCTGTGAATGTGTGATTTTTCATACTGAATTTAACTAATTAGAAACCCTCCTCAAGGTATAACTGTTGGTGCAAAACTGTCCCATCCCCTTATGGCTTATATCACTGTGAATCGGGGTCAGGAAAAATTGCCAAAGATTTAAAAACTTAGGCTAAATCACATATTTGGTCCCTGAACTTATGTGCTACTTCTATATCATCTGCAATTAGTCCCCTTCTAGCTAAATTAGTTCATGTAAAAGGTAAAAGAAAAGACAGAAATTTGAGCAATATTCAGTTCAGCATTTACCCATCTGCCACATCTTGCAGTTCCCATCCGGGTAGGTCTGCAGCCTTGGCTAAAGCTTCCTTCCATTCGAGCACCCCTTTCCTCTTCTTAGCTTCATGCTTTTTTAGGGCAACTTCATAGCTTCCAGTTTGATTCCTCACCACCGTTGGATCCACATCATAAAAAATAGCCCTAATTTCATACTTGTCCTTCTCCATCTTTTTGCATTCAAGGATTTGCTCAAGTTCATTTAAACACCACGTAGATGAAGCATAGTTTTTTGAGAATATAATTACTAAAATTCTCGATTTTTCAATGGCATTTTTGAGTCCAGGAGAAATCTCTTGTCCGATCTTTAACTGTTTATCATCTCGAAAAGGGAAAATTCCTTTTCGCTTGAAATCAGTGAAGAGATGATCCATGAAGCCTTTGCGGGTATCTCCACCTCTGAAACTCACAAAAACATCATATGTCCATCGATGATCCGCCATTGGAATTGAAAGCAAGCTACTGTACTAAATTAGCTGCTTAATCAATAAAACAAAAAAGGGGAAGTCACAGCTTCAATGGAAGTAACAAAAGAGCAGGTGAAAGTAAACATCACTGTACCTTCAACCAATTGTGGTTGTAGACTTCTTGTAAAAAACAAAAGTTCAACCAGAAGTAGTAAGCCAAAGATAAAAAGGATAAAATATATTTTATGGTGTAACCAATTGCAAGACATTTATCAAACTAACAAAATAATGTCATATCATTTAAAATACTACGGGATCCATCAAGTCATAGTCAATAAGTTGATGGATTAATGACAGATGTCTCTTCTTTAATTGTGCAAAGATTATATAGAATTCATGTGTTATGAGCTGTCACAACATTTACATTTTTCTTGCAAAAAATATTATTTTTAAGTTTTTTAAAATAAAACGTTACATGAAAATTTATATTCTCTCTAACTCTTAAAAAAATTTCAAACATTGTGATGATTAGGTTACGGGTTTGATTCTAAACTACCTGAATTAGATTTGACTTGTTGCACTCGTTTTAATGTTAATTAAGTTGAGTCGATTAGTTTTTAAATAAATCAATTTTTAAACAAGCTTGAAATGTGATCCCACTAAAACAAGTCATTTGAGTTGGATTTTTTGACTTGTTTAATTTTTTATTATAAAAAAAAATTAATTAAATGTAACGAGTTAAGCTTACTTGAGCCAGAAACTACAATGTTTGAATTTGACTCATTTAACTAGTCAAGAAAAAAAGTTTATTTAAACTCAACTCATTTAAAGAATTCAAGTCTGACTTCAAATTGAATTTATTCAAGTCAAGCCAGACTCAGTTCACAAGTTACCTAATTCGTTTACAACTTTAATTCTGGTCAAGACTCTTGTGAGTTAGTAAAATAGTTAAATTTGTTTCCCACTTATTGTGAAATTTAAGTATTGTGAGTATTTATAATGAAATTTAGTATCTTGTGAGTTGTAATTTTCTTCTGACTTGTTATGAAATTCAATACTCTCATCTTTAAAGTGTGAGATTTATATATACAATAATTTAAAAAAAAAAATTAATGACAGAAAATTACATCAACACTATATCACACTTTACGATCCAAGTCCATCAAGAATTACAACTCGAAATAAAATAGCCCTTAGTTGTTAAAATATTCAATAATCATTAAGCTTTACAACAGTTGCGTCATCAAAATCATCATAAATAATAAAACAACACACACGTGAAAAAATTATCAAGAAAATCTAACAAAACTTTGTTCAAGTGTTCTAAGCTGAGGGAGGCTCATTCTCAGTCTCAGCAGAATCATGAGGTAACCATTCAATCATTCTTGAACTGCTTTCAAATTCTTCATCTTCTTCATATATCAGTCTAACCCCACATTCTTTAACATCACAGCATATGCCATAGATATCAAATGAAACATCAATGTAGTCCTTTGCTTTTTCCCATCTCATTTCCCAGCTCAGTCCTGGTATCATGTAACTCAACCATACCTGATCTGACTCGAAGCGTCTAATTTCATTAGGAAAAATGCGCGTTTCAATGCTAATCCCACATAGGAAAGCATTATTAAAGCTATTGACAGAGTAGCCAACTTCAATCAATCTACCTTTGCTACCATTTGGATTTTTGGGAGCAAATACTGCACAAGCAGCAAATCCCTTGAACTTATGGTAACTCCATGGTTGAGGTAGGTCTAACCTTATACAATCTCCCACATTTCGATTGGTAAACCACTTTGGAACTCTACTTCCTGGAAGAAACATGTCCAATTCTCTATATGGATCAATGCGTCGCTGTAGAACGAAGATTTAAGATTTGTTACAAGTTAGAACAATGAGATTTGAGGATCAAGTCTCACCACCTATAACTACTCTTCATTTCACAACAAAAGTCCCGTTTAGCTTTTACTCCGTTACAAAAAGAATAGAAGTTTCATTTCTCCATTTAGACTATGAAACAACACGAGGTTCCTGGTTTAAAAAAAGAATACAATGGGACTCTTTTTGTTGGACGGAGAGACATTATTATTATTATTATTATTATTATTATTATTATTATATATAGAGAGAGAGAGAGAAGTGAACCTGTGGCACCAGCATACTAGCCAGGCTTTCAATGGTCTGATTCTCAGCCAGTTTTGAGCAATTACTAAAATCGAATATCAAGGACCTGCTATTATACATGGTTGAAGGTAATTCCTGCAAGGAAGTGCAATCCTGTGCATCAATGACATCTATGGTAGATGGAAGTTCTGGCAATGTTTGAAGGTTCTTGCAGCCCACCAGTCCAAGCCTTTTAAGTCCATAAAGTTGAGCAAAGCTTGTAGGTATGCTCACAAAGTCGTTTCCGCTTAGATTTAACTTTTCCAATAATGATAAAGAGCTAATGTCATTTAGGCTTGCTCCCGATAGATTTCAGTGGCTAACATCTAGATTTCTTATCAAGTGCAAACCTGACAAAGAAGGCAATGTCAAAGCTGAAGAATTTTGCGATTTCCTTGGTAAAAATGAAGGCCAGAAAATTGAGCTCCAAGATTTATATGGGATCCCTTTACGTCCTCCTAACGTTAATGCTTCAAGGCTGTGGAGGGACGTGATGGATGATGGGAATTGTTTAATGGCAGTTCCATCCGCATGAAGCTCCATTAAAGCTATCATGTTCCCAAGATCCTCTGACAAGTTGTCCACTTTTGAGCAGCCAGAGAGAATGAGAATCCGAAGAGATTCTAATTCAATGGTACTTGGGAAACTTTTAAGGTTTTTGCAGTTCTTCAAGTTCAAGACAATAAGCTTCTTGAGAATTCCGACAGATGGGTGAAGCTCAACCAAATTTGTACAACCTTCAAGAAATAGCTCTTCAAGATTTGGAATCTCTGTGAAGTCTGGGGTCTCCGTTAGTTGATCACAGTGTCGAAGTTCCATCAGCGACAACTTTTTAAAACCCTGCTTGTAAGAAATAATTAAAAATAAATCATTTTATTTTTTTGAATGAATGAATGAATTCATACGACTAAATATCATACATACCTTTGATCCTGTCCAAAGTTGTTTCATGTTGCTATAAGACATATTCAGCGCAACAAGATTCTCTGGATAGAAGGTTGATGGTAAAAACTCAAAGGGGTAACCATGCCAATAAAGCCACCTTAGCTCATTAGACAAAAAATCAAGACTTTTGGAATGATCCACCTGAGTATCTTCCCATATTACATTCCTATGGTAGCTTCCGTTTTCAGGTGACTCGAGGATAGTATAAAAAAGTTTTAGTACTCGAAGCTTGCTCATCCTTGCAAAGCTTTTGCTACCAATGTGAACTTTTGCAGAGTTTGTCAATTTTAGGATTAAGCCTTTAACTGCTTCAGTTCCCTAGAAAAGAAGAGCAACGACAAAGTGTAAATATGAAGCGAATGAAAAATAGTTAATGTTGGACTACTTAAGCAATTGTTTTGCATATTTACACGAGGTATTTTTATACTGCCTATTCTACTTTACATATGTAAAGACAATCATTTAATTGTTTCAACACTTAACTCAATATGAAGCAGGTTCATGTAAAGAGATAGAGCTGATATATGTACTTTAAGTCAATTATTTTGGGCATAATGAATCAGAAATGCATATAGAATCAAGTCCAGTCTCTCACCTTGTCATTATTCAGTACATGGCGACTATCCTTTTGAGACCACAATCTACTCCATTTTCCCGGATTCTCAGATTCTTCACGAACAACTTGCCGACCCATTTCTTTAAGCAAGTCATGCAATTGCAGCGCACCACTTGAGATTTTTATGAATGACTTATCAACTAGAACTCTAATATCAGTATCTGAAAACAAATTACAAGCATCTAGTATTTTTTTAACAAAATCTGGCTTTTCCCATCGAAAGAAACATGCAATATCAAGAAAGATTTCTTGCTGATTAGAGTCTAGTCCATCATAACTTAATTTGAGCACTTTATGTATCTCAAAATTGGGATAGCTTTCGAGTTTGTCCAACTCACTTTCCCATTCTTTTACATTCTTTCTAAACAAAAAACAACCCAAAACTTTAAGAGCTATGGGGTGGCCATTAACATAATGAACTACACGTTTAGAGAGCTCTTTGAACTCTTGCTTGGGATTTTTTTGTTTAAAGGCATACAAACTAAAGAGCTCAGTAGATTCATCTTGATCTAAAAGATCAACCTCAAAAATTTCTTCAACTCCATGAGCAGTTAGCAACTGTCTATCCTTACCAGTCACAATAATCAAGCTTCCCGGACCAAACCAATCAGCCGTTCCAGCAAGAGCCTTAAATTGATCGCGATGATTTACATCATCCAGAATGATCAGGACCCGTTTAGAATTCATTCGTTGCTTAATCACACTTATTCCTCTACCCACACTATATATCTTTAGATCCCCTGCTTTTGTAATGTCATCAAGAAGTTGTTTCTGTACATGAGGTAGACCATGCATTTTTGCAACCCCTTTAACATCTTCACAAAAGCTGCAGCCCTCAAAGTGGATATGCAATAGGTTATAAATAGCTCGGGCAATGGTTGTCTTTCCTACACCGCTAATGCCGCATATCCCTATCATGTGAGCCTTATTTTGGTCCAATGGTTTAACAAACCGCAGCAAGTCCATTTGCTCTACACGGGAGTGTAGGCCAACGAGGTTCTCACCAACATCTAAGGGACCGTGACTCAATATCTGAAAGATCTCTTTTGAGATTATATCAACAAACTTTGACTCAAACCTGCAGCCAATTGCAGAGAACAAGATATACACGAGTTAAAAGATCTACAAAGATGGTAGGCAGGAATTCAATCAAAGAAATTAAACAGATGCATTTTGGCTTCAATCAGGGAATTTATATTACTTGTAGTTGGATCAGGGCCAGATCCTGAACTTATTAAATGAAAAAATCAGGCTAAATCACACATTTGGTCCCATACTCTTTGTTTGATACTTCTATATACCATCTGTAGTCACTCTCCCAATTACTAATGAAAATGGTAAAAGTAATGACAAAAATTTGGCCCCTGAACTTATGGGGTATATACTTCTATATCATTAGTAACCAGTCCCTACTAAATTAATCCGTAAATGGTAAAAGAAAAGATAGAAACTGAGCATTTAATTGGGTTCAGTATTTACCCATCTGCCATATCTTGCAGATCCCATGCGGGTAAGTCTGCAGCCTTGGCTAAAGCTTCCTTCCATTCGGGCACCCCTTTCTTCCCTTTAGCTTCATGCTTGTTGAGGGCAACTTCATAGCTGTCAGTATGATTTCGCACCACCGTTGGATCTACATCATAAAAAATAGCCCTAACTTCATACTTGTCCTTCACCATCTCTTTGCATTCAAGGATTTGCACAAGTTCATCTAAACACCATGTAGATGAAGCGTAGTTTTTTGAGAACATAACTACTAAAATTCTCGATTTTCTAATGGCGTTGTCGAGTCCTGGAGAAATCTCTTCTCCAATCTTTAACTGCTTATCATCACGAAAAGGAAAAATTCCTTTTCGCTTGAAATCAGTAAAGAGATGATCCATGAAGCTTTTGCGGATATCTTTACCTCTAAAACTCACAAACACATCATATACCCATCGATGGTCAGCCATTGGAAATGAGAGCAAGCTAGTGTCCTAACTTAGCTGCTTGATCAAAAAAAGAAAAACGAAGGTAGGAATATTAAAAAACAGCTTCATGGGAAGAAACAATAGTATGCGCATAAAATATATGCAAAACAACAGCGTAGGTGAGATGCACAACAAAATGTATATATGTACATATAAATACATACATACAAACTAAGTTGGTAGAAGGTCACCTAGAAGCTTACATCTCACCTGCCCTTTTGTTTTGCACATTATATATAAATACTAGTATTGCCTCGATCGTAGTGTCTTGGCACTATGAACGAACGAAGAGTTAAATTTATCTGAAATTTTTGATGGTCCAGATGTTTTAATAGTTTGAACAAAAAAAATTTTAGATTCAAAATCAGTTGTATTTTGTATATATATATATACACATATGTGTGTATATATATATATATATATATATATATAAATCAGAAGTGCTGAAAGAGGAGTTTGTGTGCCGAGCTTCAATGTAAGATACGTTATTAGCTCACTTTCGACTGTTTGAAAGAGCAATGCCAAAAGGAAAATTCTAGGGCGACAATGCACTTAGTGACATTCTAACGACTTTTTTTTTTTTTGGTTTTTTTTTGTTATGACTCTCAAATAATTTATATGATTTATTGGAACAAAAATTAAAAAAAAAACAGTGATTTAGGTGTGATTTAGATACATATACAAAACCGTATCACTGTTTTTTTTTTAATTTTTGTTCCAATAAATCATATAAATTATTTGGGAGTCATAACAAAAAAAAACCAAAAAAAAAAAAAAAAGTCGCTAGAATGTCACTAAGTGCAATGTCGCCCTAGAATGACTCATGCCAAAATAATGAAAGTCCGATTTCTTCCTAGTATTACGGAGTTTGAAATGATGAGCGTAATGTTAAGCTGTTAAGATAAGAATCTTTTTTAATTTGTTGACGTATATGATTATTTTTCTTGCTTAATTTGGGCTTCTTTTACGAGGGCCTAAAGGCATTTCTGTAACAAATATCTGTATATATTGTAAGGTTGCATTTGTTCAAGTGTTCTTTCATTTTTGTTTGTAATTAGTGTCTTCCAATGTATTGTATCCCCTCTTTTTTATTAACAAAGGTTTGTCTTTCTATAAAAAAGAAAATATTCATTCACAATAACCAAACATGATTGAGGCCTTCAATTATTTTAAAAAAATCACAAGATTAAACAAAGAAAGAAAGATTCTCAGTGTTTGTTTACTTACAAGGAAATGCAAGACAGCCAACAGCTTTGACTACGGTAACAACTAGTGGAAGCTTCTCATCCAACCAAATACAATAATTAATTACATAGAAACAGACAAAAGAAGGTTCGGTAAACAAATAAATAAACAAATGCCAGTATTATTGGCCCTGTATGTTCTCATTATAATTTCAATGAATATGTATTTTTCTTTGCTGAGCAGGAAAAAACACACACACACACACACACACAAAAAACAAATATAACAAAAGTCTATGATCATAACGAACAGATCTGCATTTTAAAATCCATTCACATCTATGTACTTTTGGCTCCGTATGTTCTCAACTAAAACTTTTGTTTCAAATTTCAAAAACAACTGTTTTCTGTACTAAAATTTACAGTTTTAAGGGTAAATTTATAACACCACCTTACAAATGCATTGAATTTTAAACTAACACATCAAAGCAATTACCAGTGTAGATGAGGAACCCTGCGGGATAACCTCAAACCATTTCTCATCTTTTCACATATGGTTATTAACCATAATAAAAATTATTTTTACGTAAACATCATACCAAATACTATATATGTGCAAAATTTAATATTCATAAATTTAAAGCACAAACTCGGTACAAAATTTCATGGTATAACTAATCTAAAATATACATATATGCAAATTATCTTTATGCAACAATTTCAAGAATAAATTAACAAGCATATACTATATTTTCAATCCTTTATTAAATTATAAACTCAAATTCCCACATATAATAATCAATATGTATTATTTTATTCTCCTCCTAAATAATATAATCACATATATTATACTTGGAAGAAAATAAATATACATTTTTAGCCACATATAGTTTTATCAAATAATAAATATTTATACTATCATGTCAAAATTAAATTAATTCACTTACAGTGATTTTGCATTTCCTTTTTGAAGTTTCTTTGATTGAGAAACTTTCTCTTGGATAATAATAATTTTCGTGATCGTAGTTATAAGAAAATATCATTCTTTGATGTAGCATCGCTATCTTTTCATATTCAGACTAACATCATTTTTCAGAATGTCTTTCATAAAATACTGTCTTAAGATTGTTGGAACTTTCGTCGTAGGACCTTGTTGAAATTGTAATAAAAATAATAATAGTACTGTCTGAATCGAATGGAAGTCCACTATCTCTTTAAGACAGTATTCGCCTCCTATATAAACTGCACAGGGTGAATCCGTCTCCCAAGATAAAATAGACCCAAAATTTAATATGTATTAATCTGTCTCCCAAGATAAGACAAACTCAAAAATTAATCTGTATTAAATATTATGTGCATGATAATATATTACTCCCTCTATTCCTAAAAGATTGTCGTTTTAGGGAATACTTTTTGTTCCAAAAAAATTGATGTTTTGAGTTTATCAATGCAGATGGAGTAATTTTTTCCAACTTTACCCTTTTTAAAGTTTTCTCTTACTTAATGATTTTCCTCAAAAAAAAAACAAAACCCTTCTTGGTTATTGAAACGTTCTTACAAATCACTTCTCTTCCCAATGCTTCTTCTTCATAATCTCATGGCTGGTAGTATACTCCTTTTTGGAATCTACAAAGTTAATAATTGGTTGAGATAATTAAAACAAGGGTAATATATTATTTTTCATAGGAAATAGTTGTATTCCTTAATCTACGTGAATTAACTTTAAACGATAATCTTTTAGGAACAAAGAGAGTAATTCCAAACACCTTTTGAAAAGGTACATCCTTTGAAAAGGTATTTAAATATTACCCGTGGATCACATTTTCTAATAAATCCATGGTTTAGATTTATTGTTTCGTTGGAACCATTGCAATAGTTGGGAACTGTTGCACCATTTGAAATCATTGCAACAGTTGGGAACTGTTGCACCTTAATATTCAACTGTACTCTTACAACCATCCATTTTTTACCAAGAGAAACAATGCATCTATAGGCTTATAAGCAGTATATAATAAACTCATTATACACCACCAAATTTTGAAAATATCCAACACTACACTACTACGGAGGTTGTTCAGGATTCACGCAAAAATTTCTTGTGTCTAAGAAAAATATGCTACTGATCTGTTAAAGAAGTTTAAACTGTCAAGTTGTAATCATGCAAAAACCCCAATGAACACCAATGAAAAATTGATGTTAGATGATAGAGTTAAAAGAAGTGATTTGAAAGAGTATCGAAGTTTAGTCAGAGGACTAATTTATTTCACTCACTAAGGCCGAATATAATGTTCGCTGTTAGTTTGTTGTCACACTTTATGCAGAATGTAAGTAAAGTTTATTATGGTGCAACAAAAAGAGTTTTGAGATATGTTCATGGCACGATTCATTATGGGATTAGGTATCATCATATTTATAATTTTAAGTTAATCACCTATACTCATAGTGATTGGGTAGGTTATGCGGATAATTGTAAAAGTACTTCTAGATTTGCCCTTGGTTTTGGTTCTGGAATGATAACTTGGGCAACAAATAAGCAACACTCAGTTGCTTTATCAAGTTCAGAAGCTGAATATGTAGATGTTACAAAAGTCGTGTGTCATGTTGTGTGGTTGATGAGGATATTATTTGATTTAAAGGAAAAGCAAGAGAGACCAATAACTATATTATGTGATAATAAGTCCAGCATCGCGATGACTCAAAATCCAGTTTTTCATAAAATTTGGCCCCTGAATTTATGGGGTATATACTTCTATATCATTAGTAACCAGTCCCTACTAAATTAATCCGTAAATGGTAAAAGAAAAGATAGAAACTGAGGATTTTATTGGGTTCAGTATTTACCCATCTGCCATATCTTGCAGATCCCATGCGGGTAAGACTGCAGCCTTGGCTAAAGCTTCCTTCCATTCCGGCACCCCTTTCTTCCCTTTAGCTTCATGCTTGTTGATGACAACTTCATAGCTGTCAGTATGATTTCGCACCACCGTTGGATCCACATCATGAAAAATAGCCCTAACTTCATACTTGTCCTTCTCCATCTCTTTGCATTCAAGGATTTGCACAAGTTCATCTAAACACCATGTAGATGAAGCGTAGTTTTTTGAGAACATAACTACTAAAATTCTCGATTTTCTAATGGCGTTGTCGAGTCCAGGAGAAATCTCTTCTCCAATCTTTAACTGCTTATCATCATGAAAAGAAAAAATTCCTTTTTGCTTGAAATCAGTAAAGAGATGATCCATGAAGCTTTTGCGGATATCTTTACCTCTAAAACTCACAAACACATCATACATCCATTGATGGTCAGCCATTGGAAATGAGAGCAAGCTATTGTCCTAACTTAGCTGCTTGATCGAAAAAAGAAAAACGAAGGTAGGAATATTAAAAAACAGCTTCATGGGAATAAACAATAGTAGGTGAGATGCAAAACAAATATGGTTTATATATTTTGTTTTAACAATGACAATATATTTTATATGGAGATGTTTTATGATTTACAAGTTTAGTTATTGGGTTGATCATGCATGGCTGCTAAATGAGTATAAAGGTTCGCTATGGAAAAAGAGTTCATAGAAGCACTACTGGATTAGGTCTTTAGAAAATCACTTAAGAAAATTTGTAGGTATTTCTAGTATAAGTCTTTAATTGCAAGACAAATTTATTTTGTTGAAAAAAAATTTCAAAAAAAGTTTATGAGGTTAAAGTTCTAATCAGTTCAGAAGTTATATCAGTTTGAAAACTAAAATCAATTGAGTATATGTTAAGCCATGATTTCCAAAGAATTAGTAATCTCAAGATCTTTTTTTAGCTGGGCTAGTTTTTAGATTTTCCCTATATTAAATATGTTGTGATCTTATACTTTATTTTAAGCTGTCTATTTTTAAATTCAAAATTTTTTCCTTAACAGTTTGAAATTATCTTTCTTTGGGATTACTGAATTTTAGTAAATATTTTTTTTTGCCGTTGGACCTTATCTCTATATGTATCTTTCTCGATTAAAGGTTCTGAAGAGAGAACGAATTTAGAAAAATAAGAGTGTTTTATAGAAAAGTTCTAGCAAATTGTTCTTGCCTTGTTCTTAAACTCTTATTGCTAGAAATGCATAGTTTTATCTTGTATTCATATTCCTTCTTGGTAAAAAATTTATACAAGTCTAGATTGTCTTGTGGTTGATCCAGTGGTGGATAGAGTTGTACAAAAGAAGTTCTAAAGTTGTAGTAGTGCAAACAGTTGTAGTGGTGCAAGCAGTGGCAATAATGTCCAAAATTGTTCAGAGCTTCTTTGTACAAGGAGTTTTATAATTGATTGAATAATTTATTAATAAAAGAGTCTCCAATACCAGTTGGTATTAAACGTGGATTAGACCACTAGAATAGATGGTAGGGTCCGAACCATGTAAAAATCTTGGTGCTTATGGTTTGTTGATTATCTCGTTTGTCTTGCTTAATTTTCCATCAAAACACTATACATTCATTTGCATACACTGCACCATTAAAGCTAAAGTAACATAAAGAAGGTTTTGCTTAACAGTTTCATACAAACATAAAAGCAGACATGTCCTACCTGTCTGGATTAATTCTGTAGTTAGCAACAGTTTAATACCGACATCAAAGCAAATATGTTCTACCTATCTGAATTAATCTTGTAGTTGAAAATTTAAAATTTGTCATTGTTAATCATATACACCTATTCACCTCTCCCCCCTTCTAGGTGTACACACTAATTTCATATATGTACATATAAATACATACATACAAACAAAGTAGTTAGAAGGTCACCCTGAAGCTTACATCTCACCTACCATTTTATTTTGCACATTATATATATATATATGGGGAAAATAGAACTGCACAATTATGCAAGTTGGAAAATGTACAGTGGGTGTCAAAACGACGTCGTTTTGAGCCTGTGTATATATATAAAAAAATAACGCAGCAGTTCATTCTCTTTTTCCTCAAATCAATCCAACAACCTTAAACCTTATTATTGTCCTCCTCCCATGACATCATTCCAATCTCAAATGGAGCAAAGGAAGCCTAAAAATTCAAATTGAACTATCGATTCCCTCCTTATTTTGGATCTTTTCTCCTTCAATTGCCACGAATTCTTCTCCGGTTGCAACCCATATATATATATATATTGAAGTATTAAAAGAGGAATTTGTGTGTCATGCTTCAATGTAAGATATGTTATTAGCTCACTTTTGAGGGTTTGAAAGTAAGAGTAATGTCAAAATAGTGAAAATACGATTTCTTCTTAGTATTATGGAGTTTGAAATGATGAGCGCGATGTTAAGCTATTAAAAGGGTGGTACGAATCTTTTAATTTGTTGACGTATATGATTATTTTTCTTGCTTAATTTGGGCTTCTTTTATAAGGGCCTAAAGGTATTTTATAATAGATATTTGTAGATATTGTAAAGTTGGATTTGTTTAAGTGTTCTTTTAGTTTTGTTTGTTTGTAATTAGTGTCTTTCAATGTATTGTATCTCCTTTTTATTTTTATTTTTTATTAACAAAGGTTTGTCTTTCTACAAAAAAGAAAATATTCATTCACAATAACCAAACATGATTGAGGCCTTCAATTATTTTAAAAAAATCACAAGATTAAATAAAGAAAGATTCTCAGTGTTTGTTTACTTACAAGGAAATGCAAGACAACCAACAACTTTGACTATGGTAACAACTAGTGGAAGTTTCTCATCCAACCAAATACAATAATTAATTACATAGAAACAGACAAAAGAAGGTTCAGTTAAGGGTGAAAATGATCCCGAGTCGATCCGAACACCCTAATGCTCAAGCTCGACTCGGATCAAAAAAATTGTGTTTAGGTTGACTCGAATTCGAACTAATAATTTTCAAGGCTGCTCAAGTTAAACTCGATGAATTACTCGATACTCGGCTCGAAGTTACTCGACTTGTTTTCACAACGAGTAATTCGCGAGCCTTTTTGTTCGAGTTCGAGCCTGAGATGGATCATACCAAAATGAGACATAAAAATAAAAAATTAGAAAAACTTCATTTTTATTTATATATAAAAATACATGTGTCAAAAAAATTACAATGATAAATTTATAATATTAATTATATTATGATACAATTACTAGTAACATCATTACATCAAGGCAATAACTTTAAACAGAAGCTAAGAAGCAATTCATGAGCATAATATATAAATCAATTTGAGCAGCAGTAGGTCAGTAGCTTGAACATAGACCATAGTATGCAAATCAATTTGAGCAGCAGTAGTAGCTTGAGCAAAATCAACTAAAGTGCTAACAGAATTACATAAACCAATCAACCATGCTCCAAAGTGGCAAAAGTCCAAGCTTCAATCCTGCAAATATAAAGGATGGGTTAGAAAACTTATCTTTTAATTTGTAAAAAGCAAAATAAAATGTCAAAAAAAAAATAAGAAAACTTATCTTTTTTTCAGACTTTACACCAAGTTAGCTTGAAGTTTCCTTGCTGGTTATGCATTATCAAATATCAACTTAAGGTTGCAAACCAAATATTTAAACTCCAAATTCCAAACTTAAGCACCGAAGCTAGTAGTTTGGCACCATTTCATAAACCAAAATGCTAAAAAAAAATTCAAAGTTCCAAACAAAAATACAAAATAATCAAAGTCCAACAGTCCAAGTCCAATAATAAACAAAGTACCAAAGTCTTAATAATTTAAAAACTGAAATGTAAATATCAATGTATCACAGTAGCAACACTCAACTACTTCTAGCACTTCAGTTTCCATTCTCCAAGCTCACCTCCTGCATTGAATCTTCATCAGCCTACATTGTCAAACAATTAATATTAATCCATGCTATTATTTGTATATGTATTTATTTATGGAAAAAAACTAAACAAATTAATACTTACAATCATGTTTTTTTAATCTTATATTCAGCCCGCAACCAATCACATGTGCAAATCAAAGCCTGAACTGTGTCAGGCTTCAAAGAGCTCCTGAACTGGTCAAGAACCCTTCCCCCAGCACTAAATGATGATTCAGAGGCCACAGTACTCACAGGTATGGACAATATATCTCTTGCCATCCTATACAAAACCTTGAATTTTAAAGTGTTTGCCTTCCACCATTTTAAAGCATCAAAATTATTATCAACATTACAAACCAACCTCCCTTCTTCCAAGTAAATTTCCAAATCAGACTTCAAACATGGGGATGCAATGTCCATGTTTTGAGCCCAACTGTCAAACTCTACTCTACTTTTGGTCTTACTCTTAGTCTTAGATCCACCAACAAAAATCACTGGTTTAGCACTATTTCTAGCACTTGAAGTTTAATTCACATTGACTATTAACAACTTGTTCTGTATTATAAAGTGCCACATATTCATCAAACATTTCTTGCAAAGTATTTTGAACAAGTGTTAAGTTACTCTTTGATTCAAACTCACTGACATACATCTTTGGGATACAAAATATAACTAATTGCATCTTATATCTTGGATTTAAGATAGATGCAATAGCCATCAGTAAGTTGCATTGTCCCCAATATTTATCAAACTTCTCTTTCATTTTGTAAGCCATTTCTTTCATATATTCACAATCATCAACAATAGTTTCATTCAACAACTCCTTGATTTTTCAAATCTCAAGTAAAAACATATTGTAAGTAGGATATTCACAGCCGAAAAACACATTTGTTGCTTCATTAAACACTTCTAAAAATTTAATAACCCTCTCAGCCCTGTCTCAATCTTCCCTACTAGGCAAAGAATTATAATGAAGGTCTCTCTCTTTGTACAATGGGAACACATCCTTGAATTGCAAAGCAGACTCTAACATGGCATATGTGGAATTCCACCTAGTGGGGACATCTAAGATCAATCTTTTTGAAGATGGTAATTGCAAAATTTTTACAATCTCACCAAATTTATGAAGACGAGATGGAGACATTTTCAAGTACTTGACAGTCTCACGAATATTTTGAATAACATTTTGGATAATCCCCAAACCATCTTGCACCATCAAATTAAGAATGTGGGCACAACATCTAACATGAAATATTTTACCACTAAAATAAAGGCCACCTTTCAATGTAAAATTATCCCGAAGATGCCTTATAGCAGAATCATTTGCAGATGCATTATCAAGAGTAATAGTCGATATTTTATTTTCAATTCCCCACTCAGTTAGACAATGCAAAATAGAATCAGAGATCATAAGACCAGTATGTGGAGGTGTCATGGTACAAAAATTGATAACCCTTTTATGCAAGTTCCAATCAGAATCCAAAAAATGAGTAGTGAGGCACATATAACCAATAGTTTGATTAGAAGTCCACAAATTAGATGTTAAACTTATTCTACTAATACCATCAAACAAAGCCTTAATTTTTTTCTTCTCTAAACCATAAAGCTTTATGCTGTCATTCCTTATTGTTACCCTAGAAATGGGATCAAATCTTGGATTCAAAGTTTTCAAAAATAGTATGAAAAATTCATGCTCAATCATACGAAAAGGGTATTCATGCACACATATCATCTTAGCAAAATCTTCCCTTACTTTTTTTTTTATCATACTTGAAGAAATTCAACTTTCCAGTTTCACCTTGCATTTCTAAAGTAGGATAAGACAATACCTGCTGCTTTAGTGTTCCAGAACCAGAAATTGAAGTTAGCCGAATAGAGCAAGTGTTCATGTGCCTATTCAAATGACTGGTAGAACCAGTATTTTGAAGAACAAGCCTTGTACGACAATGCTTGCACTTAGCCTTCTTGGTTCCATCTCTTAATGCCACAACAATAAACTCCTCCCATGCTTTTGAGGTTTTTTTCTTTCTTTTTTTTTCATGCTCAACTTCAACCTCAACCTCAGTAGCATTTTCAAGCTGAGAATCACCAAAACCAAAGGAATTAAGCATTTGGCCATTAGTAACTTGAGATAGGTTTTCAGTTCTAGTATTTGGCACTTGAAATGGTCCAGATAGATCTTCAATCAAGTTTATGATCTCGTTATTATCTTGAACAAACAAACAAAACAATAATCAGAATAACAAATAACTTTGAATCAATATAACATATGCATGCACAATAAAATATTGTAGTTATACATATATAAATCAATTAATATATATGAATATACCAGAAGCATCAACATGTTCCATTGAATAAGTTATAAGTCTGAAGAGATGAAGAGCCGAAGAGGGTGTTAGTTTATAATATTGCTAGGTTTTAATCATGACAATTATTCCCTCATATAATGCTACACTTTCTTGGGCTAATGCACCCCATTAAGTTAAAATATTCTCTCCACTTCTTTCTATATCTTGGTCAGATACTTGTTTTCTTGCCCATCATGGTTTGTCTAACACTAAACTTTAAAAATAGAAGAAAAAAATTCAGCAGGTGTTTTTCTTTACATATACATTCTCTCTCTCTCTCACTATATATATATATATATATATATATATATATATATATATATATATATATATATATATATAGGAACTGGTTACTTTACATTAACAAAAAGACCCACCCAGAATTTTGCACATTGAAGGTTAGCACGCGAGAAGAATACACTTATACACATATACTGAACATGTTATGCATTAAAGTATATACTGAACATGCTATGCATTAAAGTATATACTGAACATTTATATTAAATAGTATAATGCATTCCCTTACATAAATATTTTGTATTATCTTGGAAAATACATCCCACTACCTGCTCATCATCTCATTCATAGGCATGGTCTAATTAAGTATATATAATACTGATACACTGACCAATAAACAACCAAACGGCTAAACATTTCCTGCTTTATCAGATACTAAACGATCAAGTAAGTATCGAACCCCTAAACGAGTAGGGTTCATCGAGTAAGGATCGAGTATGGATCAAATGAAAGAGGCAAGTTCGAACCCTAAAACGAGCGAACGATATTGTGCTCAAATTCGAGTTCAGTATTATAACCCCAAAAACGAGCTTGGCTCATATTCGACTCGGATGCCTACCGAATCCGAGTCTCAGATCATATTTTCGGGTTGAATCTGAATCGGGTACCGAGCTACCCGGATCGATTTTCACCCCTAGGTTCAATAAACAAATAAACAAATAAATGCCACTATTATTGGCCCTGTATGTTCTCATTATAATTTTAATGTATGTATTTTTCTTTGCTGAGCAGAAAACACACATACACACACAAAACAAATATAACAAAAGTCTATGATCATAACGAACAGATCTGCATTTTAAAATCCATTCACATCTATGTACCTTTGGCTCCGTATGTTCTCAACCAAAACTTTTGTTTCAAATTTCAAAAACGACTATTTTCTATACTAAAATTTACGGTTTTAAGGGTAAATTTATAACACCACCTTACAAATGCAATGAATTTTAAACTAACACGTTAAAGCAATTACCAGTGCAGATGAAGAACCCTGCGGGATAACCTCAAACCATTTCTCATCTTTTCACATATGGTTATTAACCATAATAAAAATTATTTTACTTAAACATCATACCAAATACTATATATGTGCAAAATTTAATATTCATAAATTTAAAGCACATAACTCAGTATAAAATTTCATGATATGATTAATCTAAAATATATATATATGCAAATTATTTTTATGCAACAATTTCAAGAATAAATTAACAAGCATATACTATATTTTCAATCCTTTATTAAATTATAAACTCAAATTCCCACATATAATAATCAATATGTATTATTTTATTTTTCTCCTAAATAATATAATCACATATATTATACTTGGAAGAAAATAAATATACATTTTTAGCCACAAATAATTTTATAAAATAATAAATATTTATACTATCATGCCAAAATTAAATTAATTCACTTACAGTGATTTCGCATTTCCTTCTTTGAAGTTTCTTTGATGGAGAAACTTCCTTCTGGATAATAATAATTTTCGTGATCGTAGTTATAAGAAAATGTCATTCTTTGATGTAGCATCGCTACCTTTTCATATTCAGACTAACATAATTTTTCAGAATGGCTTTCATAGAATACTGTCTTAAGATTGTTGGAACTTTTGTCGTAGGACGTTGTCGAAATTGTAAAAAATAATAATAATAGTATTGTCTGAATCGAATGGAAGTCCACTATCTCCTTAAGACAGTATTCGCCTCCTATATAAACTGCACATGGTGAATCCGTTTCCCAAGATAAGACGGACCCAAAACTTAATCTGTATTAATTTGTCTCCCAATATAAGACAAATTCAAAAATTAATTTGTATTAAATGCTATGTGTATGATAGTATTTAATTCCAAACAACCTTTTGAAAAGGTACATCCTTTGAAAATGTATTTAAATATTACCCGTGGATCATATTTTCTAATAAATCCATGGTTTAGATTTATTATTTTGTTGGAACCGTTGCAACAGTTCGGAACTGTTGCACCATTTGAAATCATTGCAACAGTTGGGAATTGTTGCACCTTAATATTCTAAAAAAAAAAATATTCACATGCTTTTGCCAAGAATTGGACCTCCAACTGTACTCTTACAACAATCTATTTTTACCAAGAGAAACAATGCATTTACAGGCTTATAAACAGTATATAATAAACTCATTATACACCACCAAAATTTGAAAATATTCAACACTACATTACTATGGAGGCTGTTTAGGATTCTCGCAAAATTTTCTTGTGTCAAGAAAAATATGCTATTGATTTGTTGAAGAAGTTTAAACTGTCAAGTTGTAATCATGCAAAAACCCCAATGAACAGCAATGAAAAATTGATGTTAGATGATGGAGTTAAAAGAAGTGATTTGAAAGAGTATCGAAGTTTAGTGAGAGGACTAATTTATTTCACTCACTAAGGCCGAATATAATGTTCGCTGTTAGTTTGTTGTCACGCTTTATGCAGAATCCAAGCAAAGTTCATTATGGTGCAACAAAAAGAGTTTTGAGATATGTTCATGGCACGATTCATTATGGGATCAGGTATCATCATGTTGATAATTTTAAGTTAATCACCTATACTGATAGTGATTGGGTAGGTTATGCGGATAATCGTAAAAGTACTTCTAGATTTGCCCTTGGTTTTGGTTCTGGAATGATATCTTGGGCAACAAATAAGCAACACTCAGTTGCTTTATCAAGTTCAGAAGCTGAATATATAGCTGCTACAAAAGTCGTGTGTCATGTTGTGTGGTTGATGAGGATATTATTTAATTTAAAGGAGAAGCAAGAGATGCCAACAACTATATTATGTGATAACAAGTCCAGCATCGCGATGACTCGAAATCCAGTTTTTCATAAAAGAACTAAACATATTGAGCTTCATCATCACTACATCCGAGAGCTAGTAGCAAAAGGTGAAGTAAAGCTAGAATTTTACAACAATGAGGACCAAATTTTAGATGTGTTCACAAAAGCGTTGACCATAGAAAAGTTCTACAAGTTCAGAAGCTTACTTGGATGCTGTGGTCGTTCGAATTAAAGGAGGATATGTTGGATGTTAATTCAAATTCCACCAGATTTTTGGTTCCTAGTTTTCAGTTATTAGTTAGTTCTGAATAAAATCCTTCAATCTTGAAGGATAGATGAAGGATAGAATTAAATCAGTTTAGTTTTTAATTTTTGAATTAGCCTTATCATGTTGTTAGCTTATCTTTGATTCCATCGCCTATATAAAGACCATTTTGCTGTCGTATGAATGACACCACAGATAAATAAAAATAAAAAGTTCAGTTCTTCTCATTTCTTTATATATTCTCTGTTCTGTTTTTTCCTTATTTTGGCTGTTGCGCTAATATTCAATAGTTGTGAGTATTTATAATGAAATTTAGTATCTTGTGAGTTTTAATTTTCTTCTGACTTGTTATGCAATTCAATAGTACTCTTATCTTTAAAATGTGAGATTTATCGATGATATAATTTAAAAAAAAAAAAATTGATGACAGAAAATTACATCAACACTATATCACACTTTACGATCCAAGTCCATCAAGAATTACAACTCGAAATAAAATAGCCCTTAGTTGTTAAAATATTCAATAATCATTAAGCTTTACAACAGTTGCGTCATCAAAATCATCATAAATAATAAAACAACACACACGTGAAAAAATTATCAAGAAAATCTAACAAAACTTTGTTCAAGTGTTCTAAGCTGAGGGAGGCTCATTCTCAGTCTCAGCAGAATCATGAGGTAACCATTCAATCATTCTTGAACTGCTTTCATCTTCTTCGTATATCAATCTAACCCCACATTCTTTAACTTCACAGTAAATGCCATAGATATCAAATGAAACATCAATGTAGTCCTTTGCTTTTTCCCATCTCATTTCCCAGCTCAGTCTTGGTATCATGTAACTCAACCATACCTGATCTGACTCAAAGCGTCTAATTTCATTAGGAAAAATGCGCGTTTCAATGCTACTCCCACAGAGGAAAGCATTATTAAAGCTTCTGACAGAGTAGCCAACTTCAATCAATCTACCTTTGCTACCATTTGGATTTTGGGGAGCAAATACTGCACAAGCAGCAAATCCTTTGAACTTACGGTAACTCCATGGTTGAGGTAGGTCTAACCTTATACAATCTCCCACATTTCGATTGGTAAACCACTTTGGAACTCTACTTCCTGGAAGAAACATGTTCAAGGCTCTATATGGATCAATGCGTCGCTGTAGAATGAAGATTGAAGATTTGTTACAAGTTAGAACAATGAGATTTGAGGATCAAGTCTCACCACCTATAACTACTCTCCATTTCACAATAAAAGTCCCGTTTAGCTTTGACTCCATTACAAAAAGAATAGAAGTTTCATTTCTCCATTTAGACTATGAAATAACACAGATAACATGAGGTTCCCAGTTTAAAAAAAGAATACAATGGGACTCTTTTTGTTGGATGGAGAGACATTATTATGTTATTATTATATAGATATATATATAGAGAGAGAAGTGAACCTGTGGCACCAGCATACTAGCCAGGCTTTCAATGGTTTGATTCTCAGCCAATTTTGAGCAATTACTAAAATCGAATCTCAAGGACCTGCTATTATACATGGTTGAAGGTAATTCCTGCAAGGAAGTGCAATCCTGTGCATCAATGATATCTATGGTAGATGGAAGTTCTGGCAATGTTTGAAGGTTCTTGCAGCCCACCAGTCCAAGCCTTTTAAGTCCAGAAAGTTGAGCAAAGCTTGTAGGTATGCTCACAAAGTCGTTTCCGCTTAGATTTAACTTTTCCAATAATGATAAAGAGCTAATGTCATTTAGGCTTGCTCCCGATAGATTGCGATGGCTAACATCAAGATTTCTTATCAAGCGCAAACCTGACAAAGAAGGCAATGTCAAAGCTGAAGAATTTTGCGATTTCCTTGGTAAAAATGAAGGCCAGAAAATTGAGCTCCAAGATTTATATGGGACTCCTTTACGTCCTCCTAATGTTAATGCTTCAAGGCTGTGGAGCGACCTGATGGATGATGGGAACTGTTTAATGGCAGTTCCATCAGCATGAAGCTCCATTAAAGCTCTCATGTTCCCAAGATCCTCTGACAAGTTGTCCACTTTTGAGCAGCCAGAGAGAATGAGAATCCGAAGAGATTCTAATTCAATGGTACTTGGGAAACTTTTAAGGTTTTTGCAGTTTTTCAAGTTCAAGACAATAAGCTTCTTGAGAATTCCAACAGATGGGTGAAGCTCAACCAAATTTGTACAGCCTTCAAGAAATAGCTCTTCAAGATTTGGAATCTCTGTGAAGTCTGGGGTCTTGGTTAGTTGATCACAGTGTCGAAGTTCCATCAGCGTTAACTTTTTAAAACCCTGCTTGTAAGAAATGATTAAAAATAAATCATTTTATTTTTTTGAAAGAATGAATGAATTCATATGACTAAATATCGTACATACCTTTGATCCTGTCCAAAGTTGTTTCATGTTGCTATAAGACATATTGAGCGCAACAAGATTCTCTGGATAGAAGGTTGATGGTAAAAACTCAAAGGGGTAACCATGCCAATAAAGCCACCTTAGCTCATTAGACAAAAAATCAAGACTTTTGGAATGATCCACCTGAGTATCTTCCCATATTACATTCCTATGGTAGCTTCCATTTTCAGGTGACTCCAGGACAGTATAAAAAAGTTTTAGTACTCGAAGCTTGCTCATCCTTGCAAAGCTTTTGCTACCAATGTGAACTTTTGCGGAGTTTGTCAATTTTAGGATCAAGCCTTTAACTGCTTCAGTTCCCTAAAAAGAAGAGCAATGACAGAGTGTAAATATGAAGCGAATTTAAAATAGTTAATGTTGGACTACTTAAGCAATTGTTTTTCATATTTACACAAGTTATTTTCATACTGCCTATTCTACTTTACATATGTAAAGACAATCATTTAATTGTTTCAACACTTAACTCAATATGAAGCATGTTCATGTAAAGAGATAGAGCTGATATATGTACTTTAAGTCAATTATTTTGGGCATAATGAATCAGAAGTGCATATAGAATCAAGCCCAGTCTCTCACCTTGTCATTATTCAGTACATGGCGACTATCCTTTTGAGACCACAATCTACTCCATTTGCCAGGATTCTCAGATTCTTCACGAACAACTTGCCGACCCATTTCTTTAAGCAAGTCATGCAATTGCAGCGCACCACTTGAGATTTTTATGAATGACTTATCAACTAGAAGCAAATTACAAGCATCTAGTATTTTTTTAACAAAATCTGGCTTTTCCCATCGAAAGAAACATGCAATATCAAGAAAGATTTCTTGCTGATTAGAGTCTAGTCCATCATAACTTAATTTGAGCACTTTATGTATCTCAAAATTGGGATAGCTTTCGAGTTTGTCCAACTCACTTTCCCATTCTTTTACATTCTTTCTAAACAAAAAACAACCCAAAACTTTAAGAGCTAGGGGGTGGCCATTAACATAATGAACTACACGTTTAGAGAGCTCTTTGAACTCTTGCTTGGGATTTTTTTGTTTAAAGGCATACAAACTAAAGAGCTCAGTAGATTCATCTTGATCTAAAAGATCAACCTCAAAAATTTCTTCAACTCCATGAGCAGTTAGCAACTGTCTATCCTTACCAGTCACAATAATCAAGCTTCCCGGACCAAACCAATCAGCCGTTCCAGCAAGAGCCTTAAATTGATCGCGATGATTTACATCATCCAGAATGATCAGGACCCGTTTAGAACTCATTCGTTGCTTAATCACACTGATTCCTCTACCAACACTATGTATCTTTAGATCCCCTGCTTTTGTAATGTCATCAAGAAGTTGTTTCTGTACATGAGTTAGACCATGCATTTTTTCAACCCCTTTAACATCTTCACAAAAGCTGCAGCCCTCAAAGTGGATATGCAATAGGTTATAAATAGCTCGGGCAATGGTTGTCTTTCCTACACCGCTAATGCCGCATATCCCTATCATGTGAGCCTTATTTTGGTCCAATGGTTTAACAAACCGCAGCAAGTCCATTTGCTCTACACGGGAGTGTAGGCCAACGAGGTTCTCACCAACATCTAAGGGACCGTGACTCAATATCTGAAAGATCTCTTTTGAGATTATATCAACAAACTTTGACTCAAACCTGCAGCCAATTGCAGAGAACAAGATATACACGAGTTAAAAGATCTACAAAGATGGTAGGCAGGAATTCAATCAAAGAAATTAAACAGATGCATTTTGGCTTCAATCAGGGAATTTATATTACTTGTAGTTGGATCAGGGCCAGATCCTGAACTTATTAAATGAAACATTTGGTCCCATACTCTTTGTTTGATACTTCTATATACCATCTGTAGTCACTCTCCCAATTACTAATGAAAATGGTAAAAGTAAGGACAAAAATTTGGCCCCTGAACTTATGGGGTATATACTTCTATATCATTAGTAACCAGTCCCTACTAAATTAATCCGTAAATGGTAAAAGAAAAGATAGAAACTGAGGATTTAATTGGGTTCAGTATTTACCCATCTGCCATATCTTGCAGATCCCATGCGGGTAAGTCTGTAGCCTTGGCTAAAGCTTCCTTCCATTCGGGCACCCCTTTCTTCCCTTTAGCTTCATGCTTGTTGAGGGCAACTTCATAGCTGTCAGTATGATTTCGCACCACCGTTGGATCCACATCATAAAAAATAGCCCTAACTTCATACTTGTCCTTCTCCATCTCTTTGCATTCAAGGATTTGCAGAAGTTCATCTAAACACCATGTAGATGAAGCGTAGTTTTTTGAGAACATAACTACTAAAATTCTCGATTTTCTAATGGCGTTGTCGAGTCCTGGAGAAATCTCTTCTCCAATCTTTAACTGCTTATCATCACGAAAAGGAAAAATTCCTTTTCGCTTGAAATCAGTAAAGAGATGATCCATGAAGCTTTTGCGGATATCTTTACCTCTAAAACTCACAAACACATCATATACCCATCGATGGTCAGCCATTGGAAATGAGAGCAAGCTAATGTCCTAACTTAGCTGCTTGATCAAAAAAAGAAAAACGAAGGTAGGAATATTAAAAAACAGCTTCATGGGAAGAAACAATAGCATGCGCATAAAATATATGCAAAACAACAGGGTAGGTGAGATGCAAAACAAAATGTATATATGTACATATAAATACATACATACAAACAAAGTTGGTAGAAGGAAAAAAAAAAGTTGGCAGAAGGTCACCCAGAAGCTTAGATCTCACCTACCCTTTTGTTTTGCACATTATATATATATATATATATATATATATATATATATACTAGTATTGCCTCGACCCTAGTGTCTCTGGCACTATTAACGAACGAAGGATTAGATTTATCTGAATGAACGACGGGTTAGATTTATCTAAAAATTTTGACGGTCCGGATGATTTAATAGGTTGAGCGGAAAAATTTTTAGATTCAAAATCAGTTGTGTTTTGTATAATTAAATATATATATATATATATATATATATATATATATATATTAGAAGGGCTGAAAGAGGAGTTTGTGTCCGGGCTTCAATGTAAGATATGTTATTAGCTCACTTTCGAGGGTTTGAAAGAGCAATGCCAAAAGGAAAATTCTAGGGCGACAATGCACTTAGTGACATTCTAACGACTTTTTTTTTTTTGGTTTTTTTTTGTTATGACTCTCAAATAATTTATATGATTTATTGGAACAAAAATTAAAAAAAAAACAGTGATTTAGGTGTGATTTAGATACATATACAAAACCGTATCACTGTTTTTTTTTTTAATTTTTGTTCCAATAAATCATATAAATTATTTGGGAGTCATAACAAAAAAAAACAAAAAAAAAAAAAAAAGTCGCTAGAATGTCACTAAGTGCAATGTCGCCCTAGAATGACTCATGCCAAAATAATGAAAGTCCGATTTCTTCCTAGTATTATGGAGTTTGAAATGATGAGCGTAATGTTAAACTGTTAAAAGGGTGTTAAGAATCTTTTAATTTATTGACGTATATGATTATTTTTCTTGCTTAATTTGGGCTTTTTTTATGAGGGCCTAAAGGTATTTCTGTAACAAATATCTGTAGATATTGTAAGGTTGCATTTGTTCAAGTGTTCTTTCATTTTTGTTTGTAATTAGTGTCTTCCAATGTATTGTATCTCCTCTTTTTTATTAACAAAGGTTTGTCTTTCTATAAAAAAGAAAATATTCATTCACAATAACCAAACATGATTGAGGCCTTCAATTATTTAAAAAAAATCACAAGATTAAATAAAGAAAGATTCTCAGTGTTTGTTTACTTACAAGGAAATGCAAGACAGCCAACAGCTTTGACTATGGTAACAACTAGTGGAAGCTTGCTCATCCAACCAAATACAATAATTGATTGCATAGAAACAGACAAAAAAGGTTCAGTAAACAAATAAACAAACAAATGCCAGTATTATTGGCCCTGTATGTTCTCTTTATAATTTCAATGAATATGTATTTTTCTTTGCCGAGCAGGAAAACAAACACACACAAACAAACCAGCTATTTTTCAATTCTATATGTATAGAAGACAATCATTAGTCTTTAATTTTAATTATTTGTATACAACAAAAAACCATACAACCCAGAACCAAGCAGAATTAAACCACATTCAAGGAGATTTCCATACAAACCAGCTAGCTGCAAAATTAAAAAATATATATATATATATATATATATATATATATATATATATATAAATCTAGAATTAGTGTGCATCTCACTTTATTTTCAATCAATTATTCAAGTACGTCGATTGATCAAATTTTGATAAAAATTTAACTTACATTTTTTCGTACAAAAGCGATCGATGTAGTTGATATAAATGGGTTGGATTCGTGTAAAAGCAAGTGAGCACCATATTGGGGGTTTAAGGGTTTATACAAATGAAGGAGCATGAGCTTAGATCTTCTTCTGGGTTTTTCCTTCTTTTGCTGCATCATTGCCATCTTCAATCTCTCAAAGACAGCCTTCAACTTTTCTCCCAGTTCTTGAACCTAGCTACCTAGCTAGTGTTACAATAATTGTATCATTAACATAACATAGGCTACTCTGAGAAAAAATATATAGAAAATAAATAGTATAGCAAAACCTTTAGCTTCCACTAATAAAAATGAGTATATCTACGCATTCGGTATCACATCTAATGACACGTTAAGTGTATTATTTTTTTTTCGGCAAAAGTTATAAAGAGTAGTAATGATTTTTTTTTTCTCCGCTCCCTACATCACTTTATCTCTCCTTTCTTTATTACTATTTTAAAATAAGCAAAATAGCAAAACTTTTCACTTGTATCACATCTAACGAGACACTAAGTATATATTATTTTTTTCATTTTTTCTCTTTTTTCTATACAACATTTTATCTTTCTCTTTTTACTATTCCCTCCGTCTCATAATAATAGTCGTTTTAGTTTTATGCGCACAGATTAAAAAAGTCATTTAGTACTATTATTTAACCATTAAAATTTGTGTAAAATCTTATTACTACCCCTCTTCTACCGGAAGTTAACTACTAATACAGGTGAGAGAATTTTTGGGGACGATGTGAGGAGTCAGAGATATATAAAAAAATAAATAATTTATTCTCCTAAAAAGTTATAAACGACAAATAAATTAAAACAAATTTTTTCCTCTAAAAAGTCTATTATTATGAAATGGAGAGAGTATTATTTTTATTTAATATTTCTAAGAACACTACTACTAATAAAAAACACAAAAGGGCATTGGAGGAGAAAATAATGTATTCACACAGGCCAGAAACCAAGACGAAACCACTTTATAATATAGATATAGATATGCAGCTTTCGATTTTTCTCCTTTAATACAGTGACAAAGAGAGTCTTCGTACCATTCAACAGAATGATTGTTTGTTACATGAATTCATGTCCAGGGTGACTGAGGGTGCACTTCACGCCATATTATGTTGGATTTTTTTAACAATAGGTGTAAAAGAATATTTTGTTCTTTTGTGGTATAATGTAAAATGAAATATAACAAGTGTTCTGGTTGAAAAATCATATGACATGTATCTACGAATACTATGTTAGTATTGTCAAAAATAGTAACTAATGAAGCCTAGGAATATGACCCAATCTTTGGTGCCATATGAACTGGGAAACAAACTGACCCAATCTTTAAAAGTCTGTTTCCTATCATCAGTTGATAATAAACTAACACATCAAGGCAATTACCAGTGCAGATGAAGAACCCTACCACAGAACCTCAAAACATGAGAATTATAAATAGTACTCATAAATAGACTTGTTTCTATCTAGTACTCATAAATAGACTTGTTTCTTCTGTTATTAGAAATAACAACTTTCATGGTCAAGAACATGCAAAAGAGTCTCCATTTTACTCGACTCATGGAGTTTCCATGCAGCTATATCATTTGCTTATAGTATAAGGGTACCAGACTCATACTAAAGTTTTTGTACTTAATTTGCAAGTATAGCTTAGTTGTGGTTATTGTCGGAATCAAACATAGAACTTCACCTTTATGGGCCTAAACACGACTTTCTTTAGGTGGAGGCTCTTCTTCAATAGATGCTGATTCATCAAGAATTGGATGAAGGACACTGGCAGCCTCATCGGATGGAGAGAACCACTGAATCATTCCTGAACTACTTTCTCATCTTCGTCATATAACAATCTTAATCCACATTGCTTCACCTCACCATCTATGCCACAGGTTTCAAATGACAACTCGATGTAATCTTTTGCTTTTACAGATGCCGCAACGGATGTCCAAAAACTCAACCATATCTGATCTGACTGAATGGATCTGATTTCATTGGGGAAAATCTTTGTTCTAATGCCAAAGTCAGTGGCTGAGATGCAATCAAAGCTTCGCATATGACAAAGAACTCCAATTTCTTGACCTTTGCAAGAATTCAGATTTGTGGGTGTAAAAATAGCAGCAATAGCGAACCCCTTCATCTTACGGGAAGACCATTGTGGAGGTAGCTCCACCCTTACACAATCTCCTATATTTTGATTGCTAAACCACTTGGGGATTACACATCCTGAAAGCAACAAACTAAAATCTCCATATGAATCAAAACGTTCCTGTACCATGAAGTTATAAGATTTGTTAAGAGTACAATTAGTTAAATTACAGGATCTCTAATAACTTGAACTTTTAGACAAGTTTGTTATTAAAGCCATGAGGTTTCAGTCACAAATTGAGCACTTAATAATGTGTGTGTGTGTGTGTGGATGTGTGTGTGTGTGTGTATATATTTTTATTTTTATGTATTCCCTCCATTCCACACGCGCACAACAAAAAAATTCTACTCTCTTTTGATTACAAATTTACAATTTAATAGCTTTGTGATATTTTTAGTTTTATTTTTGTATGAAATAAATGTGAAGAACCTCAATGACATTACTGCATAAATTTCCTATGTACTTCTGCTTCTGATCATTAGATGCATCGCCACTGGGTGCACGCTGCATGAGTGGGCTTGTAAGGGGGTCACTAGCAAGATACTCCCCCCCTCTCAAAATTAGATAAACATTTTCCTTTTGAGTTCATTGCAAAGAGAGACACGTTTCTAAGTTTGGAGTAAAAATGAATAATGTTCCCACTTTACCACAACTATTCTACTATTGTCATTGTCATTATCATCATGCCGCCACCACTACAGTTCTTAAGCATTACTTAATGCTATATCTGAAAACATAGATTTGCCAATAAAATTCATCGTTTTAGAAATGCATCTCTAATTTTGGAACAAAGGGTATAATTTTGTGCGCGAGTGTGTGTGTGTGTGAGAGAGAGAGAGAGAACCTGTGGCAGCAACATACTAACCAAGCCTTCAATGGTTTGATTCTCAACTAGTTTTGCACAATTAGCAAAAATAAAGAACAAGTTATTCCTTTTGTGCACGATTGATGGATTTGTTAATTCCTGTATGGACGTGCAATCCACAGCATCAACCAACTCTATGCTAGATGGAAGTTCTGGCAATGCTTGAAGGTTCTTGCAGCCCACCAGTCCAAGCCTTTTAAGTCGAGAAAGTTGACCAAAGCTGGAAGGTATTGAAGCAAAACCATTTCCACTAAGATTTAACTCTTCTAGTAATGATAAACAACAAATGTCATTTAGGCTTGCGCCTGATAGGTTGCAGTGGCTAACATCTAGAAATTTTAAGGAGCCTAAACCTGACAATGAAGGCACTGCCAAAGCCGTGGGATGTTGTGTTTTTCTTAGTAATGAAAAAGGCCAACTCCAAGATTTAGATGGGATCCCTAAACGTCGTCCTAACGATAGTGCTTGAAGATTGCTGAGGGACGCTATGGGGGATGGGAGTTGTTTTAAAGCAGTTCCATCAACATGAATCTCAGCCAAATTGGTACATCCTTCAAGAATTAACTCTTCAAGATTTGGAAACTGTGTGAAATCTGGAATATTTATAAGGTTACGGCAGTACCTGAGCTTCATCTGTGTCAACCTTTTCAAACCCTATTTGTAAGATTACAAAATGGCTAAAATCAGCAATTTTTATGCATGGAAGTAATGTATATATATGAATTAATAACATAAGTACCTTGGTTCCTGTCCAAAGCTGTTTGATGTGGCTATACGACATATCAAGGGCAACAAGGCTCTCAGGGAAGAAAGTTGATGGCAAGAACTCAAAAGGGTAGCCATGCCAACAAAGCCACCTTAGTTCATTGGACAAGAATTCAATAATTCCAGAACAACCCACCTTAGAGTCTTCCTGCAACATGTGATTTTGTTTGATGTCAACGCCAGAGACATCCAAACATCCATAGTGGAGTTTTAGTAGTCGAAGTTCATCCATTTTTGCAAAAGTTTGACTACCAATGTTAACTTTTGAACTTGACAAGTCTAGGACAATGCCTTGAATTGCTTCAGTTCCCTGGATAAGACGAGGAAAGATTAGGGGTGAATATAGAACAAAAATTATATTTATATAAAGTTATAAAGAGCAAAGGCTGTTACTTGCAATTCTATATAATTTCTATGCAGGTCTAAAGAAAGAAGAACCTTGTTTTCATTCAATACAGTGCAAACCTCCTCTGGAAAACACAATCTGCTACGTTTTGCAGGCTCTTCAGATTCTTGACGAACAATCTCCAAACCCATTTGTTGAATCAAGTCATGCATTTGCAGCTGCCCATCCTCAGAAATTGTTATTAACAACTTATCAAGTAGAACTCTTATATTAGTATCTGAAAATAAATCACAACCATCTACTATTTTTGTCACAAAATCTATGTCTTCCCCTTTGAAGAAACATGCCATATCAAGAAAGATTGCTTTTTGACTCATGTCTAGTCCATCATAACTTAATCTGAAAACTTCCTGTATCTCAGCATTAGGAATTCTTTGGAGTTTATTTAGTTCACTTTTCCATTCACATACTGTCTTGTTAAATAGAAAACAGCCCAAAACTTCCAGAGTCCGAGGGTGTCCTTTAGCATATTGAACTACATCATGAGCAAGCCTCTCAAGGTCTTCTTCGGGTTGTTTTTGTTCAAAGGCATACAGACTAAAGAGCTTAAAAGCTTCATCATTGTTTAAAACATCAACCTTGTAAATTTCTTCCACTCCATGAGCATTTAGCAACTGTCTATCTCTACCAGTCACAATAATCAGACTTCCCGGACAAAACCATTCACGCATTCCAGCTACAGCTTCTAATTGGTTGCGATCATCTACACCATCAAGAACAACCAGGACCCGTTTAGATCTCATTTGCTGCTTGATTACACTGATTCCTTGAGCAACACAATGAATCTTTATATCCCCAGCACCTGTTATGTCATCAAGAAGCTGTTTCTGTAGGTGAGGTCGGCCATGTATTTCTACAACCCGTTTAACATCTTCACAAAAGCTGCAGCCCTCAAAGTGGATATACAATAGGTTATATATAGCTCTTGCAAACGTCGACTTTCCAACACCACCAATGCCCCATATGCCTATCATGTGAGTATCACTTGACCCAACAAATCGCAACAAGTTCAGTTGTTCTGCATGGGAATGTAGTCCAACTAGGTTCTCAGCAATTTCCAAGGGACCATGACTCAAGATCTCAAATATCTCTTTGGAGATTATGTCAATAAAATTTGACTCAAACCTGCAATTGCAAACACCAACAAATGTATTAAAGAGCTATGTTATTTATTTATTTATTTATTATTATTATTATTATTTTTTTTTTTTTTTGGGGGGGGGGGGTGGGGGGGGGGGTGGGAGGGGGCAACAATCTAATATGCATTTGATCAAAATAAGAAAATTACATATTCAAGTCCATGAGTAAGGACCACTTGGGACTGTGTGGTAGGGTGCAGGATTTTGGTTCAACTAGTCAGGGGTATGTTCCAAGTGGTTCCTGGTCATGGATAAAGGAAAATACAAAGGTTAGCATTCAGTACTTACCCATTTGCAGAGGCGGAACCAGGGGGGGTCGAGAGGGGTCATATGACCCCCCTAGGTTGGAATTTCTGGCAGCCTTGGCCGTCAGCGGCGAAACCAAGAGGGGGCTATGACCCTGGTATATAATCGCCGGCGGTAAGCTTGCCGAAGGGAGAACTGGAGAAGCAGTAGAATAAGAAAAAAGGGAGTTAGGTGAATAAGAGAGAGAAGAAGAATTGACTTCATGATCTTCCATTGAATTATCATCAGATTCCTCAGATCCAATACTTGAATCAACCTCATAAGAAGAAGAAAAAGGAGAGACTGTATCATTAATCCTTTGCTCATCTATTACACTACGGTTGTCTTGTTCCTCAAATGAACCAAAACCCATTCTAATTTCCAGTAGTACTAAAATAACATGCGGTACCACAAAAAGATAGATATACAGAAGGTATAAAATGAAGAAGTTTGGGTTATATATACACTGTGGAAGTAGACAGAGAAAAGATTAGGTAAAAGATTTGTTATTATCCACTTTTGACTTTTTATCAAACTTCCCTCTCATTTCTTGCTGATGTCCCCCACGGAGCTCTATAAATGGAAACCCGACACCATATCCCATAAAAGCTCTAAAGCGCGTGAATGAGCCACCAAATAAATTTCAATTTATACCTGCGCGGTGCATATAAATACCAAAATAATATTTTTAAATAAAAAAATATTTTTATATAATTTTTGTCACATGAATAATAAGTTAATATTATATTTATGCGAAAAAACATTATATTGACCTAGCTGATTGAAATAAGAAGAAATATAATTTTTATATTGGTATATCGATTGATCGAGTTGACTTTGATTTACTAGTTGCAACTGCTACCGTTGAAAGAGTATTTGACTAAAGGAATTTTGACCCCCCTCAAAATTGGTTCTGGTTCCGCCACTGCCCATTTGCCTTATCTTTCAGCTCCAATCCGGATAAGTCTGCAGCCTTGGCTAAAGCTTCCTTCCACTCAGGCACCTCTTTCTTCTTTGAAGCTTCATGCTCCTTGAAGGCTGCTTCAAAGCTGCCGGCTTGATATCGCACCATATACGGCTTCACATCATAAAAAATAGGCCGAATCTCATACTGGTCCTTCTTCTCCTTCTCCTCCTCTTTGTCCTTCTCCTTGCACTCGAAGATTTTCTTAAGTTCACTTAAACACTTGGTGGACGAAGCATAGTTTTGTGAGAATACAACTACTAAAATTCTCGACTTTTCAATTGCTTCATAGATTTGTGAAGTTATATCTTCCCCTTTCCTAATATGATCATCCTCTCGGAAAGCATGAATTCCTTTCCGCTTGAAATCACTAAAGAGATGATCCATGAACCCTTTGCCAATATCTTCATCTCTAAAACTCACAAAAACATCATATTTCCATCGATGAGTAGATGTAGACAATGATGATGATGCCATTGGAGATTAAAGTTGCCTTAGCTTCTTGATCTAAGAAATTGAAAAATCTCAATTACAATTTAATTGGAAAAAACAAAAAAATTGACAGCACATCCAATATGCAAACGGGTGTGTGAGATCTAAACTTCTAGGTAACCTTCTATGAACTTTCACTGATTCTTTGGTTAATTATGTATTATGATTATATTTTATTCTGGAATGGTTAACATGGGGCATTCACATTCACAAGAAAAAATCAAGACTAAGACTTGCTGCTTACTAGAAATGCAAGACTTTGACTTAAGAGTAAACACCATTTTCAAGGCATACACATAATAAAGCAGTTAAACTAATCAGATAATTTATAAAATTTCAAGCTGATTCTTAAGAGAAAAATACAGAAAACCTAACCTACCTTTTCATCCGGAAATTAAAAATAACTTGTGGAATGAAGCTGATCGACCATGAGCAAAAAAGCATTCCATCCCAAAATATGTTAGAAAATACCTCCAAATTCCAATCCCCCATCTTCTATATCCATTCCAGTATAATATATATGTACGTATATACATATATTATATATACATATATATATATAGAGAGAATGTGTATAACAGACACAACACAGAACACTGTTTTTCTCGGAAAATGTCGTGTAGATTTTTGGGTTTAAGGTTTTTGTTTTCATAAATTACAGCTACTACTCCTTTAGTTTAAAAAAGTTTCTATCTATACTTTAATCAATAGTACTTTAAGGTTTTTGTTTTCATAAATTACAACTACTACCCCTTTAGTTTAGAACAGTTTCTATCTATACTTTCATTAATAGTACTTTGGCGACAACAAAATAATTACAAAAGATTAATACAAAATATTATGACCCGCCCATATATGGTACATCATCAACTAATTATATTTGTTTTTAATTTTTTGTCATAACATTACTCTAATTTATCATTAAATTCTAAAGGAGAAAAAAATTTATCCCATAATGTGTACAATTGTAAGATTAAGATCATAATATATTAAATTAGTTTTGAAGGTATTTAAGTCTATGAGGGAAAGGGACTATTTTTTTTATTTTATTTTTTGCCTAGAAAAAAAACCTTATTAGTGTTTTAGTTTTGTTTTATTTAGTTATGTATTTACTTTTTTTTACACTTTTGTCCTTTTATGTAATTAAAAAGGAAAATCTAATATTTATTAATTTCGCATGCCCTCATTTGATATATATTCATGTCACTTTATTAATTTATGGCGTTGCAAGTCTAATTAAAAATAGTTGGAAAAAAAAAATAAATCAATAATTTAATAGAAACATTAAAGGGCTATCAGAAAAGCCAAGAATTCAGGTTTTCAATTTATATAAGGTACCAAAACTACAAGTACCACACAGGAAAAAGAAGAAAATTTGTTAAACCAAAACTATGATTAGCACTTTGCAAATTAGTCCATGGAAGGTAGGTAAGTGCAAAGAAAAAACAAAGGGGGGGAAACAACAACAACAACATAGGGAGTTGAGTATAAGAGAAGAATAGTTTAGGGGCTTGTAACTTGTAAGTTTCAATTCTTCTAATATGGGCATCTAAAAGGTAATCCACCAAAGAAACTCAGAGAAAGCCATGGGGACAATACCATTTTACTCAGAAATGGAAAAATGGAACAATACATTTTTCTCATAAATATTTGAACTAGTAGGTAATGGACCATTGCATGCTTGCATTTGTGCTTGTTGATCGAGCATTTTCCCGTATAAATTATGTGGTTGAATTTATCCAACCCTCGACATCCCATTCTCTGAATTCATCCCCTTCTGAGCCGAAAAAGATCACAAAAAGTTGTTCGTATATATCTTTTATCCGTTCCTCAACCGGTGGTACTCCCACTTCATCAGCTAACCAGTCCAGGTATGCAAACTGCCATCCATCAAAAGTGGCAGAACAGTCAATACATATGAGCTTGCAAGGCCTCAAGTGTGTGTAAATATATTTGTCGTAGGTAAAATTAACAAATGAGAGCATTTCTAGGACTGCTTTGGTAAAATGAAAGACTTGGACGATTTTGCAGGCGCAATTTTATGTACAGCATATAGAAAGATAAGAAACCTATAAATGATTAGAGATGAAAAAAGGAAAACCTTGTGTGGAAAAAGAGAATGGGTGTGTTGCTTTGGGACCCCTCTTTCCTCCATAGACCTGTAGTGTTCTTTGGTATCAGCCAGCATTGTGGCTTTGGATGGTAGAAGCACCTTGCCGGATAAGACGAGCGATATCCACTTGGATTGTAATTCCATCATAGGAAATAACATATTCTGTGAGTAACAAGAGAAGTTGAGACTGATTAAGTTGTTTTCATAAATCAAGACTGCTAATTAAGCTTATTCCATGACTATATAAACAATGCCGCAAAACAAAACTTTTTCCAAAAGAACAACTGAATTTGACAGACATTTAGCTACAATAGACACATTGATGATTCTAGATCACACACATTTTTCTGCCCAAGAATAAATTTGAAGTTTATTTATTTATTAGGTCAAGAGTATGATTCTGGAATTCTGAGGCTATTCCTAATGTTATCTTATAAGTGATTTTATTTTGCTCCAAACAGATTGTCAAAATATTAATAATAACATAACTATAACTGTAATAACAACAAATAATAAACACTTACCCCGTAAGGAATTCCAACAAAAGACAGCCTAGGGCCAAGCTCTGGAGGGAACACATGCTTGTATAATGGTCCAACTCGGTTATCCTCCACAGTTACAATTCCATTTGTTTTTAGAAACGGAAAATTGTACTTGTACCTTAAAAAAACAGAAAAGCACCGAGTCTAAAAATTATGGTGTATCTGATTAGGGCGTTGCACCGCATCAAGACGATGACATGGTGTGAAATGCAAAAATCAGCATGATGTACAACTTCAGAATTTCTCAAATTGAAATATAGTAAAGGGGACAAAAGAAGAACATAAAAAGGTTAGGTTTTTGGATCAAACATACCCAGTACAATGAAAAATGATATCTGCATGAACAGAAGATCCATCATTGAAAGCTACTCTACCACTTTCATCAACATAATCGATCTGTGAGAAGCATCAAAATTAATATCAGTTCTCTGGAAGATATTTCTTAATATTAGTAGTGTAGAATATTTACACAGCTTGTACGGAATAATGCTAGGGAGTTGATTTATACCTTAGAGTGCTGCCTCACATTACTAAGGTTGATCAATTTAAAAAAACCAACAGGTGGAGATCTTAATGAAAGATGAACTTCTTTGGCAACTACTGCAATATCTCTGGATATATCATAGGCACTAGGTCCAGCTCCAACTATAACTACAATCTGTCCAAGGCACTACTTCAATAAATCTTTAAATCCAGCAAATAAGAACACTGCTAATGTATACCACTTGACAGAGACAATCTTAGATAAATAATGTAAATAATATTTCATTAAAAGTGCAAAAAGTAAAAGGATTTAAACAAACAATGCTTTTTCAAGTGGCGAAGACTTTATTTACGAATGCAAAATATATTTCGTAAGAACATACCTGATCCTGAAACGGCTCTTGAACACGATAATTGTGGCTATGAATTTGCTTTCCTGGCCATTTTTCAATTCCTGCTTCAACACAAGGACGACAGACTTGTGTTATTCTAGCAGTGTAAATGTCTTGGTTCGGATTGTCTATCCCCTAAGCAGCAAGCAAGCAAGCTTGCCTTTCCAAATTGCATAATTTTGTATTGAGACCCAGGTAGTTAATGACAACTGAAAACATTAAATCTTGAATAATGATGATCAACTCTTTAAATATATAAATGGGAAACGTCATTTTCGCCGCAAAGTTTACTTTTCTAGCCCAAATTTACAACTTTTTACAATTACAAACTGCATCATTTTTGTGTAGAAAAATTAAATTTTGCACATATCAGTCCCATTCAAAAGCTACTTCAATTTATAATATATATATATATATATATATATATTACCTCTTTTTCCTTTTCTTTTTTCCTTTTTGAGGAAAATTAGGAATACCTGGGAAATCAGCCACCTGGGGTTCAGTATGATGACCATTACAAACCACCACAGCCTCAAAAATCTCCTCCCTACTCAACTTGCCCATTCTTGACTCAACGATCCATTCATCAATCCTTGAGCTGACCAGCTGCTCGACTCGGACTACATCTGTATTGAACCGGATCAACTCAGTGAGTTGAAAATGCTCGGCGAAATCGTTCAGAAACTTCAACACCTCTTCATGGCCCGGAAAATTTCTAGGATCTGCATATATTTTGGTAAACGGGTAATCAGAAAATCTCATGATTTGTCTAGGATGATTTGTTCGGAGCGAAGAATATAGGCTGCTATGGATGATTTCTCTATTCTGGTCAAGGCTTAGTGGATCCGACTCGACTCGGGGATCGTAAGCCCATGTTCCACCGAGTTGGTCCGATTTTTCGTACACAGTGACTCGGTGGCCGTTTTGTTTAAGCTCACGGGCGGCGATTAGGCCGGCGACGCCAGCTCCGATCACGGCCACCGTCAAAGAAGAAGACATCTATTGTAATCTCTTGATTTTAAAACGTTAAAATTTAAAATAACTTATAACTTATTATAAAATTATTTTAAAGTTATTTTAAATTATAATTTATAAATAAAAATATTTGACACTATATTTTTATTTTTAAGTCAAAAAATAAATTAAAATAAATTATATAGTTATTTTTTAAAATAACTTATAAATTAATTATAAAAATTATTAAAATAAAAGTTAAAAAGTCGTTATATTTGATCAAATTTATTTATTTTAAAATAATTTATAAATTATTTTTTTAAAAATAATAAATTATTATTCTTAAAAAATTATTTATAAATTATAAAATAAGTCACATAAAATAATTAAATAATAAAAATTACTTATAAATTAATTTAATCAACTTATAAATAATTATCGAATAGACCCCCGTAATATGATAGAATTATAAAAATAAGCTGAAAATTATCTGAATTTACGATAGTATTAGAGTATTATGTATATCTATAATCAAAGAGAAGTTAGGGAAAAATATATGAATTGTATGTATATTTGGTATATGGTGTTTTATTTTATAGTCCTTTTCATAGGACAAAGCAGCAAGGTAGTCGGCATTAGGAGCCCAAGTTTATTGACTGTAGTCAATAGACAAATACAAATTGCCTACGACAATTGACTATATAAAGTTAATATATATTATTAGTCCATGACAAGTTACAGCTTTTCCATGGTAAACATATATAATAATTACATAATTAGTTAATTTAATGGTAATGGTATAGTATGGACATGGTATTGATTTTCTAATAAGTTGATACCACGTTGTTTTAAAAAAATCTAGCACCAAAACTGCACTACACTGGTTTCGGTTCATGAAATTATAGTACCATAATCGCACTGCTTGGTTTTTAGTATTGACTCGTACTACTCCATTCATGAATTAAAATATGCAATTTGTAACTTAAATTACAACAAAAACATAGTTTACATAACAAATTGTTTAAATAAATTTACATAATAAATGTTGTTGGTAACAATTGAGTTTATCTAAAAAAAAAAAGTAAAAAAACATAACAACTAGAATTTAAAAATCTTGAATAAAAATTATAATATCATCTTTCAATACGGTGCACCACTATTTTAACAATAAATACCAACATCACATCGCACCAGTTTCGGTTTAATATTTTTTTAAAAACCAAAATCGCATCGCTTAGCCAATGGTGCATGCAGGGGCAAAAACCAATCAAATCGATATGTTTTGACTTAACTTGTCATCCCTAATTGTATGTCTTCAAGTTTATTTTTTTTACAAAATTATTTTCTTTTAACATATTGATGAAATTATAGTTTGTAATCCTTCACATACATGCCCAAAATCATTGATAATTATGTTATTTACGTTTAATATAAAGTATATATTGTTGTATTCATATGTTTGGAAATGAGTCAAATGTATATTCAACTATATAAAACATGAATTTCGACCTATAATTTTACTAATATGTTAAAAGGAAAATTTTTATAAAAAAATTAAACGTGAAGGAACACAAATGAAAAAATTTACAACTAAAAGTGAAATTTTGTAGAACTTTAGGTCCACTTTTGCAATTAACCCAAATATATATATTTTTTACTTCTTCAATTGACGACCCTACAACAAAAACTACTATTCATCAAAGGAAATCCAAATGAATATACTTTAATTTGATGTCCGATGCTCGATCCTTGCAGCAACAATTATGACAATGAGGAGAGGCAACACCCGCATAGAAAGGTAATGGATCATTAATATATGGTCATCTGCTTAAAAATCATCTTTGTATGTTCACTTTTGTGCCTGTTACTGGAGCTTTTTTTTGCATCAGATTACAGTTTGATCAATACAAATTATGCGTTTGATTTTATCCAACTATCGACATCCCATTCTCTGAATTGACTCCCTTCCGAGCTGAGAACGATCACAAAAAGTTGTCTGTATATGTTTTTCAGTCGTTCGTTGACTGGTGGTACTCCCACTTGAGCAGCTAACCAGTCCAGGTACTCAAACTGTCATCATAGAATAGTCGATACGTATGAGCCCTTGTGTTATACTGTAAGTTAGCATTTCTAAGACTGCTCGTGTATATTGTTTTGTCTAGAAAGATTAGAAAATTAAAAGTGATTGAAATAGGGATTAAAAAAAGCACCTTGCTGGGAAAAAGAGAATGAGTGTGATGCTTTGGGATCCCATGTTCCTCCATAGACCTGTAGTGTTCTTTAGTATCAGCCAGCATTCTCTCTTTGGATGGTAGAAGCACCTTGCCGGATAAGACAAGCGATATCCACTTAGATTGTAACTCCATCATAGGGAATCCAGTAATCTGTGTGTTACAATGGAAGTCTCATTTAACTACGGAAAATTGGGACTAATTAAGGTTGTTTTTTTCATAGATTAAGTCCACTAATTTGGCGTATTCATGATTATATTAACAATGCCACAAAACAAAACTTTTTTTCCAAGAAAAAAAAAACCGTATAGTGAATAGAGAATTTGCTACAATAACTGCATTGATGATTCTCAATCACATACATATTCCGCCCCCCCCCCCCCCCCCCCCCCAAAGAATGCATCTAAAGTTTATTTGCTAATGATGTCAAGACTGTTTCTAGAGTTCAAAGTCAAGTCCCATTCTGATAAGTGATTTTATTCTGCTCCAAACTGATTGTCAAAAATACTACTAGTAACACAACTATAACTTTAAAGTCTGTGATTACATGAACAAATAATAAAACCTTACCCCATAAGGAAGTCCAACGAAAGAGAGTCTAGGGCCAATCTCTGGAGTGAATACATGTTTGTATAATGGTCCAACTCGGTTATCCTCCACAGTTACAATCCCCTTTGTTTTAAGAAACGGAAAACTGTACTTGTACCTTCAAAAACACACGAGTACTGACTCAACGCTTTATGCTGTAAGAGATTTGGGCCTCGCACCACATCAGCACGATGACATACGATATCAGCAGCATGATGTGGCGTTGCACTCGTGCAGAATTTCTCCTATAGAAAACGAGTAAAAGGGGAGCAAAAAAAGAACAGTAAAAATTTTGGTTTCTGTATCATACATACCCTGTGCAATGAAAAATGATGTCTGCAAGAACAGAAGATCCATCCTCAAAAGCTACTCTACCACTTTCATCAACATACTCGATCTGTAAGGAGCTTCAAAATCAATATCACTTGTCTGGAAGATATTACATAACAATAGTACTGTAGATTTAACCCAACTAAGACAGAATGATGCAATAATGAAGTTACTTTGTTTATTTCTTTTATGACAGTGATAATTTGTAATAATTGAATTGTTTTGTACTCCCTCCATTTCAAACTATAAGATCATTAGATTTTTAAAAGTCATTTTGATACATTTTCAAACTCAAAATTGAAATGATTCATTAATAATTAAAAAATAATAAATCATACAATGAATAATACTTTTTAGATAGTTTATAATATTCATCTTGACTAAAATAAAGGAATTCAGGTCAATTTTGAGTTTGAAAATATCTTAAGTTCTTCCAGACAATAGTACTGCAGATTTAAGTTATCCGTAAGGAGCTTCAAAATCAATATCACTTGTCTGGAAGATATTACATAACAATAGCACTGTAGATTTAACCCAACTAAGACAGAATGATGCAATAATGAAGTTACTTTATTTATTTCTTTTATGACAGTGATAATTTGTAATAATTGAATTGTTTTGTACTCTTTCCGTTTCAAATTATAAGATCATTATTGACTTTTAAAAGTCATTTTGGTACATTTTCAAACTCAAAATTGAAATGATTCATTAGTAATTAAAAAATAATAAATCATACAATGAATAATACTTTTTAGATAGTTTATAATATTCATCTTGACTAAAATAAAGGAATTCAGGTCAATTTTGAGTTTGAAAATATCTTAAGTTGACTTCAAAAAGTCAAAAATGATCTTATATTTTGGAACAAAGGGAGTATTAAATTTCAATCAAAAAATATATACCTTAGAGTGCTGCCACACATTACTAAGGTTGCCAAGAGTTTTAAGAAGACCAGATGGAGATCTTGATGAAAGATGAACTTCTTTGGCAACTACTGCAATATCTCTGGATATATCATAGGCACTAGGTCCAGCTCCAATTATAACTACAACCTGTCAAAGTGCACTACTTCTTTAAGAAATCCAACAAATGAGAACATAGCTAATGAAACACTTGACAGATACAATCTTGGATAAATAAAGTAATTAACATTTTAAAAGTGAAAAACTGTATAAAGAATTTAAGCAAACGGATGTTTTGTCAAGAATGGAGAACTATTTTCATGAAGCCAAAATCTCAATAAGAATATACCTGATTCTGAAATGGATCTCGAACACGATAATTGTGGCTATGAATTTGCTTTCCTGGCCAATTCTCAATACCTGCTTTGATCCAAGACGGACAAACTTGTGTTATCTAAAAATCTAAATGAGTCAGCTCGGTCCACTATCAATTAAGCTGCAAGTCAAGCCTTTCAAAATTTGCTAGGGAAATTTCAAGCTGCTGAGGCGTTTAAAAGCTAAAGCATAACCAAGTGAAGTTGCCGGATATCAGTTTGGTCAACTTGGTCTAAACCAAGCCATATTTTAAAACATAAACTTATTTGAATTATCACATTACATATATTGTATATGGTAAACAATGATCAAAAAGAAACAAAGGAAAATAATAAAGGGTTAAAAGCATTTTTAAACATGAATTCTATACATTTCAGAAAGTTTGAGACATTAACCATAATGCACATTAATTTCTAGAACTAAAACCGATGAAATCAATTGAAATTTTATCTGGAATTAGTGAGACATGCTTAGATGAGATTTTTTTAGATTGAGCATGCAAATTCCCACATTAAATTTAAAAAAGAAAAGAAAAGAAAAGAAACAAACAAAAACAAAACTAACAAAAAAGCACCATCCGTAAGTATATGTGCTAACATGTGCCAAGAAAAGAAAGATATAACAGAGGAATTACCAAACAATCACTTGTTCAATAATGAAATACAAATCCTAATGCAATAAACTCTAAACTCTAAACAACAAATAAACAATTCAACAAACCCAAATCCAGTTCATATATTCCAAGTTAATCCGGTTACCAAACTTTCAATCGGGTTAAGAAAAATTCAATCTTGAATAATACTCAACTATTCAAAAATTTAAAATCTAATTTATTTATACTATAAACAGAAAATTCTTTATTTTCATTTTAGTAAATACCTGGAAAATCAGCCACCCGGGGTTCAGTATGATGCCCATTAGAGACCACCACTGCCTCAAAAATCTCCACCGTACTCAACTCACCCATTCTCGACTCAACGATCCACTCATCATTCCTTGAGCCGACCAGCTACTCGACTCAGACTACCTCTGTATTGAACCGGGTCAACTCAGTGAGCTGAAAATGGTCGGTGAAATCGTTCAGAAACTTCAATACCTCTTCATGGGCCGGAAAATTCCTAGAGTCCGAGTAATTTTTGATAAATGGGAAATCGGAAAAGCCCATACAATGTCTGGGGAAGTTTGTTCGGAGCGAAGAATAGAGGCTGCTATGGATAATTTCTCTATTCAGGTCAATACTTAATGGATCGGACTCAACTCGGGGATTGTACACCCATGTTCCACCGATTAGGTCCGATTCTTCATAAACTGCGACCCGGTGGCCGTTCCTTTGAAGCTCACGAGCAGCGACTAGGCCGGCGACGCCGGCTTCGATCACGACCACCTTTAAGGAAGACGCCATAAAATGTTTCTCTCTGTATTTGAAAAGCTGAAACTAAAGAAGCTAAAGAACACTTTGGAACTCAATGGAAACTTTATTTCTCACTTAACTCGTCCATTACATGAAGAACATTGACATTTATACTACTAGATACATTGATTCTCTGATTTTTACATACATCATTTATATCGTGTTGAAAAAGGGAGAATGTTAGAAGACATTTCCAACTCATCCATGTGTTGTGCCAACCCATCTCCATGTGTTGTGCCAACCCATCTCCATGTGTTGTGCTAACCTATCTCCATGTGTTGTGACAACTCATCCATGTGTGTTCATGTTTGTACTAATGCCTATAAATAGTCTTGTAAGTTTCATTGTAAAATTAATTGAGTGTGAGAAGTATTAATGAAGAAACCCAAAATCAGGTTCTCTCTTTCTACATGGTATCAAAGCAAGGTTCTTATTCTTTAGCAGAAAAGCATTGTTCACAGGCACTGAAGCAGTGTACTGTTCATCGCACTGTAGCAGAGCACTGTTCATCGGAACTGTTGCATAGCACTGTTCACTGGTACTTCATGCTAGGGCACTGTTCACCATCACTCTAGCAGAACACTGTATGAAGAAATTGAGTGATTCCTATTGCTCCTCCGACAAATTCTGTCTCTAAGTGTAGTGCAATTATTTGATATCCTTTGGAAAGTTTATTCTCCTCGGATATATATTGTACCTACCTGTTATATGGCGGAACAAAGTGATGCTAGCAGTAGGGTTCATAACAGTAGCATGGGACAACAAGGTTCCAAATCTATTTCTCATTATGCACAATTAGGACTGGTTTGGTGCAACTACTGTAATAAACCGGACCACACAAAAGAGAATTGCTGAAAAATTCATGGAAAACCAGAAAATTGGAGAAGCAGCAAATCTGGGGACAGAAATAACAGCAAAGAACAGATTCATCACCTACTGAAACTTGGTAAATCCAATTCAAAACTTGGTATTCCTAGTGTTTCTCTTGCACAAACAGGTAGTGCACTTAATGCCCTTTCTTGTTACTTAAATTCTGCTCCTTGGATCATTGATTATGGAGCTTCTGATCACATGACAAGTCTTTCAAATCTCTTTAGCACATATTCACCATGTTCTGGATTTGAAAAAATCAGAATTGCAGATGGTAGTTTCTCACCTATTGCAAGAAAAGATTTGATAAAATTATCCGAGAACATAAATCTTAAATCTGTTCTTCATGTTCCTAAACTAGCCTGCAACCTTTTGTCTGTCAGTAAACTATCTAAAGAATCTAATTGCCATGTAATTTTCTATGATTCTCACTGTGAATTTCAGGACCGGAACTCTGGGAAGAAGATTGGCTGTGCTAAGATAATAGATGGACTTTACTATTTTGATGATGCTTTCTCCTTTAATAACAAGGCTCAAGGTTTGAGTAGTGTTAGTTCAAATTCTATTCATGAACAAGTAATGCTTTGGCATTTGAGGCTAGGACATCCTAGTTTTCCGTATCTTAAACATTTGTTTCCAATTTTATTTAAGGGGTTGAATTGTTCATCTTTTTATTGTGAAAGTTGCATCTTATCTAAGAGTCATCGTACTACTTATTTACCAAAAACTTACACTACTTCAAAACCATTTTATTTAATACATAGTGATGTTTGGGGACCCTCAAGAGTTACTACTATCTCTAAAAAGAAATAGTTTTTTTACTTTTATAGATGATTATACCCGTTTATGTTGGGTTTTTTTGATGCATGAAAAATCTGAAGTTGAAAAACTTTTTAAAAAATTTTGTGCTATGATTGAAACTCAGTTTCAAACATTATATACTGATAATGGAACCGAGTATTTTAATAAAATATTCGGAAGTTTTTTGAAAGAAAAGGGGATTCATCACCAATCTACTTGTGTGGATACCCCTCAACAAAATGGGATTGCTGAAAGAAAAAATAAACATTTACTTGAAGTGGCTCATGCTATTATGTTTCATATGAATATTCCAAAATATCTTTGAGGAGAAGCTGTTTTAACATCATGCTATTTGATTAACAGAATGCCTACACGAGTTTTAAAATATAGTACACCATTAGAATGTTTTCAAATTTCTTTTCCCTTCTCAAGACTTTACTCGGATCTACCTTTAAAATTTTTTGGGTGCACTGTTTTTGTCCATATTCCTAATAATAATAATACTCGGTCTAAACTGGATCCTCGGGCTGAAAAATGTGTTTTCATTGGGTATGCATCTAATAAAAAGGGATATAAATGTTATAATCCTCACACACAAAAAATTAATGTGAGTATGGATGTCTCATTTATTGAAACTAAACCTTATTTTGAAAAAAAATCTCTTCAGGGGGAGAATAAGGTGGTGGAAGACAATTTTTGGGATTTATTTCCAACACCTTTACCTAATGTGATTTTAAACACACTTACAGTTATTCCCGAAAAACAAAGTTAGGAACACTATGATGAAAATGAAAGAAATCCTAAACTTATAATGTCAAGTATTACTGAATCTGAAACAGGGGGAGAATCACTACAACATGGCAAACCTATCAATGATGAGCCTCAGGTTTATTTCCGGAGAAGGTTTCATCAACAAGGTGAAAGCCAACCTATTCATCTTGGAAATAATCAATCTCAACCTTCGGGAACTGGGTCTCGGGATATCACAGGTAGCTCTTCTCCTTCTATAATTTCTCCTATTCAAGAACCATCAGATCTTGATGTCCCTATAGCTGTTAGGAAAGGAACCCGAACTTGTACCAAAAATCCAAAATATCCTATTGCCAACTATCTTTCTTATGAAAAGCTCTCACATACACATAGGGTATTTACTTCACAAATTTCACACTTGTTTGTCCCGAGAAACATTCAGGAAGCCCGTGATGATCCGAATTGGACATTAGCAGTGATGGAGGAGATGAATGCTCGTAAAAAAAGTGGAACTTGAGAGTTGGTTGATTTGCCTAGAGAGAAGAAGACAGTAGGCTGCAAGTGGGTCTTTACTGTGAAATGTAAAGTTGATGGAAGCATAGAAAGGTATAAGGCGAGACTTGTAGCAAAGGGGTTTACCCAGGCTTACGAAATTGATTATCAGGAGACCTTTGCTCCAGTAGCTAAGATAAACTCAATCCGAATTTTGTTATCTTTGGCTGTGAATTATAACTGGCTATTAGACCAGTTGGATGTTAAAAATGCTTTTTTAAATGGAGATATGAAGGAAGAGGTTTTTATGAATTTGCCACCTGGATTTGAACGAAAACTGGGACCGAACAAAGTCTGCAGGCTAAAAAAAATTGTTATATGGCCTAAAACAGTCTCCTAGAGCATGGTTTGAGAGATTTGGGAGAGCTGTGAAGAACTATGGCTATTGTCAAAGTCAAACCGACCATACCATGTTCTACAAACACGGTAAAAATGGCAAGGTAGCAATTTTAATTGTTTATGTGGATGATATAGTCTTGATAGGTAATGATGATGAAGAATTGAAGAGACTAAAAAGAAGACTTGCAACTAACTTTGAAATCAAGGATTTGGGGGCTTTAAAGTACTTTCTTGGCATGGAGTTTACTAGATCTAAAAAAGGTATATTTGTGAATCAACGAAAATATGTTCTTAATTTACTAAATAAGACAGGTCTACTTGGATGTAAACCAACCGAGACATCAATTGAGCCTAATATGAAACTATAACCTTCTAGAGCAGAAGATGTCCTTAATAAAGAGCAATATCAAAGACTTGTTGGAAGACTAATTTACTTGTCACATACACGACCAGATATAGCCTTTGCAGTTAGTATGGTCAGCCAGTTTATGTATGCACCTGGACAAGAACACTTTGATGCAGTCAATAGAATTCTTAGATTCTTAAAAGGCACCCTTGGAAGGGGTCTGTTGTTCAAAAACCGTGGACAACTGCAAGTTGAAGCCTACACTGATGCTGATTGGGCTAGAAGCACTGTTGATAGATGGTCAACTTCTGGCTACTGCATGTTCGTTGGAGGAAATCTTGTCACCTGGAGGAGTAAGAAACAGAATGTGGTAGCAAAAAGCAGTGCAGAAGCTGAGTTCAGATCAATTGCACATGGAGTTTGTGAGGTGTTGTGGATTAAGAGACTATTGGAAGAGTTGAAGATACCTAAACATGTGCCCATGAAGGTATATTATGATAATAAAGCTGCTATTTCAATTGCTCACAATCCAGTGCTTCATGACAGAACAAAACATGTGGAGGTTGACAAACACTTTATCAAGGAAAAAATTGAAAATGGACTTATCTGCATGCCATACGTTCCTACTATTGAACAAGTTGCAGATGTGCTTACAAAGGGACTTCCTACAAGACATTTGACAAGTTAGTCGGCAAGTATGGAAGATATCTTCAAACTAGCTTGAGGGGGAGTGTTGAAAAAGGGAGAATGTTAGAAGACATTGCCAACTCATCCATGTGTTGTGCCAACCTATCTCCATGTGTTCTGCCAACCTATCCATGTGTTGTGACAACTCATCCATGTGTGTTCATGTTTGTACTAATGCCTATAAATAGTCTTGTAAGTTTTATTGTAAAATTAATTGAGTGTGATAAGTATTAATGAAGAAACCCAGTTTCTCTTTTTCTACATATCGATATATGTAACTAACTAGATATTATATATTTGTATATTGATATATGTAACTAACCGATATATGTAACTAACTACGCATTATATATTTGTATATCGATATATGTAACTAATAACTACACATTATATATGTAACTAACTTATGTTATGTAAAGTCTAAATGAGTTGGCTCGGTTCTGCTATCACTTAAGCTGGAAATCGAGTCTTTCAAAATTTGGTAGGGAAATTTCAACCCACTGAGGCATTCAACAATTTAAAGCCAAACCAAGTGAAGTTGCTGTATATCAGTTTGGTTGACTTGGTCTCAACTAAGCCATATTTTAAAACATAATCTTGTTTGAATTATCACATTACATATATTGCATTTGGTAAACAATGATCAAAAAGAGAATAATAAAGGGTTAAAAGCAATTTTAAACATGAATTCTCAACGTTTCAGAAAGTTCGAGACATTAACCATAACATACATTAATTTCTAGAACAAAAACCGATGAAATGAATTGAAATTTTATCCGGAATTAGTGACACACGCTTGCAAGAGGAGTTTGTTAGATAGAGCATGAAAATTCTCGCATTAAATTTTAAAACAAAGAAACAAACAAAAACAAAAACTCTGATAAAAAAGGCACCAAGCGTAAGCTTGTACTGATTAGGTGTTACATGGGTCATTCTTGAAGTTGGATAATCATTTGTTGCTTCATTGTGAGGCTGGCTAGTCAGTAATGGATGATAATTTTCTCTCTTTGGGGATATCATCCATGATGCTGGTCGGTGGTCCAACTTCTAAGTGATTGTAGGGGGTTTGAGATTTTCCTTTTCCTTAATTTTCACTCAAGTTTTGCAAGTTCCAAACATAGCCTTGAGCAGCTGGATCCTTTTTTTTGGGTATCTTTAAGTCAGTGCTATTGCAATGTTGCAACACATGGGGAGGGGGGATTGAACCCAACACCACTTGCATGGCACGAGTGTCGGTACACCAACTGCGCCACTGACTTTGGTAGCTGGATCCTAATATCATAAAGTTTTCCTGGAAATTAGCCAATTTCATTGGTGATCTTAGGATGTTGTGCAATACAGATCTTAGCATTTGCAATTTCACAAAAGAAACCCCAAGATCCAAGGAAAATCAAAGCATTTGACTTCTCCAATAATGACTTTCTGGTCTATTCCATCAGTTAGTTTCTCCAAGAATCTAACCATTCTGATACTCTTAGTCTCATTGCCCTTCCATCAATTGTGTGGATAGATCTCTCCGAGAACAGTTAAAAACAAAATTTGAAATAAATAAATAAAATGACTTAGCTTCTTGCAAGCTAAAGGACCTTCCTTATCTCAAGAACCAATAAGACTGCAGGCCTTCACATAAAAATCTCTCATTTTCAAGTCAAGAATAGAAAGATATAACAAAGGAATCACCAAAACATTCAATTGTTCAATAATGAACTACAAATTAACAACAGCTTTACTAAATTTAACAAAGGTTAATAATTAAATTTCCACCCAACAAATCCCAATGCAATAAACTCTAAACAAAAAAATAAGCCATTCAATAAACCCAAATCCAGTCCATATATTCCGAGTTACTAAAATTTCAATCACGCTAACAGAAATTCAATCTTAAGTATATATTTCTTTATTTTTTTAAATTAATTACCTGGGAAATCAGCCACCTGGGGTTCAGTATGATGACCATTACAGACCACCACCGCCTCAAAAATCTCCTCCGTACTCAACTCGCCTGTTCTCGACTCAACGATCCACTCATCATTCCTTGAGCCGACCAGCTGCTCGACTCGGACTACCTCGGTGTTGAACCGGGTCAACTCAGTGAGCTGAAAATGGTCGGCGAAATCGTTCAGAAACTTCAATACCTCTTCATGGGCCGGAAAATTCCTAGAGTCCGAGTAATTTTTGGTAAATGGGAAATCGGAAAAGCCCATACAATATCTGGGGAAGTTTGTTCGGAGCGAAGAATATAGGCTGCTATGGATAATTTCTCTATTCGGGTCAATACTTAATGGATCAGACTCAACTCGGGGATCGTACATCCATGTTCCCCCGATTTGGTCCGTTTTTTCATAAACCGTGACCCGATGGCCGTTCCGTTGAAGCTCACGGGCGGCGACTAGGCCGGCGACGCCAGCTCCAATCACCGCCACCTTTAAAGAAGAAGCCATAAAATATTTTTCTATGAAATAGTATAAGTATATTCTACATATTATGAGATTCACATTGGTATGTCATTTTTATAAAAGATGCTAGATTATCATTTGCTTAAATTCTCTCTCTTTCTGTTCAACAGGAAAACAGTTGACCAAGGTTCATTTATTTTAAGAATAACTCTACGCAGACACGTATGGTAGACATAAATTGGACCGTGAGTCCCAATTTTTTATTCTCTCCACTTTAATCATAAAGGGAGCTGATGTTTAATTTGATCTTAATATATCTTAGGGTCCTTCTAATGTGTGCCCTAAGGGCACACACTATACACAGGAATCGAGAGAATATTCTCTTGATTCCTGTGCATATTCCCTTGATCTGAGTGTAAATGCAGAAATCAAGAGAATATGCACATGAATCAAGAGAATATTCTCTAGATTCCTGTGTATAGTGTGTGCCCTTAGGGCACACATTAAGAAAATCCTATATCTTAATAGTTCATTCATTTTTGTATTAAGAGATCTTCAGAATAATTAAGATATAAATATGAGTCTAAACTATTCAGAGGATCTCTTAATACAAAAATATAGGCTCTTAAAATTCATTAAGAGGTAGACTGTTAAGATGCATTAAAATACAATCAAACACCACCACAGACTGTAAACTTTATTTCTGGTGCGTGCTCTCTCTCTCTCTCTCCAATCTCCATACCAGGTTACCAGCGATCTCCTCCCTCTCCAATCTCCATACCAGTGATTTCGAGGCATTCCGTCTCTTCCTTCTCTAGTCCGACGATCTCCATCTCAGGTAACACTTTTTCTCTTTTTCAGATCTTGGTTTAAACGAAAAAAAAAGAAAGAAGAAGAGGAATCTAGGTTTAAACCTAAATTTAGATAACTAAATCAATGTATAAAATTTGCACACACGTGTATGAATTAATTGATATCATCTTACCCTCTCCATACATGGTTCAAACAAAAACACTACAAAGAAAAAAAAGCCCTAACTTTGAATGAGATAAGTAGGACGAGGTCTTGTGATAGTATTTTTTTATGTTAATAAATTGTTAAAATTAATTTAGGACCATGTTGATTGGTGCCCTTAATTAATTATAGCAGCTATCAATTTTTTGTATTCCATCATTCTTTTCTGGATAGTTTGATTAGGCTCAGTGTTAGAATTAATCAATTGGTAAAATTTAATCCCACAACCTTATTAACATAGAAAACACACATGGTTCAAACAAAAACACTACAAAGAAAAAAAGGCCTAATTTTTGATTAATTGTTATGTTTTTTTTCTTCTTTAAAATAGGTATAGGTCTTTTTGGGGTTAAAACTAGTATAAAATTTGTTGTTGTGTATCTTGTGCACACATAAAAATAGTATCATTGAATGCATCTTTAAGTACAGAGATGAATGGATACATTGAGGAAAATGATATGAATGATAATTCAGAATTTGACGAGTGTGTAGAGAGTGCAGTAGCTTTAGATGAGATAAGAGATCCAAAAATAGGAATGAATTTTGACAATATTGATGCTTGTCAATGAAGAAACAAGGGAGATGATGGAGAGGTTAATTGTGTGGTTCTTTCATGCTCTCGGACCGGACAAACAGTAAGCAATTCAAAGAATGTCTTAAAAAAACGTCCAAACAGTAAAACAGGATGTAAAGCTAAGATTCGGATTGTATATTATGCCCTGATGGTAAATGGGGGGTGGATCTCACAAATAACCTTTGATCACAATCATGCTTTAAGCCTAGAAAAATCTAAATTTTATAAGAAGCATAGAGTTATGAGAATGTACGTTAAAAGAAGACTTGAAGTTAATGATAGGGCGGGTATTAGACCAAATAAAAACTTTAGTTCAGTTTTGGTTGAAACTGGTGGTCATGAGAATGTTCCATTTCTAGAGAAAGACTGTTATAATCATATTGAGAAAATGAGACGATTAAGGATGGGTGATGGGGATGTTACGACAGTTCAGAACTATTTTCTTAAAATGCAAACTAATAATGCTAATTTCTTTTATTTGATAGATTTGGATAAGGATGGGAGGCTAAGGAATGTATTTGGTTCTTCGTTGGATTAAGTGGTTGACTAATGAATTGAAGAAAAAAGATGGCACATGTGAAAATAGTATTCCTTTGGAAGTGGGCTATGAAGTCAGCACACCATTGCCAAGTGGTGATAATAATAATATATCAAAAGACAGTTTCAATATTTGTAGTCCTTTGACGGTTCGTGGTAAAGGTCGACCCCGTTATAAAAGGTTGCAAGGTAACATGGAAAAAACTATTAAAAAATTGAAGGGAAAAAAGGAGGATAAAGGGAGGAATGAGAAAGAGAAAGGGACGAAGACCATTGAAAATAAAATGGATGATATAAATTTGGAAAAGGTAAATTTTCAGTTATTTTTTTATTTTATTTTATTTTTACAACTTCATGCAATTATCTTTGTCATTTGATACTTTTTGTATAGGCTTCTCAAATTAGATATATTGGTTCACAAGACTCCATAGTTCATGTTTCACAAGACCTTAACTTTCCTGGCAACTTGATTGCATTCAATGCTAATCAACTTTGCAGGCCACCTATTGCTGTTTTAGGTCAACAGGTGTTGTTTATTTATTGTACTAAGTTTCGTTTAGTTTTTTTAGTCTTATTTTGATATAATTTAACTTCATTTTTAGGTACTTTTTTAAGCCAACAGGTGGTGTTTATTATTATTTTTTTGTACAAAGTAGTTTTATTTAGTTTTGTTGTCTTATTTTGATATAATTTAACTTCATTTGTAGGTACCAAATGTTGAAAGCTTCCCTTTTGGTAATGTTGGAGGCTTCTCAATTAGAAATGTATATTCAACAAGTCTCTCTACCCAGCTAGCTGGTTATCAATACCCATTTTGGAATGGTGCATTTGGTCTTAACAATCATGCAAATTTTGGAAAACCATTTAAGGAACAATAAAATAAGAAAGTTTACGAGTAAAAGTCTGACGGAATTTGAATGTTTTTGATGTATTTTCATGTACGTTTTGTCATTTTGATACAATGAGATTAGTTGAAAACTTAAAGTTTGGACTGTATTTGATTTGAAAACTTTAAATTTGAATTTTATTTGATGTGTTTGATTTCATTAGCAAGTTATATCATTTAGAGAATTTGATGAATGTAATAGGAAGTTGACCTATGAATTCATACATTGTTAAGTCTTTTTTGAAAATTAAATAGGTTAATTACAATAATTAAATCCAGTGATTTAGGTATAATTTAAAAGTTGGTAAATAATTAGTTAAAATAGAAAAGAAAAAAATTGTACAGATGCAAGGCAAGGCAAAAGAAGACTAGGCGTGATGCACATTAAATCATAGGCAAAGTTCACAATACTGCATACTAAAGTACAGATGCACATGAAGAGAAGGAGCTGCTATTTTTTAACTGCTTAGTGGGACCCACGGTCCAATAATCAGTCCAGTACTCCTGTCCGCGCAGGAGGACTCTTATTTTAAAACAATCCAAAAGTGGACTAAAATAATATTAATTCTATAAATCTTTATTACCATTAACATAAGAATACAATAATTCTTACCCAGCTCTAAAATAAAACCAAAAAAAGGGTCAACCGTAGCCATCTACTAAAGTGAAAAAAGGTAGTAAACTTTATAACTCTTGAAATATAGAAAATCAACGAAATATCAATTTTTTTTTTGTTACATATTTGAGCATACCAAACGCTGAAGAACAAAATGTTATGGACAAGCACAATATAATTGATATAAATCTCTCAAACAAAGTTCAATATTATATATATATATATATATATATATATATATATATATATATATATATATATATATATATATATATATATAAAAACGCAAGGGTTGCAATTGTGGGGTTATTTCCTCCTATGTGAGTAGATCCAATTAGTAGCTCATATAGTCTATTGACGATCCATATGAATTATATAACCTAGGTTTTAGAAAAAACAAAAGTAATTAGTAACAAAAATAAGAGAAAAAAAAAAGGAAAAATTTATTCTTGTAGAAATTTGTGCAATATTGTTCAACTCAACAATCGAAAGGTCATTCGTGGTCCGATTAGACTTATTTTTGGTGGGTGACACCGTAACTTATTAGGCTTCAATCTGAATGGTGAGATTGAGCATCCGAGCCTCCTAGCATCAGGTATTGTTGTACATTGTTGATACATTTTTACGAGTGTTGGTAGAGTTTTTTCAATATTCTCTTGATATTCTTCTTGTTGAAGATATATATCAAGAATATATTATTATTGATGATTGTAGTTGGTTTATGCCTCTAGTTGTTGCTAAGGAGAACCTTGCAATGCCCATTATTGTTAATAGTGAAAGATTTGGTAAATTACAGTCACGTGGTTTTTACTCATCTAATCGAGGGAGTTTTCCACATAAAAATTGACTTATGTTTTTATGTGTGCTTGTTCTCAATTATTTATTGCGAATTATTTTTTTCTATTGGGTTTAAATAAGAGGGAAGATTTCTATTGTTCCACTGTGCTAGTTATTGTTATTTAGATAGTTACTTCTCTAAACAAGTGGCATTAGAGCATAGTTATCAAAATCGGACCGGAGATCCAACATGCGAAGTACTAGTTCAATGGTTTATTGGTTATTCAACTGGTTGAGCCGAATTTTTATTTTAATATAATTTTTAAATATTTTATATGATAAATAATTATTAAAATACAATATACATTTTATAACACAAAATTTTACTATAAAATTATCAAGAACCAAACTAAAGAGTAATGATAATATAACTTGATCAAATAACAAATAAATAGAAAGTAAAAACAAAAAAAATGACTCCACATCAAATTTAAAAGTAAAAATAAAAATCAATAATACCAATTAATAAAAAATATTAAAGAATAAAAAACATATTAATGATTGAAATAATGTTAATGAATATAAAAAAAATATCAATTCTTTTCTTATTACTTATTTCACCTTGTCTTTAATGTCTTACTTGAATATGAAAAGCTATCTTTTTGCAAGGCTATGTTAAACCGGATCGGTTCCTGCAACCAGTTGGTTCACTGATTTTTCAAAATATCGGCAGGTTCTGGCAGTTTTGAATGGTTCAATTGCATATTTGGTATATTATTGAAATCGAATCGGTTTAAGCATTGGTACGTCTATGGTTCAACCTAATAACTATGCATAAGAGTTGTGGTTGTTATTAATTTTTTTGTCGTGTTAAACGATGAAAACTAATACAAGTAAGATGATGACTTTGAATGGTTCAAATTATCATATTTAGAAAGAGAAAATGGAGGACTTTTATGTGAAGGATCATTATTTGTCGGTGTTCTGATGCAAAGCCTAAGAAAAAGACCGATGACGAGTGAAAAATTCTTCATTGTCAATTGTGGTTACATTAGGCAATGAGTTGATGATAATGGTTTGAATAATATCAATGGAGAGGCTCATGCATGTAGTTTGTGGAGTAAGCTCGAACAGTTATATCTCGAAAGACTGAGAATATTATTAATCAATTAGCTGCAATGGGTATCAAGTTTGATGATGAGATACAAGGATAATGGCTACTTGGTACATTATGGGATTCGTGGGAGACATTTCGAACGTCGTTATCTAATTCCGCTCTAAATGGTAAAATTACTATGAATTGGCTAAAAATAGTGTTCTAAATGAAAAGGCTCGAAGAAAGTCACAAAACATCTCTTCACAGTCAGATATTCTAGTTACTGAGAGAAAAGAGAAGAGTAAAAGTAGATATCCGATGAACAGAGGCAAGAGCAGAAGTAAGTCCAATAAATTTACAAATATAGAATATTTTCATTGTCATGAAAAAGGGCATATCAAAAAGTTTTGCCGCTAGTTCAAGAGAGAGAACAATAAGGAAAATGGTAAAGAAAAGGAGAATGATGATATTAGGGATGATAATCACGTTGCTATCGTTTTTGATGTTTTTCTCATTATGTACAAGAAAAATGTTCTCAATTTTGCTACTCATGAGATGAGGTGGGTCATTGATGCATCAGCTCATGCTACGTCACGAAAGGACTTCTTTACATCTTTTGCAGATGATGACTATGGGGTTGTAAAGATGGGTAATGATGGAGTTTCAAAAGTTATGGGCATTGAGGATGTTTGTTTTGAGACTAACAAAGGTACAAGGTTAGTTCTAAAAAATGTTAAGCATGTTAGTATCCGACCGAATCTGATTTCTGCTAGTAAACTTGATGATGATAGATTTTACAACGTCTTTGGTGATGGACAACGGAAACTTACTAAAGGTTCTATGGTTGAGGCTAGACATAAGAAATGTTCAACATTGTATACGTTGCAAACAAAGCTCTCTACAAATATTCTTAATGCAGTAGAGAATGATAATCAAGTAGAGTTGTGGTATAAGAGACTTGGTCACATAAGTGAAACATAATAGTCTATCTGGGTTGAACCATACACAACTGAAAAAATGCAGTGATTGCTTGGTTGGAAGGGTCTCATTCACGAGATTTTTTTTTAGTCACGACAGCCAAATATACTTGATTTGGTCAACTCCGATGTATGTGGTATGAAGTAAAAACACTTGGTGGTTCTCTTTACTTTGTAATGATCATTCGAGGAAGATATGGGTGTACATTTTGAAAACCAAAAATTACGTATTTGATGTGTTTAAGCAGTTCATACATTAGTTGAGAGACAAATAGGTAAAAAGTTGAAGTGTATCAGAACAAATAATGGAGATGAGTATATAGGCCCCTTTGATGAGTACTGTAGAGAGAAGGATATTCGACATCAATAGACACCTCCTATGACTCCTCAGTTAAAAGGTTTGACATAGAGAATGAATAGGACACAAGTTGAAATGGTTATAAGTCTGTTTTTTCTTTTTTGGGGTGAAACATTAAGTACAACTGCATATTTATTAAATTTGGATGTAAGGATTTGTGCATATTCCCAAAGATGATAGATCAAAGGTTGATGTATAGACATGACAATGTGTATTTCTTGGTTATGATCAAGATGAATTTGGTTACAAATAGTAAAATCCGATTCAAAAGAAAATGGTCGAAGCCGAGATGTTGTATTAATTGAAAACCAAACTATAGAAGATATTAACAAGCCCGACTAAACAACTTTGATGATCTAGTTGACTTGGATCAAGTTCCTTTGATATTACTTAAACACACTACGTATGTGCCACAAAGTGCTAATATATATTAAGTTACATGACAACTTCGGAAAAGAATTTTAGGTTAACTATAAAAATATCCCTCAAAGTTCTACAAAATTTCATTTTTAACCCTAAAGTACTAACTTTTTCAATTATGTGTAAGAATGATAATGGTACGATGCGGTTGCGGTTTTCTAATGATTTGGTACCACATTGTTTTTAAAAAATCTTGCATCGAAACCGCACCATACCATTCCTGAATTAAACGTGCAATTTGTAACTTAAATTACAACAAAAATAAAGTTTATATAACAAATTGTTTAAAATCAAAATTTACATAATAAATATTTTTCAATAACAATTGAGCTTATCTCAACAAAAGTAAAAATAGAAAAGCACAACTAGAATTTAAAAATTTTAAATAAAAATCATAATCTTCATTTTTTAGTGTGGTGCACCATCGATTTAACAATGAATACTAACAGCACACCGCACCAATCCCGATTTAATATTTTTGTACCAAAATCGCACCGCTTAGCCAACGGCGTGGGGGCAAAAATCGATCAATTTGATGCGATTTGGCTGATTTTGGTGCGGTATCAGGTTAAATTTGCCATCCTTAATTGTGTTCCTTTAAATTTAAATTTTTTACAAAATTGTTCCCTTCTTACATATTGATGAAATTACAGGTCACAATCCTTCACATATATGCCAAAATCATTAGTAATTATGTTATTTATGTTTAATATAATGTATATATTATTGTATTCGTACGTTTAGAATGGGTCAAATTAATGTGTACTCAACTATATCAAATGTGAGTTTTGACTTATAATTTCACAAATATGTTAAACGAGAACAATTTTGTAAAAAATATAAACTTGAAGGAACACAATTAAGAAAATTGATACTGTGGGACTAAAAGTGATATTTTATGAAACTTTGAGGAACACTTGCAATTAAACCGAGAATTTTTCTTTTACTTCTTTAATTGACGACCCTACAATAAACATACTATTCAGTATTCATCAAAGGAAATCCAAATGAATATGATTTAATTTGATGTCCGATGCTCGATCCTTGCAGCAACGATTATGACAATGAGTAGCATAGAAAGGTAATAGATCATTAATATATGGTCATCTGCTTAAAAATCATCTTTGTATGTTCACTTTTGTGCCTGTTAATTACTTGAGCTTTTTTTTTTTTGCATTAGATCACAGTTTGATCAATATAAATTATGCGATTGATTTTATCCAACTATCGATATCCCATTCTCTGAATTGACTCCCTCCCGAGTTGAGAACGATCACAAAAAGTTGTCTGTATATGTTTTTCAGTCGTTCGTCGACTGGTGGTACTCCCACTTGAGCAGCTAACCAGTCCAGGTACTCAAACTGTCATCATAGAATAGTCGATACATATGAGCCCTTGTGTTATACTGTAAGTTATAGCATTTCTAAGACTGCTTGCATGTGTATATTGTTTTGTCTAGAAAGATTAGAAAATTAAAAGTGATTGAAATAGGGATAAAAAAAAGCACCTTGCTGGGAAAAAGAGAATGAGTGTGATGCTTTGGGATCCCATGTTCCTCCATAGACCTGTAGTGTTCTTTGGTATCAGCCAGCATTCTCTCTTTGGATGGTAGAAGCACCTTGCCGGATAAGACAAGCGATATCCACTTAGATTGTAATTCCATCATAGGAAATCCAGTATTCTGTGTTTAACAATGGAAGGTGCAATTTGATAAAACTAAAGGAGAATCTGAATGAACTGAATGAAGCAGAAGTTTTGAATATAGAAAAAAATGGATGTCGACTATGTTTCTGGAGTTCAAAGTCAAGTCCCATTCTGATAAGTGATTTTATTCTGCTCCAAACAAATTGTCAAAAATACAACTAGTAACACAAGTATAACTTTGAAGCCTGTAATTACATGAACAAATAATAAAACCTTACCCCATAAGGAAGTCCAACGAAAGAGAGTCTAGGGCCAATCTCTGGAGTGAATACATGTTTGTATAATGGTCCAACTCGGTTATCCTCCACAGTTACAATCCCCTTTGTTTTAAGAAACGGAAAACTGTACTTGTACCTTCAAAAACACACGAGTACTGACTCAACGCTTTATGCTGTAAGAGATTTGGGCCTCGCACCACATCAGCACGATGACATACGATATCAGCAGCATGATGTGGCGTTGCACCCATGCAGAATTTCTCCTATAGAAAACGAGTAAAAGGGCAGCAAAAAAAGAACAGCAAAAATTTTGGTTTCTGTATCATACATACCCCGTGCAATGGAAAATGATATCTGCAAGAACACAAGATCCATCCTCAAAAGCTACTCTACCACTTTCATCAACATACTCGATCTGTAAGGAGCTTCAAAATCAATATCACTAGTCTGGAAGACATTACATAACAATAGTACTAAAAGAATTCATGTCAATATTGAGTTTGAAAATATTCAAAAAGTCAATAATAATTTTATATTTTGGAATAGACAGAGTATTAAAGTTCGATCAAAAAATATATACATTAGAGTGCTGCCACACATTACTAAGGTTGCCAAGAGTTTTAAGAAGACCAGATGGAGATCTTGATGAAAGATGAACTTCTTTGGCAACTACTGCAATATCTCTGGATATATCATAGGCACTAGGTCCAGCTCCAATTATAACTACAACCTGTCAAAGTGCACTACTTCTTTAAGAAATCCAACAAATGAGAACATAGCTAATGAAACACTTGACAGATACAATCTTGGATAAATAAAGTAATTAACATTTTAAAAGTGAAATACTGTATAAAGAATTTAAGCAAACGGATGTGTTTGTCAAGAATGGAGGACTATTTTCATGAAGCCAAAATCTCAGTAAGAATATACCTGATTCTGAAACGGATCCCGAACACGATAATTGTGGCTATGAATTTGCTTTCCTGGCCATTTTTCAATACCTGCATTGATACAAGACCGACAAACTTTTGTTATCTAAATGAGTTGGCTCGGTGATCACACTATCAATTAAGCTGCAAGTCGAGCCTTTCAAAGTTTGCTAGGGAAATTTCAACCTGCCGAGGCGTTTAAAAGCTAAAGCATAACCAAGTGAAGTTGCCGTATATCAGTTTGGTCAACTTGGTCTAAACCAAGCCATATTTTAAGACATAAACTTATTTGAATTATCACATTACATATATTGCTATATGGTAAACAATGATCAAAAAGACAAAAAAGGAAAATAATAAAGGGTTAAAAGCATTTTTAAACATGAATTCTATACATTTCAGAAAGTTTGAGACATTAACCGTAACGCACATTAATTTCTAGAACCAAAACCGATGAAATCAATTGAAATTTTATCCGGAATTAGTGAGACACGCTTAGATGAGGATTTTTTAGATTGAGCAAGCAAATTCCCACATTAATTTTTTTTTAAAAAAACAAGAAAAGAAACAAACAAAACAAAACTAACAAAAAAAATTCAATCGGGTTAAGAAAAATTCAATCTTGAATAATACTCAACTATTCAAAAATTAAAAATCTAATTTATTTATACTATAAACAGAAAATTCTTTATTTTCTTTTTAGTAAATACCTGAAAAATCAGCCACCCGGGGTTCAGTATGATGCCCATTACAGACCACCACCGCCTCAAAAATCTCCTCCGTACTCAACTCACCCGTTCTCGACTCAACGGTCCACTCATTATTTCTTGAGCCGAACAACTGCTCGACTCGGACTACCTCTGTATTGAACCGGGTCAACTTAGTGAGCTGAAAATGGTCGGCGAAATCGTTCAGAAACTTCAATACCTCTTCATGGGCCGGAAAATTCCTAGAGTCTGAGTAATTTTTGGTAAATGGGAAATCGGAAAAGCCCATACAATGTCTGGGGAAGTTTGTTCGGAGCGAAGAATAGAGGCTGCTATGGATAATTTCTCTATTCGGGTCAATACTTAATGGATCGGATTCAATTCGGGGATCGTACACCCATGTTCCACCGATTTGGTCTGATTTTTCATAAACCGCCACCCGGTGGCCGTTCCTTTGAAGTTCACGGGCGGCGACTAGGCCGGCGACGCCGGCTCCGATCACGGCCACCTTTAAGGAAGACGCCATAAAATATTTCTCTCTGTATTAGAAAAGCTGAAAGTAAAGAAGCTAAAGAACACTTTGGAACTCAATGGAAACTTTATTTCTCACTTAACTCGTCTATTACATGCATGAATAACACTGACATTTATACTACTAGATACATTGATTCTCTGATTTTTACATACATCATTTATATTGATATATGTAACTAACTACACATTATATATTTGTATATCGATATATGTAACTAACCGATATATGTAACTAACTACACATTATATATTTGTATATTGATATATGTAACTAACTACACATTATATATTTGTATATCGATATATGTAACTAACTACACATTATATATGTAACTAACTACACAGCTACACAACTGACACTTAGCTCATGTGAATGTGTTCGGTACTATCCTACTATGGGCCACTTGGTACTATCATGCTAGCGGAATTAAACGATTCATCCCACATCAATTCACATCTACACAGCTGGCACTTAGCTCATGTGAATGTGTTCGGCCTGCTAAGGGCCACTTGTAGCGGAATTAAACGATTCATTCCACATCAATTCATCACCAACAGCTACACAGCTGACACACAGCTGGCACTTAGCACATGTGAATGTGTTCGGTACTATCCACGATTCATCCCACATCAATTCATCACCAATGCATTGCTAAGGGCGGAATTGAACGATTCATCCCACATTATTTCATCACTAATACAGTGCACACGTGTAGATTGACCCAACAATTGGATCACCTTCTTAATTACCCAAAAGGAAAATGTTAACATAATTATATTTTTAGGTTATATAAATATAATTTGTTAATTATATTTATATAACCTAAAAATTTAATAATAACTTCGTCAAGAAATAAGACATCTATTTTGTCGTTAAACTTAAAATAGAGCAAATTTTGTGGTATTTTAAATGGTGAAATTTAGAACGCAAATATCATTTCTCTTTACTTTTTGAATATTTAATTATTTGTTTATATATATATATATACACACACATATATGTTAAAGCTTGTTTAGTTTAAACATTTTCAAATGCTACATACATATTTCTTGTTACAAATTTTATATCAAAAAAGAATTATGTTTCCCGATTTGGCACCACAATATTGAAGAACATGATGCCTCATCCCCTGCAAAGGTACTACTAGTATTTGTGAAGGAGAGAGAGAGAGGAGATGTTGGAATTATTGAGACATGGCGTTGCCTTAAATGCTCCTCCAACTGCAGGCTTAACAAATTCACCTTTAACGATCACAAGTTCGTTTTTAGCACTAAGAGCTATCTGCGTAGAACTTTTCCATGGACCAAAATTTTCAGTCCCAGTTAATTTCTTAGCAATGAAAATCGTGTCAGAATGATCGTTATTATGCAAGAAAAGAGGACGTGTATTCGTATCAACAGAAACTGAATCAAAATTAGTGTTACTGTCATTATTTATACCCGAACCTGGTGCGTTGACTGTATAATCGCTTGATTGCCTTCTGAAGTTGAAGCATTAATCACAACATTTGTATGACTGTTCCTCACCGTGTTGATGAATGAATTCGTCGAATAAGGAATGTATCTGAAAGATGAATTGTAATCATACATACTTTCAGAAACTATATGATATGAATTGATCAGAACAATTGTGAATCTGATCGAAAGAAGCTAACTGTCAGTCGATGAATCTATCAGTTGGAAACAAGAAATCAAAAAGAAATTTTCGGAAGAACTATGGGTCTAAGCTCTGATAACATATTAGAAAAATTGATATTAAAGAACGTAAAGAACACAGGAACTCAATGGAAACTTTATTTCAGTTGACTTGTCTATTACATGAATTAAGAACATTGATATTTATACTACTAGATACATTGATTTTCTGAATAATACGTACAACATTTATGTCTATATATATATATATATTGCTTGTCACTATCGCTGCACTTGCACTTGGTGCTGCATGCTGCTGCATTTGTTGTGTATATTTCCTCCATACTATGTAATATTAAAAAAATACTTTATCCGTTCTAAATTATATGATTATTATTGATCTTTGAAAATAAAGTCAAAATGCTGTTGCATTTGTTGTGTATATTTCCTCAATACTATGTATTACTAAAAAAATCCTTCCTCGTTCTAAATTATATGATCATTATTCATCTTTGAAAGTAAAGTTAAAATAAGACATTTTTAAACTTACAATTAAAATAATTCATTAAAATTATATATGAAACAATAAATCTTACAATGAGTAATACTTTTTAGATAGTTTACAATATTCATCTTTGTATCGATTAAAATTAAAGGAAATTATGTTAATTTTGTTGGGAAAAATCACTTCCCAAATATTGTTGCCTTTGATAAATTAAATGGCCAAAAATATCAGTACATGTCAAACAGATTGAATTTGCAGTTCCACCAAAATAATAATCACTACAAAAAATAATGAGTAGAGATAACTAATCACGAGACACCAAGATTTTTACGCGAAAAACCCTCTAAACTAAGAGGTAAAAACCATGAGATGATCTCCAAAAAATCCACTAGAATAAACTAAGAGAATACAAAGATATCCTAATTTGAGTACACACTCAAATTACCTCACCACAATAACTATGTAATAAAAACCCAAACAAAATACCTATTTGTTTGATCTTACTTTCTCTCTGTTTTTCTAAAGCTTTTGCAAAAGCTTTCTTCTCTCTTTTCTTTTTCTCTCGGATATTTTCTCTCTAATGATCTATCTCTCTCTCGGGTTGATCTGTTATCTTCAGCAACATTAGATGGTATTTAAAGATAAAGAAGGGGAACCTTTTTCTTTCTCTTTCCCTGATTTTTTATCGAAAACAGGGAGCTGATGAGTAGGTTTTAACCTACGAATTTGATACATCTTGGGCTTGATTCTTTACAGTCTTTAAGTGTTTTAAGTGTCTTTTTACTTGTTTTCGTATTGCTTTTGTAGATAGAGGCTGGCTGCAGATTGAAAAGGAGAAAAATAGTTGGGTGCAGGGCAACCTCGCCGGGGCGAGAAGACATAGCTTACTTTTCTCGCCGGGGCGAGGATTTTGTTAAGGAACTTCTCGCCGAGGCGAGAATGCGGCTGGTGGAAATTTTATGTTGTCAGCATGCAGTTATTTTGGAAAGGTTGAGGCTAACAAGGATTCTTGTTACCATTCTGATTGGGAGACTAAAAGGAAGATATAAGTAGGAGATTAAGGATTAGATCAAGGGGCACACAGACATATTCAGAGATTGAATTTTCAGAGCTGAACAAGGAAATTGAAGATCAAGTCAAGCATCGTGAGGAATTCAGATTGGAGTGCTAGAGATTATATTGAGTTTTTTTTTAATCTTTTATCTCTGATTTGTAATTAATTATGATGACTTATTTTGGATTTTTAGTTTTTATTGTCAGTATGAACTAAATCTTTAATTAAGGCTACGATTGAACCAGTTATGTTTATGAATTAATTATCTATTTAATTCCAGTTATTCAATTGATGAGAGTTGTCTATCTTGTTCTATGCTTAATGATTAAATTGTTTGGCCAACAATTAGCATATTATTCTGGATGAATTCGGGAGATGCAATTTAGGGTTAGAACTGGATGAGATAGCATGTATTCTTAATTATTTGCATGTGTTGAATAATTAGGATTGTGAAGTGAATAGGGATATCTCTTTACTGCATGTAACAATTAGAAATTAAAGCCTAATGAATTTAATCCTTTAGTTTTGCATAGGAATATCGCAGAGTTAATTGGATCAGATAGATTTATTTGATCACTTGGAAAAGGGCTTATAAATACAATTGAATTTCTGTTAACAACTCCATTGAAGTGAATAATTAGAATGTGTAAATAGATTGGTTTATGATATATAACTGGGAAAATTGTAGTCTTAATCATTTTAAATTTGAATTTTAACCTTTGAGATTATTGTCAGTACTAGTGTTAATTTAATTAGTTTCAATCAATATTCAAATTGCGATCGTTTAATAGAATAGCCATAATCTAAATTGACAGTGGAGATATTAAGCATAATAATTCCTGTGGGTTCGACACTCGTTCTTATCACTTTATTACTTGTTGATCGTGTATACTTGCATGTAATTGTTGATTGTGAAATCGGGCAACAAGTTTTTAGCGCCGTTGCCGGGGATTATTTGTGTTTATAATTTTTAATATCAGTTTAATTAAGTTTGTTCTAATTAAGCAAACTCATTTTTCTTTTGTTTCTTGTTCAGGTGTCTTTTGATTCGTTTATGCAAACGCGATCAAAACAACCGGAACTCGTGCAGTGTGAGGATAATCTTGAGAACAAGCTACGTCAGTTGAAAAAATTCTGTCGGGAGATAATTGAGAAAGAGAAAATGGCTAACGAAGAACATAAATCATTGAGGGACTATGTTATGCCTAAGATAGACGAAATCAAATCGAGCATCACGACACCAGTCATCACCACTAATTCCTTCGAGATCAAGCCCGGAACAATTCATATGCTTCAGAATGCGGTACAGTTTGGGGGTTTAGCTAACGATGATCCGAATGAACACTTGGTTAGCTTTTTAGAGATCTGTGATACATTCAAATATCCCAATGTGTTAGATGATGCAGTGAGATTACGTCTGTTTCTGTTCAGACTAAGAGATAAGGCAAAAAGTTGGTTGCATTCACTTCCGCCAGGATCCATCACAACTTGGGATGATCTAGCTCAGAAATTCTTAGCGAAATTCTTCCCGCCAGCTAAGTCGGCTAAGTTGAGAAACGAGATTTCTACATTTGGGCAACATCATGAAGAGTCACTATACGAGGCTTGGGAAAGGTTCAAGGAGTTATTGAGGAAATGTCCACATCATGGACTACCTAAGTGGCTACAAGTTCAGACATTCTACAATGGGTTGAATAATGACACTCGAACATGCATTGATGCTGCTGCGGGAGGAACACTTATGGATAAAAATTTTGAGGAAGCTTTCACGTTGTTAGAGACAAATAACTATCAATGACTGACTTCCAGAATGAATCAACAAAAGGTAGCTGGAGTATTGGAAGTAGATGCGGTCACGACTCTAATAGCTCAGATGACAGCCATGTCTAAGAAGATTGAAGCTTTGGCAGAATCGAAAGGGGTTAAATACAGTTTTACCCATTCTACTAGGGGTCGGTTTACAAATGCATCACTGAACTGATTTTTTTTACATTCGACTCACTGAACTGCAATTTTTTTACAAACCGTTACAAATTCTGTTAAATTGTTTGACTTTAGACGGAAAAATTACATGAGCTGCCACATGAGAGAGAGAAAGCATACATGTCAGACATTTTTCTTTATGGCATGCCTAGATGGAAACTTGTATAAATTTAATGTTAAATTAATCAAAATCAAATAAATAAAATAAAATAATCCATTCGAAATAAAAGTACAATAAAAATAATTTTTTAAAATTTATTTTAATCATTAATATTTGTTTGGTATGGTAAAACTTTGGTATTATAGCATACAAAAAATTCTTTTTTTTCAATATGGTACAATTTTAAATAAATTATATAAATTACACATAAATATGTAATTTTTTAAATTTAAATAACTCATTAAATTTATTAATTTAATTAACCTCTCTTCAGATAAAACTAAAATTAGTAATATAACATATAACATTTAATTAATATATTTTATTATTAAATAATTTAATTAATATATTTTATTATTAATTAATTAATTAATTAATTTATTTATTATGTATATTAATTTGATTTATATTTTGTTATCAAAACAAGCCCAGCCAATCAACCATCAAGACTAAATTATCAAATATGAAAAGCACCAAATCATTCAGCATCAAAGAAATTTGAAATTTGAATAATGAAATATGTGGGACCCAGTGCATCAACAATCGAGGAACAGTAGACCCACACACATCAGATCAGCAGGTGAGCAGCCAGATCGCAGACCAGTCACCGTCAAAGCTCCGGCAACCCAGTTACCATAGACTCCGGCCAAAACTCCGGTAAAGCCGAATCGGTACCAGAACATAGCCAATCAAGACCTATCGTTTGACCACGAAGTGCCGACCCCAGATTCCGGCAACAACCGACAAGAGAAGACCAACCAGATCCCAAATCAAAACATGAAACAGATGTCAAAGATCAAAGGACCCAAATCCAAAGGAGTTGCAACAACAGGAATTACAACCCACAAAATCCATCGATGTTTCATAACAGAACCATCAACAAGCATCCAAATATGAACCCCTAAGAAATAAGCAATAAGAACCAAAGTCCAGATCGGACAGAACATGGAGAAAGCAACACAAAGGCAGCATTACCCAAAAGCACCAAATTAGACGAAATAACATAAATCAGCCATTATCCTCAATTCGAAACTAAAATGGAAAACACACAGAGAAAGGATAACACACAGACCTAATCTGAACATTTAAAAGGATAATCAATGAAAGTCAAACACCCAGATCGAAAAACACACAGAAAGGAGCCTCAACAACGCCGAGAATACCATCGGCACTCAGATAAAAGCCCAGATTTCGGCAAGACCAAAACGCACAAGATCTGAACAAGTACCAACATCAAAACCCCCAACGCCAGCAGACATCAAGATCTAAAAACCCCAACCCCAAAAAACCAGATCCAAACAACTGAGTCCCTACAACCCATCCACTGCCAAAAGAATACTCCCATACTCACAGATGAAACAAAAAGAAGCACAACCTATATATTATACATTAATATATTTTATTACTAATTTATTTAATTAATATATTTTATTATTAATTTATTTAATTTATTTAATTATTTGTTATATATCGAATATTCTTTTTTTTTGTTGAAAAAAGAAAGTTTATTATTTTTATAAAGAGGGTCTTACACACATGTCAATTTGATTTAATTTATTTCGGGTTACCGAACTTCTCTCTCCTCCATGTAAATGCCACATAGATTTGCCGTTAAGATTTTAACAGAGCTAACGATTTTTTCAATTTTTGTAAAGAAATTATAGTTTAATGAGTTGACTGGAAAAAAAATCAGTTCAATGATGCATTTGTAAACCGACCCCTAGTAGAATGGGTAAAACTGTATTTAACCCGAATCGAAAGTCCAGCAAGTAGCCTATGCGTGTGAGCTATGTGCAGGTGCACATCCGACGGAGTATTGTGCCATTAATCCGGAATCGGTACAGTATTTGGGGAGTTATAACAGACCGCAACAGCCATATCAGAATGCTTATAATCCGGGGTGGAAGAATCATCCGGGTTTCTCTTGGAGCAATAACACTCAGATTCAAAATCCAGCTCCAAGATCACAGAATCCTCCAGGTTTTCAGAGCCAAGCTCCACAACATGTAGAAAGAAAATCGAGTTTAGAGGACTCGTTGGCGAGATTCATCACAGCGTTTGAGAAAAGAATGAATGATCAAGATAAATTGTTAACTCAGGTAGATTTGAATGTGAAAAGCCACGCAGTGTCAATTAGGAACTTGAAAAATCAGCTGGGACAGTTGGCTCATGTCTTGAACAATCGACCACAAGGAGCACTTCCAAGTGATACAGAGATTAACCCAAGAACAGATGGAAAAGAACATTGCAAGGCTGTCACTTTAAGGAGTGAAAAAGAGCTGCCTGATACGGTTAAAGGAAATTCTAAACCAGAAACAGTTGTGGAGAATGAAGATGAGGAAGCCCCGGTGAAAAGTAAGGCGAACGAATCAGAAAAGGTGAAGGATACAGGTGCGTAGGCAAAGTCAAAGGAACTCAAGCCAGATACTGTAGTGTCTTCTGTACCATTCCCTCAAAGATTGCAGAAAGCTAAGTTAGATAAGTAATTTTCCAGATTCTTAGATGTTTTCAAGAAACTGCACATCAACATACCATTTGCAGAAGCCCTAGAACAGATGCCCAGTTATGCAAAGTTCATGAAGGAGGTTTTGTCAAAGAAGAGAAAATTAGGTGATTTCGAGACGATGACATTAACTGAGGAATACAGTGCAATTTTGCAGAACAAATTGCCACCCAAATTAAAGGATCGAGGAAGCTTCAATATTCCATGTGTAATTAGTAACCAGTTCTCTGGAAGGGCATTGTGTGACTTAGGGGCTAGCATCAATTTAATGCCGTTATCAGTTTACACTCAGCTTGGGCTAAAGGCACCAAAACCGACAAACATCAGCCTGCAGTTAGCAGACAGGTCAGTGACATATCCGAGGGGTATTGTGGAAGATATTTTGGTTAAAGTTGATAAATTCATCTTCCTGGCTGACTTTATCATTTTGGATTACGAAGAGGATAAAGAAATCCCCATCATATTGGGTCATCCATTCTTAGCAACAGGGAGAACGCTGATAGATGTACAAAAGGTGAATTAATAATGAGAGTTCAAGATCAGGAAGTCACCTTCAACGTGTTTAAATCAATGAAATTCCCTAGGGAAGGCGAGGAATGCTTGCGGATAGACCTGCTAGATGAAATCGTGAATGAACGAACTAGTGCAAGTTATTGTGAAGATCCATTAGAAGCTGCTCTGGTTGGGATAAACACTTTTGATGATTTTGATGAGTGGGATTATGTCAAGGTTTTAGACTCATTACCTATTTCTCGGAAATTCAGCAGGCAATTTGATATACTTGACTGGCCAGAAGAAGGAAAAAAGAGGTCCAAACTGTCAGTGGAAGAACCACCTATGTTTGAACTCAAACCTCTTCCATCTCACCTAAGGTATGCGTACTTGGGAGACTCTGACACGCTACCAGTAATAGTTTCTGCTCATTTGAATGAATCTCAAGAAGAAAAACTATTAAGGGTTTTGCGTGAGTATAAAACAGCAATTGGGTGGACAATAGCAGACATCAAGGGAATCAGTCTGTCGTTTTGCATGCACAAAATTCTGCTTGAAGAAGGGGCAAAACCGGTTATTGAGCAACAAAGAAGATTGAATCCGATCATGAAGGACGTAGTGAAAAAGGAAATCATCAAGTGGTTAGATGCCGGTATTATCTATCCGGGTGGTTTGCTACACCCTTCCCTGATTTGTGGCTTATGTCTTCGCGCGGGAGTTCGTTGGGGGCTGAGGAAGCTTTGCAGCAACCTTTGCTACTTTTGGACCACCGTCTGATTGCACGCTATAAGGAATGGGAAGGCGGTGAGTCACATCATCGTGGTATGGGGTATATCATTCATTCTCCTGCTGTTGAAGAAGAGCATGAATCAGATGATGAAGAAGCGGGTCCTTCAGAAGGTCCTTCAGCGTCTACTTCTACCGACAAATCTAAGTTCAGCATTCAATTTCGTGAGCTGCAGCGCCTTATTGATTCTCAGCATAAAACCATATTGAGGCAAAATCAACGGTTGGCAGATCGACAGGAGCATATGTTTGCTTATTAGCAGAGTTGTACGCAAGCGATATCAAACATGTATTCTAATATGTAACCATTGATGGATTATGTTCACTTTCCAGAAGCACAACCATTGCCAGTTTTTCCACCACCAACCCCCCCAGATGATGATGACGAGTTCGGGCCTACTGCTTGATCTGTCAGGGAAGTCCTCTGTTCTTTATTTTCTTTATTTTTCGCACAATGAGGACATTGTATCGTTTGAGTTTGGGGGGTGTGTGTTATTTTTAGAATTTGCTCATCTAGTTGCATTTTTTTGTTTTATTTGTATTAGTTTCATGTTAGATTGCATTATTTATTTATGTATTTAAAAAAAATGAAAATTTCCAAAAACCCAAAAATTTAGTAGCATAGGATCATATAGTATTGCATTTAGTATGTATTCAAGCAATGCATTAACAGAAATCATTTAGGGATGGCCGATAATGAACTTTGATCAGTTCTAATTCAGTTTAATGGGATGGATAATGAGTGCTAAATATGGAGTTTGACTATTTTTAGTTATGTTTACTTGAGACCCTTGGTTTTTAATTGTTCACAAATGTGTATTGAGGTAATTAGGAGTTGGTTCTTCTTTGGTGTATTACGTGCTCATATGAAGATATAAACTGTTATCACTTGTTGGATCGAAAAAAAAGTTGTTGAATAAATGTTGCTTCGATGTATGTCTAAGTGCAAGAAAAAGAAGAATTATTAAATATAGACAGATAAGAGTGGGTCTTGACTAGTTTGTCTTTGTGGCCGGTGTCATTTGAATGAGTATGCCTTAGGAGATGTCTTTACACTTAGCGCCCTAAAATCGTCTGGTTTGGGAGTCGTTGGTTGAAAGTTCGTTACACGGGTGACATTGAATAACCTAATAAAGATGAACATTGCACTAGTCGGGATGTATGACGAGATGGAGCGTAAAACGCACTCATTAAAAAAAAGAGCAGGAAAACAATGAGAAGACAAGTGAATAGCAGTTGAGCTTGAAAGTAAAATTTGTGAACTTATCTTTTTCTGAGCATTGTGATACTAAGAGTTGAATTCATATTCTGATTGGTTTGATATATTTTGCACACACTTATGGGAGGGTTGAGAGTAAGTCATAATTGATAATAGTTGGCTTGTTGATGGTGCACGAGGTTGAAGTTCTGTTGAATTGGTAGTTATTGATTTCTGAGGCTGGATTTTTATAATGGCTGTTAATTATTTGCTTGAGTATGGTTAGTCATGCATATGCATTCGTGTAGGTAGTCAGTTTAGATGTTATTTTGGTTTGTTTTGTGTTTTTGCTTGAGGACAAGCAAAGTTTCGAGTTTGGGGGTATTTAATGAGTAGGTTTTAACCTACGAATTTGATACATCTTTGGCTTGATTCTTTACAGTCTTTAAGTGTTTTAAGTGTCTTTTTACTTGTTTTCGTATTGCTTTTGTAGGTAGAGGCTGGCTGCAGATTGAAAATGAGAAAAATAGCTGGGTGCAGGGCAACCTCGCCGGGGCGAGAAGACATAGCTTACTTTTCTCGCCGGGGCGAGATCTGGTCGGGGCGAGGATTTTGTTAAGGAACTTCTCGCCGGGGTGAGAATGCGACTGGTGAAAATTTTATGTTGTCAGCATGCAGTTATTTTGGAAAGGTTGAGGCTAACAAGGATTCTTGCTACCATTCTGATTGGGAGACTAAAAGGAAGATATAAGTAGGAGATTAAGGATTGGATCAAGGGGCACACAGACATATTCAGAGATTGAATTTTCAGAGCTGAACAAGGAGATTGAAGATCAAGTCAAGCATCGTGAGGAATTCAGATTGGAGTGCTAGAGATTATATTGAGTTTTCTTTTATCTCTGATTTGTAATTAATTGTGATGACTTATTTTGGATTTCTAGTTTTTATTGTCAATATGAACTAAATCTTTAATTAAGGCTACGATTGAACCAGTTATGTTTATGAATTAATTATCTATTTAATTCCAGTTATTCAATTGAGGAGAGTTGTCTATCTTGTTCTATGCTTAATGATTAAATTGTTTGGCCAACAATTAGCATATTATTCTGGATGAATTCGGGAGATGCAATCTAGGGTTAGAACTGGATGAGATAGCATGTATTCTTAATTATTTGCAAGTGTTGAATAATTAGGATTGTGAAGTGAATAGGGATATCTCTTTACTGCATATAACAATTGGAAATTAAAGCCTAATGAATTTAATCCTTTAGTTTTGCATAGGAATATCGCAGAGTTAATTGGATTAGATGGATTTATTTGATCACTTGGAAAAGGGCTTATAAATACAATTGAATTTCTGTTAACAACTCCATTGAAGTGAATAATTGGAATGTGTAGATAGATTGGTTTATGATATATAACTGGAAAAATTGTAGTCTTAATCATTTTAAATTTGAATTTCAACCTTTGAGATTATTGTCAGTACTAGTGTTAATTTAATTAGTTTCAATCAATATTCAAATTGCGATTGTTTAATAGAATAGCCATAATCTAAATTGACAGTGGAGATATTAAGCATAATAATTCCTGTGGGTTCGACACTCGTTCTTATCACTTTATTACTTGTTGATCGTGTATACTTGCACGTAATTGTTGATTGTGAAATCGGGCAACAAGAGCCTTCTTTTCTGCCATGTTTTGCTCCACTAAACCGTTCCATGTTTTGCTCCAATAAGACATTCCATGTTTTGCTGCTTTTATCATGGTGAGGACCCACCAACAATCTCCCCCTCTGAACCCATGAGAGGATATTTTCTATGACCTCGTCACTTGAAATTCATCCCGACGAACTCTTTGCAAAACTCTAGTTTATCTCGAGTTACGACCTTTGTCATCATGTTTGAGGGATTTTCATCGGTATGAACTTTCTTCACTTTCATCAATTCCTTTTCCATCACTTCTTGAAGCCAGTGATAACGAACGTCAATGTGCTTGGTACGATTATGATATGTGGCATTCTTGGTCAAGTCAATTGCACTTTGACTATTACAATAAACTACATACTCATCTTGTGTTAAACCCAGCTCTAGGAGAAATCGTTTTAACCACCATAACATCTCCTTGCCTGCTTCTGTAGCGGCAATGCATTCCGACTCAGTTGTAGACAGAGCAACACACTTCTGCAACTTTGACTATCATGATACAGTTCCCCCTGCAAAAGTAAACAAATACCCTGAAGTAGACTTCTTCTCTTCAGAACTTGCCATGTCTGCATCTGTAAAACCCTCCAAGACTGGATTAGAACTACCAAAACCCAAACACAAAGTGGAAGTAGCTTTCAAGTATCTGAGAATCTACTTAACTGTTTCCTAATGTTCTCTACCAAGATTTGACAAATACCTGCTCACAACACCAACTGCATGAGTAATATCTAGCCGTGTATAAACCATCGCATATATAAGACTTTTTATAACAGAGGAGTAAGGAACTGCTGCCATATCATCTCTCCCTTTCTTAGTTGAAAGACACATACTCTTTGTCAATTTAATATGATTGGCCAGTGGTTCGCTAACTAGTTTAGCATCACTCATATTGAACCTTGTAAGCACCCGTTCAACATACTTTTCTTGTGACAACCATAACCTCTTAGTTTTTCTGTCACGAACAATCTTCATGCCCAAAATCTGCTTAGTTAGGCCTAAGTCTTTCATATCAAAGGACTTAAACAACTCACCCTTGAGTAAATGAATCATGTTAGCATCTTGCCCAACTATCAACGTATCATCTACATATAGTAACAGAATAACGAAGTTACCATCTGGGAACTTTTTCACATACACATAGTGATCTGCAACTGTTCTACTATAACCTTGATCCACCATAAATGAATTAAATTTCATGTACCACTGCCTTGGGGCTTGTTTCAGGCCGTACAAACCTTTTTTCAACTTGCAAACCATGTGCTCTTTCTCTTTAACTTCAAATCCCTCTGGATGCTTCATGTAGATTTCCTCCTTCAAATGACCATGAAGGAATACAGTTTTCACATCTAGTTGTTCAAGCTAAAGATCCATACTAGCTACTAAACCCAACACCACTCGAATAGAAGTCATCTTCACAATCGAAGAAAAAATCTCATCGAAGTCAATACCTTGCTTTTGAGCAAAACCTTTGACAACTAATCGAGCCTTGTACTTCACTAGTTTTTCACCATCCTTCTTAAGCTTAAACACCCATTTGTTCTTCAATGCTTTCCTGCCCTTTGGAAGTGTAGTTAACTCATAAGTGTGATTCTTGTGCAAAGAATTCATCTCTTCCTGCATAGCTCTCAGCCAATTGCTTTTCTCCTTATGAGTCTTGACTTCCTGAAAATTCTTTGGCTCTCCTTCCTCCGCAACTAAAAGATATTCAGATGAAAGATATCTGACTGATAGCACACGTTCTCTCGTGGATCTTCTTAGCTGAGGTTCTTTAATGTCAGGTTGCTCCCCCTGATCAACACTCTCTGCATCTGACCCATCACCATCATGCAAATCTGTATCAGTCAAATCTTCATTCTGACCTCCTTCTCCAACTATGGCATTCTGTAATGGAGAAGGAACTCCGCTGAGGTCTGGAACTCTATTATCTCTGGGTTGTGCAATAATATCAAAATCCTCATAATTCTGGTGCTCATGAAACACCATATCTCTGCTTCTGCATAATTTCCTCTACACTGGATCCCATAATCGGTATCCAAACTCTACATCTCCATAGCCAACAAAAACACATGGAGTGGACTTGTCATCAAGCTTCGATCTTTGTTCCTTGGGAATATGTGCAAAAGCCTTGCACCCAAATATCCTCAAGTAAGAATATGACACATCCTTACCACTCCAAATTTCCTCTGGAATATGGAAATCCAAAGGCACTGATGGAGATCTATTAATCAGATAGCAAGTAGTACGAACAGCTTCACTCCAAAATGACTTAGGCAGCTTAGCCATTCTCAACATGTATCGCACTCTCTCAACAATAGTGTGGTTCATTCTTTCAGCCACACCATTATGTTGTGGGGTACCAGGAATAGTCTGCTCATGCCGAATGCCATTTTTACTGCAATAATCAGCAAACTCCTTTGATATGTATTCCCCTCCGTTGTCGCTGCGAATGCATTTCAATAAATTTTTAGTCTCTTTTTCAACCATAGCATGAAAACTCTGAAAATGCTGGAATACTTGGTCTTTTGTTTTCAGCAAAAATACCCACACCTTCTGTGAAACATCATCAATAAAGGTAAAAAAATACATATTTCCACCCAAAGACTTAACCTCAATGGGTCCACAAACATCAGAATAAACTCTCTCTAGTAACTCTGATTTTCTTTTAGCTGAACTACTAAAAGAAACTCTATATTGTTTGCCAAATAAACAATAATCACAAGGGCTTAAAACAGTACCTTTAGCAAAAAAATGAGTGACCTTTTTGCTAATAACTGCAACCCTTTCTCACTCATGTGGCCAAGCCTCTTATGCCATACGTTTGACGAAGAGTCATCCTCAGCTGCATTCAACTCACTGGAACACACCTTCACACGAGTCTTGTACAACGAGCAATAAGCAGCACCTCTTGCAATCACCATAGAGCCTTTGGTAAGCTTCCGCTTTCCACTGCCAAAGTGATTCTCATAGCCTTCTCTGTCTAAGGTCATGCCAGAAATTAAGTTGAGACGCAAATCAGGAACGTGTCTAACATCCCTCAAAGTAATAGTGCAACCAACACCTATTTGAATGCAAACATCTCTAATTCCAATAATCTTGGACTGATCAGTATTCCCCATTCTCACATACCCAAAATCTCCAGCTTTATAAGTTGTGCAGAATTCCCTCTTGGGTATAGCATGATACGAAGCACCAGTATCAACCACCCAATCAACTTTCTGATCATCAACATGCAAGCATTCTTCTTCCCCAAATGAAAGAATCACAACATCTTCGGTGACTGTGGCTGCAGTGTTCTTTTCCTCAACCTTTCCTTGCTCACTATTTTTCTGCTTATCTAACCAGCTCTTGCAATTTCTTTTGTAATGACCTTCCTTATTACAATAGAAACATCTATACGTATCGCCTTGTTTGGTCTTTGACTTGTTTCGGTGATTTTTGCTTTTGCTACGACTTTTATCTCCTTGGTGAGATCCCCTGAAATTGTTTCTGCCCCTGTTCTCTGCAACAAGAGCCTATGTCTCGAAATTAAAGTCTTGCTCTTTTCGCCTAGTCTCCTCATTATGAAGACTGTCTTTGACCGACTGCATGGTCATTTTTCCTGTTAGAGCTGAATTGCTTAGAGACACCACCAAAGTTTCCCAGCTATTCGACAATGAACTGAGAAGCAAAAGAGCCTGAATCTCATCATCAAGATTCAACTCCATAGTGGACAACTGGTTCACCAAACCTTGAAACTCACTCATATGCTCCGACACACTGCTCCCGTCTTTGTACTTCAAGTTCACAATTTTTCGAATCACAAAAGTTTTATTTTGTGCATTTTTCTTCTCGTACATGGACTTTAATGTTGTCCATAGAGTATGAGCATCTGTCTCCTGCGAAACATGGTGGAACACACTTTGATCAATCCATTGCCGGATATGACCAATAGTCTTCCTGTTCATCTTTTTCCAATCAGCCTCAGATTTATCCGCGGGCTTCTTTTCCTCAAGCTCCAACGGTTCATATAAATCCTTACAGTAAAGGATATCCTCCATTCTGGACTTCCAGATCGAAAAATTTGAAGAGGTCAATTTAATCATGGCTCCACCTGATTCTTCCATAGAATTTATCAAAAACAATTGAGCAAAATAACCTTAGCTCTGATACTAATTGTTGGGAAAAATCACTTCCCAAATATTGTTGCCTTTGATAAATTAAATGGCCAAAAATATCAGTACATGCCAAACAGATTGAATTTGCAGTTCCACCAAAATAATAACCACTGCAGAAAATAATGAGTAGAGATAACTAATCACGAGACACCAAGATTTTTACGTGGAAAACCCTCTAAAACTAAGAGGTAAAAACCACAGGATGATCTCCAAAAAATCCACTAGAATAAACTGAGAGAATACAAAGATATCCTAATTTGAGTACACACTCAAATTACCTCACCACAATAACTATGTAATAAAAACCCAAACAAAATATATATTTGTTTGATCTTACTTTCTCTCTATTTTTCTAAAGCTTTTGCAGAAGCTTTCTCCTCTCTTTTCTTTTTCTCTCGGATGTTTTCTCTAATGATCTATCTCTCTCTCGGGTTGATCTGTTATCTTCAGCAACATTAGATGGTATTTATAGATAAAGAAGGGGAACCTTTTTCTCTCCCTTTTCCTGATTTTCTGCCGAAAACAAGGAGCCTTCTTTTCTGCCATGTTTTGCTCCACTAAAGCATTCCATGTTTTGCTCCAATAAGACATTCCATGTTTTGCTGCTTTTATCATGGTGAGGACCCACCAACAAATTTTGAGTCTGAAAATATCTTAAATTGACTTGAAAAAGTCAATAATAATATTTATATTTTGGAATGGAAGGGAAGAGAGTATTAATTATATAAATCTTTTTTACAATTAACATAAGAATACAATAATTCCTGCTCAGCTCTAACAAGAAAATAAAACCAAAAAAAAAAGGGTCAACTATAATTGATATAACATTAACCCATGCAGCTGCTGTTATGTCTGGTGGATCTGAAAAATGAAGACTCTCCTTAGCTTTCCTACCCATCAAATCAGAAACAATGACTCTATATATAATCAAAGTACGGATGGGAAAAAAGAATACTATATATGAAGGAAATATATTAAGCCTTAAAACCCTGTATTCAAGAATTCGAAATGGTTTGAGACCCTCATAAACTCCATCGAAGAACCAATGCATGTGTATCCTTCACATTTTCAAGCTCTTTTCCCATAAACTATCTGCGTAAATTGAACCTTAAAATAGAAGAATCCTTAACATTAATCCTTACTAAACATCCTTCCCACTCAGCCACATTCCAAGATGAGTAGAATTAAATATAATCATAGCTAGTACCTTTGCTCCCAATTTTAAAATTCACAAAGCCCAATAATAAGATGTGATTGCTGATTTGTTGTGGAGCAATATAGGAATGTTTATCACCTATTTAAGGTATTGGTATTGCTAGAGCTATAGTTTTTCTATCAACAGCTAGAAATAAAATTTTCCTTCCTTATGAAGGAGGAGGAGGAGGCAGTGAGGATAACCATTTTTGGTGGAAAAAGATACCTACCTCATCCATGGTGATAAATGTAACTGAAATTACTCCGAATCTGAATTTTAGCCTTGGTGAAAGGGTTAATATATAAACAAGAAATAATTATAATGTACACGAAATTCGGGCATGTCAAGTAGTGTAAATTTCTTTTGTTGCTTAATTGTTACGTGACTAAAGAATTCTCTTGTCGCAAGAATTATGTTTTTTCATGCATGATCCATGGAATTCCGTCCCCAAAAGAATTAATGTTTCTGGTTCAGATAGGTCGATGATGCAAGCCGCCACTCGGAACAAACTGCTGCCGAGAAATATAGTCTAGTCTGTCCTTGATCAACCATATATAGAAGCTCCACCGGAAGTGAATGCCACTTGCCTTCACTTCTCTTCATGTTTACCATAAGACTAGTTAATTAGCTAGGTTTATGGTTAGCTAGGTTTATAATAATAATATTAAGTTATTATTCTAAAATAATTTTATTTACTTAGTTATATAATAAATTTTAATTTAAAATCATATTTAAGATTTTAGTTTAAATTTTTATTCAACTTTAGTCTCTAAATGAATATATATTAAAAATATTATGAGTATATAATAATTAATACTAAAAAATATATTATACATATATATTAGTCATTATTTTAATTACCAACTCTATTTGACCTTTAGTTAATTAATGTCACAAAATAATTCTAACTTATATATTAGTCATTAAACTTTAGTTAGCTAGTTTTTAGAACTAAAATCACAACGACAACTCATTATTATATAACAATTATATTCTTAAATAACTGTACATTAAAAATATAAGAAAAATATTATGAATAAAAACTTATTTCATATAGGAGACTTTAAGTTAATTAATGCTAAAAAAAATCCTGACTTATATATTATTGATTAAAATTTAATTACCTTTTAAAACTAAAATCATGATCGTAACTTATTATTCTACAATAATTTTATTTTTTATAGAATTTATTTGGTTAATTTAATTATACAATAGAGTCTGATTTAAACACTACGTTTAGGTTTTTAAATTTTCACTCAACTTTGAATTCTAAAAATACATATATAAATACGAATGATTGAATATAAAAACTAATTATTAAATTTAAAAACTATATAAAAACTTAATATTAAATTAAAAATAACAAAAGAATTGCATCAGTAACGTTCAATTGTGAATTTTCGACAATTGTAATCATTCGTTTTTAAGAAAAATTTATAGTGATTCTAATAATAATAATAAATTAATTTGAAATTCAAAAAATATATTTTATAATCATTACATATGAAGTAAACAAATAACTAAAAATATATAATTTTATTTAGGAAACAACCTCATGCGAACGGAGCACTTAGCTAGTTTTTATTGAAGTGGAAACATACATCCACTTCTGCCTTAATTCGACTAGGAAACCGACTTAGAAAAGCCATGAAGGACAAAAATATAACTTTTATTGGTTTAGTATTTTGTACTTTGGCAGAAACTTTTAGCACAAAAAATTAAAAATCACAAAAGGTTTTGGACTTGTTGGGAGGTAAATTGACAAGGCCTGATAAAAGCCCAAATATTACAAATTGGCAAGGCCCAAGCATCACAAATCAAGTAAGTCCAACAAGTAGTGGGTAGTGGGCCCTGGTGAGGTGATGGGTCGGCGCCCCCCCCACGTGGGGGTCACTTTTAACACTGCAGGGACAATTGGAATGTCAGACTGGCGTTCCCGAGGCGTATGTCCGGAGAAAATATGGCGTCTATCTCCTTTTAATAAAGTTCAGTATAAGCCCATGACATTGGACTGAAGAAGGGGGTCCGGGTCTCGAGAGATACGCGGTGCAGAGATTCTACTATAAGGGATGAGGTTCATTTCACTCGAGAGGTAATAAACATTTTCTACAGTACTAGAGCAATATACCTCCATTGTTATACACCTTGTTCAGCCTGTACTTATTCTCACACCGGAGCTATCCCCCGGCGGTAAAACCGCCCGGAACTCTGAGTGTATTCTCGTTATTGTGCAGGATTGACGCGCTCTTAGTGATTGAGGCGCGTGGACTAATTCTTGGCATTAACATTGGCGCTAGAAGGAGGGCCTGGTGCTCAGTAACCCTTCAATCACTTAAAGATTTCTTGACCAGCCATAACAGCAATGGATAACTCGAAAATGGCTTCGGCTCATGGGGAAACCCCTCCTGACCCTCCCCGCTCCAGGGGTTCGGTTAGAGACAGGATAGGGATGTCTAAAAGTCTGTCGGATCGGCTGGGCCCCCAAAGTCATTCAGTGGGTCCGGCCAACCCGCGGACACCAATGGTCAAGAAGAAATCGTTGCCGATCCCCCAGAGAAGGATGCAACGTCGTGGGCGGGTCGAAGACCCGAACTCTAGACGGGGCCGGAACCATGACGAAAGAGACTCACTCGTTGCCCGAAGGGAACAACGGCGTAAAGAAACCGTAGAGGCTATACGCCTTCAGCAAAGAGAGTTAGAAAAACAATTGGCTCTCTTGGAAAGGGGGGAAGCTTCCCCCAGCCACCATGGCGGTCGGGAGGTGATATTGGGATGCCGGTCCAGGACACATTGCTCGGAGAGTTCTTGGAGGGAAAGTAGCGAGGTCCGGAGCAATACACGAGAAAGTATCAGACCTAATGACCGATCCCAAGGAAGGAGTAGGCCGAGGAGCCGCTCCCCAGAAAGAAGTGGCAGATACGAACGGAGAAGGAGAGAACCCTCTCCAGTTCAAAGTCGGAGCAGGCCGAGGAGCCGCTCCCTCGAAAGAAGTGGCAGATCCGAACGGAGAAGGGGGGATCCCTCTCCAGTTCGAAATCAGAGCAGGCCGGGGAGCCGCTCGTCAGATAGAGGTGGTCGGATCGGACGGGGCGGAAGGGAGAACTCTCCAGTTCTAGGTCGGACCCGACAGGAACTAACCATTCCGACCAGAGATCCTGAGGCGTTGGCCCGAAGAATCGCGGAGCTGGAGGAGGAGCTCGCGGCGGCCCGTCAGGAAGACGTTCCATTTGACCCGACCTCTCCATTCTCACCAGAGATTGATCGAACTCGGGCCGACCCCAAGAAGAAGGCTCCCCATATGGAAAGTTTCGACGGATCGGGAGACCCATATGATCACAGCCAAGCTTACGACCGTCTGATGAAATACAACGGTTACTCCGATGCGGCCAAATGCCAGATGTTCATTTCCACCTTAAGGAAAGAAGCACGCCAGTGGATGACGTCCCTGGCCCCGAACTCCATATCGTCATGGAGGGAACTGTGTACTCAATTCCATAGCCGATTCGGGAGCAATAAGAGGAGAGGAAAGCCTACGGCTTCCCTAATGCAAGTAAGGCAGTATTCTAGTGAATCCTTGGGCCAGTACGTCAAACGGTTTCGAGAAGCGGTCGGGGCGGTGACCGACCTGAACGACCCTCAAGCACTAGGTTACTTTAATACAGGGTTGGATATAATGAGGTCCAAAAAACTGGTAAAGGACATGATGTTCAATGCCCCGAAGAGCCTGGCGGAGGCTTATGACAGGGCCGGAGGGTTTATTGCGGTCGAAGAAGCCATGGGAAGCCTGGGTGCGAACTCCTCATCGGCCGAAAAGTCAAAAGAACGGGATAGGAACTCGTACCCCCGAGCGGACGCACGGCCGAAGAAAAGTTTCGGAGGAACAAGGGGGCCGGGAAGAGGTCGTCCGCCTTTCCCGAACCGAAAGGTTGAAAAGGTATACACCCCACTAAACACAGATTGGGCAGCCATATTAGAACATATGAAAGACCGACCTTGCTTCCGTCCGTGTCCAAATAATGTTCATCCGAACCGAGGAAGTCAAAACAAGTATTATGATTACCACCAGTCTTCGGGACACTCTACGGAGGATTGCCGGAATTTGAAAGAGTTGATTGAGAAGAATGTACAGAGTGGGGAGTTGGTCCAATTTGTTGCAGGGTACGATAGGTCGGGAAGGGCTACGAATGGCAATAACGTCGAACCAACCCCGCAGGACCAACCGGCCCCAAACCCTCCCGTTCGAGGGGTGGTAGATGTGATAACGGGCGGTTCGGTGGGGAAGGTTACCGGAAAAAGGAGGAGAGAGGTATTGGATGCAGTAATGACGGTGGTGGAAAGGCCCGTCCGAAGGGAACAGTTGTATCCCGACACGATAATCTCCTTCACCGACGAAGATTACCCAGCCGAACCTATTGAGCCACAGGAAGGTGCATTGGCTATAACTGCCCAAGTCGGGTCCATGGACATGTGACGTATTATGATCGACAACGGCTCCTCGGTCGACATAATGTATGCCCACGCCTACCAAAGACTGGATTTGGGAGGATGGAAGATGGAGGTCGGGCAAGAGCCACCGCTGTATAGCTTCGGCAATGACCCAGTTCGGGTGGTGGGCACAATAGAGTTGCCTGTTGTTTTCGGGACAGCACCCCAAGCAGTCGAGATCAACATCCGTTTCTTCGTCGTCAATGTAGACTCGGCTTACAATGCGATTTTGGGAAGACCGACGTTGACGGCATTGCAGGCGGTGACCTCCATTCCACATTTCAAAATTAAGTTTCCCACTCCGAATGGGGTCGGCCAGGTCAGAGGCGACCTCGACTTATCGCGGAGGTGCTATAGGAATTCGCTGGTATCTTCGGCAGTGGGCAAGAGCAAACAGAAGCAAACTATGACCATTGAAGTCGAGCCATTCACTGAGGGGAGTACGGAACCCCTCGCCTTGCCAGCCGAAGAGATGGAAGATATTGAGCTCGTCCCGGGGAAGAGGGAAAAGGTAATTAAGATCGGCTCGGGATTGCAGGAACCGTTCAGAGCGGGGTTGGTGGATCTACTCAGGGCGTATGCCGACATCTTTGCATGGGAACCCAGTGATATGCCTGGGATCAGTGAAGAAATTGCGATGCACAAACTGCATGTGGACCCCAATAAAAAACCGGTTTGGCAGAAGAGAAGAATTTTCGCCCCGGAGCGGCAAAAAGTCATTGATGATGAGGTGGCTAAGTTGCTAGAAGCAGGCTTCATCTATGAGATCGACTATCCCGAATGGTTAGCCAACGTGGTGCTAATGCGGAAGCAGAACGGGAAATGGAGGGTTTGCATCGATTACACGGATTTAAACAAAGCCTGTCCGAAGGATTTCTACCCACTTCCACATATAGACCAATTAATCGATGCAACATCGGGATATGCCTTGTTGAGTTTCATGGATGCATTTTCAGGTTACAATCAAATTTCCATGTGCAAAAAAGATATGCCGAAGACAGCTTTCATCACGCATCGGGCAACCTACGCCTATAGGAAGATGACCTTTGGGTTGTTGAATGCCGGCGCCACATATCAGAGAATGATGAACTACGTGTTCTCGAAGCAATTGGGCCGAAGCATGGAGGTCTACGTTGATGACATGATTGTCAAGAGCATGTCCGTCGGGGGCCATTTAGACGATTTAGAAGAATGCTTTCAGACAGTTTGGCACTACAACATCAGGCTTAATCCCACGAAGTGTACCTTCGGCATCGGTGCGGGTAAATTTTTGGGATATCTGATTAGCAAGAGGGGCATTGAGGTAAACCCCGAGAAGATTCAGGCTATTTTGGATATGAAGTCTCCCCAAGCCTTCAAAGATGTACAAAGATTAACGGGTCGGATTGCGGCGCTGAGGAGGTTCATGTCGAAGTCGGCTGAACGGTGTTTACCGTTCTTCAAAACTCTGAAAGGACCACAGAACGAGAAAACCTTTCATTGGACTTCAGATTGTGAGGATGCCTTTCAGGGTATAAAAAAATATCTGTCTTCGGCGCCTCTGTTGATGAAACCCATCCCCTCGGAACCACTGTATTTGTACTTGGCGGCAAGCTCGTTGGCGGTGGGGGCGGTGTTGGTTCGGGAGTCAGGGGGAAAGCAGTCCCCAGTGTATTATGCCAATCACGCCCTTCGGGATGCTGAGACAAGATATCCAAACTTGGAGAAATTTGCTTACGCCCTGGTAATAGCCAGTCGGAAGCTCCGACATTATTTCCAAGGACGGCTAATCGTGGTATACACCGATCAGCCCCTGAAGAAGATTTTGAATAAGCCAGAGCTTTCGGGGCGATTGGCGACTTGGGCTATGGAGTTGACTCAATTTGCATTGGAATATCATCCGCGGACCGCAATTAAAAGTCAGGCCTTAGCCGACTTCATAATAGAATGCTCGTTTTCCGAACCCGGCCCGACTGATTTATCGATGAGTGTGGGTTCGGTTTCGGACACTGGCCCAGCCCAGACATCTTGGACTCTGTATGTCGACGGATCGACAACATCGGAAGCGAGTGGAGCTGGCCTAATTCTGACAAGTCCGGAGGGGTTTAAAGTACAGCAGGCAATTCGCTTCGGCTTTAAGGCAACCAACAATGAGGCCGAGTATGAGGCCATGTTGGCAGGCTTGCGTTTGGCCAAGAGCCTAGAAGTACAGGCACTAATCATCTTCAGTGACTCTCAGTTAGTGGTGAAGCAGATTCTCGAAGAATATGAAGCTCGGGGGGCGATAATGATCAAGTATCTAACAGAAGCCCGAGATCGGCTTCAACACTTTACATCGTATGCTCTTCACGGAATGGATCGGAAAAGCAATACGGTGGCCGATGCCTTAGCCAAATTGGCAACAGCGGACACCAGTTCGTTCAGCGGTTTGGTACATTTGGAGATTTTGGATTCGCCGAGCGTTCGAAGGACTGAAGTGATGGGGGTCGAGAAATCGGATTGCTGGATGACCCCTTATATAAGCTATCTGGCAGATGGTGTCTTGCCTTCGGACCGAGTACTGGCAAAGAAAATAAAATACCGAAGTTCGAATTTCGTACTTATTGATGGGGATCTCTATCGACGGGCCTTTACTTCTCCTCTATTAAAGTGTTTGGTCCCATCCGAAGCCGATTACGCCCTTCGGGAAGTGCACGAAGGTATCTGTGAGGATCACATGGGAGCCAAGGCGTTGGCTTACAAAATACTTCGACAAGGGTATTATTGGCCGACGATTTTCCAAGAAGCTAAAGAATATGTGCAAAAGTGTCGAAAATGTCAGCTCAATAGCGTAATCCCTCACCAACCCCCCGAAGAGCTGTATAGTGTCTTGTCCCCCATTCCATTTGCCATATGGGGGATTGACATCTTGGGGCCATTGCCGAAGGCAAAAGGACAGTTTTGCTTTGTGATAGTGGCTATAGACTACATAACTAAATGGGTAGAGGCGAAACCACTTCGGACAATCACGGAGCAAAAATGCCTAAAGTTTCTCAAGGAGTCTGTTGTATTCTGATTTGGCATCCTAATGACGATTGTTTCTGACAACGGCCGTCAATTTGTGGGGTCGAAGTTTGAAGAGTTCTTAAAAGACCTGAACGTACAACATCGGAAAACCTCGGTCGCCCACCCTCAATCCAATGGCCAAGTAGAAGTCACCAATAGGACTCTACTCAATGGTATCAAAAGAAGACTGGACGAAGCCAAAGGGAGATGGCCCGAAGAATTGATCAGTGTTCTATGGGCATATCGGACCACTCCCCGAACTACGACTGGAGACTCGCCATACAAACTGGCCTACGGGACCGATGCCCTTATTCCGGTCGAGATCGGGTCCCCCTCACTCCGGGTCAGTCAGTTCAAGGAACTATACAATGATGAAGGCATTCGCCTTAATCTGGATCTACTAGAGGAAGTCCGAGAATCGGCTGTGGTAAGGCTAGCAGTCTACCAAAGGAAGACAGCCATTCATTACAACAAAGGCGTAAGGCTAAGGAGGTTTGAAGTTGGGGACTTAGTCCTTCGAGAGGTGGAGGCATCATCGCCTCAAAATCTTGGCAAACTAATGCCAAATTGGGAGGGACCCTATGAGGTCGTAGAAGTGCCGAAGCCAGGAACTTACCGGCTTCGGACTATGGATGGAACAGAAGTCAAAAACACTTGGCATGCAGGGAGACTTAGAAAATATTATCAGTAGATTGCATGATTAAGTAGTTTGTTCTAAGACTCTGTAATTTTGATATGACATAATGAAAACAGATGATGAATGCAAATCAGATTTCCATTAAGTACCAAAGTTTTGTTTACATAAATAAAAGCAATTACATAGAAATTCGATAAAAGGATGAGCCGACGTTATGCTCCGGCCTCATCATCGGAAGAATCTAGGATGGAGGGATCAAGTTTGTGCTGCTGCATTTTTTCCTTGTCTTTGGTCCGGGCATCCTGATATCCGAGGATGAACTGCTCTGCCACCACATCGGTAAGCTCAGCCGAGCTGCGGTATTCCTGAATAAACAACCGCTTAAGCTCTTCGGTCGGCAGAGGCGCCGATGTCTTGTACTCAGCAAAAGTCTTGGCCATGGCACCACGCTCCTCTTCGGATAGTTTGAGCTTTACCTCGACACTCTCGAGCTTGGTGGACACCGAGCGCAGTTCGCTCTTCAGACCAGTACACTCCCCCTTTACCTCGTTGCACTCCCGCTGCAGGTGATTGCAGTTGTCGGCGAGTGTTTGTCGGCGCTGTTCCCCCTCAATGGCTTCTTCTTTGAGCTTGGCCACTTCGGCCCGAAGCTCCTCCAGTTGGGCCGAAGTCCTGGCATGCTCCTCCTTCTCCTTCTTCCAGCCGGCCATAGCAGATAGGCGCCTTACCTCTTGCCGGGATGCTTCGGCCTCAAACTCCTTTAGTCTTGCTTCGGAGTGAGCAGCCTGACGACGAAGCCGACTGGCGGCAGCGCAAGCCTAAAGACAAAGACAAAAGGCCATCACACTCACACACATATCTAATACAAGTTCGGAAGAAGGACTAAATAAAACAAATACTCACTCGGCTCATATAGATGACGTGCATATCCGCCAGATCCTGGAGGCCGGAGTCCTCGAACCTATCGTCATCCTCCGGCAGAGCGAAGGCGTCCATAAGGTCAAAAGGGAAATCATCTGTACCCACCGGCCACAACGTCGCAGGGCTGGGACTGTCCGGGACATGAATGGGAGATTGTTGTCCTGAAGCCGAGGCGACGTGCTGCCGTTTGGCCGGTGGTCCCGAAGTGGAGCCTTTGCGCTCCTGCCGATGATCAGGGGATCGGGACTCGTCCATCAGAAGGTCGACGTGGTGGACCGTAACCACTGGCGGGTCGGCCGACGGGATCTCCGCGGTAGGAGGTTCGGTGCCGAGGTCTTCAGCAACGGGGGGGACGATCGGCAAGACCGGCGGAGGGATCTGATCGACTTTAGGAGGGGCAGTTTTTTCAGCGGTCTTCGCCAACCTCTTTCGTTTTACCCGAAGGACATTGGCCCTCTCGGATGGGGGAATGTCAAGGATGCTGGTAGGGATAACAGAAGACCCCGCCATCGGGATGGCAGTTATTGGCAGAACTAGTGGGGGTCGACTTGTGGGTTCGGGCGGCAATATCGACTCTTCGGCTGGATCAGCTGACGAATGGCCGACGTCTGGAATTGAAGACGGTTTGATAAGAAGTACTACACAAAAGAGACAACTTGATCAGTAAAAGAAAATCTGATGTAACTCATATATTAAACACGAAGTATTCAGGACTCACATTTGTGGTTGTATAACCAGTTCGGATCACTCAGGACTTCGAGGCTCCACTCTTTCTTCGGCAGCTTCTCTAGGAGCTTCCCTAACTCCTGAAGACGGGCGTGTGAGATCTCCCCAAGGCCCACATTGTCATGAGAAGATTCTGCCCAGTTATGAACCTCTCGAAAGCTAGGTCCGTTGACGTAAAACCACAAGGAATGCCATCCCTTATTGCTCGAAGGGGTTTTTATCAGCGGACGCTTTTCGAGAGTCCTGCTCGACTGCCTGTTGATTTGCCTGAACCCCGCCTCCCGAGATCGGCTCATGACAAAGATGGTGAAGAAGTGGTCGATGGTAGGAGGAATGCCGAGCTCGTGGCAGAAGGCAATAAAGGCGACGATGTGGATGTAGGAGTTTGGCACCAACTGGGCGAAGCCGACTCCGATGAAACTCAAGAGAGTGATGATGAAGGCGTGGAGGGGAAAACGTACACCGTATTTAAGGGCACTAAGGGACACAGCGGTCCATCCATCGGGACGATGGTACATCCGCTCGGTGTGGAGAGGGGCGCGGATGTCGTAGTTGGTAGGGATGCAATACAGCTTGCGAATCCCTTCCAAATCTTTCGGACCGATAGTGGAAACAGTATTGATATGGGCGTAGGTCCCTTCGTCCGAGTACTCCTTAATCATCATTTCAACTCGGGCCTGAGAAACGGTCTTTGAACCAGCCATCGGAACAGTCACGTTCCCAATCGTGAGGAAGGCTGCAGAGAAGAGATGTGCAGAGAACTCAACGAAAGTGAGAGAGAGAGTGTGGAGGCTCGAAATGTGGCGGTCTCTTTTGAAGAGGAAAGGTTTTTAATGACCGCCCTTTGGCTTCCCACACGCTTCCCCACGTACGACATGGTGGGTGCGGAAAAGAAGGGAAATGGTGATACGTGCCAAGAACGGTTATGGAAATCAGGGTCGTGGGCTTTTCGGTCCGGCGATGGGCCTTGGACGTCGCACTCTTCTAATACAATGGCCCATTGCATCAGAAGACTGGGGGGCAATGTTGGGAGGTGAATTGACAAGGCCTGATAAAAGCCCAAATATTACAAATTGACAAGGCCCAAGCATCACAAATCAAGTAAGTCCAACAAGCAGTGGGTAGTGGGTCCTGGTGAGGTGATGGGTCGGCGCCCCCCCACGTGGGGGTCACTTTTAACACTGCAGGGACAATTGGAATGTCAGACTGGTGTTCCCGAGGCGTATGTCCGGAGAAAATATGGCGTCTATCTCCTTTTAATAAAGTTCAGCATAAGCCCATGACATTGGACCGAAGAAGGGGGCCCGGGTCTCGAGAGATACGCGGTGCAGAGATTCTACTATAAGGGATGAGGTTCATTTCACTCGAGAGGTAATAAACATTTTCTACAGTACTAGAGCAATATACCTCCATTGTTATACACCTTGTTCAGCCTGTACTTATTCTCACACCGGAGCTATCCCCCGGCGGCAAAACCGCCCGGAACTCTGAGTGTATTCTCGTTATTGTGCAGGATTGACGCTCTCTTAGTGATTGAGGCGCGTGGACTAATTCTTGGCGTTAACAGGACTGATAAAGAATTGCACAACAAGTTTAATCACGGCCACCTTCAAAGAATAAATTCGTAAAATTTAAGAGAAACAATCATTTAATTATTCAAAATATGGATTGATCCAATTTGACCATGAAAGCTTAAGAAACCTGTTCTACCTCATAATTAAATACTCTCGCTTGCACAAAAGAGTTTTATATGTTATTTTTTTTTTGGTTCATAAAAAGAGTTTTTCTTTTATTGATAATAGTATAAAATAATAAAACGGTCTAATCAAGTTTGCTATTCCCTCCGTCCCAAATTAATTGCATTTCTAGGACTTTTTAAAGTCAAATTAACTATTTTTAAAACTAATTTTTTTACTATTTTTGCTAACATATAGGTAAAGATATTATAACCAAAAGAAAGTATATATAATTTATTACTAATTTCATTTTTTATAATTTTAGAAATATATTTATATATGTTTAATTATTAATTTTAAAAATAGTCAATTTGACTTTAAAAAGTCCTAAAAAAGCAATTAATTTGGAACGGAGGGAGTAGTAATTTATTGTCATCTCATCCCCAATAAACTAATAATTTATTATTCTTAAGACAAACCTATAAAAAAAAATGCATTATAATATTTTATAAATTTTTCATTCAAAACTCTTTTTGTGAAACTAAATGAATCACAACAAAGACAAATATTTCCGTCCTCATTAATACTTATCCAAGAGTTATTTAGTTACATAGCATTTCTCACCAATTAAATGACCTAGTAATTAGGCATAACCATATGTTGAAAAAACGTGTGCCTAGAGAAATACTAAAATATGAAAAGGTAAAGAATTCTAATCCCTACAGGATTGATCATAAATCTTTTTAGGGAATACAAGGAGGATTAAAATGAAGGTAATAAACTTCAAAAAAAATAAATGTAAATTTACAATTAAACATAAAATAATAATATTTTTGCCATCAATACTTGTCTTACGGATCCGGTTATAGTAAAGTTGTCACATAACTTACCACCAGTTACAACTTTCTATTCCGTTTGTTACAGTAAAAATTATATTTTAAACTTTAGCTGGCACAAATCAGTGTTTAATTTGTGGGTTAGAACAAATGCAACATTTTTTATAACAAATACTATAAAAAAATGATAGAATTTATTGATGGTAAGTTATGTGATAACTTTGGTTAGATAGGATCCTTGTCCTACAGAGTGCCGCAAAAAGCACAAAATACATAAATTTCAACGAACTACCAACTTTAATCAACCTATATATATTAACCCATTCTGCTGTTTTGGCGAGTGGATCTGAAAAATGAAGAGTCTCCTCAAGTTGTTCATTCACCAAATCATAAACAAGTGCGTCACAAACACCTCGAAAAGCATTTGACTGCTTATATGAATACGGATTCAGATACGAATTATCAAATTAATAAAATAAGCCTAGGAACGTACCTTGTTTTCGAGTAGAGTAACAAATTTGAACTCGACAATACCACTCATGAGCATGGTCGAAAAACCAATGTGTATCCTTCACATCATCATCATCTATTTTCAACCTAGCTTTTTTTCCCACAAACTATTAGTGTAATTGAACTTAAAAATAGAAGCATCTTTGGATGGAATAATTCTTACCAATCTGATGGAATATTTGGATTAATTTCGGTAGGTAAAGAAATTACACCTTGCTAGAGTTAGGGTTTCGTGTTGGCTGGAGAGGAGAGAAATCCACGAAGAGCACGGAATTGATTGATTGATTGAAGAGGGGAGAAGAACAGGTGGGCGATTACTCCAATGACACGTGGCAGAATTCCTAGAATCCGGAAACCGGGTTAGGGTAGCAGGGATTGCAAGAGCCTTCTTGAGTCTTCGAGTTGGGAGAGAGTTTCGAGTTGGAAGAGAGTTCCAAGTGTAATGAGCTTCCAAGAGTCTAAGTGTAATGTCTTGAGAGCGATCCCCTTTTCTTAGAATAGAAAGACTATTTATAGAGTTTTCCTGGGAAATAGTCACATGTCAGGCACATGTTTTAAGAAAAATTCCCGAAATATCCTTTAGTCATGTTTTAAAGGGAAAATTCCAGAAATGCCCTTTTATCATCAAAGTAATGCCCAAGATGCCCTGTTCTTCTAGCCACCAATCCAATCCCTCAATCAATTCTCAAAATGGGTCGCATCCACGAGTCTTCTGCCTTGGAACACGTGGAGACTTCTCCGGGTCTAGCGCATTTATTTTTGTCTAATCTGTACATTTAATTAGGTCACATGAACCTTAATTTGTACATTAATTAGGTTTTTATAAACCCTAATTTGTACATTTAATTCAATTAGGTCATGTGAACCTTAATATGCACTTGGGCCCACAACTTTTATTTTAATTTCTCCACGTCTGAGTAGCTGGTGTGCTGTCGCAAGCAACCAAAAATAAAATCTTACTTGTGAAAGATAATAATGTAGTGGTGCAAGTAAGAGTCGATCCCACAGAGAGTGATTAGTCTAAAATTATTCTTTGTTTACCAAAAGAGGGGGGGTTTATAATTTGATTTCACTAATTATTAAGAACAAAATTTAAAGTGATAAGAATAACCAATTAATTAAAGATTTCAGTTCTCCCGGTTCAGTATCACCTTTTTACAACAATAGAATAATTAAGTAAAGCAATATTTATCCTTCAATGAAATTAATAGCCCTAGGTAGCAACAAGCTCTACTACCCGAAACTCCCCTTAGATTATCACTTAATGAAACAAGCTCTTCACAAGATTCTAACTATTATACAACCTAGAACAAGCTCTCTAGATTTAATATAATAGTTGTATTAAGAACTAGGGAATTAGACTAATCCAAGCAACAATCACACAAGTTCGGATTATTTAACTTGTCTTCCGATAATCATAGCAATACTCAAAAGCTTGACCACAATCATGTATCACTAATTTCTACTTGTGATTAGGAACAATATCAATTACACGTAATACTATCCCTTAATCTAGCAGATGAAATTAATCAATTTGACTTAATCGATCACATTAAACCAATTGGAATAAATATCATTCAAAAGTTAAAATAGATTATCAAGAATGAACTTCATGTAAGAAGGAATAAATAGCTTATACTTAACCAAACCATTACCTGTAAACAAGGTTCAACATCCCCTTCGAACTGAGTAAAGGAACTAGCCTAACATATTAAGTCCAATTAATATTTTCTTGAATTATTAAAGGGGTGAGGACAACAACCTCACTATGGAGGTGATCCTCTTTCCCTACTAATTTATAAAAGGGGTGAGGACAACAACCTCACTATGGAGGTGATCCTCTTTCCCTACTAATTACACTAGAATTTGGAGAAGATGAAGAAGATGAAGAAGATGGTGTCTCTTAGTTTGTGAATTAGCCAAAATACAAGCTTAGCTTCACTTGCTATTTATAGGCACTCAAGTGTACAAGATTTCAAGATCCAACAACTAATTTGGGTCATGTGAATCAGCCATTTAATGCAATCAAAAACCCAAAAACGTGCTCCTCATAAGAAGTCAAAATCTGACACCAAAACTGATCAGCAGCTTGCAAGTTGATTTTGAATTAGTAGACTGCCGAATTTGGACTTGAGCAAAGAAGAAAAGTTGTAGCCCTGGAGTTTCTAATGAATTTGGGCTTTTGAATCACCTGATTTGGAGTTGGGAAGCTCAAGTTATGGCCCAAATACTACAACTGGTCCGAACAGAAATCCATTCCACGCGGGATTCGGATCAGCTGTATAAAAAGCAATATTTGGAGGCCCAAATGAACTCGGATTTTTGCTCACCATACCATTCTAGAAAGCTTGAGAAGTCTACTAAAAACTTCAAGAAGACCACATTTTCATTTGGGAACTTTAACACAATTCAAATCTCAACCGAAGCCCCAAAGGTCAATCTGTCCAAAAGCTTAATTTCCTGAAATTTTCAACTTTGACGCATGTTGGTAAAATTGTCATAACTCTCTCATCCGAGCTTCGATTTAGGTGTTTCAAGATGATCCGGAAAGCTAAGAAATAGATCTACAATTTTCCTTCTTTGAGTTTTGAGAGAATAAGGACTGATCAAGTATAAAATTGAGCCTCAAGCAGACAGACGAATTTCAAAACAATCCAAAAGTGTGGCAATAACACAGTTTTCATTTAATGGCTCCATTTGCAACCTAAATCAAAATATAAGAATAGTGAGTACATTTATGTGCCAAATAAGTATAAAAGACTAGATATTAAGAGACAAAAACATAACAAATTTTATACTTATCAAATTCCCCCACACTTATCTTTTGCACGTCCTCGGGCAAAACAAAAATAAACTATAACAAAAAATTCAACTAATCTAACTTGACAACCTTGAGCCACAAATTAAAATGAACTTCAACATTAACCTCAAAGATTCAAAACAGTAACTCTTGAAAAACTTCAAAACACCGCTTCATCTAAAATTCAAGCTTACTTATCAATGTTACTCTACTCTTAACCCTTTGTGTGTGTGTGAATCCACATGTATCAAACCAATTAAAACTTAGAAAAATTTATGAAATCAAAGCCTTGAAGGAGAAAGAAAAACTCGAAACACCTATTCTCACACTACTTGCAATTAACATAAGCAAATAACAGTAGAGGATCAAGAGGCTTTTTTTTCCTTTGGTAAGTGCATTTTATGCTCCGTCTTACCAACGAGTGCGTTTTACGCTCTATCTCGCATGTCACGTGTTTATGAATGAGTGCGTTTTACGCTCCATCTCAATTCACCACATGAATCATAATTTTTCTTTTTCTTCTCTTTTTTTTTTAAAATCAAACATCTAACTTTTGCCTAAATCATTTCCCTTTTCTTAAATAAGACCTCATGTTTACTTCAAGTTATGATCAAACAAATGATAGAGTTCAAGAATTTCTCCCCTCGACATTCAATCGAAATAAATAAATAAATAAAATCCTTTCCAAGTTAAAACTAGGCCGACCAAGTGGATAAGTGCAAAGAAATTGAAGGGTCTCAAATAAAGTAAAAATCAACAAAGAAAACCAAATTCAAACTCCACAATGTCTATAAATTTTCCAAAGTGTTATCAACGAGAATCAAGATTTTATCATTGGTCAAAAATCAAAATCCAAATTAACTCATTGCTCAAGTGACTTATTTTAAAAATTACCCCATTTTCGTAGGAAACACGATTGCACTTAGCATGTACAACAAGCCTTTAAACCCCAAGGTTACCCCAAGTGGACGAGTTTTGTCTCGTGAGGGTTTGCAGAGAATATACCCACAAAATTCAAAATTCAAACTAACAAAATCAAACTTAATTTTTTTTTAATTTTTTTATTGCATATTTTTTTTAAAACACCCTAAATCCTTCCCCCATACTTAAAACTTACATTGTCCCTAATGTAAAGTAAAATGCAAATAAAAGAAAAACAACAACCGAAATATAAATGCGAAAATAAAAAGAAATGAACTCCCCTTGGGTTGCCTCCCAAGCAGCGCCTTTGTTTATTGTCATTGGCTTGACATTAAACCTCTTAATCTTCATAAACTGGATCCACCAAATCCAGCAATTCAATATTCTCCATTTGATATCCTTCATAGAAGGGTTTGAGCCTGTGACCATTCACTTTAAAAATCTTCCCTGTGCTTGGACTTTGAATTTCCACTGCACCATGATTAAAAATGTTAGTAATAATAAAAGGCCCGACCCAACGGGAGCGCAACTTACCTGGAAATAATTTTAGCCTTGAATGATAAAGGAGAACTTTCTGTCCAACAACAAAGTTCTTCCTAATAATCTTCTTGTCGTGAAAGGCTTTTGTTTTCTCTTTGTAAATTTTAGAGCTCTCGTATGCATCATTCCTTAATTCCTCTAGCTCTTGCAACTGTAACTTTCTATGGACTCCGGCTGAATCTAAGCTCATATTACATTGTCTAACTGCCCAAAAAGCCTTGTGTTCTAACTCCACTGGTAGATGACATGGTTTCCCAAACACTAACCTAAAAGGTGACATACCTATTGGAGTTTTGTAAGCTGTTCTATAGGCCCAAAGTGCATCTTCTAACCTCAGACTCCAATCTTTTCTACTCGGCTTGACTACTTTTTCCAAAATGGACTTGACCTCCCGGTTGGATACCTCAGCTTGCCCATTGCTCTGTGGATGGTAGGATGTAGAAACTTTATGCATCACATTGTATTTCTTGAATAGTGTCGCTAGCATCCTATTGCAGAAGTGGGTTCCCTTATCACTGATTATGGCCCTTGGCGTTCCAAACCTGACAAATATGTTAGACTTGATAAAATCTGCAACAACTTTAGAGTCATCAGTCCTGGTGGCTTTAGCTTCCACCCATTTAGAAACATAATCAACAGCCAAAAGAATGTAAACATTACCATAAGAAGCAGGAAATGGTCCCATAAAATCAATACCCCAAACATCAAAAATTTCAACAATTAAAATAGGTGTTTGTGGCATTTGATTCCTACTTGATATATTTCCTGTCTTTTGACAATTTTCACATGACTTACAGAATTGGTAAGAGTCCTTAAAAATAGTCGGCCAAAAGAAACCACATTCCAAAACCTTATGAGCTGTTCTTTTAGGTCCAAAATGACCTCCACAAGCATAAGAGTGACAAAAAGTTAGAATCGATAAAAATTCATTTTTAGGCACGCACCTTCTAACTATCTGGTCAGCACAAAATTTCCATAAGTATGGATCATCCCATATATAATATTTGGCATCACTCTTAAGCTTTTCTTTTTGGAATTTAGAGAACTCACTAGGAATATAGGCACTCACTAAGTAATTTACGATATTGGCATACCAAGGTATAGCCTCATCAATGGAAAATAAATGCTCATCTGGAAAAGAATCATGCAATGGTAGTGCCTCTTCATTCTTAATCAGCCTGCTCAAGTGATCCGCCACCAAGTTGTCCGCTCCTTTCTTATCCTTGATCTCCAAGTCAAATTCTTGTAGCAATAGAATCCATCTAATGATTCTTGGTTTGGATTCCTTCTTGGTTAGCAAATACCTGAGAGCAGCATGGTCAGAATAAACTACAACTTTAGTACCAAGCAAATATGATCTAAACTTGTCTAAAGCAAATACAACAGATAAGAGTTCTTTTTCAGTCGTAGTGTAATTAATCTGAGCAGCATTTAGAGTCCTAGAAGCATAGTAAATGGCATGGACAACTTTATCAACCCTTTGGCCTAAGACAGCTCCTACTGCATAGTTGCTTGCATCACACATGATCTCAAATGGCAACTTCCAATTTAGTGGTTGTATTACCGGTGCCGAGGTCAATAATTTCTTTAATTTGTCAAACGCCTCCTTGCACTCGTCATCAAATTGGAATTCCACATCCTTTTGTAGCAACTTACACAATGGCAAAGCTATTTTCGAGAAGTCCTTGATAAATCTACGATAGAAACCTGCATGACCAAGGAAAGAACGAATCTCCAGCACACTTACGGGGTAAGGCAGAGCAGTAGAGAGTAAAGTAACAATTTTTATCTTAGCTTTATCCACTTCTAATCCTTTAGCTGAAACCACATGGCCAAGTACTATACCTTGTTCCACCATAAAGTGACACTTTTCCCAATTAAGAACAAGATTAGTTTCTAAGCATCTATCTAGCACACGAGTCAAATTATCAAGGCATACATCTAAAGAATCACCATGTATTGTGAAGTCATCCATAAATACTTCAATGCAATTTTCAAGAAAATCAGAAAAGATGCTTACCATACATCGTTGGAAGGTACCTGGTGCATTACACAGTCCAAAGGACATTCTACGATACGCAAATGTACCAAAAGGACATGTGAATGTGGTCTTTTCTTGGTCTTCGGGTGCAATCACAATTTGGTTATAACCTGAAAAACCATCTAGAAAACAGTAATAAGCATGCCCAGCTAATCTTTCCAACATTTGATCAATAAAAGGAAGAGGAAAGTGATCTTTTCTAGTTACAGCATTTAACTTCCTGTAATCAATACAAACTCTCCATCCTGTCTGCATACGTGTGGGCACCAACTCATTATCATCGTTTTTGATGACTGTGATTCCAGATTTCTTTGGTACTACCTGTACTGGACTTACCCATTGACTGTCTGAGATGGGGTAGATTATACCTGCATCAAGTAATTTCAGTACCTCCTTCTTCACTACCTCCATCATGGGTGGATTAAGTCTTCTTTGTGCATCTCTAGTGGGCTTGGCTCCATCTTCCAAAAGGATTCTATGCATGCACGTAGCAGGACTGATACCTTTGATATCTGCTATAGTCCAACCAAAAACTGTTATATGGTCCCTTAGGACTCTGAGCAGTTTGTCCTCTTGTACTTGGGTTAGATTGTTAGCAATAATCACTGGTAACGTCTCATTCTTCCCTAAAAATGCATACTTCAAGTGTGCAGGTAATGGTTTCAGTTCTAAGGTTGGGGCCTGCACAACAGATGGTAATAACTTTTGATGAGAACTAGGCAATTGAATAGAATAAACTGCATATTTAGCTGAGGTTTTAGGTAAAGAATGTAATGCAGCTACAGTCTCTTTCAATTCCCGATTCTGCTCAATCTCTTCTTCTTTATCTAATTCCAGACTGTTGGTGATAGCGACCTCCAAACTTTCCCTTTGTGTTTGTTCAAAAGACTTCTGCACTAAAGAGTCAAGTACATCAATAGCAAAAACAGGGTGAATATCACTAGGATACCTCATGGCCTCATATATGTTGAATTGTATCTTTTCACCATCAAACTCCATGGTTAAGGTTCCATTATGCACATCAATCATAGTCCTTGCTGTTTTCAAAAATGGCCTCCCTAAAAGTATATGTGCGGGATTTGGGGATTTATCATCATCCATATCCACTATGTAAAAATCTGCAGGAAAGATTAGTTCATTCACCTGCACCAAGACATCTTCAATTACCCCTTGGGGGTAAGTGTTAGTACGATCAGCCAATTGAATAATAACACCAGTTTGTTTTAAAAGGACCTAGATTTAAAGAAGCAAAAATAGATAATGGCATGACATTAATTGAAGCTCCTAAATCTAGCATAGCTTTCTCAAATCTGGTATTACCTATTCTACATGGAATTGTAAACATGCCTGGATCTTTACATTTAGGGGGCATTTTTCTTTGAAGGACTGCTGATACATTCTCACCAACAATGACTCTTTCATCATTTTTTAATTTTCTTTTGTTAGTGCATAGTTCTTTCAAAAATTTTGCATACCTGGGCACTTGCTTAATTGCATCTAGTAAAGGAATATTCACCTCTACCTTCCTGAAAGTTTCTAGAATTTCTTTTTCTTGCTCATCCTTCTTTGAAGTTTTAGGATTCCTGGGAGGAAAAGGTAAAGGATTAGTCTTTAGTTGAACAGGAGTGTTAGGTTTTACCTTTGATATTTCTGCATCCTCCTTAGCCTTATCTTCCTCAAGTTCACAAGTAACTTTTGGTGCTTCCAATTGTTTTCCACTCCTCAAAGTTATGGCACATGCATTCTCTCTCGGATTGACAATAGTTTGAGAAGGTAGCTTCCCTGAACTTTGAGAGTCCAATCGACTAACTGTCGTAGCAAGTTGACTCATCTGATTTTCTAGATTGTGGATGGAAGTCCTTGTCTCTTGCTGAAATTGTTGTGTTTGATTCATGAATGCCTTGAACATGTCCTCAAGAGATGTTCCAGAATTAACAGGAGCAGCTTGTCTAGGTTGGTACTGTGGTTGAGCTGGTTGAAAACTTTGCTGCCCATTTGGGAAAACACCTTGCACTGGTGGCCTAGTACCTCCATAGCTCAAATTGGGATGATCCCTCCATCCATAATTGTAAGTGTTAGAGTAAGGATCATATTTTCTCTGAGGTTGTCCTTGATAATTCCCCACTGCATTTGCCTGTTGCATATTATCATCCTCTTGCAGTGTTGGGCATGCATCTGTATTGTGATTTGTTAACAAACAAATACCACAAGCTTTTGTTGCTGGCATGTTTCCTGTAGCCATTTGACGAACAAGAGAAGTTAGACTTGCAATTTGTTGTTCAATAGCAGAAACTTTTACCTCATTCACATTCCTAGGTGAGAAATCAAGTCGACTGCCAAATTGTTGAGAATTGGCTGCCATATTTGCAATGAGATTTCTTGCAGCCTCGGGAGTCTTGTCCACCAGAGCTCCTCCACTAGCAGCATCAATCATGCTCCTATCTGTAGATAAAAGACCTTCATAGTAGTATTGAATGAGGAGTTGATCACTAATTTGATGATGGGGGCAACTTGCACATAGTTTCTTAAAACGTTCCCAATACTCGTAAAGGGTTTCTCCATTATTCTGCCTCACACCACAAATTTCTTTTCGAATGTTGGCTGCTCTTGAAGCGGGGAAATATTTTTCTAAGAATAATCTTTTCATCTCTTCCCATTTTGTGATACTTCCGGAGGGTAAATAGTAAAGCCAATCCTTAGCTAAATCTTTTAGAGAAAATGGAAAGGCTCTTAACTTGATTTGTTCTTCCGTTACTCCGGTAGGCTTCATACTTGTGCATACCACATGAAATTCCTTCAAATGTTTGTGAGGGTCTTCACCTGCCAAACCATGAAAAGTAGGTAAAAGATGTATTAGTCCAGATTTTAATTCAAAATGAGTATTAGCATCTAGATTAGGGAAGGTTATGCATAAAGGTTGTTGATTCAAAGCAGGGGCCGCAAGCTCCTTTAAAGTTCGGGTTTCTGCCATGGTGTCCTTCTCTTCACAATTTTTCCGAGCTACCTTCCTTAATCTACGAATGGTTCTCTCTATTTCTGGATCACACTTTAAATCACCTTGATTAGTAGATCGAGTTTTGGACATAAACAATCAAATGAAATTCAAATTACCTGAGTACAAAAAAAATTAATAAATAAAGATAAAAATAATGATAACAAAGAAAAATAAACTAAAATCACTCCCCGGCAACGGCGCCAAAATTTGGTGTGCTGTCGCAAGCAACCAAAAATAAAATCTTACTTGTGAAAGATAATAATGTAGTGGTGCAAGTAAGAGTCGATCCCACAGAGAGTGATTAGTCTAAAATTATTCTTTGTTTACCAAAAGAGGGGGGGTTTATAATTTGATTTCACTAATTATTAAGAACAAAATTTAAAGTGATAAGAATAACCAATTAATTAAAGATTTCAGTTCTCCCGGTTCAGTATCACCTTTTTACAACAATAGAATAATTAAGTAAAGCAATATTTATCCTTCAATGAAATTAATAGCCCTAGGTAGCAACAAGCTCTACTACCCGAAACTCCCCTTAGATTATCACTTAATGAAACAAGCTCTTCACAAGATTCTAACTATTATACAACCTAGAACAAGCTCTCTAGATTTAATATAATAGTTGTATTAAGAACTAGGGAATTAGACTAATCCAAGCAACAATCACACAAGTTCGGATTATTTAACTTGTCTTCCGATAATCATAGCAATACTCAAAAGCTTGACCACAATCATGTATCACTAATTTCTACTTGTGATTAGGAACAATATCAATTACACGTAATACTATCCCTTAATCTAGCAGATAAAATTAATCAATTTGACTTAATCGATCACATTAAACCAATTGGAATAAATATCATTCAAAAGTTAAAATAGATTATCAAGAATGAACTTCATGTAAGAAGGAATAAATAGCTTATACTTAACCAAACCATTACCTGTAAACAAGGTTCAACATCCCCTTCGAACTGAGTAAAGGAACTAGCCTAACATATTAAGTCCAATTAATATTTTCTTGAATTATTAAAGGGGTGAGGACAACAACCTCACTATGGAGGTGATCCTCTTTCCCTACTAATTTATAAAAGGGGTGAGGACAACAACCTCACTATGGAGGTGATCCTCTTTCCCTACTAATTACACTAGAATTTGGAGAAGATGAAGAAGATGAAGAAGATGGTGTCTCTTAGTTTGTGAATTAGCCAAAATACAAGCTTAGCTTCACTTGCTATTTATAGGCACTCAAGTGTACAAGATTTCAAGATCCAACAACTAATTTGGGTCATGTGAATCAGCCATTTAATGCAATCAAAAACCCAAAAACGTGCTCCTCATAAGAAGTCAAAATCTGACACCAAAACTGATCAGCAGCTTGCAAGTTGATTTTGAATTAGTAGACTGCCGAATTTGGACTTGAGCAAAGAAGAAAAGTTGTAGCCCTGGAGTTTCTAATGAATTTGGGCTTTTGAATCACCTGATTTGGAGTTGGGAAGCTCAAGTTATGGCCCAAATACTACAACTGGTCCGAACAGAAATCCATTCCACGCGGGATTCGGATCAGCTGTATAAAAAGCAATATTTGGAGGCCCAAATGAACTCGGATTTTTGCTCACCATACCATTCTAGAAAGCTTGAGAAGTCTACTAAAAACTTCAAGAAGACCACATTTTCATTTGGGAACTTTAACACAATTCAAATCTCAACCGAAGCCCCAAAGGTCAATCTGTCCAAAAGCTTAATTTCCTGAAATTTTCAACTTTGACGCATGTTGGTAAAATTGTCATAACTCTCTCATCCGAGCTTCGATTTAGGTGTTTCAAGATGATCCGGAAAGCTAAGAAATAGATCTACAATTTTCCTTCTTTGAGTTTTGAGAGAATAAGGACTGATCAAGTATAAAATTGAGCCTCAAGCAGACAGACGAATTTCAAAACAATCCAAAAGTGTGGCAATAACACAGTTTTCATTTAATGGCTCCATTTGCAACCTAAATCAAAATATAAGAATAGTGAGTACATTTAGGTGCCAAATAAGTATAAAAGACTAGATATTAAGAGACAAAAACATAACAAATTTTATACTTATCAGTAGCTATATCAAATATAATCACAGTACCTTCATGTGTCACAACGCAATATATAAACGAGCGAGCTGCCCAATAAGTAATAACCTAGCTAATACACCTGTTAGTGTAATGTGGGAGAGTATAGGCATGTTCAGTCCAAACTTCGTGGCCTAGCCTATATAAGCCATTGCTAGTCTCATAGTTTTGCCATGATCACTCAAAATCAATTTGTGCTTACTAATAGCGATAAATAACTCATTTTTTGCTGGAGAATCCAACCTTGGTTTGAGCAGAAAATGTCAGAGTTATGAAATTCGGGCGAGCATGTTAACCCTAAATTTCTTGTTGCTTGTTACCCTGATGAATGTATGATCGCCATGAGGCTTGTGTTTTTTCATGATCCATGGAATTCCATCCCCAACAGAATGTTTCTTGTTGGGATAGGTTGATGATGATGCAATCCGCCAATCGGAACAAACTTCTCCTGCGACGCACAAGTCATTGAAGAAATCTACTCTATCTTTAATCAACCATAGAAGATCCATGGGAAGTGAACACCACTTGCCTTCGGTGTTCATGGCTAGTGTTAGATTTAAGATCTAATCTAAGGGACACAGAAAATTATATGAAGAAAAAAAACAAAGAATACGCGATATATTCAATTATGGCTAGTCTTGTATATTTGATGTAATGTACCTCACACACCCTACAACAGTTCAAAACATTATAAACAATTATATATAAGGTAAATGATAAAATTGTCCCTCCAAGTTTGGACGAAAATCAATTTGATACTTGTGGGCAAGGAAATCGTACCTTGTTAGGGTTAGGGTTTCATGTTGGCTGAGGAAGAGAGAAATTCCCGAAGAGTGTAGAATTGATTGATGAATTGAACAAGGGAGAAAAACAGGTGAACAATTACTCCAATAACATGGGGCAAAACTCTTAGGATCCAAGTGCCTTCTAGAGTAACTAGGATCCAGAGAGCCTTAGTGTGTGCTTCCGGTTGAGAGAGAATTTGGAAGTCTCAAGTTTTCCTGGAGTCCAAAAATCCTTTCCTCAACAGAATGGAAGGAGTATATATAGGGTTTCCTAGAAAGTGGTCATGTGTCAGGCACATGCCCTCGGGGAAAATTCTAAAAATACCCTTAGTTACTCAAGTAATGCCCAAATCGTCCTCTCATTCTAGCCACCAATCTAATCCCTCAATCAATTCCCAAAATGATGAGTCACCTCCATGAGTCTTCTACCTCGGGACACGTGGAGGCTTCTCTCGGGTCTCGCACATTTATTTTCGGTTTTTCTGTCTATTCATTTAATTCAATTAGGTCACAATGTAAACCCTAATTTGTGCATTCAATTCGATTAGGTCGGTGAGGTACATGAAATATGTAAATTTTTGTAGAATAGACCTTTTAACTATGTTAGAGTTGGGAGATATGGCTATAGAAATGGATTTCCTTGGAGCATTAACCTTTCATCATTGGTGTGAGGAGAGAGGTTTAAAGAAAATCATAATTGATGATGACATTAAGAACATTGTGAAAGTAGTATGCACACAAGCCAATCATATTTGATATGATGCAGCATATACTTTGTAATCTTATTCGATTATTAAAGGCATTTTACTTTATCAACATAGTACTGTTATATTAAATGTGATAAACCCATAGTTTTGAGCAATGCTTTTAGAATCATGATGGTGATCATGCTAATGAGATCTAAATTCAAGATAGCTCACAAACTAAAATCGTTCCTAATCGTTGGATTACTAAAAAGGGGATTAGTGAATCCGGATAGATTAGTACATACATTGCTTGCTCTTATGAAGAGGATGATTGATCTCATAATCATTTGTGTGGAGACACTAAAGCAAGTATGTAGGTGCTTATTAGAGAATAAGTTCACTGAACGTGGCTCGCTAAGGAATACCTAATGGAGTTTTACTCGTCTGTCAATAGGAATTCCTCTAGTGATAGTAGTACAAGTGATCCTTGGACTTGAGATCATCATAGTATCTTGTGTATGATGAGTTATACTTTGACATGTCCCTTAAGACCCTGAGGGTATATTAAAGGGTATGATTGGGTATAATAAGTTATACATGGAGATAGGTGAATGATCAACAAAGAATCTACCACTTCTAGTAAAAGGAGAGAATGTCCTATGTGATTCGATAAATGACGACTCAGAAGTCTTTGGCCAAAGCAGAATGAAATTAGAAAGGAGTTTCTAATTTGCATTAATTAGAGTTGTGCATTTCAGAATCGAAATACATATAATTAAATAAAATAAGACTTGACAGTAATTCCATGTCTTATATTTAATTGGGACATTGTATGGTAGAAAGATTGAATTGTACGGTAACTATTCACTGAAAGGTTCTTTTGTGATTAATGTTGAAATCTATATTATCTGGAAAGTCATTGATCGCTAAGGGGGCTTACCCTTATTGTAGAATAAATATTATTTATTTAAATGAATTAAATAGTTTAATTTATTTATTTAAATAAAATTAGAATTGTTCTAATTGATTTATTCACAACCGGTTTAATATGGAGAACCTAAAGGGTCACACCGCAAAAGGAAAATATTTATTTAAGAAGTAAATGGCATAATCGTAATAATAAGTTAAGTATATTTAATTTAATCTATGGAGATAGAATAAATTAAATAGCTTAATATTTATTATTTAATATTTTGAAAATATTAAATATAAATTAATAAGAGGAGTCTTATTATTATTATTACTATTACTATTATTTAATTCCTAATAGGGATTGGGAATTAATTAATAGAAGTACTCTCTCATGAATTCCTAATTGGATTAGGAGTTCAATTAATTAAAGGAGTTTAATTAAAATAAAAACCCTAATCCTAAATAGTTTAGGAGGGTTCCCTATATCTATAAATAAGAGGAGTCTTATTATGATTTGGGGTTAGACAATTTACACACTCTTACATAAGAATTGTAGAGAGTACTTACAATTTCTATAGAGATAGAAACTAGGGTTTTGCCAACACCCATCTTCTTGAACAAGTATTATTCCTTGGTGGATCACCTCTAGAGGCCAAACACTTGGGTGGCTAACGTTGATCAAAGGAAGGAATTTAATCGGTGGAATTCAAGGAGAACGCGAATGAATTGGAGGTGAACTTGTACCTGAGGAAGCTAGAATTTTACAAGGGTATAATTCTTATTCTCCATCTCTTTCGTTTAATTAATAATTGTGCATAAAGAAAGATCATGGTGATGGTTTGTATAAAATTTTAAAATCTGATTTTATCGCGCTTCCGCACTATTTATGTAATTTGATTGCATGTTCGCGCTATGTACAAACCTAACACATTGGTCCTTATTTGCCCTTTCATAGAGTAATAATAATCATCCTTGTTCATATGGAACCTGTGTCAGTTGCTCCTTTTCTTCTTAAATGGGGATGATCATCAAGTTGATGAAGAGGAATACGTGACTGAGGCTATGTACTATAGTCAACCAGAATCATCTGATAGTGGCATAAATAGTCAAGATTTAACTTTTTCATAAACATTCAATGATAGTGCCTATGAGGATGATGACCAGATATTTGAAGAGAATGTGGAAGATGAGTCTGAGGTTAATAACCAACAAAGTAAGCAGCAGAACCTAAAATCAACAATAATGAACTTGAACCTCAAGTTAGGATGAATGAAGAGTTAAAGGCTGATGTAATGTCTGATAAAATGCTAAGAGTTAGGGTTGGGCGAGATGATGCAACTGTTTGGCCTGAGTATAACCTAAAGACAAATATGAATGATCCAATATTCAAATTGGGAATGCTTTGCACCAATAATAAGGTTTTTAAAGAGGTAATTTTAAATTATGCAGACAAGACCGGTAGGGGATCAATTTATTTGACAAAAAATAAGTCTATAAGGGTAAGGTTAAAATGTGCAGAGGGATGTCCTTGGAAAATTACAACTAGAAAGATGAAGAATGATAATACTTTGCAGGTGAAGAGGTTTATTAATATACATACATGTGTTAAGGAACCTGTGAACAAACATGTTAAGTCAGGTAGCCACAAGGTTTTTGCAAGAGTTTAAGAGACAACCTGATATGCCTTGTAAAACATTTGTGGACCTAGTTTAGAATCCTTTAGTGCTAAAGATTACTGAATCTCAAGCACTTAGAGCTAGGCAGAGGGCTGTGAAGATGATTTAGGGTTCTCTTCTAGAATAATATCCCAAGCTATGGAATTATGTGTTGGAGTTAAAAGTAAAAAATCCTGGTACAACAACTGAAATTGTGACTGAACCTGGGACTTTGGCAAGTGGTGCTCTAGTTTTAAAGAGAATTTATATATGTCTAGGTGGATTGAAAGAGGGGTTTAAACACTGCAGGCCCATAAGAGGTGTTGATGGGACACATTTGAAGAGTGCAAATGGTGAGGTGCTACTTACAACTGTGGGGATTGATTCAAACAATAATATGTATCCTTTAGCATATGTTGTAGTAAAAAGTGAAACCAAAGATAGCTGGATATGGTTTTTAGAGCTGTTGAGAGATGAAGTGGAGATTGTGAATGAGATAGTGTGGACATTTATTAGTGACAAACAAAAAGGGTTGCTTGCAGCATTTGAGGCTGTGATTCCTAATGCAGAGTTTAGATTCTGCTTCCAACATATGCACTTAAATTTTAGTAATATAGGACACAGAGGTATGCAATTGAAGGAGTTGTTATGGAACTGTGCAAGGGCAACTAATATGAGCATATTTAAGCAACATATGCAAAAATTAAAGGATACATATCAATAAGCTTCAAATTGGTTGAATGATAAACCACCAAATCAGTGGTCCAAAAGTCACTTCAGTCCCTATCCTAAATATGACTTGGTATGCAATAACTTGTGTGAAAGTTTCAATGGTTTGATTAACAAAGCTAGGAAAATACCAATTTTGTCAATGCTAGAAGATATCAGGGAATTTCTAATGACCAGAATTGTGATGCCCCCAAATCCAGGTTCCATAACCTTGGCAATTGGTGCTCACGATCCAACATCTTCATACACATTCTATAACTAAGCGGAATAAATAAACATAAATTGTTTGTTACATAAGGTTCTACATCAAATCCCAAGGGTCTAATAACCTTTATTTATTACATACCTTAACAACCACAAAAGGTTTACTCAAATAATTTACATAGGATAACAACATAATTAAACATGCATTATCTATTCTTGCATTTTTCCTTTCCCTTTGTCCTTGTTGGATGTCTCTGGCTTAACTGAAATAAACGTCATGATATAGCAAGGGTGAGCAACTAATTCGCTCAGCAAGTTTAAATACAAGAAAGATATATCATGATTAGATAGAATTATCTTTTGAACTTTCAACAATATATAATGATTATGAAGAAACGAAAGTCAAGCTTCAATAAATGGGAGATTTAATAAATAATGTTGAGTGGCCAGCAATGACCATGAACATATGCGAAGGTTTATCAGCAGTTACACTGGACCTTTTAAAAGTTTTGGTAATCAAGGGGATCAGCCTTTCATACCCGGTGAATATGCATACCACTTAAAGTCGGGCAATTATTCGTTTGTATTCGATATATTGCCTTAAAAAAATGTTCTTTTTCTCAGTCGAAGAGTCCGTACCAACAATTGGTTTGGAACAGCTTTTAGAAACGTATTTTAACAAATTTAAATCATGTTCGGTCTAGCTGATACAATTAGCTAAGACCTAGTTCATAAACAGTTCATAAATAATAGAACTCAAATTATTTCACAGTTCAAATAATAGAACAGGAAATCAATTGCACTAAGTGCGAATAACAATGATCATTATGGATGTGGAATGATCAATAATAATTATCCACTAACATGCTTTTAAAAATAATAACTCAAGTTTGAGTTAGAAAACTTGCCTCGATTGCGGTCTACTGCTATGCAATTTAAGTTAACTTCTTAAAGAAAGACCTATAATTGATAAGATTGATCTTTCAATTAGCATAACATATATTGACTTATAATACTACTACCCTTTTATTAAATTATCTAACATTTAGTCATACAATTAAACGTTAGATATCACATCAAATCCTTAGTAATATTATCATCCCTTGATAATATTGCTATCACAAAATTGTCATTTTAAACTCTCGTCTAATATTATTAATCTTTTAATAATATTTTAATCCCTTTTAATATTATTAATCAATTAATAATATTTTAACCTCTTATTAATATTATTAATCACTTAATAATATTTTAATCCCTTTTAATATTATTAATCAATTAATAATATTTTAACCTCTTATTAATATTATTAATCACTTAATAATATTTTAGTTACTTACTAATATTATTAATCATTTAATAATATTTTAACAATTTATTAATATTATTAATCATTTAATAATATTTTATTCAATCTCAAATATTATTAATCATTTAATAATATTTTAATTACTTACTAATATTATTAATCATTTAATAATATTTTAACCATTTATAAATAATTTAATTTAATTGTTTATCTCTCACTATTTAATTTATCTAACACACATATCATGTCATCCTTATAACAAAAAAATAAATGACCAAAATATCCTTATAAAGTCTTTATACATCATATATTGATCATTAATAAATAAAATCACATTTACAAGTTTTACAACTTGATTTAACTTAACTTATCTATTTATTTATAACCTAAACATAGCCATGAAAAATACCAAAACAACTTTTTATTTTTTTCTTTTCTGGATAATATCAGTATATGATATTTTAGTGATAATATATTTTTCCTGTAATTTTTCAATTTCGTTTACTATTTTTAAATGGTCCAAAACAGTCCGAAATTGTTACAATTATTATAAATTATCCTTTTGTTCAAAATTTATAAAATTTATACGGTAGTCTCCTGTTATCAACACCTAGCTCCTGTAAAAATTTCACATTTGTTTGAGTTGTATTTTAGGAGTTATTATAGTTTATTTTTAAAAATGCACTTTCTTATAAAAGCCATAACTCTCATTCTATACATCAAAAAAATTACCATCTTTGGACAGGATCTTAATAACTCAGTATACTAACATTTCACAAAAGATCAGAATTTTTAAAGCAACTAAAGTAGCCGAAACTACCCTTGACACAAACTGACCTGTAACAGTTTTTTTAACCTACAGTTTTTATTCCACCCGCTTGGACTGTTTTACCAAAACAGTTGTCATGGCTTGCTCAATTAATAAATTTGAGTTCTACCACTTGGATTTAACAACTAACTCATATATCTAACACCCCTCTTTTACAGATCATAAAAATAATTTACGGATTTAAAATGGTAAATGTCCAAAGTGGACTGAAAATTAAGGTTTTATAAACTAAAAACTGTTTTTCATCTTCTTCTTTGTTCAAGCTTAAAAACACATGAAATAGTAAGATTTAAGCATGAAACTACATAAAACATATAAATCTAGTGTTCTATTGTTCAAGATCATAAACTCATGATTTATTACTAAATATCCACAATAAATCATATTAAGATAACAAGGTTTTGAGTTTTTGAGTTTTTATACCTTGTCTTATATGCTACCCTTCTTCTCCTTCCAAAATAATTTATGGATCTTGGAGACATGCAACAAAACTCTTTTCTTTTTTTTTTTTTAAATTTTGGCAGCCTCTCTCTCTCTCTCTTGTTTTGCTCTTTAGCTTATGAACTTAGGAAATGTAAAAATGAAATAAACTTTGGCTAGCAAATGAAAGGCACTCTATTTATAGCTATAAAAATGTATACTTATAACATATGTATGTATACATTTAATATTTAAAAATCTCACATTTTCTAAGATATCCCACAAATTATGGACCTCATCTTATTTTGTTAGCCAATATAGGAGACACTAGGGTAGAAGAATTAGTGACTAGCCTTAGAAAAATTGAATGAAGCATTATTACTCCCTCTTTCCACATCCGACTACTCCCCCTCTAATTAACCCCATTTTTGATTTTCTTTATTTACTTAATTTGCTATTTTAAACTTCTTGAAAATTCATCCCAAGTTGGGCTAAGGTTTGGGTCATCCTTAATTACATTTGGGCTCTCTAATAAATTGTTTGGGCAACTAGAACTATCATGGGTCCAACACATAAATTTTACATTACCCTAGTTATTTAATTAGGGTCTTTAGTCCACTTAATTTGGACATTAAATAATTACTCATATGGGTTTAATTACATAACCCAATTAGACTTGCTTTAATTAGGTTTAAAATAAATAATTAAATTGGGATAATAAAATTAATCTCTTAGGTTAGTCTACTAGTATACATTTTAAATACTAGAAATCATCAATAAATATAACTCTTAGGTTATTTAATTCTCACACCTAATGTATATAATTAGGTTGTAAAGCTTTCTTGTTATTACACATAATATGATAAATAAATATATACATATATATATATATTCATTTAATCACATACACATCTTTTATAAGTCACAAAGTATTTAATACATTGATAACAATTTAGTATTCTCATTTACATTGTGACCCAATATTCTTGGTTATTACAAGAATAGTGAGGAATAGAACATTGAGGAAAAAATGGTGGGGCACTTTATGCCCTAATGCTTTAGACATACTAGAAAAAGGGGAAAAAGGCAGGAGAATGCATTGTGTATGCCTCAACTGATATTGAATTCCAAGTGAAGACTATGTGGGGGGGATCAATACACAGTAGACCTTGGTGCATGGGGTTGTAGTTGCAAAAGATGGTACATAACTGGGATTTCATACCATCATGCTATAGCATGAATATTTTTTATGTACCAAAAACTTGAAACCTATGTGAATGATTTGTATATGATTGAAACCTATGACATGATTTATAAACATTCCATAGCTCCAATGACAAACTCAGAGTATTTGGACCATATACCAAATCTAGTTTTACTTTATCCACATTACCATAAGCTTCTTGGCAGACCCAAAAAGTGTAGAATAAAAAATAAGGATGAGCCCAAACCTGTTCCAGAAGGGTGCTTGGGAAAGAAGTATCAAGTATCCCAAAGATGCAGCAAATGTAAACAAGTTGGTCATAATACTAGGAAACACAAATGTGGTTCAGCCTAAGGTTCAGCCTGAAATTTAGCCCTAACCAGAAGTTCAGACTGATCAAGACTTTGAGTCAGCCCCACTATTTATGAGTCAATCCTCTCAGTCACAACCATTTGTGAGCCCATCATCTCAGTCCCAACCTGTGCAAAAAAAAGGCAAAAATTGAATGTAAGTGTGTTCAAGTTTCATCCTTTATTATTTTCAGTAATGCCACATAAATTTATTGAATGAATTGTGTTTTTTAATTTATGTCATAGCTTCATAAAAAGACTGCTTCTATGGTTAGCAAGTCATCAGCTGGTGGCTTCCAAAGCAAAGTTCAGATGAAGTAAGTGGGAAGAAGTTTTTCTTGTGTTAATATTTTTGCATTTATGTTTGGGAAATTTCTTAGCAATTGAGTCATTTATGTTGTGGTTGTTAACTTAATGTTAGGGTGGAGCTACATCAGTTGGGCCATTTATACCACCAAGGATAGTGGAAGTTAAATCAGTAAGACCTTTATTTTTCACAACATTTATGTATCAGTTGTTGTGATCCTTTATTCATTTAAGTATTTTGATGTTGTAGGTGCATAGTAATTTTAATCCTTCAAATGTGTATGGTGTCAATATCAGAGCCCCACAAAAATTGCATACATCTTCGCCAAATCCAACAGGGTGGCTAGCAACCGAAGCTCCTCATACCACAACCTTATTCAAAGGTATTTCGTTGATTGTGAAAGGTGGGAAGAAATTTGTTAGTTTTAGCAACTTAGGCAAAGAAATGAAAGCTGCTAAGAAAATCAATGTGGATGTTGCAACTGGCAAACAAAAGGAGAAGAAAAAGTAGGAGAAGCACAAAGAGAAGGATAAATGAATGGTTGAATTAATATTATCCTTTTTTATGTTCAAACTTATTTTTGTTAATGTTTATAATTCACCCAACTAGCTTTAGGGTCTTTGATGTTGTCTTATGTCACCAAATTTATGGTGTTTGTGAATGTCTTGTATGTAGTGGATGACTATGTAGTTTAGGCAAATGGTGGATGCTTTTGAGACTGGGATTAATCTCTCTAGTTATGGTATCATATTGTTATCATGTTTTTAATTGTTATGATATATGAGATTGTAATAGGTTTTTAATTTTTCTAATATGATATTGTTGGTATGATATGGTGTGGTTGAGCAATATTTTTTTTTTCGGCCAGAGGAGTAGCTTACAAACAGAGCAGAATTGAAAAAGTTCAAGCAAAGTATAAACTGAGTCCAAAACTGTGTATAAATTGTGTACAAAAGTTTATGTTGCAGAAGTTCAAGCAGAATTACCAAGCAAAGTTTAACAGAACATTACCAAGTAAAAATTTCAAAAACAGAGCTGAGTCCAAACAAAGTTTAAAAAACAGAGGAGGGTCCAAACAAAGTTTAAAAAACAGAGCACAACAGAGCTCATTACCATCAATTCATTTCATTTACATGAGGGACTTCACAAATTCTAATTACAAATTTTTCCCATTTCAGCATCTCCATAAACAAAGATGGTTTCAAAGAAATTCCAAATTATATAGAAAAATCACCAAAACCCATATGATTATCAAGTAAATCCTCTCTTTGCGTCGAAAATTTTGACCTTTATTTTCAAGACCCCTCAACCTCCTCAACAGATCAGGTATCACTTGAATGGCTCTTGGCTGCATCGGAGAATCATACCACATGAAATACCCACAACCATGGAGCTGGGAAAAAAGAAAAATTTATTAGGACAAACTTCAAATCGAAGGAAATAAAATTACTTACTCTTGCAGTGTTACATCCATAGAATCGACGATCAAGATTCAAATCAGTCCAAGAAGTTAGCAACATAGCTGGGCGGTGACAATGGCAGTGGTTGACTCCGACCATTTACTGTGACTCGACCCGTTGCTTTTCTATTTGTTGTTTCGTCGCTCACTTGTACGTAGCCATTGTATTGAAGATGTCTGGGCAATCAGTAAAATGAAAGTAGTTGGGCAATTCATATATATATATAAGCCAATGAACATTGGAGGGAAATGGGTTTATTATTTTGGAAGGAAATGATGCAACTATTTTTGGAGGGAAATAATGATATGAAGCTATACGGTCAAAATACAGTCCCTGCAGGTATTCGTAGACAACTAGTATCTCCGACGATTTATTTGGCCGAAATGGCAAAAATGAACAAAATTAATGTTTTTAAATACATAGAGATATTGATTGACGATTTCCAAACTTTGAGTATCAAATTGATTTTCGTCCAAACTTGGGGGGATAGTTTTGTTATTTGCCCTTAGCAACTAAAAAAAACTTAACCCCAGCTGTTATAACATGGATTCAAACACATAAGACCCAAAATATTAAACGAACCCAACAATAAGGTTATTAAAAAAACACTACTCTACCTGCTATAACATGGACTCAAACATATGAGAGGTCCAAACATTAAACATACCTAACAATTAGGTTTATGAGTTTTTTCACAAAGAGTTTATGAAAAAAAAATTGAACAATAATTATAATTAATGATGGATACTTGTGTATACTTAAAATTGGACTAGCACTCCTAATCCAGTAAGGAAAAGAAGAGAAACTGTTAAGTTCTACCAAGTTTGAAATAATTCTAACTTAATTCGACTAGGAAACAAACTCTAAGAAAGTGAAACGGTGTTTACGGGGCCTCCTGAAAAGACATTAGTAGATTTATTCTTTTAAATACAGCCTACAAAATTGGGTTAAATGCACAGATGCCCCTTGGACTATGACCTTTTCGAATTTTAAACCCAATTCTTTTCGTCAACGCATATAAGACCCATTACAATTTAAAAAATTGGATATTGAACCCTACAGCGCCACATGTGCGTTGACTGCACACGTGGCGCCACGTGGCTTGCTGATGTGGTAATAATTGATTTGCACTTGAAAAAAATTGCTTCTACCCGGTTTCGATCTCTGGCCAACAAGTTAAAATCCAACACCCTTCCCACCCGAGCACCACGGGCCTAGCTGACAATTGATCCCAAGAAATTCATCATATATTTTGTTTGAATCCTTCCCCAGCCAAGTCCTCAAAAGACTTTTCTACCCCCACTTGCACCATCTCATCTCCGTTAATTTCAGATCGGCACTTCTCTCTCTTCGCTTCGGCTTCTCTCTGTTTTAAACTAGGGTTTGCAAAATCGTGCTTAATTTCAGGGGGTTAGGGACGATGGCTAGACTGTAAGTGCATCCGAAGGAGAAATAGGCGGTGGTGTGAAGAAATATTTAGCAACCAATGGCTAGACTGTAAGTGTATCTATCATTTTCTTCATATTTTCTTTGCTAATTAATTAATTCCACTATTGTCTGTTTGTCGGCCCCTTTACTGGTAACTTTTTGTTGCTTTATTTCTTTATCACAAGGACCCATGTTGTGGTCCAAATAGGTTGTGCATGGCTTTGTCCTACGCTGAATGTTGTCTCTGTTCTTTCTTTCCTTACTTCAATAGTCAACAGAACCTTGTTGTGGTCCTACTGAGTATTGTCTTTGTATGTATGTTGTATATGTTTGTGGTGGGCTATATAACTAGCTTTCCTTTATAAATGTTAAAATAAAAAAATATTATATCCTTTTAATAGTTGTTTATTTATTTTTTAATGTAGTTACTTGGTTGTTGAACTCCACCATGGTGGTTACTTTGGGTTACATCCTGTAATGCATTACACTGGAGAAAAGGTTGATAAGTTCAGAATCCCCTATTTAGATCTAAATTTTGAAAAGCTGAAGACAATGTGTGAGGGATTTGGGTATACAGATGTAATAGGTTTATATTACAAAATGTCTGATGCTATGTTTTGTGGCCATTTCGATAATCTTGAAAATGATTATGACCTTAATATTATGTTAGATGAAGTTGTCAATCATAAATATGTTAAGATATATCTTGAGCATGACTGTGAAGGGGGAAAAAATGGTAAAAAGGTTGTCGAAAATCATGATGGTGCTGCTGTTGAAGAAAATATAGATCTGATTTCAAATAGTTCTGATGATACCTATATAATTGATGAGGATGAAGAAGAGTTGTTTGTAACTGATGATGAAGAAGTAAATGAGGCCAGAACAAATATTAGGGAGTATAAACAGAATCAAAACCAAGTGAATCGGGTGCAAAATAGTGGTGAACATCAAACTGCAACCACCCAGGAAACTCCAAACACTGCTTCACATCAAACTACAAGCACACATGAAATAAATAATGTTCCTGATGCAGAAGATTGTTCTGAATCTGATAGTGATAATAGCGGTACTGATGGTGAAAATAGTACTAATTATGACACTGACCAAGCAGAAAATGATAGTCCTGAAGAAGCTGACTCAGAGGATGATACACTAGTTTGGAAACAAAACCCTTGTCCAGTCTATAACCCCAGTACTGATGTCATGAAGACAAAGCTAGAGGTAGGAATGTTATTTGCAAACAAGAAAGAGTTTATGTCTGCTGTAATTAATTGGTCATTGAAAAAGGGTTTTGATTTAAAATTTATCAAAAATGAGAAAAATAGGGTCATAGGGAGATGTATGAATAGCAAAAATTGCCCTGTCAAAGTGTTGGGAAGCAAGGTTCAGTTTCAACCAACTTTTCAGCTTCGAAGCATCAGGAGAAAACACAGATGTTCAAAAACTTTACTTAGTAGGCAAGTTACTGCACAGTGGTTGGCAAGGAACTTGAATAGGGAACTTAAAGAATTTAGAAATTGGAGACTTATTGATGTTCAATCTTTTGTAAAAAGTACATGGCACGTTAATGTCTCAATAGACAAATGTTTTAGGGCTAGACAGTTTGCATTACAAGAGTTGATGGTTCACATGAAAGAACATTATAGCAAGTTGCATAGATATATTGAGGAGTTAAAAAGGTCAAATCCTGGTATTACCATTGACCTGTATCAAGTATTTTTCTCTGGTGCGCCTGAATTTAGAAGACTTTATATTGGATTTAAGGCTTTTAGGGTTGGTATGCTTGGTGGTTGTAGGAAAATAATTGGGCTAGATGGCTGCTTTTTAAAAGGGTGTTGTGGTGGACAGCTATTAAGTGTTGTTGGTAGAGATGGCAACAACCAAATGTTTCCAATCTCTTGGGCAGTTGTTGAAAGAGAAAACAGAGAGTCATGGGGGTGGTTTCTAAACTTGCTCAAAGATGACCTGCAATTACAAGAAGGTGAAGGGTGGACCTTCATATCTGATCAGCAAAAGGTATATACAATTATGCAAATGTTTATTTCAAATCTGCAATTGTTTATTTCATTTTGTTATACGTATGTTATTCATTAACTTAATTTGTCTTTGTATTGCAGGGATTAGAGGGGGCATTAACAGATCTTTTTCCTTTTGCTGAAACTAGAAATTGTGCAAGGCATATTTATGCCAATCTGAGAAAAAGGTACAAAGGCATAGCCTTGAAGAAAACCTTCTGGAGGGCAGCCAAAGCTACAACAACAGTTGATTTTGAGTATGAGATGGATAATATTAAGCAGTTAGATGAAGGTGCATATGATTTTTTAATGGCTAGGAGTCCTAGAAAATGGTGCAAGGCTTTTTTCAAGACTGACACAAAATGTGACATTGTGCATAATAATCTATGTGAGTGTTTTAATGGATACATCATTCATTCAAGAGGGAAGCCACTGATTGAATTGTTAGAAGACATAAGAAATTGAATAACATCTTTAGTCTGGTATGATATTATGATATGATATGGAATTGTGTCGTGTTTGTTGCCGTAATACTTTGGATGGCCTGCTTTCTCCTACCAAGGCACCTTCTTTCATAAAATTATCAAATGGCATCAAACTTGCAATTTCACCGTCTCATATTTATGAACTGGCTAGTACATATTGAAGTGGTTAGCAAATAAGTGATGTACTAATTTTAAGATTGTTCATATATTTGAGATGCCTCAGCCCCCACCCCCTCACCTCCTTAAATGTTTGTTCCTAATTGTATTAGCGTTTGTTCCACACAGTATTCCCATCAAAAAAATGAATTAAGTTTCTACAAATAAGCAGTAGATCAACTGGCTCAAGAAGTGAAATTGACTTCTAATAAAAGCAGGCGGATAGCACATATATTTCATTTAGCTTTCATGGTACACTTTGATTTCTTTGTCCTTCATTCTTGTTATTTATGTGATGATTTGCCAATAAAATTGCCTCGTTCATTTATACTTTATACATCTACAAAAATATACTTTGTTAGATTTCGGTGTGTATAATCTATTTCCCTGAGATCACTTTTGTTCTTTCAAGTTTCTGTTATTGTAGAAGGTATTGCAAGTAAGGTGACAAATGTACAAATAGCCATATGTTTCAAGTGTTCAATGAAGCTATGCTGTCTTACCAAAAATGGATACCTTGTTGCGACAACACGAAGCCCTGACCTGTTCCACATGTAGTATAAGAGTCAACAAAAAATTGTTTCATCGTATATTTGAAGTAGTTGGTTGTGAAAATTTTGAGTAATTGCAAGTGCACAATATCATATTGATGAACTGGCTAGTACATATTGATTCAACAGAGGAATAGTACAAAATTCAGACATACATTCACAATGTACTTCAAATTGAGTCATACATTCAGTCACCATTTAACCTAAAACATGTTTTTGCACATGCTCATAAACAAAATAAAAACCAACCCAATTACAAGTACAAACCACTTTTCCCTTGTTTCTAAAATTCTTAATTTGTCTTTTAAAGACTTCAAATCATTCTTCAATTTGACATTCTTCTTTGTCAATTTAGCTACTTGCACTTCCAGGTCATGAGTTTTAGCCCTCATCATGTGTAACTCAACCCCAGTGTTCTTCATATTCAACAGAGACTGCAAATTCTCAGCATCTTCTAACTTGTTCATAGTGTCAATCCATTCAAAAAACCCACAAAAAGATTCCTTCTGTACCAAATTAGTCAAACAATGTGAAATATTATCACATGTGTAAATAATTAAATTAATTAATTATAGCAAGCTAAATACCAAAACTTACACCATAATTTGAACAACCATAAAACTTCCTCCTAACAGTTTTTCCATTTGACGAGGTACATATTCTTGCTCGTATGCCGCAGCCACAATACTTTGTAGATGAAATTCCACTACCTCCAGTAGAATTTGAACATTCCCCAACCTTTATGTTGGTAGATGCTTTATAAATCTTTCCCCTTTCCATTACTCTATCGAATCGTCCCTAACCCCCTGAAATTAAGCACGATTTTGCAAACCCTAGTTTAAAACAGAGAGAAGTCGAAGCGAAGAGAGAGAAGCGTCGATCTGAAATTAAAGGAGATGAGATGGTGCAAGTGGGGGTAGAAAAGTCTTTTGAGGACTTGGCTGGGGAAGGATTCAAACAAAATATATGATGAATTTCTTGGGATCAATTGTCAGCTAGGCCCGTGGTGCTCGGGTGGGAAGGGTGTTGGATTTTAACTTGTTGGCCAGAGATCGAAACCGGGTAGAAGCAATTTTTTTCAAGTGCAAATCAATTATTACCACATCAGCAAGCCACGTGGCGCCACGTGTGCAGTCAACGCACATGTGGCGCTGTAGGGTTCAATATCCAATTTTTTAAATTGTAATGGGTCTTATATGCGTTGACGAAAAGAATTGGGTTTAAAATCCGAAAAGGCCATAGTCCAAGGGGCATCTGTGCATTTAACCCCTACAAAATTATTAATTATTAAGAGAAACAATCATTCACTATTCAAAATTTGGATTCATCAAATTGGACCCCATATTAGCTTAAGAAAACCTATTGTATCAACTAAATCACTCTTAGAGAGTGAGTAAACGTTACCATATAAGTTGAAAATCTGTGTATTAAGAAATATTTTTTTCGTTTTAAAATAAGATACATTTTAACTTTTTAAAGTAAACAAGCTCATTATCTGTACGAGACACGAATCTTGTTGTATAATTATTATATTATTATCAGGAAAACATTTTTACCTATTTGACACGAATCTTGTTGTATAACTATTATATTATTATGAAGAAAACATTTTTCCTATATGATTTTTTGTTTTTGTAAATCATCAACCGATAAAGTGCAATGGATTTAATCAAACATTATTAATATTTTTTTAATCTTCTTGTAAAAAATCATCCAAGAGGACAGACAGGAAAAATGGATTTGAATATATCATAACAAAACACACACACACACACACACACATATATATATATATATATATATATATATATATATATATATATATATGCGCGCGCGCTTGTGTATATATATGCTTGTGTATGTAAAAGACAAAGGGAGAGAATACGGCTGCAAAGAAGATAGATAACACTGTAGGTCCTAACCGATCATTAGCTTATGTGTGTATGTAAAAGACAAAGTGAGAGAATATGGCTGCAAAGAAGATAGATAACACTGTAGGTCCTGACCGAACATTAGTCATATTCTTATGAAATTCTGATCACATGGTGGCACATGGCTTAGAGAAGCAACAGCCTGTTTCTATGTGGTGATGAAAAGAGGAGGGACTAGAGGGCTACCCTAAAAGGGTCCATGCCAATCACAAGTTTATAAATATCCATTTTGAACATTATTGTCCACTACTTAAAATTCTCAATATTTTTATTATTTCACATAATCTATCTTCTATAAGTAGCCCTTAGAGTATAGTACCTTGAATTATTTTGCTTCTTGAAAAAAATGACTTCTGCCAAGGTATTTTCACTTGTCATTCTACTTAACATTATTTTTTTCACTAGTATCTCATCCCACAAGGTCATATGTCCTCCACCAAGTCCCTCAAGGAGTCCCTCTGTCCCAAATAAACTGGCCAAATGTCCCAAAGATACCCTCAAGTTTGGCGTTTGTGGCGACTGGCTAGGCCTGGTTCATGAGGTTATCGGGGCTAAACCGAGCGCCAAATGTTGCGCGCTGTTGAAAGGTTTAGCAGATCTTGAAGCTGCATTATGTTTATGCACCGCGATTAAGGCTAATGTGTTGGGCGTTGTCAATGTTAAAGCACCTGTTGCTATTAGTTTGCTCCTTAATTCGTGTGGAAAGAAAGTTCCTGATGGCTTCGTGTGCGCATAAAAACACTATCTTGCAATAGATCTTGATTTTAGGCCGTTCATCCGGACATTGTATAGAAACAATTGCAATTTATATAGTACAGAGTTGCATTTGTATAATACTTATATAACAAATATTATTTACAATGCAACTCTGTTCTATATAAAATGTAACTTATTTCTATAAGTTGTCCAAAAAGACTATCTATTTATAACTGTCTGGAATCAAGATTCTTTTGCAATACTATTTGTATGTTTGTGCAAATATGTACGTATGTGAATGTGTGCGCTAGCTCTTGCTTTTGTTCAATCTTTGGAATTAATTGTTAGTGTGTGCACCAATTGGTGCTCGTTTAAATAGTGTAACAAAGAAAGATGGTTGAATAACACTTTTATCTCTTCAAGTTGTCACTTACTTTTAAAATCGTCTCTAAAGTTTATTTTTTATCGATTGAGTCCTTAAATTGATATTTTGTATCAATTTCGTTGTTTTTTCCCAATTTTACTAAAACTCGCCCAAAATTTGACTCAACCCTACCCATTTTATTAAGGGCAACTAAGTCTTTACTATTATTATATGTATTCTTAATATTGAAAATTTTAAAATCAAAAACTACAAATAGAAATTAAAATACAAAAAACAATAAAAGATAAATTAAAAAAACTAATTCAATTCTTTTTTTAAAAAAATCTAAAAAGTTTTAAAAATATTTATTATTTTCAAGAAAAAATTAGAATTTTTTTATTTTTTAAAAAATGAGTAAAGTTTCATAAAATATAGATTCAAAAAAATTAAAGTTTAAAATTTTTAATTTTTTTAAAGCTTAGATTTTTTTTAAATAAAGTTTAAATTTTTTAAATCTATATTTTATGAAAATTTACACATTCTTTAAAAAATAAAAAAATTCTAATTATTGTGTTTTGAAAATAAAGTTTTTTTTATTTACTTTTTTTTAATCTATATTTTATAAAACTTTACTCATTTTTAAAAAATAAAAAATTGCTATTATTTTGAAAATAAAGTTTTTTTTGTTTAATTTTTTGAATCTATATTTTATGAAACTTTTCTCATTTTTTATAAAAAAAATTAAATTTTTTTCTTAAAATATATTTTTATTTTTTTATTTAATATATCTGAATCTATATTTTATGAAACTTTACTCATTTTTTAAAAAAAATAAAAAAATTCTAATGTTTTATTTTTGAAAATAATAATTAATTTAAAATTTTTTTAGTTTTTTTAAAAAAAATAAATTAGTGAAATTGGGTTGAATCAAAATGGGTCGAGTCTATTCAAAATTTGGGCGGGTTTCATTGAAATTGGACAAAAAGAACGAAATTGACACAAAATACCACTTTAAGGATTCAACTGACGAAAAATAAACTTTAGGGACGACTTTAAAAGTAGATAACAACTTGAAGAGACAGAAATATCATTTAGCCTAAGAAAGATTGTGTCAATACTTCCTCCATCTGAAAATAGGAGTCGTTGACCTTTTTAGTCTGTTATACGCATATTAAGGTTTGTCCGTAATATATTTAAACAAATTTTTTTGATATTTTTGTCAGTTCTTAATTTTGAGGATAAAATTTGTTATTCTTAGAAAAAAAAATAAGATTTATTTATATAGTGTGCTCTGAACAAATCTTAACATGCCAAATGGAAAAAGGAAATTTAAAAAAAAATAAAGAAGATAAAGAGAAGAAGTTGGAATTGCACTTCTGGACCGAGGAACAACCCTGAGAGATATTAAACGAGTTCTACTATGACGAGTTTCACATTTAATTAATAATAAAATATCACAATCTTTAATCCCAACAGATCGGAGAGCAATAACAGTTTAATTATGGTGGTAATATTTATAATATACTCACATATTTGAAAGAAAAAAAATATATTGCATCAAACTAAAAATATGAAAGAGGAAAAGTATTCGTATATTCTTTCCATTTTAAAAGTAAAAATACATTTTCGAAACGACGATTTTAAAAGATAAAGTTATGTTCTTAAATATACTATTAATACTTGCTAAAAAGTTTAGGAATAGTGATGTATGTTAAAAATGATACTCATAAAAAGTTAATTAATGACAAATTAAGAATATTGTATGTGACTAATTCTATATAGTTCTTGTTTTTAACGTATAAATGTATACATCTTTAATTTTGGAACAGATTAAAAAGTAAAATGTACCTTAGCCGGTGCTAAAAACATAACAATATTATTGCAAATTACACTCCCTTGGTAGGATGATGAGGACCTTTTATTGGTGAAGTAAACCTAACGATGGATACTTCATGAGATATTAATTTAAAGACTAGAACAAGTACATAATTAGTTAATAGATAAAAACATAATGCCAATTAGTTAGGCTCAACCTACAGGTTGCTGCATGCTGCCAAGACTTTATCCACAGCAGTTAAGACATCAATATTGCTAATTTTGACGGAATTTATTTTAATAGCATAGCAAAGGCAAGCAGCACCTTCTTCTTTAGTAAGAGGCCTCAATGTTCTACAGCAAAGACGAAGAGTATTAGGCGTCACAACGCCTTTAATCAGTAATCCACAGGCTGCTAGTCCTATAGGATTTATGCGGCATTGGCTACAGTTGAGAGCTGCCGGAGGAGAACTAGGTGGAGGAGCCGTGGCGGGGCTTGGTGGTGGAGAACTAGGGGTTGGATTATGCGTGTCAGGGCTTGGGGGATTGGAACTTGGCGGTGGAGCCGTGGCAGGATCACTTGGGGTTGCATCTTGTCCTTGTGTTGGGATGGAGAAGAGAATGTTGAAGAGTATGAAGAGAGTAGTTGATAAAGAAGAATTGGTTCTCATTTTTTTCAGGTGTAGAATGTAAAGTTACAAGAGTATTTGATGTGTTGTGTGTGTTGTGGTGGAGAAAATTGGAGGTACAGTGGTGGTATTTATAGGGAGAGTGCATGCATGGATTTTGTTGGTTGAGTAAATATTTGTTACATCACTTATACTATCATTAAATATAACAGTATGTCTATCTTTTTCATCACGTGAATAATTTGGATCAGTAATGATAACATTACATATTTAAGGACGATGTAACAAAATTAACAAAATTTTATTCTGTGTTGGGATTCTTCATATTGTTTATGTTCCTTCCATTCAAAAATTAGATTAATCTAGTTCGATTTTATTTCTATTTTTTGACGTTCTTAACTCATTTCAAGGTTATTTTATTTTGGGGTGGATTTACTAATTAGATGTTTTACGCATATTTCTCTTCCCTCCTCTTATCCCTATTAATTCTCACTCATTTTTTTTTGGTAAATTGCACACACGTACAGAGTATGCACCTCTTCGACTTCGATGAGCAGTATATATCCATAAAAGGTTAAACAAGTGGACGAGACGCTCATTTTTGGACAAAGTGGCATTATGCTAGAATTTGAGACGTAAAGTTAATGTTGAAGATGAGGCTAGAATGAAAGTGGATCTAATTGTCTGCTGCCACCAGAATTTAGTGACATAAACTGAAATGGCAACAAGTGATAGACCACACAGCCATGCAAGCTTCCACTCTAGTGAAACTCTCAATAGAGAGGCCAGCTCCATGACAATGGGATTAGATCTAAGTAATAATTAAGGTGGTCATATATATATATATATATATATATATATATATATATATATATATATATATATATATATATATACACACATATATATATATATATAGTCCGACTCTCCAGCGAACCAAAAATGAACCGGCTATAGCGACGGTTTTGTCCGTCGCTATAGCATAGAAAACCGACGTTCTATGCTATAGCGACGGACAAATATATATATTGTTAGGTAACTTCTTGAATCCTATTATGAGAAGGAATCTTACTTTTAGTAGAAATATTATTTTAGAAGTAATCCTATTTGGAGTAGGTATATCTATTATATAAGAGTGTCTTAAATATTAGATTAAGAAAATGGGAGTTGTAGGTACTTTATTAATAAAGTTTTTTGTGTTTAGAGAGAGGTAACACAACCAAGAGGTAGTAACATCGATCCTAAAGAGTTAAGAGAATATGTAATTGGATCTTGGGTTGGTGTGTGAGGGAGAATTTTTTTTCAGCTTTTATTCCATGCAAAAAGTTGTATTGTGGAGATTAATATATTGATGTTGGTTTTGTGGATTAGGTTATTGAAGACCAAATCACGTACGTTAAATATTGTGTTATTTTTCTTCCTTAATTGCGTTATTTTTTTTTTTAATTGTGTTGTTTATTTTGTGTGACTTAATTCCCAACAAGTGGTATTGAGAGTTAGGTTAATTGGATCTGAGGTAGAGCTAAGGGATTATTTCGCGTAATATGATGGCGACGAATTTGGGTAAATTTGAATTTTCAATATTTGATGGGAAAATAAATTTCACATTATGGCAGAGTAGCATACAAGATAAAGGTGTGTTGCAAGGACTTGATCAAGCTGTGGAGGATAAAAAACCAGACAAGGTGAAAGAAGCAAATTGACAGCAGCTCGCAAGAAGACGGTAAGCACAATACGTTCATCATTAGCACCTGAGATAAAGTATGATGTATTGAAATAGACTGATCCGAAAAAGTTGTGGGAAAAACTCAAGAGGAGTTATGTCTCGAAGTCGCTAACCAACAGATTGTGTTTGAAGATGGAATTGTACTCTTTGAAGATAGATGAAAGGACGAATCTCGATGATCATCTAAACACTTTTAACATGTTAGTGTCTCAATTGTTGAATATGGATGAAAAATTAGAAAACGAGGAGAAGCATTGCTCTTATTGTTATCTTTGCCCAAGTCTTATAAGTCATTAGTACAAACACTATTGGTAGAAAAATCTACTTTGATTTTAGATGAAGTGGTTACTATTTTGCGAGAAAATCAAAAGTTGATGGGAAAAGAAAGTAATAACATTAGTGAACAATCACTAACCGTTGAGGGTTCTAATCGAGAGAGGCGTCAATGGAGAGATAATAGTAGAGGAAGATCAAGATTCAGGCCAAGAAATTAGAATGACAGAGAATATTACTATTGTAGAGAGAAGGGTCACATTCAATACCAATACAGAACATTAAAGGAGGGCATATAGAGTTTAAAGAAGTTTCAAGAAAAATTGAAACAGAAAGAAAAAGTTAAAAATGCTAATTTGTTTAGTGAAGCGGCAAAAGTTGATATTTTGATGACTAAGAGTGGTTATAATGGAAATGGATGGATATTGGATTTTGTGGCTTCTACATATATATACAAGGAGAGAGATTATTTTGAAACTCTGAAGGAAGATGGAGACTAGTTATATTAATGGGGTGAATAAAGAGAGAGTGAAGATTGAAGGTGTTGGACGAGTTCGTTTCAAATTTCACGATGGTCGACGAAGATTCTTAAGAAAATATTTTATGTCTCTGGTTGTGGTGAGAATATAATTTCATTGGGAGAATTATCCTCACATGGATATACATATGGGTCAAGGAGATTCATGCAAGGTGTTTAGAGAAGACAATAATTCTTTAATGTAGGAAGAATGAAAAATTAATTTATGTGTTAGATGGACAGTCTTTGCGTGGAAAGAAGACCAAGAAGAGCAACCATCGAGTGAAGTTCAAAGATGGAGTTGAAGTATTTAAGGATTCGAGTCAAGAGAGGAATTGTTAGGTAACTCCTAATCCTATTATGAGAAAGAATTTTACTTTTGGTAGGAATATTATTTTGAAAGTAATAATACTTGTAGTAGGTATATTTATTATATGAGAGTGTCTTAATTAGATTAGGAAAATGAGAGTTGTGGATACTCTATAAATAGAGTCTTTTGTTTAGAGAAATATAACACAATCACGATGTAGTAACATCCTAGAGAGTTGAGAGATAGTGTAATTGGGTCTTAGGTTGGTGTATGAGGGAGAATTTTTTCAGCTTTTATTCCGTACAAAAAATTGTATCGTGGAGATTAATATATTAAAATTAATTTTGTGAATTAAGTCATTGAGTACCAAATCACGTTAAATAATGTTGTTTTCTTTCTTAGTTGTGTTGTTTATTTTGCGTGAACATACATACATATATATGTATATAATTACTTTTGTCAATTCGGTTACGGAATCTAATTTCTTTTATATTTTTTTCTTTTTACACCTTAAAATAAATGAGAAAGAAAAGAAATGAATAGAAAACTTAACCATTTTTCTTGCCAAAATTTTTCGTTTAAAAATAGACAAATTTGAATTAAAAAACTAAATAACATAAGCAAATCTTTTATATTATCATACCCACCACATTAAAAACACAATAGAAATAATATAAGGGTAAATTAGTAATTTACATGTAAAAATAGTTTTCTTTTCTTTTCTTCTATAAATTCAATAACAACATGAAAAAAAACATACAAGTTTTCTATTCTTTTCTATTATAAGTTAATTTTATTTTTATTCTTGTGTGCATAGCCTTTGACTCCGCTTGCCTTTACTTTCCATGTCAAGCGTACAAGTACAGTTTAGTGGGATTGGCTTCTAAAGATAAGAAAAAAAAAATCATTTCCGCAAGCAAGACCTTGTATAAGTAGAGGTCTTAACCTTACTTTCTGAGCTCAGTTGATTGTTGAAGCAGTAGCTCTGGATCGAGAGTCATATGCTAACCTTATTATTATTATTATTATTATTATTATTATGAAAAGAGGAAAGAGCAATGTCAGTAACGAACGAAAGTCTTCTCGCCCATTTCTTCTATTATATTAAACTACCTCCGTTCGAAAAAAGTCCTTATAATAGTAATAACAAAATAAGCCTACCGGTCTATGTTCCTAGCCAAATGCATTTAGATTAAAGACCCGTATGGTAGAACTAAACTTCTTATGGAAACCTTGTGCCTCCCTTCATATCATAAGCTAACCTTGTGCCTCCCTTCATATCATAAGCTATCTTCTCTTCTTCAACCAAGCTATTTTTTGAATGTCAATTAGATCTGTTCTGATGGCCTAGGCAAATAGAGTTGCAGTTGGTGAGCTAGTTTTTTGGTTCAAAACTTTGAAACATAGTTAAACTCCTAAACAAAATGAAAGAAACCGAGTCCTTTTCTTCTTTTTTTCTTAACATAAACTCCCTCCCAGACAAGTAGAAGAAAATCACCTACTTTCTCTGCTCTTCTCCCTTTCTCTACCTTTCTTCCCATTAAAAACTAGTAGACAGATTTGACTGTTTAACAAATATATTAGCATGCCGTCTGGGAAAAGCCCAGAACCATTTGATCTCTTTCAGAACATTCTGATATAGTTTATGAACTGCCTAGTATACTTGGTTTATGAATCCAGAAAGACATACCACCATCATAGTCTAGTTTAGCCAGCCCTAGAGACCATGTTTAATACTTTAGCATTGTAGTTCAAGCAAATCTCAATGATAACGCACAAAATTAAACAAAATATATGAATCAAATTTGCATTTCCCTTTAGCTTTCTAAACATTTGTATAAGTCATATACACTTTCAATGAAATATATCTTTAGAGCCTCAGCATGTACAGGCCTACAGGGAATGACATCTCAATCCAAGTCATTATTAGTAAGTAATGGAAATGATGCAAACCCAAATGGAAATAAAGTGTGCATTGTCCCAAACATCATTTGAAGCATAGTAATTCATTGAGGCCTTAAAAGAATGATAACGCGGTGATGCCCAATCCGACTTTCACTTATGCGACCAAGGTGACGAAGGACCTGTGAACATCACATATTGCAAGGTTGGAATCCCAATATGCATGTAACTGAATTTATAAGAACACTATGAAACCCATATATTTCTTTGGGCTTTATGGAGGTGCACAGTAGGTATAGGAAATAGTTGCATTTGTATGTAAAAATTAATAACCACAATGCCAAGGAAATGCAACTTTTCCATAAAAATGCAACAATGTCCTATATGACCGTGCTCCATTATTCACTATTCTTTATTAATTTTGTATAGCATCTTTTCCATTTCTTCAGTGTTTACTGTTTAGCATGGAACTTTATTTCTATCATATTCCATTTTCTTATCAGGCTTTGCTTGAAGACTAAGGGGCAACAGAAAATGAATGGAAGTGAAAGAATATGAATTGTAAAAGTAAATGGAGTTCTGTTAACAGGGTTATTTCTTCTCAAAAAAATATTATGTTTTGCAGTCTAACTAAACTGCATTCATCAAAGGGTTTTTCCCTTATCTATATTTTTTTTTCTTTTCCTTTTCCATTTATTTCCCTTACTTTTTCCCAACCCCAAACAGAGTTTTCAGAATTCCGCAACTAGTTCCTGTCTCTATGTATGCTTCGACTTAATTAAGAATATTCTTTAAAAAATTCATTATTATTGAAGCCAACTGTAGCTTAAGATTTTAATATGGAAGAATAAACATAACGATTAATTAAAGTAGGCCAAACATTACTTCATGTCTCTGGTTTCAATGTAGGTACTCTTTATTATCACCAACTAAATAAAGAACCACTCACAGTTAATATTGCTTTTCCAGTATTGTCAAGCTTGAGGGCAGGGCCTTTAATGTCAGTTTCTAGAAAGAAATGTTTGCCCTTCACTGCCTCTGTTGCTGCAATATCTCTTAATTCCTGCAGTGTTATGGCAGCACTAATGTTAGTTTCAAGAGTTATACTAGATCTACATGCTGAATAACTTGAAAAAATAATCACGATCACACATAAACAAGCCTGAAACCACACTCTTGAGTCTGGAGAATGGAATGTTCTATTTTAGGATAGTGGTGAGAGAAAGACTAACTACGTCGTTAGCACTTTGATGTTTTCAAGGAAATATTAAAGGGAATGACTTGGATCAAGTTCACTTAATTACCAGAGCTTTGTCCAAATTTGCATCTGCCAACTTCACAAAGAAAGATAAAAATCTCAGAACAGGAACAGCATTGGCTCAAATTGAACTTGAGGAAAACCCATAAAAAGGAAGAAGAGAGTTAGTCAAGAACCTTCTTTCTTGGGGCTGTGACTAGCTGGGCATTTGCTTCAGCATATGTAGCCATGTCATTAACTGCTGCATTGACCTTATCCAAAGTTAGCCTTCCTCTCATGTACCTACATTTTTGCAGGTCTCAAAGTTAGAATGGAACTGACGTACAACAACAGAGTCATCATCACGTAAATGCATATAGCATGGCTAGAGAAGATTATCCAATCATTTAATCATTGGAAGACCTAACCCCACCCAACCCCAAAATAACTAACAAACAGGATGGGACAGCAAAAGAAGGAAGGTATAAATCGAAGAAGAATAAATAAAGAGTAAGGGAACTGACCGACTTCTACTTTTGCCACCTAGAATCAGTGTATCAGGAGATAGAACAAAAATTTGGAATGTACTTACGATGATAATGAATCCAGCTCATAAGCAGTAATGTACCATAGCGGTGGCGTGGAACGGCCCTTTCTCTCCTGGAAAGATGGATGTAGTCATTGTAAGCTATCATAACAAAGTCATAAGCACTTACTTCCAAACTTATAACTAGCATATAATTTAACAGCATCTTTCGGTTATTGCTCGCCTTAAGTTAAGGTAAGAAGGCAAAACAGAACAACGAGATGGCGCTACTTACATCATTGCATTGACTTGATGAATATGCATACAGCCAAAATGTGTCATCTCACCCACGAGACTGAAAGAATTGGCAGCTGATGCCTTTGCATTGAAGAAAGGGAAATTGGTCCTTAAACAGACAACCCAAGTGAAATCTGAGCTTAAGGAATTAGGAGGAAGGACAATAACTTGTCCGAGTTTTATCAGCTTGAGTTTGTTTGCATAGGTCTAAGACACTGCATTATTTCACTGAGCCTAGTTATAAATAAGTATTGAATTCCAAGTTATGATCAAGGTTGTTTTGCTGTTTTACAAGTACTCTCTTGCGAACCTCAAAATAGGGCCATCATGAGTCAATATATTTAACTAAGATAGCCTTACATCACAAACACCCACACAGAGGAAAAAGGGGAGGCAGGGAGTCACCTTAGGTAATGCTGCAGGCTCCTCAAGTTTCATTGAGCTAAAAGCAAGATCCTGTTTGGAAGCTTCAGGCAGTAGACTGAAAGTAAAGAATAATATTAATAGAAAGTGGAGTATTAGGTCAGGAAAATTGACATCCATCATAAACCAAGAAATGCAACTGGAAGATTAGTCAATTAAAAACATACCATTTAGTGTTGTCCTGATTTATAGTTGAAACTCTTTCAGGTAAATGTAATGGCACATGAGCAGACATATTCTGCAATTTCTTTTGTTGCCGTATTGATGCATCAATCAGTTTCTGCATTTAGAACAAGGAGCCTGATTCAATTGAAATCATTGCCTATATCCATTGAGCCATCAGCTTTAACCATGAATAATTTTTTTACCAGAACTCAATACCCACAGCTAAATTACTTATTTAATGTTCAAAATTTCCCCCTCCAACAAACCAATAGAAAAATGCAGATACTTCTACTTTTGAAATTCACATAATTATAAACGTTACAGCTGACCTTATTATCAAATTTAACACCTGAATTTTGTGACGTTTGTAAGTTAAGAGTTGTGAGGAGTCCTTTATCAAATGTTAACATATTATAGACATATATAATTACAATACTTTAACTCAATTTCTTTTGATTCATGACTCATGAAAAACAATCCTCATTCCAAAAATGCATACATGTTTTACAATTTTCTTACTACAAGTTTTAAGTTTCAAGCACGAATTTCACTCCAATCAGAATATGTAAAAATAAGCTCTAACTAAGTCCAAAATTTATTGAAGCTCTTCAAATTTGATTCAATCAAATTTGCAATTTTCTGACAAAGTTTTGCATCTAATCATAATCTTACCTTAAACCGTGGCCGTTCAAAGTTAAAATCCGTAACCAACCACCAATTTTATGTTTCATATGCATATTCAAAGATATTCAGAAATTTTACTTGCGCATTCCACAAACCAATAAAAATAACGAAATTCCCAAAATTACCCACAAACACAATTGACCGAATTAGCAAAACCCCAACTACAAATATATAGAGGGAGGAGTGAAAATTACTTTGGCTTTGGGGATGGCTTCGGTCTCTTCGCGCAACCGATCTTTGATTTGCTGAACCTGAAGCTCCATAGCCTTCAATACGGCGTCAACGGCCGACAGATCGGTAATACTGCTGGCTGGGTACACTGCAAATCAACAAATTTGTGCTCAAATTTTGAAAAAACATGAAATTACTGGACATTTTTGCGTATAGATTTTGTTGTTCTTACTGTTGCGAGCTATGACGAGTTCTTGGATCTCTGCTATGCGGGTGTTGAAAGAGGACATTAAAGAATCAAGTGAAGAACCTGCTGCCTCTTTTGCTTCCATTTCTTCTCTCTCTAGCTTTTTTGATTTTGGATGAGATTTGGGTTTATGAAATTTTTAAACTGAAAATTATATCTATAGACTCAAATCCTTAACGCGGGAACATTGAAGAAAATGGAGAAAAAATAAATTTCAAAAATTTACGCTCCTAATCATTTTAATATTCCTCCCTTTTTTAAAAAAAAAATACTTATTTAGCTTTAATCATTGTTAATTTAAGAAATTTTAAAATTTAAATTGTAATATAACTTTATTTTAATTTTTAAAAAGTAATAGTTTTGTACTTAGTAATGATTTTTAAGTCGTTTACGATATTAATTGTTATATCAATCAATATTAGATAAAATCACATTTGTTTTGAATTTTAGAATTTTGTAAATTAAATACAAAAAATTTAAATATGGCTTCTTTTGTGAAACTGAGGAGATATTATTTTTTTTTATAAAAAAAGTATAAATAGTTAAATTTATTGTTGTTAAGCTAATTACCAGTATTTTTCTTCTTCGTTTTTTTTCTTTATCTCCACTTTTTTTCAAATTCGAAATATAATAATTGACACAAATTTTAATTTGGGCAAGTTTTCTGATTAAACTAATGGATATTTGCCCCGTGCATAAGAAATGGCTCAGGGGGTGTTTAATAAAACTGAATGAAATAGTTCTGAATGTTTAAGTAATTAATATGAATGAGCTGAATGGAACTCAATAGCTGCATACTGAATGAACAAAGTTATTTGATAATTGACATATCTGAAACAACTGAATAACAGATTTTTATTATTTTACTGCTCTAAAAAAATCAAAATTGTTGTAAATTTATTTAATATTACTTAATATAATAGTTAATATTGTAAAAAAATTTAAATATAAAATACTTTATTCAGCAGTCATTCAGTCCATTCAACAAAAAAAATTCAACTAAAAAAATTACACTTAGTCATTCAGCTCAAAAATTTGACCGATTCAACTACTCAGATGATTTTTATTCGAAACAAACTACTCAGATAATTTTTATTCAAAACAAACGCACTAAATGACTCTGATATTTTATTGCTATCAATTATCTCTCTGATATGACAATGCAACTTACTTGTTAATTTCTTATACTCGTTTCTTTTTAAAAGTGATTTCATCACATTTTAAAGTTTTCTTACACTTGAACAAGTCAGTTATCCGCATTACAAATTCTTTGCGAACCACTCTCAATATATTTTTTCATTAAAACTTTTACGTCAATTGCTTTTTTAATTAGGTCCGCTTTTATTGAGAACTCAATCTTCATCATGTGTCTTATGAAGAGACACAAATTCGGGATCATTCATCCAAAATTAAAGATATATTTTATTACAAATCGTCTCTAATATTGTCTCCAAAACTGTCGTGGTAGTATTGCCAATGTTTGATAAAATAATATCAACCTAACTAGTAAACCACTTAGATAGCTTAAAACAATGAAACAAAGTAATTAAAGGCTAATTAATTATCTAAATTAAAGGGTGACCATGCCTTGCAATTATTAATGATGATCACGACCTACAGCTGATGGTCAAATAAAGTTTAATTTTCCATTTTAACTATTGCTAATAAATTAAAGCAGTCACATTAGGTGACTCACTTATAATGAATATATAGCATGATAAACTATTGATAAAGTCTACTGAATTTAGTTAACCTATGCTTAGCAACTCGATAACATAATGCAGAGTTGGAACTGAAAGCATATTTGCACTTCTATGAAATTAAAATTTAGTTATAATTTAACACTCAAAATTGAAATTTAATTAAAATTTAACGCTCAAATCCAATTTCAAAATTTGGAATTAAGTTGCCGAACATGAATTTAGTATTTGTAAATGAAGATCGGTCATCAAGTTTTGTTATTGCTTGCAACGCCATGTATAACTAAACAAATGTCAGACCTTATAACTGATACCAGCTTGAGAATTTATGAGACTAAACTACCTTATTTCACACACACCTTTTGACTTTGATATCTCAGACTTGTGCTATAATTCAAAACCTGAAATAAAGAGAAAAAATCATATAAGGATGGCCTGTAAGCATTGCAAGAAAAAAAAAATTAAACAGAAAAACTAATTTTCTTCATGTTATATATAAGCAATCCACTATATAACACAACACGTATATGCATATAATCATATATATATATATATATATATCAAGTTACATGCATATATTAGGCACCAATGAAACATGCAAACACCTGTGAAATAAGTGTCTGTCACTATATATATTTAAGATTGTTATGGAAATCCAGACAGTAGCTATTCGATCTAGTTCTCCAATATATACTGAGTATCAAGATCTTTTCAAGAAGTTCTTAAATGTTAGGGCGCCTAATCAAAACAGATATGATCCTCTAGGACAAATAAAGAGAAATAAAAAGAGAAGAAATGATCGATCGATAATATAATCAAGCTCAGTTGTGAACAGGAGGGTGTGTTTTTGGTGGTGCGTAGTCCAGGTTAAACCCCGGTTGTTGCTGGTGCCCTCTTTTCTTGTGAGGCACACGCCATGCGACAGAATCAACAGACTCAGCTTGAAGATGAGCGCCTGAATTTGTTAACCTTTGCCTCTTCATCTCTAAATTCGCGACGATTTTTGAGTCCATTTGCTTGTCAGTATCTTCATGATCCTTATTTTCCTTCACCATGCTATCGTTTTGATCAGCCCCTTCAAGTTTGTCCAATAAAGAAAGTTGTGCTACAACATTTCCCATCTCATTTTTCTATACCAAATTCAGAATAAATTATAAGTATGATAATTAAGAATATATAAAAAAAAATCCAGCTTCATATGAAAGAGAAATAAAAGGAAATTAAACTAATTGATGTAATCAAAATATTGGACTGACCTTGCTGGAAAGTTGAGCACCAAGCGGCCTAGCATGACATGCATGGGAAGAAAGACATAGAAGAGTACATAGAACAATATATGAATTGATCATTGACATAATTAATATGAATAAGCAAAGATATATATGTGTGTGTAAATCTTTGAAGGGCTATCTTGATTATTGAAGACAGACGAGGATTCTTGAATCTCGAGGTACTTTATTAATTCTCTCTCTTTTTATGGTGATGATAGTAGGAGATTTTTGTGGGATTCTGAGAATTTGTTATGATTTAGGTTCATTCATATGGGAGACATTAAGTAGAAAAAGTCTTGTGTAAAAACAGATATTTTCAGATCAAGAATCAAGATGGGTGTGTTTTGAATTTATCTTAATTTATCCAAGTCTTTAGGATAAAAAAATTCAAAAATAAATTTTATCTTTGCCTTAGCCAAAAAAATAAATAAATAAATAAAAGAGGATAGTACTAGAAGAAATGATGATTGTGGTTTTGTAATGAGATGAAGATAAGAAAATGGGTATTAAATGCGATTTAGAAGTGGTTAAGATGTTCTTTTGAAGAACATGAAGTGTTTGGGAAATGAGAAGTGAGTGGGCAAATCATGAAGATATGGATGGCTACCTTTTTGTCTATTTCCACATATCTTTAGGACCCAGGACATAAAACCCCCACCATGAAAGGAAAGATTTTGAAGCTAGATGTTATATATATGGAGATCTCTCTGGGTTGGATTGGTGACAATCCTGAAATCAAAAGGAAAACATTGGAAAAGTTGATATTTTTGGCAAAAAAAAATTAAAAGAAAAAAGAGTGAAGAAATATTGTGGCCGTTTTCAAATTTTTTGAATATGTCACATTTGTATTACATTGGTTATTAATAAAAAATTTCTTTTCACCGATAAAATTTTTTTTTAAAAAAATCTCTAGTGAGATCACATTTAAAGAAATAAATGAGGATGAAGAACTTGTTTTCGAGTATAATAATAGTAAGATAGAATTATAGCAATAGAAAAAATGTGAAATAAGAAAGCAAGAGCTAGCTAGCTAGCTAGCTTGTCCATTTGTTTCCACCGAGGAATTAACTTCATTCCTTGTCTTTGTTTAGAGATTTGATTGTTACATGGATTGAGGCTCCTTGTTTTTAGTTCTTGCCCTCCACCTCATTACCTTGAAAAACTTACCAATATTATACTCTCTCTCTCTTCCTAAAAGATTGTCGTTTAAGGTTAATTCACGTAGATTAAGGAATGCAACTACTCCTTATGAAAAATACTATATTACCCTTGTTTTAATTATCTCAACTAATTATTAACTTTGTAGATTCCAAAAAGAAGTATACTACCAACTATGAGATTATGAAGTAGAAGTATTGGGAAGGGAAGAGATTTGTAAAGACATTTCAACAACCAAGAAGGGTTTTGTATTTTTTTAAGAAAAATCATTAAGTATGAGAACTTTAAATAAGGGTAAAGTTGGAAAAAATTACTCCATCTGCATTGATAAACTCAAAACGTCAATCTTTTTGGAACAAAAATTACTTTCTAAAACGACAATCTTTTAGGAATAGAGGGAGTAGTATTAATGATGAAAAGTAAGACTCTTTTTTAATTTAAGTTAATGGTACTGAAACCAAGACACCCTCAAACGACAACTAAACGCCCCCTGCCCCTTCAAGTTAAGTAGATCAAAGTAGTGTTTTATAAAGAACTAAATATTTGATAAATAGCTGAATGGAGTCCTGAATAAAAAGGTGGGAGCTTAGTTGTTGGGTTTAGCCACGTTTTCCTTGAGTTTGGTGTTTTTAGGGGTGGGTTTGAAAGAGTTCCTGGTTATCAAAAAAATATATATATATTAGATAGATATTATGAATTTGAATTGTAAACGGTCTAAATTTGATAATTTATTTGGAAAGCCTATATAAACAAATTATTTGTATAGTTAAAAAGTGTAACTGTATAATACTTGTTATACAACAAGGATTGTCTAAAATTTATCTCTTTACGATATCAATACAACTTGTTTATATGAACTCTACGTCCATTTTAAACTGCTTAGAGTCGGTATAAATATTTTATATATACTAAGGTTTACTTGAAACTATTTAATGGAGTTGTGGTGAGATTGAGCATGCATGGGTAGAGTACCTAGTAGGAATAGTTGCATGGGCTTTTAGAGTTTTTGGGTTATATATAGAAAGATCAAATGTTATCTAAAATAGGGTTTTCTCAATGGACAAATTAAATATGAGGATACTATTTGAGTAGGAGACATAGTTGCATGTCCAAACCCTTCTTGTTGCTGGTGCAAGGAACACTTAAACATTGAAAGGGGACAAGGGAGAATGCCCTAACCGCTAAAACCGGGTCCCTCATGCCACGTGGCAATTGTACATGTGAGTATGTGACCAAACTTACCTCTGTTTCTCTGGACCATAAACAGTTCAAGATGGTGTTCTTTTGTGGTGCTTTTTTGGATGGTCTGGTTCTAGAATTCAACCACTCATTGCATATAGAGGAGAGTAGTACAAGTGCTATTTTATGTTGGTTTTTCTGGATGGTCTAGTTCAAGAATTAAACCTTACATTTGCACATGGTGGAGAGCAAAAGTAATGGCCACTCAGTCATATTTTAGGATAAATAGAACATTATAGTAGTGATATAAGATATATATTTTTAAAACTAACGACTTTAAAAAATAATAAAAATTCAAACATATTATTAACATGTAATAGAAGCATAATACTAGTGATATAATACTATTCAGTCTATCTATTATAATGTAATATTAAGAACTTCACGGTTATTTATAGTTAAAAATTTTAAATATATCTGACGAGGAGAGAATAAGTAATCGTACATGTGGTACTCTAAGCTAGTAAGCTGCATGGTGGATTAGAAGAACTGCGCGACAATGGTGATTAATTACCGAGGGAAGAAGTTCTTGGGATTCATTTCATGTTATAGTGGCGGGCGTTGACAATGGTGTGTCTTATTAAAGGCAAGCAGCATTCTCCATCCCTCCACGCCATTGTCGTCAGGCAACACCCCTCATTCCCACGCTCCATAATAAAAAATAATATATCTTACCATTTTATATCTCGATTATTTTATTTTTAATTGCATGGATAATAATCAATGGAAATTTTTTTAATCAGATACGTAATGTGATGGACCAATTTATAATTTCATCTAATCTCACATATTGATAAACGTCACAATTATAATTTAACAAAAAAAAATTACTATATATATGAGGACCCCTCTATTATTTACTCGCACGTTTTAACATGGCTTTCAATATACTCTTGTAATTTAAAGTTCATTTGTAATTATTTATGTTTTCATATTTTTAATTTTTAATTTTGTTTTTATATATATTTCTGTTTTCACGAGTTGAAATACATAATTTCTTATAATTTCTGTTTTTATATATATATTGCAAATTTATTTTTCCGGGAAGGTACATTGCATTCTCAAAAGAAGGCTAGTAATTTTCCTAAATAGTATGAGGTTTTTAGTATAAAGAAATTGATACTACTAGACAACTTAAGGGCACAACTCCATTGCAAGACAAATCTCCTTTATGACCATTTCTTTAGAGTTCTGTGCTGTGGTATGTGGGCGCCTCTATTGACTTTGATTTTCAAGAATTAGACACGCAATGCCAACTCTGTTAGGACCTTGGCTTAAGTTGCCTAAACATAATAATAATATAATATAGGATCTTGGAAATTATTAGAGCAAGCTGCAATATATACAGGAGTAATTGTCCAACCAATATTACTAGATAACAATAGTGAAGAACAAGATTTTGTTGGGTCCAAAGCTCCTTCAAAAATGACAAAACACTCCCATCCCCACGTCCCCCCCCCCCCCCTCCAAACCCCCCTCCAAAAAAAATTGGGGAAAAAAAGAAAGGAAGAACAAAGTCACTTCTATTCAATTTTTACAATAGTGTGCACTAGAATGCTACGTTTAGATTGCAGAAATTAAAGTGAAAATAAAATGACTGTAAATAATAATAATAAAAAGTGTGTTCAGTTATTCCATTAAAATGAATACACATTCTCATGCATATTCTTACCAAATTTGTAATTTTTATTCATTAAGAAAACGATATAAAATGACTCGTTCTAGTCGCGAGTGGAATAACTCATTCTATGAAATGAATCATTTCATTCCTTTCTCTATTTCATTTTTTATTTATTCTATTCTTCTAATCCAAATGTAAACATCTATCCTTGAACCATTTAATCTGACTTGTGACAGATTCTTCAAGTGAGTGAAGGATGAAATATGAAATAGAGCTAATGTTGCAAATGTGAACTGTTCAAGTGAGGTCATTTTGCTAAAAATGAAAAGAGGGGCAATTCTTATGTATGTAGCAGCAAACTTATCAAGTATAAGGGCTCCATGAAACTTAATGTTATATTTTATCCAGAACTATATGCTAGATTTAAGATTGTAGCCATTGCACACAACTAAACTTTGTAAAGAATTAATGTCAAAAATGAAGGTCTAGGTAAAATGGTTCATATAGATCTACCAAAGTACTAGTAGATACACGCTGCAATTATTCAATGGAAAAAAAAGACAATATAACTATCTATATCTTTTTTTAAGGTCAATTTGGCCCAATTCGACATATATTGGGTGTAAATAACTTTTGAAAGAATCAATCATCACCTCCTTGAGAGTTGAGGAATCATAGCCGAGGCAAAATGAAGAAAAGGAGAGGAAAAAATGTAGAAAGAAAACACCAGAATGAAGGAAACAGAAAACAGGGGGGGGGGGAGATGAATTAGAAACTATAGAAATGTTTGAACAACTTATAATTTTAAGACAAAATGCATTTGATTCTTCATGTGTAAACCTTCTCAAGGCTCAAAAATTAAATACGGGAAAAACCAGTAATCAGTACACACTATTGAAGAAAAGTAAATTATTCATATAATCAGAGGCATAATTCAGACTTTTGTTCGAAATGTATGTACAAACTAGAACTGTACAGCACAACGTAGGTTTATTTAACATAAAGAAACTGATATGAAGGTAAGGTTAATGGTGAGGATGATAACGTAGAAAGGTCGATATGAACCATAAGCTAATAAAGAAGCTGGCACCCAAATGTGTTCTCCCCACTGTATGTGACGTAGAGAAACCCATCTTCGTCCTTCTTCTCATCATATATATTGGACATTATTGCTCCTGCAATAGTAACAAACAATACAGAATAACACATTCGTGTTTAGCCATATATATATATATATATATATATATATATATATTTGTAAAAGTTGAAATTGGATTTCATGTACCAAGTACTTTTAGAGGATTTTGTTATCTGAGAAGTAAAATATTACAAACTGAAAGCTCAACAACCAACATCAATGAAAAAGTTATTCCTGCATCGCAATTACCTGTAGGTGGGAGCACATTGTCCACAAAGATGAATATTGCCTTTTCAGCACTCAGCTTAATTCTTTTTCGAATCACATAAACGAATTGCCCCACCGTCAGGTCAGCAGGAACAAGATATCTGTAATTATCATATTCAAGTCGATGAATAGGTTAGCTAGTTTAAGCATATAAAATTATAAACACTTAAATAACCAGCCTTCTGACCAGCAAATGTAAATTGCTGTATTTTCTGATATTTTCAGTAAACTCCGGGACTACGAGCAGTTATCATAATTACTGTTTGAATGATGGATAATGAACATAAAGCAAAGAAAAGAGAAAATTTGGCTAGCTTGACCAAAGCACAGAAAGGGGACAGGAAACAAGCAGGTAAACAGTGTGACTTACTTTTTCTTGTCGATGTTTGGAATGTCACTTTTCTCGGCCTTCTCCACAATCACCTTTCAAGAAAAAGGACCCAAAAAAACCACATACATAAGCATTAAGCACTACTATGATCTCCAAATAATGCTCATATGATTACTCTTACAATCTCATCACCATCGCAGAATAAAAGAACCAAGAGAACAAGAGATCATTCATCAATTATTTAAGAAGAAAAGAAACCTATTTTGTTTTATCCTAATGTTGCTGGACTACATAATAGGTAAACAGTTCAATGAATTGATTAGAGCTCCAAGAGTAAGAATCTGTTAATTGCTATACAATGCATAAAAGCTTTTGAAAGCATGATTACAACATGCATATCAACTCGAATTAAACACTTGACCTGAAGATACATACAAAATATCAGTAGCCATGCTATGCTTTGGCTCCTTACTACTATCTAATATGCATTCAGCATTTCAGCTTATTACATGTGCTCATGGACACGCACACAAAGAAGAGGAAAAAGAAGTTTAAGCTATTTTACTCATTTAAGTGGAAACGACTAGAATACTAGATACTAAACAACCAATTAACTCTCACTGGATACAGCAGTTACCAAGCCCACCTACCAAAGAGCAGAGATGCTACTATTCTGCACCTAGCTAGGCTATTCAAATTAAGTTCTAATTGGAGCCGAGGTAGGTCTTATTTTTTTCGAAACACGAACATTATGCTATAGGCTGTCTTTTAGATAGTATTTTTGCCAATATTTTACCCTAGTTTATCTCTAGATGAGTTTTATAATTTCCCTCTGATCACTTGTATACATCAAATACATGCAGGTTTCTCTCCATTAGAACACTAATACTAAATTTACATCTTCAAAAGAGTGCTCATATTTGTTCCACTATAGAGACATGAACCAAACTTCACCAATGACCAACCCTTAACCAACCAACATTATCCTATCCCGAGCTTCATAAGCAATAATTATAAATTCTCCATCTTATAGACTATAGAGTTCAATGAAATGATCAAGTTACAACAAATTCAGACAAGGAAGAAGCAGCTGTTTACTATTCAGAAAGTCTTAAGTTCTTAAGAATATCTACTCAACAATGTGATCAGGCTTTCATTTACTCCTCCAAAAATATTGTCATCCCCACAAGTTCAATAGAGTTGAGTTCTTTGAGAATAAAGCTGTGAACATCCCTTGTGAGGGAGAGACAATCTTCTTCATCCCCATTTTCTTAATGCTACACTACAATCCAAAATAATTGGATCCAAAATTAATTACACCAACCTATTGAATTCTCGTGCTTGGCGCGACAATCAAGTGCTCACAAGTTAGAATGTTTCACAGATTTAAAGTCCTAGAAACAGCCTCTTTGAAATTAGAGATAAGGCTACACACATCGGACTTTTGCAAACCTTGCTATTTGCGGGAGCCTTGTGAATTGGCTACAAACCTTTTTTGAATTTCGTCCAAAATTACATAATCCTAAGAGGGGATCTTATATGCCTTCATGTTGTCCACTGCACAAACTTTATTGAATTTTGTCAAAAATTACATAAGCCTAAGAGTTGATCTTATTTTCCTTTATGTTGTGCTCCTTTGCATTGTCATATTGCCATAGTCAACCTAAAAGATAGAGACACAATTCAAAGAGATTGACAAAGCACTCATCTCGCAAGCCTTACAAAGTGCGCGGGTGACAAGTCACCACTCGTCAATATTACTGTTGTCGATCGAACCTAAAATTGAGTTTGTTTGCCTTCACCTTCGTTATTATTTTTTTTTCAGTACTGTCTATCAATCACTTGCTTGCTATGAATAACTTTGCACTCACTCGTATGGTATCTCAATACCATCTAGTCACCGAGCATCTGACGTTAGACAACCACTTGGACAGTTGGAGATTGCCATATTCTCCAATTTAACTTTTATTTTTTTGATAGGTACATATTCTCCAATATATCATGGTAGTTCGGGAAGCAACTGAATTTTGCCTTCACTTTGATCTTCTCCACCATGTGTCTATATAACCTGCATCGTATCAGGAAAAGGCTACCCTTTACACCAAGGCATATACTAGAATGATGAGTGCCACAGGCATTGAGAGAATAATTGGTTGCACGGTCTCTGGAGTTGAACCCCCATACTGGTTTCTAGTATTTGAGATTGACTGAAGGTTTACATGATAAATGCAGGGTAACAAAAGATCACGAGATTCTCAGCCCTATGTGACTATCCAATTCAATATATCTTTCACAGCTTCTGTCTAACTGCATGTGTGCATGGCGATCTGGAAATATTCCTTTATCACTATGATACACTTAATGGCTATCCTCATATGAAATTGATCCAATAAGATGATGGGCTGCAAATTTATAAGGAAAGCCAGTAAATCTTGTCGACGTAATCAATTTAAGGAAATCAAGAGTGCAACAATTCATTATCCTCATCACACATGATATTGAATTGCCTGTAATAAGCTGGAAAATACTCTTTACATGATATTTCCAATTATGGCTTATAACTAACCTGGAAAGTAGTACTTGCTAAAAAAACTGATCCAGAAAGTAGTATAGTACCAACTGTTGTTGAATACCATACTAAATCTCTATGCTAAGTAAGAGTATCATATTGGAATAATATGGGGAAAATAAAGCTCTTGTGGATCAGCAGGTAAGTGCTATCCATGTCATGCTTTTGTGAAGAATGAATTTCAGACTTGCTATGGACATGTTTGTGGGCAGTGGTTTGAGGACTAGCTAATGATTAGTACCTAAATTCACAGATTCAACTCATACCTAGAATTGAATACAACTTAAACCTATTAGAAATAAATGCCAAGGAATAAAATTAAACAAGTCAATAGAGCAATGCATGTAAGGGTGTAAATGAACAGAGTCGAGTCGAGTATTGAGTTGCTCAGATTTGGTTTACAAAATTTATCGAGTATAAAATAAGGTCCGATTGAGACTTGTTTAGCTACCGAGTCAAATACGATCTTAAATCGAGCCCGAACAGTTTAAACTTTTCAAACGAATATAATCCGAGTATCAATAGAAAACTGCAATTTGAGGAGGTTCGAGTAATTTATCGAACTTTAAAATTTGCTCATATTTGAATCATTTATATTTCGAGTCAAACTCGAATCGAACTTTTAGTCGAGTGAGTACGAATCGAACTCGAACTGTTTACTCATTTTAAGCCTTAAGGTATTAGACACAATAAATAGACTAAACTATAAATGTAAATCTAAATGCTTAATTCTCACCGGAATTCTATCTGGATATTTATCCCTAATCCTTCCAGCCTCAGCACGCCTCTTCTCTGAAGAATCAAAACTTAACAAAATCAACTACCCAAATGAAAAAAAATTGCACCTTGTTAAGTTAACTATTAAATTAATGAACCCTAATACAATAACAAGTTAATTATAAGTTTCAAACCATTTACCAAATTCATGCTCTTGCTTGAAGTAGCTTTTCACCATTTCGTTTCAAACCCTGCTTATTAGATAAAAGAAAAACAAGGAATAAGAACATAATTTTCTCTAGCTATCCCAAACCGCTAATTATTTAAAATCTTGGATTACCAACATATGAATCTCATTGAATTAAAAAGAAAACAAAAAAGGAAACCATACAATTTTTAAAAAAATGACAAAATTTCAATTATAAATGCGCTACTTACAAAAAACAGAATGTTTGATAATAATAATAAGATCACCCCAGTTTTAAACAATAACAGCCAACACTAAACATATATCTCAACTATACAGTTGACTTCAGCTAAATAACCCAAATACAGAAACATCATAAAGATCAAAAATACAGTTGACTTGAGCTAAATAACCCAAATACAAAAACATCATAAAGATCAAAAATCCAATTCAGAAAAGAACATTAATCAAAAACTATAGAATCTATAATCTAAAAGAAAGAAACTTTATTAAATACTACGGATCAAATACTGATTTACACAGATTTCCTAATACTAAAAAGGAGAAATCACACAGGGATGATGAATAAAATAAATAGTGCCAAAAGGGAATTACAGGAATTTCTTTGTGTCTCTAGGAGCTGAGAAGAAACTTGGGAGAAATTTGGGGATGAGTTGAAAAGGGATTGCTTTGGGAGAGTCGGTTTGGATTGGAAGATATTGCGTTGTTAAATTGCGGTGCCAACTACACGTCTCTTCAACAATGTGTGTGGTGACACCTATTATTTAAAATAGATAGACTTTGGATTATTTATTTATTTTATTTTATTAGATGAAAAGATAGACATGTATTATTGTTTATTACTGAACAAAAAGTTATACAAAAATAAATTCAAAGTAAAGATAAATTTAGGCAGAAATAGTCTTCTTCATTATTAAAATTAAAAATAAATCCACGTATTAATTACGGTGAAGGTGTCACACTACATATCATCAGCAAGTTTTATAATTTTTTATTATATTAATTTGAAATGTATTTCTTGAGTGAAATCTTTTCTTAAGAGCGGATGGTTATTGGATGATACGAGTTCTTATTTCTCTTTTTGATAGTCTTTCAACTTTTTTGGAGGTAACTCACCAACCAACCTAACGATCGATGACAAAATGGTACGAATAAATCAAAATTATTAGATTTGGTATTATTCATGAACTTCTCTCTTTACCCTTTTTGCAGATGTTCGGACACCTCCAGATGAGTGGGGACCCCGCCTCCCACTCCCTTATGCAACATTTATTAGCTTAGCTGAGTTGGCAACAGAAAAAAATATGGAGTATATTTAACTCGACACAACCTAACGATACATCCAATACCAATAATTTGTGCATAAAATGCCTTGCTAGATCTCTGCTCTAGGAAGCTAAATAGGCAATAACGAACGCGGTTTGACTCGAGACTTCCCTTTCATTACTTCTTGCCCAACGAGAGAATCATGTTCGCATAAGTTGAAATGGTAGAAGGCCCCTTGAGTCAAAAGGAGAACTTCTGCATCTCTTTTCAAGAGATACGATTCAGTATCTAAATCGGTTAAATGAGAGTGAAAAGGCGAGTATTCCCCCAGCTCAGCCCACGAGAAAAACTTTTCTTTTTGGTCTACATCAAATGCATTGAATGCCCCACAATCAGAATCAAAGAGGATGGTCAATGGGAGGTTCGGAACGAAACTAGAATGGATTTGAGGCAAAGCGGAGCCTCCGGAGGTATAACGGCTTGTACTGTGCCGTCATTTCGGATTCCCGATCGATTTCGACACTAGTTAAATAGGGCAAATCACCCAGATCTTGAATCACCTAGTAGATCATCAACACAAGGCTCAATTCATTCTCCAAATGAGTTAAGAGCTGAAGCAGCCCGTGTACTACCCATATTAATCCTACACTCTTTTCTACTATTGTTTCTTTGTCACTTCTTGAAAATCACGAAATGGATTTTCAGACTAGACTAAGCGGGGGGGGGGGGGACTTTTTTTCATTCATATAAGAGGGAGCTATTGTGAAGCCTGGAAAGGCGGAAGCGGCAAATCGCTTCTAGTTCCCGAACAATAAGCAACTTAGTAGGTTAACTCTTTTTATTGGTATGGCACTGTTAGATGCTTATGATCAATAGAAAGAGGGGGGAGGGGGGGAGAGAGCTTATGATGAGCATTTATTTGAGTCGATCATTTCCAAGATTTAATTCAAGTTTTTTTTATATTGTGGAAACGCCTTAAAATTTGAAATTTTGCGCTCAAGGGAAGAAATTTTCTTAGGACTTGGGACCTCCAAAATTTGTATGCAAGATGAGCCTACAGAGTGTCAATCAACCGAGCCACTAGATTTGAGAATAAGGTGAACTGTTTGTGAGCGTACAAATACAATATTTACTATAATTAATATAACAAAAAAATTATAAAACTTATTAATAACATGATGACGCGCTTATTGACCAATCAATACTACTATTATGTGACTCAACATAGTCCGTAACCAAAAATATATACCGTTCTGATTGCCAAGTGATTCAGTAATTCTCTGATCCAGCTAATACATGAACATATCAAACGGCTGGGATACAACCACCTTGAATTTGACATAAGGAGATTAAAAGTACAGCAAATATGCACAAAACCAAAATCTCAACTAAATAAAATATGCAATGGGAGTTTCGTTAAACCTACGGAGCTCTTGATGTGGAGAGCAAGAACTATTTTTTATTTTGTGTGGATAATATTAGAGGCAAACATTCTATACAATTTTATACACTCTCAATATCAATTAATATTTAGCAGTAAATAATAATATAGTAATAAAGGGATTGAAGATTTTATATTACTCCCCTTATTTCGCAAAAACACTTCTTAATTGTCATTATTTTTTTCAAGAACGAGTTGAATTCTTTAACGATAGTAAAAAGTGACACAATGTTTTTAAATTTGTCATATGATTCTATCGCATGCCATCATATTAAATTAAACACTAAATAAATTTAGAAATAAATATGCAACAAAAGTACTGTATATATCCTTGAAATTTATAAATTTTGCAAATGAAACTCTTTTATTACAAAGGGAGTATTTAAAATAAGAAAATAATTATTAATTGGCTTTATATATAAGGTTGGAAAAGTTGCCCAATTTCGGTCCACCCAACATTTTTCTGATTGGTATGCTTCTTTTCACAAGCTACATGTGTTTAAGCAGAGTTTTAAATATTTTTATTAAATATTTAAAACTAAAATTTATTATTAATAGAAAGAAATTGAATAAAAAAAAATTAAACATGACTATTGGACTTGGGCTACTGTATTTCAAATTGTTTGTAATGTTGGGTTGGCCTTTTTTGTTTAGTTTGGTTGTTGGGCCAGTTTTTAGTTTTGGCAGGTTTGTATTATGTTGTGTTTTAGGTTTTCAAGTTACATTTTTTTTGAAGATGCAGAAATCAAGGGAATATGTACACAGTTCAATAAAATATACCCTTAAACTATGTGTTTAGTATATGCCCTTATGACACATGTTAAGAAATTCCTTTTTTGAAAGCCTCACTTTTTAGGAAAACAATATATATAATTTCATAATCAAGTATTTTATGTTTTTAAGAAAGAAATAAATTCATCTAAGTGAGAATTGAACAATATCTCAATCTTAATCACTAGACTCAGATCTCATCGGCGGTCAATTGGTCAAAGTCACAACTTTTAAATGTTTTTTTTAAAATTATTATTTGTTTTTCGATAAATTGAAGTTCTTAGTATTATCATAAAGAGGTTTGGGCCCGAATATAAGAGATTGAGCCGGGTTCCCTATCCTAAAGAAAAGAAGTATAATGTCTCTAAAAATAGTAAAGGCCCATTTGCATACTAGATACATATAAATCCTACATAAAAGCCTTTTAGTCTATTTAATCCATATTGCTGTAGCCCTTTTGGACCCGAGAACTATAACGAGATGCTGACAATGGTAAAACAAAAAAGCCCAATTTCTTTCATTACATTAACATTTAATCATGCATGACTTAAATTAAAATTAAATTAAATGGCTACATATTAATTAAATCATAAGCACATTTCATCATTAGACCATCCATTAGAAGAAAAAGAACTATCTTAATGATCTCAAAAAAATATAATAATGGTTTGTGCCCGATAATTACGTGGAATCCCAAATTCTCTATTTCGAAGGTACATATACATATATATATATATATATATATATATATATGTTAATTATTAAAATAAATAAGCAAACCGTTTAATCCCGTGATCCATTTTGTCTATGTTCAAAGTTCAAAGCACAATCCAATGCATTATTATGTATGTAGTAGCCTCCCAAATAAACTTTAATTAGGGAGGAGTGGTAAGGGTGTAGGTAGGATGACTTCTTATGGATATATTTCATCATTTATTATATATCTAATCATGCCTGAAAAGTCAACACTCAACAAATTAACGTACATCCAAATTAATTTATTTACTAATAGTAACACATAAAATATTCATTTGTCTAGCTTGAAATTGGTACTTCTAGATTTAGTGGTTCAGATTAGGAGTACATGTCCATTGTGATAATTAAAGTAATGCTTTAGTTGGGTATTTTGGTAAGAGAGAAAAGAACATTTCATCTGGTTTGTAAACGAGTTGAGTGGAGCTCGAGTTCATTTAAAAATTAAACGAATTAAATTAGGTCAGATTTTAAACGAGTTTAAAATTTTGTGTACGAATTCGGCTTGTTTATAAATGAGCTGGGCTCAAGTTCGAGTCGGGCTTAAACGAGTCGAGCTCGAGTTTAAGCCCGACCCGTTTAATTTTTTAAATTTATTTTCACATTTTAAAAAAAAATAATATATAAATTCAAATTAAACCATTTAGAAACTTAATATCATACACAAACATAACTAAGAATTTTATTTGAATTATATTATTTTTGTATTATATATGTAAAATAAAATTTTAATTAAATAATTGTTAAACGAGTCGGGCTTAAACGAGCCGAGCTCGAGTCAGTCTCAAGTCGGGGCCTAAACGAACTAGGCTCGAGTCGAACACCACACTATTTGAGCTCGGCTCGTCTAACTAAACGGGCTTTAGGTCATGTTCGAGCTTGGCTCGTTAACAAGTTTACGTCGGGTTTAGTCGAGACGGGTCGGACTTGTGAGCAGCCTGGTTTATTTACGGCCCTACATTAATTTCAGCATATCCTATCTTTTACCCAATAAAGAACTACTGTTACTACCATGAAATACAAGATTGAAGAGTCATTTATAAAACGAATTTTAAAAAGGAAAAAAATTATTTTTTTAAAACTTATTTGTAACTGTAGTGATAATATGATAGCAGTCAATTAATTAAGAATAAAAATAATAATTCGTAATGAATTTCATGTCAGTTTATAATTTAAAAATAAAAATATATCTCTAAATTTAAAACAAATAGAAAAAAACTGTATTTTTATATTTTGAAAAGAAAAAGTATATATATATATATGAGAGTGTGAGAGAGATTGGATATAAAATAGGAAAACTAGAGGGAGGCAAGTAAAGAAAAGAGTGCTAGCTAGGGGGTGTGAGTTGAGTGCGCCTAATTTTCCACTAGAGAGAAGAAAAGGATTTGTTGTTATTGTTCACATGGGAGCGAGCAAGATATAAACCTAAACCCTTCTTTCTGACAAGTCCAAATCATGGTTTTGCTAAATTATTCATGCCAGACTTAGCATGTCCCCCCTTTCTTGCCCACATATATAATTAACCCTAGTATTTTGATCAGTCTTGTTCAGACAACCAAACAACTCCATATTTAAAAGTCTTCCAATAATGCCTAGCTAATGTCTTCTTCTTATTAGTATATGTTGTCTCACTCCTAACCATGTTCCATCTCTTATGGGAAGGTGACACTTTTAAACCTACAATAAACACATAAATGCAACTTGGAGTAGATCAGTATTTATAATAAAAACAATTAGCATGAGAATTAATACTATGGATTCAAGTTTAATTTATTGTAGAAGTACAATCTTTGAAGGTCGGTTGCTTAATGGTATTCCACATGTTCCATAATTAATTAAAAATATATTTCTAATACGACGACTTTAAGAGTAGTTAATTCTGTGTTATCAAATGTACTCTTAATGTCGGTAAAAATTGGCAATGGTTGTTTGATGCTAAAAATGATAGTAGAAAAGTGATAACAAATTAGGGATATCATGTTATTTTATAGTTTTAAAATATAAATGTATCTCTTTCTTTCTTTTTCTTTTTTTTTGGAACAAATTAAAAAAAATAATGTTTCAGTATGTGTGTTTTTCCCCCCTTGTTTCCATTAATCATGTCTTTGAATTAATGATCACCCTAGGAAGGGAAAAAGCAGGACAAGAAGTCTACCTATATTCTAAACAATCATGGTTAACAAGTTATAAATTTGTTTTTGACAGATATATACTATTAGATGTTGATATCTTTTGATGATATTGTGTGTGTGTGTGTGTTTGTGTATTATAGGTATATGATGCAATGAACCATGCAAAAGCCATATCAGCATGCCATATATAGCCAACCCTCAAATGAAACATAACTAATTAGAGATGGCCAAGAACATAGTGAATTAATTATGTGTGTTAATGTTTATAAGGGATGAACTGACTTTGTCCATGATTAATTTATTAGTCCTCCTATTGATTTATATATAGTTAGTTTGTAAAGAGATAGATTTGGTTCTTCACAATATAATGTATCAGGATTGATTAGATTTCTTGTCTTTTGATGTAGAACTAACTCTAATATTGAATTCATCAAATCAACTTTAGCATCAGAAATTTAGCAAAAACAAAAAAAAAACTATAGCATCAGTTAATATTCTTCTTCATTGTTATTATTATTATTATTGAGATCTAAAGATCAAGGAACTGAGTATTAAATTACACTTATATATATATATATATATATTTATAAATGTGTATATTTTAATTTCATCAAATATGTTTGGGTATAAATATATTGTTCTCAAATTTGGACAACAAGGTTGCGTAAGTTCAAATCTGCTAGTTGCATGTACGTGGTGAATGATCGATCCTTAAGAAGTTTCAACATTATATAGATGGCTAGTTAATTACTGCCGAATTACGTATATGTACATTAATTAAGTTGTCAACCAATTTTAACATAGTACAACGAACATTTTATTCTCATAATTGACGCTTATACTTAATTCTATTCATTAATTTTTTTTTATTTTTTTTTACAATTTTAAGTCATGTGTTATTCACGAGAATTTAATAAGTGTATAATTATCTTTTAACTATATAAAACTGAAGTATTGAAGCCTCTCGAAGTCTGGAACAACTCTTTAACATGGTGAAGCACATAAACTAAATAACGAAAAACAAAAAATATTTTAGGCCGGTCAGTTGCTTAATATATCATGTAGTCAACTACGTACAGTTGATTATTAAAGCTAAATTAATTCTAAACAATTTATAATTTTTTCAAAAGAAGCATGCATGTATATAATTAATTTTGATGATGGCCTGTATATATGTATACTATATATTCATTGAATCCAAAGGCATTAATATATATATATATATATATATATATATGTATCAGCATGCCATAGTCAGCCCTATAATAATGATTAATGAGTCTAATTTAGATGCGGTCAAGAACAGTGGAGATATGTGTATTATACTTTAATATTACAATTTATTAACTCATGACTTTGTCCATGATTAGTTTGTATTTGCATTTGTATAGAGATAGATTTGGTTAATTTCCTCACAGTGTATCAGGATTGATTAGATTTCTGTCTTCTGATTTATAACTACTCTAAATATTGTATTCATCAAATATATGAACTCATCTTTAACATCAATTAATATTTGATATTAATTATTTTAGTTATTGAGATCTAAAAGTAGATTAACTGAATAAAGTACTAAATTACACTCAACGTGTCCGCTAATTAATTAATCTCATCAAGATTGCACAGCCTCAACATCGATCCCTTGAAAGCTTTGAAGATCATACAGCTAATTTGTAACTAATTATATAGTTTACTTGAAAATTTTGAAGATCATACACTCTTTTTGCCCCAAAATATATATTTTTATTATAGTTTTTTGTTGTATTTTATTTTATCGACAATTTTTTTTATTAATTAAAACATGAGATACAAGTCCAAAAAATTTGGAAAAGGTCAAAAAGAGTTTGCAGAGCAATAAAAAACCAAAACATATAAAAAAAATATACATAGATTATCACCAAAAAAATACGTAGTTTTTTTATTGTCGCATCCGTTATTTTTGTCACGTAACACCTATTTTTTAGACCAATGCGAGTGCAAAATTTGTTATAAAATCTGTAACAAAAAATTATAGGCTTACATGTGATTAAGGTACCGGTGTGACAAGTTGAGATGTGAATTGAAAACTTCAATATTAATCAGGACCAAAATATACAATAATTATTCTTATATATATATATATATATATATATATCATGCATGTGCAGCTAGCTTAGGTAATATGAACAAAAGGTAAATATACAAGTAAGTCTATCTGGAAAGCTATCATCGTGCTTGATTATATTGCTTAGAATAACTAAGAGTACGGCAGCATAAAAAGTAACTTGTTATCAGAATTCCTGTCTAATATATATGGACATTGCTAAGCTGGAATTATAGTACTGTTATATGTAGTAAATTTAGAGGCATTTAATATTATTAGCTTGAAAATAAATTAAGTAGCTAGCTAGCTAGGAACATTACAGCCCATATATACAACATTTGTCTCTTTGGAATTGTGTCATCAAACTGAAATTCCGAATCTACATGCATATATGCATGCATGCTTTTCTCTTCACATGGTAAAAAGAGTCAATGATATAAATATTTCTCTTTAACATAAATACAGAGGATCGATCTTATTATGTTTTTATGTTGCTAGAATCTCAAAAAGAATATCAACAATATTTTCAACATTAGTTTTTCAGATATATATATATATATATATATATTAGAACGGATCTTAAGCATACCTTCTTAAATGATATATCAAGCATACCCCCTTTAGCGATGGACCGGGCGACGGTTTGGTCCGTCGCCATAAATCCGGTCCGTTGCTAAAGCCTTTAACGACGGACAACTTTTAACGACGGACCCGTCGCTAAATGCTTTAGTGACGGACCGGACCTATGGCGACGGACCAAACCGTCGCCTGGTCCGTCGCTAAAGAGGGTATGTTTGGTATGTCATTTAAGAGGGTATGCTTAAGATCCGGACTCTCTATATATATATATATATATATATATATATATATTTATATATATATTATATATACAGTAAGGATCTTAGGCTCACCCTTAAAAAACTCACCCCAAGCTCACCCTCCTTTTGCGACGGACCCGGCGACGGTTTGGGTGTACAACCGTCGTCTATACTTTTAGCGACGGACAATATATAGCGTCGTTAAAAGTATAGACGACGGTTGTACACCCAAACCGTCGTCGGGACTGTCGCAAAAGAGGAGTGAGCTTGGGGTGAGCTTTTTAAGGGTGAGCCTAAGATCCTTACTGTATATATATATATATATATATATATATATATATATATATATATATATATAGATGAGTTACATACAGGTACACAGCGGTATAGTGCGCAGTCGTCTATAGCGACGGTTTATCCGTCGCTATAGATATTCTGGGCTATAGCGACGGTTCACTACACAGCTGTGTATATACATTTTTCCCTATATATATATCATCCGTTTTAAATTATAAGATCATTATTGAATTGTAATTTATGGCCTAAAATACAGGTCAAAAATCAATTTTGACTCTCATTTTTGGGCATATATGATATTGTGGTTGTACTGCTCGAGTTTTCTAATTTAAATCCATGCATAGACAAAGTTAAATAATATTTATTGTGATAAAATCTATATATTTTAAGAAAATCATGTTCTAGCTAGATATATATTCAACTAGCTTTTTGATTCCCGATATAATTTTTTTATCGCATTGCTTGGCTTAGCTTAACATATGTATATAATGGATGGTATCAGCTCTTCTTTTTTTGTAGTCCTTTCAATAGTTTCTAATTAAATCAACTAATTTTAACATAACTAATAGCATGAACCATTGAATTTCTATAGGGTATAAAACCGCAATCATCCTACATCGCACAAAATTAAGTAATTAAGCTCCCTCCTCCCAATTTAAAACCCCAATGAACTAAACTAATCCAATTAAGATTGTATAAAAAGGGTACAAGGGAACATAATTTATATATATCACAGTAGCTCGTAACTAACTGATAATTAAGAAATCGACATAAAAACGAAGAACAAGATTGATTTCATATACCATGTCGAGATTATTTTTACTCTTTTCTATAATTTTTTTCGTCGCCTTAATTCAACCCCAACTCACCGTGCAAACAGGTTCATTATTCGAGGATGAAACCACCAAGGCTCTTATTACAACGGCATGCAGTGCATCCTCTTCGCCACCCCTTTGTTACAATGTTCTAAATGTAGTGGCTAACAACCCTTATTTAGACCCTTGTGACCTAACTATTGTTGCCGTCCAAGCCGCCTCGAAAACCGCAATCGCCACCTTCGATTTCATCAACATGACGCTCACGGTTAAAGCTCAAATCATTGCGGATCCAGACTTGCGACAAAGCCTAGTAATTTGCGCCAAACAGTATAAAAATATACTTGATTTGCTCGACAAAACCACGACGGCCTTGACCCAGAAAGTTGATCAACCGAATATCCCGGAATATTTGACCTCCGCCGTTGCTGCCGTCGCCAAATGCGACGCCAGTTGCGTCAAATTTCACAACAAGGTTGTGCAAATATCTACCAAGAATATTGATTGTAGCAAATTAATCAAAAATGCTTTGAATATTTATCAAGTTTTTGCTGAATATATTGTTAACCCGGACCATGACCCGAAAAAGAGCACAATTTCATCAACCCAAAATAAAAAGACCCCAAGTACAAAGACCCCAAGTAACCCAAACATGAAGTTCTCAATCCCATTCTTTGGTGGTGCACAAGGCCCAACCCCGGACCATGACGGTGCACATAGCCCAAGCGCAAGCGCAAGCCCAAGCCCAAGCCTAATCCCAAGCAGTCATGGCATGAGGTTCCCATTCCAAAGCCATGGTAGTGCACAGGGCCCAATGCCACACGATAGCGATGGAGATAGCGCCAGCCCAGGTCCAAGCCCAAGCAGTGGGGGTTTCAAGTTCCCATTCCCAAATTTTGGCGGCGCCAAGTTGCCTTTTCATAACTGATTAATTGGTTTGGAAATTTGGAGCTAAATTTCTTAGTTACTTAATTTGATTTCACATGATAAAATATTATTCTTTTTTCTAATAACTCAATGGTGACCCCACACAGGGGCTGAATTGAGAAGAATGCGATATTTAGGATTTGTAGTACTAAATTTTAAAAGTTATGGGGTTAAATTGTATATGTACTAGTTACGGTGCATCAGGCTTATTTGTATGTAACAACTGGTGTAACCTTCCTGTCACATATGGAATGGTTTAAATTTTTCAGCTGTATATATAGTATTGCAGTATATAAATAAAAGGTGAGATTTTTACCATGATTTTTCTTTTCATTTTTTTTTCGTGAAAGTGTTTTTTTTTCTCTCTTTTTTTTCAAGTGTAAAAATTAAAAATATATATTATATTAAAATGAACAAGGTGTGAATGGGAATAAGAAAAGAATAATGCTCCTAGTATGTTTGAAACTTGAATAACTATAAGGAAAAGTATGAAAAGAAAATAAAAATAAATGTAAAAATAAGAGAAATTATCTTAATGAAATAAATCTAAGTATCCATTTTTCCAAAAAATGTAAAATCAAGAACAAAGTTAAACGATAATGTAACAAATGGTTTTTTCTTTACTTATATTAAAAAGTTGCTCATATCTGCATATTCTGTTATACTTTTAGAATATGGCTGTTTTTTAGGAATATATCTGGTGTTTATTGACTGTTGCTATTATTGGTCATTTTCTTGATTATCTGTTATTATGTTTGAAAAGATTAATATTTTAAATCTTTTCATCGTTTTTGTAACAATTTACAATTTCAATATATTTCAGTCGATTAGACTGTTTGATCGAAAAAAGAGTTATTAACATAGCCTCTATAAAAAGGAGCACTGGTTTTTGTTGACTATTATATTGAACAAATTTTATCATATTTGATTCAATAATAAATTCAAAATCCAAAAACAAATTGAACCAAAATACATATTATAATAGTTTTTGTTTAATCCATGCAAATTTAATACTCAACAAAAAAAAAAACTCCCATTATAGATAGCAATTTACTTGTCAAACTAACAATTTCTATTTTAAAAAGAAAACTATATACTAAATATTTATAATAATACTGTGGAAATTTACATTCTTCCAAAAAAATCACGTGAAAAATGAACACCTCCAAACTTTACAACAAAATCTTCCACTTTGCATGGTAATAGAAAAGAAACAAAGAAAATATCTTCTACATGCACAGCACCAAATTCCAACGCCTTCTACAATGTTTTTTCTGACAAATTTACCCTTCGATGAAGACACAAAATAACTAATAAGCCCTTACTTTAAACCCAAAAAGTCCCTTACTTACAATACGTACTTTACTGCTTTTTCATGGTTTTTTACTTTTTACCTTTTTCACTTTACTTCTCTCCCCTCAGTCCAGAAAAAGACATTTGATTATTAATAGTTTTTTTTACCATTGGTCCACACCAAAAAAAACTCAAAGATCTCTAACCCCTTTTTTTTTTTCCTTTTTTTAATTTTAAAAAATAACCAACATTCAATCACAGCCGCACATCTTAGCTCTTACCCAAACTATCCCATCCGTCAATTTCATCTCGATATTTTCAAACCCCCATCCTACAAAGGCCCCCCCCTCTTATTATCTCGTGTCGTGAGATTCAGTTTTGAAACCAGGGCATCCTCCAATGACTATGTTGCCCCTACCGTTGGAAGTTACTCGAGCAAAAACTAGGAGGAAAATGAAAAAGACTGGAGGGTATTATTGGAACGATACCACCTTTTTCTCTGAATTGCAGCTATTGCTGTTTTCTGCAAGAAAGTAGTACTGTAGTAATACTTCTGTAAATATAAAAGCCATTCAAATCGAAAGCGCTTGTTTGGCGCGTGAGGTGTTTTCTAATCAACTAGTAATTATATCACCACTTTAGAGAATTCAAATTTATTGTCGATTATGTACTCAAATGTATTTTTTTCTTGTAATTTTTACTTATTTAATTATAAATAATAATTATTTCAAAATTTACATGTTAAAAATACTATGGTCAACATGCCAATTAATCAGAGTCGTGTACTATATTGTGAATATTTGTGTTAAATTTTTGTTATTAATTACATGCATAAATAAATATTAGTAGTAACTTTATGTAAATATATGTCACAGGTGGACTTTTGTTATAATTTTATCCGATTTCACATATTAATATGTTTCACAATTGTAATTCGATATAACTTGGAGTATATTTTAACGCATACATTACAAGTGAGTCACAATGTATAATTAATTGTCAAATAATCATTTCATAAGTAAATTTTTTTTTCTTGAATGTTCTAATTTGCCTTCTAGACCTAACCTATCTTTATAAGATATTGTCAATAAAATTCAAACTTTTGACTTTTATATTAATAAAAGAGATTCATATCAATAAAAATCAAGTGACTATCGATTTTCTCATGCAAAAAATAAAACACTAGATATGATGGAAAACAAAACAATAATTAGTACCTTTTATTTGAACTAGCCAAAAGGCACGCGTGGATACGCGCGTCTACTGAAGATGGACAGTGATAAAACACCTAGCAGGAAGATAACTACGTCTGTACTCTACAGACAAGCCACAAAAATTAATTAGAGCAGGAGAAATAAAATAATCAAAAATAGAAAACAAATAAATTTTTTTTTAAAAAAAATTTTTTTAAAGATTGAGAGAGATAGAGGGATGAAGGGCACTTTACTACTTTTTTATGTTGCACGCATCCATGGCAGAAAACAGAAGGAGGACAGAGTATTTACAAGAGAAAGATAAGAGAAGATCAGCCAGAAAAACCCAGCTAATAACCCCCCTCATAGAACAAGAAGCAAAAAACATGAGGCTGGGACATATATAGTACATATTGCTATATCTATGTCTATGTATATATATTATATATTATATATCTATATTATTTGAGAGGAGAGTTTAATTAGTTTTTTGTGGGTATGGTGAAATGGGTCATGCATTTAGCAAGGCAGAAACTTTGATTGGAGGCAAAAGCTCAGACCTGTACTATCTTTTCTGATTTTTCTTTTTCTTGGAAAAAGATTTGTTCTTGTGGGTTTTCTTTGAGCATTTGATTTGCTTGGTTTAGAGGTTTTTTGAAGAACATTTGGGTGGTTGTTTTGGGATTCTTGAAATCTGGAGAGAGATTGTGGGTTTTGTTTAGATGAAGGGGATGCCCTTACCCTTTGATTTTGAGGGGAAGGGGGTTTTTGAACTTGTTGCTGCGGATTATACTTCACTATTATCTTCTTTAGATCCATATTTTCAAAAGTGGGACTGTGAGGGTAGAGTTCTTGAACCCACCTCTGTTCTGGATAATATCACTAGTCCAAACCCTCCTACTTCCACTTCAACCCTGTCTTCATCTCTAGGCGGCGGCAGCAGAGGAGGCGGCGGAGGTGGTGGTGGTGGTTGTGGTTCTACCGACACGGAAGTGGCGGCGGTTTCAGGTAACCCCTCTTCGAAATGGCCGCCGGTAGCAGGTCAGCATGAAGCTAGCAGCTCCATTAATGTAGCTGGTGAATCAGGCTGTGTGATTTCAGACCTCCAGCCGGTGCCTCCAAGTTTAGAGATCGGCGGCGACGGCCACGGCAACGCCGACACGGGGGCGGCGGAGAAATGCGGGCTGGGGATGGAGGACTGGGAGGGTGTTTTATCAGATTCGGTTGCGGCCTCACCAAGCCAAGAACAATCTATACTCGGTTGGATCATGGGAGATGTGGAGGATCCCTCTTTGGGGCTGAACAAAGTGTTGCAAATTGGTGGTGGTTCGGCAGCGGATTTCGATTTTAATGGTGGGTTTGGGGTTGTGGATCAACAAGCTCTTGGGTTAGACCCAGTTGGTTCGAGTGCTGGAAATTTGATGCCTGCAATGAATCATCCTAATTCTCTCATCAATTCAGGTTTTCCCCACAAATTAGCTCCAAACCCTCCTCCAAATCTTTCTAATTATAAGTTCCCTAACCCTCAAAACCCGATGTTTTCCCCATTAGCTAACAACCTTGGACTTGGACCCATTTCTCTGAATCAACCTCAACAAGCAACATTTGATAATTCAGAAATGAAACCGCAGATTTTTAATCCGCATATGTTGATTAACCAACACCAAGTGCAGCATACCCAAAACCCAGCTTTTTTCTTGCCAGTTTCATATAATAACCAACAAGAGCAGCTGCTCATGCCACACCAATCCAAGCGGCATAACTCTGGGAATCTTGAGCCCAGCTCTCCGATCCCAAAAGGGCCGTTTCTTGATTCTGGGCAAGAGCTATTTCAAGGGATTCCACATTTTCCGCAACAGAGGCCAGCAATGGTAGCTAGGCCGAAAATGGTTGGGGATGAATTGGGGCACCAACAGCAGCAACAGCAACAGCAGCAGGCTATAATTGACCAGCTTTACAAGGTGGCTGAATTGGTCCAGTCAGGGAATCCGGTACTCGCGCAAGGGATATTGGCGCGGCTCAATCACCAGCTCTCTCCAATTGGTAAGCCTTTTCAAAGGGCTGCTTATTACTGTAAGGAGGCACTACAATTACTCCTCCAAACAAATAACTTCAATCCCTCGACGGCCAGTACTTCGCCATGTAGTCTTATTTACAAGATTGGTGCTTATAAATCTTTCTCTGAAATTTCGCCTTTCTTGCAATTTGCCAATTTTACTTGCAACCAAGCCCTCCTTGAAGTCTTGGATGGCTTTGATAGGATTCATATTATTGATTTTGATATTGGGTATGGTGGGCAATGGGCTTCCCTTATGCAGGAGCTTGCCTTAAAAAGTGGGGGTGCTCCTTCACTTAAAATCACTGCATTTGCCTCTCCTTCCACGCACAACCAGCTTGAGCTCGGCCTCACCCGTGAGAATTTGAATCATTTTGCTAGTGAAATCAATATGGCATTTGAGTTTGAAATTGTGAGCCTTGATGCTTTGAATTCTACTTCATGGTCATTGCCTCTTCATGTCTTGGAGAGTGAAGCAATTGCGGTGAATCTCCCCATTGGTTCCTTTTTCAGCTCCCAAGTGTCTCTGCCTTTGGTTCTTCGTTTCATAAAGCAGCTCTCTCCAAAAATTGTAGTCTCTGTGGATAGAGGTTGTGATAGAACCGACCTCCCATTTCCTAATCATGTTATCCATGCCCTGCAGTCGTATTCAAACTTGCTCGAGTCTTTAGACGCTTCAAATGTGAACCATGATGCACTACAGAAGATTGAGAGCCTCTTGCTCAAACCGAGTATTGAGAAAATCATAATGGGTCGTTATCGTTCCCCAGGAAAAACACAGCACTGGAGGACCTTGTTTTTGTCATCTGGGTTCTCCCCATTAACTTTCAGCAACTTCACCGAGTCCCAAGCTGAATGTGTGGTGAAGAGGACTCCCATCCGAGGTTTCCATGTTGAAAAGAGACAGTCTTCTCTTGTTCTCTGCTGGCAACGGAGGGAGCTTATCTCGGCTTCGGCTTGGGCTTGGAGATGCTGAGCAGCAGCAGCTTGATATTGGATTTGCCAATTCAACCTCGTTGAAGGTGCCTCATATGTTATAACTCTCTGCTTTAGTCTATGATTTTCTTGAAATTTACCTTCCTGTGATTTCCCTTCTGCTAATTGTCTTTGTGGCTTAGGCAGATTGTTTTCAAGTTGAAAAAGAACCAGACGTTTTAGTAACCGGATGTTCTAGTATAGTTACTTCTCTTTTAATGTCTAATGTTGAATATGGGTATTACTGTTGTGATATGCTGTCATAGCATCAGATGCTTCTAGTTATGTTGCAGTCTGTTTGTTGTACTCTTGACAACAAAGTAAAACTAGAAATGGAAAAAGAAAAGAGAAGAATTTAACCCTTCAAATTGATGTCTTCTCTTGTATGATTAAAATTCTGGGTTGAGCTATCATTACCGGATGTTATTTTATCTAATACATTGCCAATTTGAACGCTCATAAACACTCTGTTAAATTGTTATGTGACTATGCAAGTATTGTTTGTCAAATTCCTCGAGTTGGATTTGGATTCAGTTATTATTTACAATGCTCTTCCCGCCTCTGGTTTATGTTGAATATTTTCGGGATCTTAATTGGTCTTTTCTGAGTGTACCGTGATTAAATTCCACTTGAAGCATCTTTGATTTATAGGATTCACTCTTGCCCACCCGACGTACAGTCAAAGTTCCCCATACCTCTGCTCAATGATAGTTCAGTTAGGCCTCAATTTGTTAGCTAGATCTAGTTCTTTAATCTTAGTTTTTGAGTCTCTCTTTAGTACCAAGTTAGCATTCCTCTCAAAGTTAACCTATAATCAAGTTATGATATATAACTGGAATCTCTCTTCTTGATGAGATGCTACAGTTTCAAATAGTAGCTGTTTATGCACAATGCTTTAGTTTTTATGCGCCTTATTTATGGATTGTGCCATTGTTGTTTTGATCAAAATTATGCACATAACTACAGCCAAACGCTCCATTCGTTCGTTGAAATCTGCACTCTAGATTAATGAAACCCCATTTGATCCCTTCTTGTTCCACGATAGTGTATAATATTTGGATGACGGTGTCCGTATTTTTCGCACATTGCAGGCCTCAATGATCGGATGTTGGCCTAAATTCCATGTAGTACATGCATCCGTAGGACTTCATTGTTGCTTGTAATATTTTTTTGCTAATTATTAGTAAAGGTTGGTGCATTAGACTATTGTTCGGTTAATATTTTAATCATATAGTTATACATTTCATAATCTATCTTGTTATTTATGGATGCTAACACTTGTATAATTATTCATTGAATTTGATGTTTCTTCTGGCTTAATTTGTTGAGTTTTTTAATGACTCCCCTAATCACATCACATGGGACTTGTACTATTGGACCCTCACATAATTAGTTTAATCTCTTCTTTTTCCCTTCTTGGACATTATTTTATTATGGTTATTTTTAAAACACAACAATAATATTAAACTAATAAGGCCATGTTGTTTGAGAGATGGAAAGAGAGATGTTTGGCTTTCTATTACTATAATTATTAAGGAATGCCTAATACGTCAGCTCTATTATGACAAATTAATACTCTTATAGCTCGGCAGACAGGCCTTTTTATTATAATTAAGTAGTTTAACCTACTATAGGCTTAATAATATATATATGTATATATACTAATGTGTGGAAGAGCTCAACCACCTTTTTTATAATGGGGTTCATTCTATATTAAGGGAAGAAAAGGACATAACTGCCCCTTTGATCATACTGCACATGCTGAGTAATGGACAACTGGGGCAGCACTGCTCTTTTTCATCACTACCCTCTTCGCTTTTTATCTGATGGCTCTGTAGATAATCTGGACATAGCAGGAAAATGAAACCATTTCTTCTTTATAGCATTTGTGATGAGCCCTTTATTGTTCTAGTTCTGATCTTAACATTGCTGGTGAATTCCTTGATTTTTGTCCATTTGTTTGAGGGAATTTTTTTCCCCCTAGAGTGATCTTTATATTATCGGATATTCGAATATGAAGCTTGTTTTTACGGAAATTGACTTGCCGTTTTCATATCTGGATGTTTATTTTTCTCGAAACAAATGTGGCATAAAATTTGTGATGTTAATGTGTTTTTGATTGAAATGCAATGAAACAGAGTTGTTTTGTTTGAAATTGTGTGATTTTGATGAAGCTGGAAATGTCATCACATGGTTTTGTTCATAGTTTGAAATTTTCTGACAAGGTCACAACTGGATGGCTTAATTGATGTTTAAGGATGTTGATTAAAGTAATGACATTTCTTTTTATTGATTATACAACTTTAGTCATTATATAGTCACAGACAGATGGTGACAGACTGACATGTCTTCTTTACCTCTCATCTCACTCAAAGACTCATCTTTCATCTTATTATCTGCATTTATATGAGCCTTTAACTTTTGTGTAAAGCACTCATACACAACTGTGCATACTTGCAGCAGATGAAAAATCTAAAACCACCCAAGAAGAAGGAACATTATGTGGGTAATCTTTCAGTTTATGATGTTTTATTTACCTAAAATGCAGTTTGCCACCATTATTAACATGTGATAATGTTAGGAGCTATATAGTTAACACATTTATTGGGATGACATGTTCTTACCAATAAAATTTATAATGAAAATGTACATAAAATATGAGTAATGTGGTTGTTGGGAGGACTAATCATTCTTAGACATTACAATTGCATAGAAATTAAGAAAATAACAACTAATATGGTGTTACACCAATTCTATCTCTGCTAATTCCGAATTTGGGGGACTAAAATAAAGTTTTATTGAACTCTTATATTTTTATCAACCTATATTCCCATTATGTTATTACAAAAAATTAGACATTCAACCACCTTACCATAAATAAATTGAGAAAATAAATGTTTACGTTGATTATTTTATTGTCAGTTACGTGAATAAATATCAGGGAGAGAGATGTGTAATAAGTAGGGTCTTTTTATAATTTTTACCAATTTAAGTTTCGCAATTATAATTCGACGTAAATTTATCGTAATACATAGTCAGACTCAATAAATTGTTAGGGAATAAATCTTTCGTACTACTTGAAAATTATTTACGTTTTTGAAAATATGAGCAATTTTATCAGTAATCAATTGTGTTTAGAAAGGTGTGTTGATAAACCAAAAGCGATTTACCAGAAAATTTGTTGTAATGACAAGGTCAAATCAAGTTCAGAATATAAGCAAAGAATTTTTTTGTTATCTTTCCCATCACAATTCACAAAGTGACTAAATAAAGTCATGATTGTTAGTATCATCGATGGTAAAATTAAATCTTATACAAATTAATCAAATTTATGCTATCCGATATGAAATTGAGGTATTATAAATTGACAATGTTAAATCTTGAATAGCAACGTTTAATGTGTTTCAAACGTTTAAAAGTTTAAATACATTTGAAAATCTTGTTTAATAGAACTAATTTATTTAACTTGCAAACACAACATTTAAGGTTCAAACACAATACACTAAAATTAATACAGTACGTTTGGAGATTCAAACTTAACGTCACAAACGTAGTTAGTCAAGTCAAACAAAATCTTAATCTTGTTTCACCCTTTTATACCTGTACCCAAATTGAGCCAATTTACCTTGCAAAGGATATGATAACTTGAATACGAAAATTTCTTAGTGTATGTTTGTTTACGTAGAAATTTTGTTTGTCTAAAAATAATTTATTTTAAATATAATTTATTTAATTCATAAATGCAACATACAAAATTAATACAATGTATTAAAAGATTTAAATATTACAAATGCGGATAATGGGATAAACCCTAAATCTTGTTTCACCCTTTTATACCGGTAAATTTACATGGTAAAGGATTGAAGGAAAAACAAATGTATGTACCTAAGCGTTGAACGTAAGCACTAAGCAGTATTATGAAAGTGACAATTGATTTACCTTAATGGGTGGGACCACTAAATTTGAAAAAAATTTGAGACTAGTCCCAATCATTGGGGTTGAGCCACGTGTACGGCCGACGATGCAGAAGGGAATTTTGTTTTACAACAGACTTGACAATGCAGCAGCATATAACCAAAATCCAAAAGATTTACGGAGGAGGATGATGGGTAAAAAAAAAAAAAAAAAAATTTTTTTTTTTTTAGAACAGTGGAAACAAAATTGTGGGCCCCACATAAGGCTTTGACCCCTCATACAGTGGTGGGGTCCAAACAGCAGGAAAGCAGATCACCATGTCCATTCAAATCAATCTCTGGTGAAAGGTCTTTATCAATTTTCCTAGTTGATCCTCATTTTTTTGTGGCAATTTAATCATTTAGACATGTTTATAATTGAGTTTTTACTATTAAACACTAATTTTCTAAAACATTTAAGAAAGTCAATAAAAAGGGAAAGAGAGGAAAATGACCACTTGCTTCACTCCATAAGGAAGTGTTCACAATTATATAAAATCATTTTTTACTTTCACTTTAACAAGTTATGAATATATAAAAATACGAGAATACGTAATTTTTTTTATTTAATTTGAGTTTACTGAAAACACCGTTAATATATAATTATATATATTTTTGCGCTGAAAATATTATTTTTTTTTTCTCCTAAGAAAGATGGCCTGTGATATGATTTCCAAGGACCCAAGATATTTACTCTGGTGACTGTGGGCCCCCTATACATGGAACTTGTCTCAAATTATCACTGACAACAAATCAAAGAACAAAAAAAAAAAGAAAAAAAAAAGCATAGCATACTCTAAATTGCATAAACATTCTTTATGATAAAGCCCACCAGGCCCAATCATTACCTTACCCTAACACAGCTTTATCACTTACTCAGGCCCAATATCCCCTGTTCTCCAATGGACAATGATCTCTAATGCTGACAACCGTATTTCACGCTCCCTTGTTTTTTGTTTTTTGTTTTTTACTTTATAACAAACTTAATAACTCGTATAAAGTATAGATAACTTTAGAAACAATACTCTAATTTAAATTTAATGATTTGATAGTTTAAATTATTTTTTTTGCTCAGTTCTTAGTAGAAAATAATAAATGTGCACTAAAATTTTGTGAAAAACTCAACCTTTTGAGCTTTTAAACCAGATTTTGGGTACCAAAAGTTATGACCAAGAAAGCATGAAAATTAAAAAAAAAAAATTGGGCTACCAAGTCACCAAACTTGATTTGCTGAGCTGGGGTGAGGCTCGGCCTCCGAATCGTATGTTATGGAAGTAATGAAAAAGAAAAAGTTATGTAGTTGGACCATTTGTTCTATCTGTTCGAGTTTGGCTTCTCTAGAGAAGATGAGAAGTTAAAAATGAGAGGCTGACTCACTATTACTCATTGAGTCCTTTGCATTCAGCTCAGTTTTTTGTTGATTCAAAACCAACTAAAATAAACAGTATAGATGGAGGAATAGTAACTTAGAGTCACTTTCTTCCCGATTTTTTTTTTACTTGCACAATTTCAAACCTAATTCAACTTTGTAGGCTTCTTATATTTCAATCCCAAAACACAAAATCTTAAACTTGTTTAGGTAAATTTTTATTCTTGTGAGCTTTTTGTACAAGATTCCAATCTTTATACCTTGGAAACCTCTAAAGATTATGGTCAAAGGATATGAAGTCCTAGTGAGCAAATGATTTCCTAATGGATTTTCCCCTTGTTTCTCAACATTTTATATAGTTTTTCTTATTCTTTTTTTGGACATGGACATTTTATTTAGTTTCCAATTTCCTTCTTTATAATAATAGCTATATTAACTCGAATTCTTGGTTCACAATCTTTTTTCTTCTCTTTTCTTCTTCATCTTTTGAGTTATGCTACAAAAGTCGTATCATAGTTAGCCAAAATTTATTTTGCTTTAAATTCAAAAATATCACTGTAACATTGTCGAGAATACAATTGTAAATGAAATTTTGTAAGACTAGCTTTGAGCTTAGATGACATAAACCCCAAGGGGTTGATCTAGTGGTTAAGAAGGTTTGCTCCTTATTTTGATTTCTTGGTTTCCAATCTTAAAGTCAGCACCTAGGAGAAAATCTTTTGAATGCACCAGGTCAATGTGGAGAGCGTGCCTTTAAGATTGTTCGGGGAGGGATTTAATCTCGATTAACGTGTAAACTGATCCGAAGATACCTTTACCGTTGAAAAGAAAAAAGAAAAAAAAAAAGAGAGCTTAAATGGCATACATTTCTTTGTTAGATTAATAGAGAGGCATCTAAAGTGTTTAAGAGATTGTTCACTCACAAACTCATTATAGATCACAAGATTAATAAAACTTATTATTTCAAGAATTCCTAGCAAATGACATCTTTTTTTTTTTGGACATGAGAAAAAAAGTCAAATGACATCTATCTCATTCAAGAGTCACAACTATTACAAATGTGGTGGAAGGAACACAAAAGGCCAAATTACACATCCATTTTCTTGATGTATTGAAGGATAGTGATTGTACAAGTGCTTTAATATCCATGATTGGAAAAGCCAATGTATATGGTGGAGGAACAAAGGGAATTTCCTCATCCATAAATGTGCTTTAGAAAAAGCCATGGAAGAGTCATTTTCCTTAACCATGTCCTCTTCAATTCAAGGAACTCTCTTTCTGCAGAAATTTTGTTCTTACTCACTTGAATTATTTACTTATGTATATTTACAAAGAAGAAAGTTAAAGCTATCAAGCGGTCCAATCAGTCATAGACTCATTTAATTCAAACTAAAAATGTACCAAAATAAGAAAGAAAAGTTAATCCTAATTATACTACACTACAAATAATAATATTGAATCATTTTATTTGATTTTGAAAGTCCTACATTCAAACCAACAGCTTCAAGACATTAAAATTGATTATGAATGCAAATAGGAGGAAGTCTATAATGAATAATTAGCTAGTAAAACTAATGTCATTTTGTTTTTGCTTGAAAGGGCACATTACTATGTGACAAACTGTTGGACAGTAAGTTAGTTAATGTTCCAACATTTTTTATTTTTTTTTTAATTTTTGTCTTTATTATCTTATTTTCATGTAATATTATATGATGAATGAAATTCTCAACATTTTCCTTTATGTTTTTTGGTGATATGTCTAGGTTGGTCCTCATAAATTGACCTATTTTTAGTTGGGATGTAAAGAGAAAAGAACACAAGGAAAGGAGTGGTAAAGAGACTTTCCCTAGTCACTCTCAAAGAAACAAACTAATACTATCAATTGCTCTTTGATGGACCTCCCATTGTTGCCTTTAGTCACCTCAATATTTGAAAGCAGATTCGTGTGTGTTTGTGTGTGTTTTGTGTGTGTGTGTGTGTGTGTTTTGTGTGTGTGACAGAGAGAGAGAGCGAGAGAGAGAGTCACCATGTAAGCATCTTAAGATATGGAAGGCAAAAAGTAGCAAACTTTTTACAAGCTCTAAAATAAAAACACCCTACCATAGAAAGTATAATGATAAAAGCAACTTTTTATTAAGGAATTGGGGAACTTTTGTCAAGGAGAAGCCTCTCCTAGGAGTGAGGGATTTGGGTAGCATTTGAGAACATACAATATATGCTCATGACCCCCACCAAACCCTAGACATTTTGCCAGCTTTTGCCTTCTTCAAAGACACATGATGTCTTACTAGTAATAAGGAGGCAACAAGGGTGAGTGGGTCACTAACTAAAGCCTAAATTTTGAATTGTCATGTCCATAGTCCAGCCCTCTATTCTACCAGTGAAATCCACAAATCTACTTGCAATCACAAAAGTCGGAAAAGTACAAGAGAAAATTTGAAGAAATTACATATCTATGATTCAACTCAATGCATTTCTATCAAAAATTTTAAATAAATAAATAAACCTAAACAGCCCCTTTGGAGATTAGTTCAGTTGTTAAACCTAAAAAACATGTTGTAATTGTCTGATATGTGTGGGACAACAAATACTCGGAATTTACGACATAATAATACACATTGAAAATTGTTTGATACGTGCGAGACTACAAATACTTAAAATTTACGATATATATAATAATGAGTCAAATGTAACGTGTGATTGTAACCTATTAAAAAGCTAATGGTGAAACTAAAAATCAACCAAGGGATAGGAGCATCCAAGGCAATATGGGTAAGAAAAGTAAGAAAAAGCAAAGGAAAAGGTGGTGTTGAGGTGGAGTGTGGTGGAGGGAAGTGTGTGTAGGCTATATCAGGAAACACTTTCTCTCTATACATACAACTTTAGGAGATGCTTGGCCACAATATCTCCTCATCATCTCCTCTTTAAGTTTCCGTCATTGTTTTAGTAATTTTCATCTCTTTGTCAGCTTAGAAACAACGCTTTCTTTCCTTTCCTCCCCACTTATACCAAAATCCAAAAGTAAGCACTCATGCTTGTCAAAAGCCACTTATTGTAGGACCCCATTTTAAAACAAAAACACACAAAAAATAACACACAAACCATGAATTGTCTTCCCCACTCTTCTATCCTTCATACACATGTACCACTTGGTTGGCCAAATCTTCATTTGCAATTAGGCTGCGCCCATATGGACGGTTTTCTTTTCTTTTTATCCCAACTCTTCATTCTTCTTATCTCCATCCTTTTTTCTCAAAAAATCTTCTAAAAAAGGTCAACCCAACACGCAGAACTCATGTCTCTTTCATAATCGTCGTTTCTTCATTTCCTATCCCTCTTTTTCGTCCTCGAAATCATATCAACTTGGCTACTATGAGGTCATCTCAATAAACTTGCACAGCAACCCTAGCTTGCATTCAACTAATAATTTTTGGCGTATTTTTCTCGCAAGTATTTAATTTATCCATAGTTCTCCATTTCGAGAATAATTTAAATGATATCTAAGTGCACAAACAAGAAAATAATTTACATACGACTCTTTCAGCATCACACTCTCACACATATAAAAGCATCACATGATTTTTAGGTATTCATGTATGTGATGACGCATCGCACAATGATCATCACTGAATAATTTTATGCATTTGACAATCTGTCATTTTTAGCTAATGGTGACATTTACGTGCGAGGATATAAAGACACCGACCAAATGAATAAAAGACAAAGGGTCTAAATAAATAGACAAATCCATGTGTAATTAGAGGCTGGTGCGCCTCTTTCTTTGGAGTTTGTCTTGTCTGATTGTTGCCTTAAGACATAATAATTGGTCGAGAGACCTTTCCTCTACTAATATATTTTGGCTTTCTAATATTAACACATACCATAAAGGGAGGTGGAAATGAACTCTATGACAAATATCATCTCTATAATTGAGAAGAGCACAAAGAGTTGAGAAACTTATAACAATTGATGGTGCAAATATTACCATCAAGGACTCATGATTAGTTGGATTTAGACTGTTTCTAACTCTATCACACACATCTAGACTGGGTTGACTGCTTAAAGTTAAGTATCACTTTCAATCAAGAAATGATGAAACAAAGTACTCCTAAAAGTCAATAACTAATAAGAGACCTAGAAAGAAAATGGAACCCTAGAAGCCAATAAAGCTACACTAATGTAAACAATTATACTTTATATAACCGGAATGCTTTTATAGAACTCGAAGGGCATTTAAACCTTCACATCATTTTTATTTTTATGCAGCCAAGTTATTATAGTTTAATACAACTACAAGTAATAAATATGAAGCTCTATCATGGGCCAAGCCCAAACATAATTGGATCAATATTCAAGGCTTTGGAAACTTGTGTCAAAGAGTCCAAATGATCCGACATAAATTTTAAGAAAAGGCAAAATAAAACTAACCTGGTTATGGTTTTAAGATGAAATACAAACAGCAGCCCAAACACCAAACGCAGACTTGTTACTTTAAGTCATCTAATATATTGCAACATACGGATAAAATGCACTATCTAGTTGAAATCTAGATTTGAAAATTAAGAGAACCAGTTATTAACTGAACCTGGTCAAGTATACTAGTAGTCTAGTACCCTCTTCCGAATTACTATATTTTCACCAAATCAGGGAGATCAATTCATGCAACACCTGCAAAAAATAATCATAAAGATGAACTGCATTTTCATCTGTTAGCGCTTCTAATTGGAGATCAAGAATTGAAGCTGCTGTTTTATTATCTTGAACTTAGCAATTTACCAAGGATTATTTCTATCGAGCAATACAAAAATTGACTCCACGTTTTGTTAATTCACTTATTCTTACACAGGTAAAATAAAATTTTATGCTCGAAAACACTAGTAGGCGTCAACCTTGAGAGCCTACCTCCCTCTGAAGCACGGGTCATGTAGATCAAGAATGAAGCATATTCCGAAACCTGGTCACGTCCTGTTCCCATTTCTGATATTTGACGCAGCGCAAATATTTATCCTGCACATTGCTTCACATCATTGAGTATATGCATTCTTGTGTTTGCTCCTAGTTTTTACGAAATGATGATAACACTAGGTTGCACTTCCATCTTGGTCCCAGTATCAAACTCCATAAAGTGGTAGGAAGATTTTGACAAAAGAGTAAGCTAATGCACCCGTAAACATGTAGCTGTCCACCCTGTCTAGTATTCCGCCTGCACAAAATAACAGTCTTAGCCAAAATAAATTACCAGGTAGGTTATAAAATTTTGGGAGTAGGGCCTGAGATTCATTCATAACACAATCTTTTTCTCAGATTATAAATCAAAACTATTTACGATGAAAGAAGAGAAAGATTATAAAGTTAAACTTAACCTTACATTCGAAATACGAATGGTTTGTAATACCAGGTAAAATAATAATAATAATAATAAAAAATAAATAAATAAAATTATATATTTTTTAAAATATATTGTTTGGGCTTTGTCTTTTATTTGGGCCAAAGTAGTCATTAAATTTATGTGGGCTAATAATGTATTAATAAGTGATGGATAAATTAATTTGGTAAAGTTGTGCTTTAAATTAATTGGATCCAATTTGTTTTTTGCATTATTAAATCCTATTAATATTACGAGGGTTAATAACATATATCAATAAATAAACAAAACCTAACTATACATACATTACTCTTGCTGCGAATTGAAAGAATTGGGCGTGAGGTGGAAAAGAACAGAAAAAAGGGAAATTAGAAGACTCACTTTGCTGCACAAGAAGTAAAAAGGTATTGTAACATTACTTTTAATAATGAATTGTTTTAAATTGTCTTTGATTGGTGTACATATTAGTGTATTAAAATATGTATATCACATATGTGTATGGAGTGGTGAACTGAAGTATGCATATGGACATAAGCATGGTTTTAATTATTAAAGGCATTCAGATTGAATTATGTTTCATGCCTCTGATGGAACGTAATTGATTAATGATATGGGTGTTGGGGTGGAAACCAGGTGTACAGTACGTTTGGGATCGGGGATTATGTTGGTGTTTTAATAAATTATTGATTCATCATTGTAAATTAATAATTTAAAATTATATATATTGTCCAAGTTAATGTAATCTATAGGTATTGAATAAGTGTGTGTGTGTGTGTATATATATATATATATATATATATATATATATATATATATATATTCTAACAGACTTTATATTAGAACGGAGGTGGAGGATTATAATTAATTTTATAATTAAGAATCAAAATCCGAGCTTATGCATTTTCATTGTGAAACAGAGGTAAGATAAATGTAGGTACATGGTCAGTACTCATGGTATTATAAAAACTATGGAATGTAATAATAATAATAATGAGTTTATATGAGTCAAAGATGTAAAATAATTTTTACAAGTGTACTTATATTTATTATTACTTTGTGTAATTAGCTCTGATGTAAGGAGTTTAACGAACTATATTGGGATTATAATTTTTGAGTATTACATTACTTAATCCAGGTACGAATTCCATATTCCTTCAACGATAATCTTTTCAATTTTGATTTGTTCGTTTTGCTTTACGTTTAGAAGTTAGTTATTGTTTCACCTGATTGTTCCTTCTCAAATTCATGTGATAGTTTCGTCTTGGCATTGATACTTAGAATTCGTATTTGTACTCTTTGAACTAGTTTATCACGTGTAGTATTTATTTCGATATTTGTAAAAAAGTACATGTTAATATATTTTTGGAGACTTTGTGTTAATGATTCGTTTCGGTTTAACATGTGCGTATTAAAATCCCTTGTGTTGATATTGGGTCGTATGTGTTGTGACATGGTATCTTTGTTAGAATATATCATAGGGTATATCTGAGCTATAACCACCTGTGGGGATACCACAAGCATGTCCTCTTGGCACTGCGCCATAACACCTTCCATGACGGTGTGATTAGTCCACGACGTCTCCGTTTTGTGCTCCGGTGGGAGTTGGCCATATGGTGATTTTGTTGTGGGAGGCGTATGGGTCGACCCTAGTTTTCTGTTCTGTTCTGCAGATTGGTGATGTTTGTGCCAAACATACTTTCCAATTTTACATGCATTTGGATTCGCGGTCCAATGTGTGCGACTTGTCTGTGTGACATTATTTGACTTGTCTGTGGGGCAAGGTATATTTCTGTTTTGTTCTGAGCTCGGTATATTATTTTGTTGTGTTAGTTTTGTTCGTTTCAGTTCAGTTTATTTAATTGAGTTAGTTATTTCGGTTATTCTTGTACTCTATATCTGTAGTGGACATTTGGCTCATGTTGTGTTTTCTTTCCAGCAGGTAATCAGGGGATCAAGGGCAAGTGTGATGAGAGCTCCCTTCTATCTAATGGTTTAGATATTCTGTTTAGGTTGTGATACATTGAATTATTTGGAGTTTTATTCAATATTTTATATTGTGGTTTGAGTCTGTTTGGCATTTAGTATGGATTGTCTTTTGATATTTATTGGTTATGAAAACTATTCTTTTGTGGCTTAGAGCCTTGTTATAATTTCATCAGTTATGTTGTGTTTTGTGTAACCTCTCTTTTTATTTCGGAAAGGGGGTGCTACATGGTTGATGCATGAGATCACATTTAGACCATTTAAGCTAGTAATAGAGTCAGTTCACCTATCATTTGTCAATAAACATAGAGTAACATATCTAGATGCTACAAAATTCCAGCAAACAATCAAAAATTTCTTAATATTGTGATTTTTTTTTTATGTCAAATAATAGAATATCATGTTGACATGTTCAAAATAAAATCAAGCACCAGATGGTAGAGGCAGTAAATTGCAGGTCAATCAAAGAAACCGCCATACACCAAGTACATATGTGAAAGAGATTGAGCAGCCAAACAGTAGTAGATAACAATGAAACAATTCTGTGCATGAACTAGTGTTGTAGGATGATTACCATGTCCAGGAATGAGAGACCCTGAGTCCTTGACACCAGCATCACGTTTGATCATTGACTCCAAAAGGTCACCAAAAAGAGATCCAAAGTAGTTTAGGAAGCCAAAAGCTAAAGCACTGTCCAAGAAAAAAAAATTCATGTCAGACACAGTAGTAAATGGCAAGCTTTTTAAAATTTTCTTTTCTCACCAAACAATTCAAAGTTCATAGGACGTAGATAAATCACAATGGATCATTCCATCACACACAAAAAGTATTGATGTTTGATACGAGGAATTCATTTCCATAAGACGTCTAGCTGTGTCCGCTCTTGGTTAAGTTTCAGGAACCTTCCAATTTTTATTTTTTTTACTAACTAGCTAAATTATATACTAAATTACCACAAAGGGTTTATTTTGTTTACACCAACGATGACATTCTGGAAGTATACTTATCCGTTTCTTTGAACTGCATGGCAGTTTAGATTGTTGCATACAAAGTCTCCCAAAGCTGGTCTTAACACTGGATAATATGTACACTCAGAACCATGCACAATAACCCACACTCTCTTACGTAAGACAGTTCAAAATAAAATGTCACAAGTCAGTCTGTTTCTGTGCTGACCTACCCACTTCAATATCAAGAGGAACAAAAGTTGTTGGTAGTAACTAATAAGTAATAACTGCACTAATAGCAGAGACATAGAATTGTATACCTTAGCACAGATCTGGGCCAACAAAGAATTTTTGATAGTACAACAGAAATTGCTATACAACCACCTAAGCCTGCAAAAGCTCCCTCCCATGTCTTCTTTGGACTAATATTTGTCAGTGGTGTCCTACCAAAAGCCTGCATGAAGTTCAAAGTATTACATTTTCTCCTTCTCCGTCTAAGATGTAATAGGTACTAACATAATCTCAATACATTCAATAACTTCACAAAACAGATACTAACATGCAATTAACAAAACACCCCAGTCTTCTAAATCCATAGCAGAATGCAACAAATAGACTTACAAAATCACTAGACTCTCCAACCTCGGATAGGTGGAAAATTTTGCTTACCTAATATCAGAAGATAATAGGAAAAAAATGAAATAAAATAAATTTCACAAGGTATACAACGGATATTACCAGGATCATTTTAATAAGAAAGCAGCGGGATGACTAGCTTTATTCGGAGATTAAAAATGGAGGGAGGTGTTCAGAGTAAGCAAAGGAAATGAACCTCTAACTAAGGAAACAAGGTGGTGGAGTGAGGAGGTCCAAGTGGCTATTTGGCGAAAAGAGTGTCATAAATGCTTATAGAAATGCATCAACTAAGAGAACTTGCACATATATAAATTGGCCAAAGACTCCAAGTAAGATATGAGGAGGTTATGGAATGGTGGAGTTACTTAGTTGAGCCGTTGAACGGTGAGAGCGAACGAAGCCAGGGATAACTGAAGGATGCTTTTAATGATTGCTTATAGGAGATTTATGCATATAATCAAAGTATTCAAAGTTCAGGAAGCTCTGGAGAAGATGAAACCATCTAAATCCATGGGTCCTACAGTGTTCCTATTGAAATTTAGAGGTGCTTTTGGGGATTTGGCCATAGATTGTCTAACTTGAGTACAAAGATGCAAGAGTGAAGGAGTGTGTTAGTTCCAATTTATAAGAACAAGAGAAATATTCAAAACTGCTCAAACTACAAGTAGTTAAGCTCATGAGCCATATAATCAAGTTGTCTATTTCTCTCTTTTCACTTCACTTAGTTTCTTTGTTTCATTTTAATAATTATTATTATTTTTTGTATATTTTTTTTTGATAAAAGAAGAATACTTTATTGATTAGAAGAGAAAATTACAATGCATGACGAGGACAAGAAGTCCTCTCAAAAGAAATTAAAGAAAACAAGAGGAAAAAAACTTAATATTAATGAAAACCCCGCCGCTTGTCTCAGTGGTTTAAGGGAGAACTTGGGTCAAGCCGTAAACCCGGAGGTCTTGAATTCGACTCCCAAAGCAGCATAGGAGCCACGGACCGCAAGCGTAAGCCTGTTTCGGAAGCCTTGTTCGGGGTGGGGAGATTAGTTCGACGCAAGTCGGGATACTCCACATATCAAAAAATAAAAAATATTAATGAAGCACCGCCTGCCCATCTTTTGGAAGATTGGACAAAGAAATTCCTCCAAAAACTCCCATTACATGAGCCCAAAGAGAAGAAAAGAAAGATATTGTATCCCAAAGCAACTCAATAATTGTAGTCTGATCGCAAATAATTCTAATATTCCCCTCGATCCAAATTCCCCACAAAATAGCAAAACAAGCACATCTACAAATAACCTCCCATCACTCGTATGGCCAAAATTCTTGAATTTGCATGGTAAAAGATCTTCCATTGAAGAGTGACGTATCCAACTTTCACCCATCACACTAAACAAACAACACTACAACCGCCAAGCCATCAAACATTGAAGAAATAAATGAGAATGAGACTCACTATCCTTCAAACACATAACACACACATTTGGGGATAAAGATTTGTAAGGCCGACGCCTCTGACGCATGTCATTAGTGTTAAGCTGACCAAGAGTTAAGGACCACATAAAAGCCTTAATTTTTGAGGGAGTTTTTGCTTTCCAAATATAAGAGGCTAGAGGAAAACAATGAATTGGACGATAACTCAATAAGTAAGTGAAAAAGAATGACACGAGAAGATTCTCGAAGAACCAAAGCACCAAACACGCCTATCCAAGCACCAAGAAAAAGAAGCTGAGTTAAGAAGTTGAATAAATAAAGAGAATTTCACCGTCTCCCTATCACATAAGTTAAGAAAAAAAATGAAAATCCCACAAAATTGAATCTCCCTTCCAAGTATAGAATTTAGAAATGGGAGAATTATGCTCAGACGAGAGGTAAAAAAAGACGAGAAAAATCGAAAGAAAGAGGAGCATCTCCTATCCAAATATCGTCCCAAAACCGAATATTCATGCAATTACCAACTTGAAAACAAACAAGAAAATGAAAGGACATGTAACCTTGGGAGATAAATTTTCTATTCTTTTACTTTAAATTATTTTTATTCTTTTGTTATTTAATTTATATTATCTTTTTAGTTTTTTCCCTCCTTTCTTATTTTACGCTTCTATATGGGATTCATTTTCAGCCTACCCTAACAAATTTGGCACAAAAGAAGTTGTTGAGTTGAGTTGATACAATGGAAGTTACTCCAGCTTCTAACATATTAAAAGAAAACCACCAGAAGGAAAGGTTTTTGAATTAGATGATGGAAGAAATTAACCAGATATAAATATAAAAATATTCTCCACAGAGATATTTAATATCATATCAATTGTCATAAAAACATATTTTTTGGCATGTTCTTATTATAAAGAAAAATACTATAAAGTCTAAAAACAAAACCACTCATATCAAAGATTTGTAGATGTACATCAATCTTCCAACCTTGGGTAGTTTTTGATAAAACTATGTAATAAGAGCTTATTAAAATAGAGGCTATGCTATTTTTAAAACAGAGTTTAAATGTAAAAGATATGTAAATGTGCTTGTTTTGGTGGTGGTGGTGGGTGGTGGTGGCGGCGGCGATGGTGGGTGGTGTAGTGAGAGAAGCGAAGTAAAGAATTAAAAAAAATAAAATTAGGATAATGAGGGTAAAATAGTAATGAGAAACCCCTTTTCTAAAAAGAGTTGGCTCAATGTCTTGTTTTTTTTAAGAGGCAAAAAGAGGTTGCTAAAGTTTTTATCAAACAACTTAGCCTCAGCGCGAAAAAGAGGCAAAGCCAAAAGGAGACAATAAGAAGCTATCAAACACTACCTTATAGATAAGCAAAGCATTGAAAATTGTACCATTGCTCCATATTTTTACCATCCAAAAGATTCATCCTTACGTCATTCTGATCCATATCACAGGAGGAAACATTGTGCTGAATTCATTATTTTCCATGTCAATTAAGAAAACTGAGGAAGCACTATAAACTATGTCATCTTTAAGATAAATTGTTCGGCATTTTATATATTAACTTCATTTTATATTTATCAAAAGAGATATTCTTTCCGGATTTACAGAGTGATTGGTGGAATACCCAGCTTTATTAAGGGTTTTTCACTTGGCCAATTCCTACATTTTGGAGGATTTCTCGTCTCTTCTTTTGTTTGCCCTCTATATTCTATAAATTTTCTTCTTTATCTAAAAAGAAAAGAAGAAAAAGTAAAAGAAGACTAAGATGTTTTACTCGAACAATCCATCCTTTTGATCAATTACTCTTCTCATTCAAAACAAGCATTAGCACTACAGGCAGATCACCTTGATTTTAATATAATCAACAAGAATCTTAAGACAGCGGATCAAACTGAAGCGGAAATATTTTGCATCATTCAATATTAACTTCAGAAGATTTATTTGCGCTTAATTCGCTCGATCAAAGCGGATAGCACCCCTAGATTCACATGAAATACCATTTACATATGCAAATTAATTTAATAATCAAAGCAAGCTATCATAGCAGCAACGTAGGGAGAAATAAGGAGTCCAAATTACAAACAGTTTTTATGGTGCGTGAAATGATTGTAAGAGAATTAAAAAATTAAGGTATGCAATCGACTAATTTGGTAATTTCAGAAGACTACCTTTCCACCAACAAAAGCACATGTATCTGCTGCAATTATGCTGCTGAATGAAATTAAGGTGGCCACAAGACCTACTGTCCACTGAGCTTGGCCACCAAGAAGCAAAGGCCATGCAGCTCCCACTCCTGCAAAAGATACCTAGTCAAGAATTGAGAATCAAACAACGTAATAATGACAAACAGCAAAACCCTTGGATAAGGCATACATAGAAACTTGAGGAATCTATATTACTAGGAAACATGAGGGATTTGGTGTCTAATATATTTTGTTTTATCTTAATAGACTATTATCTGGGGTCTCAAGGGACAAATTATACTGTAACAAATTAGATAGGGTACTAAGGGTAATAACCATGGGGAAACTGCATTTATGAGATAACCGGTGAAGTGAAAAGAGAATTACTAGCATGAAACACAATTGTATTAATATAAACATCAGAAAAGCCAAAGGGGGTCAAAAGTATAGAACTGTTAATGTCAACTTTGCAGAAGAAACAAATCGTTAGTATAAACTTTGCTCCCCTTTTGATGTTAGATAAATTTGACACCAACACAAACTCAAGAACTATTTAATCAAACATACTGGAAAATCAAAATTATATAGCACTCGGGAAAAGATAATATATAACAAATGGACATTAGCATAATAAATCTAAATATTTATAACCTCTACCAATAGATAGCCTGAAATCTGGCAATTATAGATAACATATTCATAATGCCAGTTAGATTTCAATTTTCACATCTAATCTCGAGATGTTTCTAGACATATGATAGAAAGGCACTGAAATACATCCTTGAGTACATATAGTATCAGAATTCAGAAACCACTAACTTATTCTTACTAGTATTTAAGGCTGGGGCTGCTAGACCACATCGAAGCTTAACCCAGAAACAAGGAAGATAGCCACAATAAAATAGCCCAAACATTGTACTGCTGAGCTGCGCGAAGCGAGGATTTCCTCTCTGCAATAGCAACGCCATAGCAACAATAAAAGCCGCAGATGTCACAGATACGTCAATTTGGCCTACATATCTGACAGTACATTACAAACACTGATCAGAATCTGAAACACCATAAACAAGTCTAAACATATGCATAAAAGATCAACAATGAAACTAGCCGTTTGTCAACATCCTACCAAACTTATGATTAAAGATTTGAGATCAATAATATTGCATTTTGACAACTTATACAATTCAGCAAAGAGTGCCAATAAAGGACCAAGTACTTTACAAAGAAACTAAGCAAGCACAAATTACAAGACAGATATAATGAAGTCTAAAAGTTTCCATTTATCAACAAAGAAAAAGTGTTTCATGGAAATACAAAGAAAAAAAAAATCAGTGCGATTCAGGGTAGCAGGTTATATTGAGAAAATCACCAATAAACAGCAAAAGAACTGGGGAATTAGCTCAATGATGACTTAATCTGGAATGTTAGAATAGAGTTTTAGATTAATAGCCTAGGAAACCCCTAAATCTGGATATATTATAATAATAAAAATTCAAATACGCTGCTGTCTACAGACTTTAGAAAAGTTGTTTATACTACACATAAGGTAACCCTAGAATCCTAGCTCTTGATTTTAAACATATATTGCTTTTTAATCGTAACCCTACAATGTCATTAAAAAATCACATGCTAACCACATGTCCTTGAAAGACAAAAATGATAAGAGAACAGCCTTTAACAATAAAAATGCCTTCAATAATTAAAACATACAGGAGCATTTCGATACAATATTGTTAGTGCACCAGAAAGTGAGTTGTATCTTACGATATGACGCATGTATCCTACAATACAATTTACGATACGGTCAAAACATTTTTAAGTAGACATCATAAGAGTTAAAATAATAGATTAAAACTTCTTTTTTTTAAGTAGAAGAGGTGTTCACTCGATCTATACAGTAAGTCTTAAAATACTTCCTAGGATTTCTCATCTTTTTAAAAGGACTTTGTCTCCACTTTCATTTTTTTTAATGTCTCATTTTCGTATGGAGACATAAATAAACATTTCTAGAGTTACTTTTTGTTCTACACTTCGCAATTTGGGGCTTATTTTTATTTTTTTGGGGCACTTAGTTTATACTTATAGCACCCAGCGGCACACGCATTGCGTGTGCAAATTATGTGGGGTAAAATAGGAATTTTATAAAATTTAGAGGACTAAATAGAAAGATAAATAAAAATTAATATAAAAGGGCAAAACAGTAATATAATTAAATTTGTAAGGGGAAAAGAGGAAAAAAGAAGAAGAAGTGTGACATGGTGACACCAAGCGGCTCGGGAGAGCCACTTTATAATATACTAGCATTCGGGCCACGCGATGCGAGTGACAAATTTTTTTTCTTCCATAATTTAGAATAATATTATGTTATGCGTGTATAACTCAAAATTTATATTCTTGAGTAAATATAGTCTTTAAATCTAATATTGAAAAAAGTATCCAAAAAATTCTATTTAAATGTATCATAAATTTTAAATTTTACAAAAAAAAAAGAAGAAGAGAAATCGAACTCTATGAAACTATGCAGTTACACTTGAACTTCAAATAAAATAGTAAAATTAAATTTAATAATAAGTAATTATATTTTACCACAAAATTAGCCGTAAATATTCTCTACTCACATCCCTCCATGCGCAACAACTTGATCCATTTGGAGGACTTTAAAACAAAGCCATTTGTTACATCGTATTTCTGTCTACTATTTTTCTTCGTGCTGATGTTTTTTAGAGGAATGGAAGGGTGGCTTGATTTGGAATGGTACTCACAAACTTGAATATGAGAACAGAGACTCATGGCGAGCAATGTGAATGGGTCATAGAGAAATAAAGTATTAGAAAGAATGCATTATATTCGGTGAAGGAGAAGAGTTTTTAAAAAGTCTTTAGTCTTATTAGAATAACTTCAAACAACAGTTATTGGATAACCTACAATAACTGCATAACCACGTCTTCTCTCTTCATAACTGCATAGCATGTCGTTTTTTTTAATACCGTAGAAATATTGTTTGGGTAAAGAAAGAAAGAGGCATAGCGTGAGAAGTTGAATTTAATTTTAAAAGATAAGGTGCGACACAATTACACCAAAAAGCAGTTACTAAACTTGGAGGCCTTATAATAAGAGAGAGATATAACTTAACTAAACTTGGAGGCCTTATAATAAGAGAGAGATATAGATAAGTTAAAGGTACGCATTTTTTTCCTTTTTACTTCATAAATATTACCTAAATAATAGTGATTATTAATTAAGCCTCTAGTTTAAACTCTTCAAAGTATAATTTGGATATTTAAAGTTTGCTTGTGTGCATATTTGACTACTTTAAAATATTCTTAAGCTAGTATACTTTATTATCTAATAAAATGAGTTATCTATATGTTTAAATAATTAATTATTGAGAGTTTAGCATGTCTGTTCGTATTTTACGAGACGATTCATGTTACGATACACTAACAATTCAGGATTTTCAATACATGATATGATTCACAATTTGACAACTATATCTGCATCACATCTATATGACAGAACGTATTTCAAGAAGCATGTTATGTTCTGTAGTTTAAAGATGAAACATGTGAGCAGCACTACAAGAAAATTAGCATCACGGGAAAACAAAGCACAAAGTTACAATAGAAAATGCTTGTAGAAAACTATGGCTGGAAATTTTCCAAAGAGATCTATAAATCTCAAAAACAATATGAAACCTAGTCCCAGAGGTAAGCCCAACGATATCTGCTAAGCAATGAAAGCAATTGAAGAACAGATCTCCCCTAACAGAAATGTTTCGAGTCCATATGTATTACTGGTTATGTAAGATCATGCTGCATATTTCCAAGGAAATTTTATTCACAAAAAGGGCATGTACAAGTACCACTGAAAAGAGGATTTATATTAGGTTTTTGACTTTTTTCTTTCCTCCTCTAGAGAAAAGTTCACATATTTATTTAATCTAATACATGGTACTTCAGACAATGAAAATACAGTATATCCACCTACTAGTTGCTAGATCTGTAAAGCTAGAAATAAAAGATCTACTACTACTCTACTAGCACCAAGGCATAATAAATACACAAATAATTTCATGAGCTTCAGATGTAGTTCGTTCAATAGGAATATAAATCTTACAGTGTGACTAAAGGCATGACAGCGCAGATAACAGAGCAAACTCGGGATACATATCGAGGTGGAGGTGTCATCCCAGCAGCAATTCCACGACTCCTAACCAGCTCAAAGTACTCCCTTGCACCAACAAAAACGGCAGCAGCAAGGGCAACTGTGAAAACCCATCCTCCAGCCAGTACCACGCCTCCAACAGAAACTCCAATGCCAAGTCCAAAGACAACCCTTTTCTTCAACTGACTTGCTTTATGTTGACGCTCAGAAGCTAATTCCTCCTTCATTAATAAAGTATAGCATTTGTTAACTTCTTATAATATACTCATTGGAGAGATTCCATTTCTGTCATCTACATAGGCTTGAAAAGAAAATCAGAATTTAATTGCAGTGACATTCAATAATAAAATCCTGAAAATCTATCTCATTTGGCTCTTCATCATATTAAAAATTTACCATTAATAATTAAATAATGCAGAACTTCCTTTCCACGTACCAAATTACAATGAAACGACTACAAAACTAAGCAATATGGAATAGATGGACCAAAAAAGATAAATAAGAGAGGGAGGGGAAAAGGGGGTAATAGAGATGCGGGGGTCAGAGAGTCAGAGAGACTTACAACGATGGTCGGAAATTGATATGCACATATGCGGATTAATAACGCATTTTAGTTGATTAAATATTGAAAAAAAACAAAAGTTAACACTTCACTCTTTCATGCAATAAGGTTCTTCACCTACACAAAGTTCTAACAGTACACATATGAACTTACAAAAACTTGTGTAGCATTGCATCATATATTGCGCATGAGTTGCCTTTCAAAGCTTCAAGTTTTAGTCAAACAAAAGACATTCATATTCAAATTGAAAATCATACAAGAGTTCATGTGGCAATGATCAATGACAAGCCAAAAGGGGAGATAGGGACTTCTCGTAGTAAATCGAATAATAAAACAAACAATAAAAAAAGAGCATCAATTTCACAATTATATGTTTTAAGTCTGGTGTATTTATTACAGGTAGTATCCAATTCAAATTGTGTTACACAATATTATGTTATGTCCATAATTTGATGAGAAATAATAATTCTTTACTTGGCAAAAGATCCAAAAAAAAATTATCTTTAAATTCTTCATACATTTCCTCAACAGCTAATTACAAAACACACACTATATACACAATGCAATGCTGGATTACACATACCTCCTTGGTTTTACCATCGTCAATACTCTCCGATTCAGCTCTGGCCAAACCCTTGATTATCCGTCGATGATTTACAAATGTGCCGCGGGGAATTCGAAAACTACCTCTCGACTCACCAAAAACCAGTCTGAGATTGAAATTGGAAGAAGACTGTCTGCTGAAAATTAGGGATTTCGACGAAGAAGGACGAAGAGGGCGGCAAGTGCAGAGAGAGGAGAGAGAAAAAGGGATGACATTACATCTATCCAATTCTATGAATGTAAATGAAGAAGCAGCCATAGCTTATTTTTCTAAGTATTAATTTGAGAATTTTTGCTAGTGTTTCAGAGCTGGGCTAAAGCCTAAATTGTGAGAATTTTGGAAGGTATTGTTGGGTTGAAATTGAATTTAGGAAGAATCGCCATTGGAGAATGTGGAAGTGGGGAGATAGTGAACAGGCGAGGTTTCGATTATTTCAAGGTGGACGGTGCATGTTTTGTGAGCGGGTCGGGTCCCTTTGGCACGTCAACGTCAGGGCTCGTTTGGTAACTGTATTAGTAACTGTTTATAAGTAAATGAAAAAAAAATTGATAATATGTTTTTAATATTATCAATATAGAACCAAAAAAAAAGATGTTTTTATCAGAAATATATTATGAATATCAATATTTGGCCAAAGATTCAAAACTAGGAACCGGAAATATTATGACCATGTATTTTGAAATTTTTTAAATTAAAGTATTAAATAATTATCACCGGATCATTAAACGATCAAAACAACATAATTAATATTAAATTATTAAACAATTATTATTTGTTACTCCCTCGGTTTCATATTAAGTGTCGTTTTAGCTTCATGCACATGAATTAAAAAAGTCATTTAATACTATCATTTAATAATTAAAATTTGTATGAAATTCCATCACTACCCCTTTATGGGAAGTTGAAAACTATTAATACAAGGGGGAAAATTGCTTGGGACAATGAGAGAAACTAGGGGTGATATTGGAAAGTAAATAATTTATTCTCCTAGAAAGTTGTAAACGACAAATAAATTGGAACACATTTTTTTTTCTAAAAAGCCAATTATTATGGAATGGAGGTAATATTTTTTATTAGTAAACTCTTGCTCAACGTAGGTCATAAGAAGTAAGAAAAATTTATAATTAAAATACAAAAATTTATCTTTCTTAATCATAACTTATCATATTTTCATGCTCCATATTTTTATTATTTTACACCAAGCTTAACACAAATCTCTATTTAAGTATCATTAATTTTATTTTATAGTGTCATTTTAGTATTTTTAGAGAATATATGAGTGAAATTTTTATTTAACTCAAAATTTTAAGAAAAATGATATATATTACGATTATTTAAGTCGATTATTTTGATTGTCAGTTACGTGAATAAATATTTTAAAAAATATGTAATAAGTGTGTTCTTTTTATAATTTATCATTTAATTACAACTTTCGAATAGCATGGAGAATAATAAGGACAATTCAACCAATGTAACATTTATTCTAATCCAAACAGAGCCTATAGCCTATCGATATTTGTGCGAACTTTACATTTTACAAATCGTACATTCTAAAATTGCACGGGAACACCTATTTTTTATCTTCCAAATTTGCCCCCCATCCACCAAGTTCCCGCGTTTCCCCTCCAGTACCGCAACAAACCAGGCACAGAATCGAAAAACCCCTTGCACAAACGAACCCAAAACCTCTTAAATTCTTAGAATCAATCAACAATTCGGCCACCCAATTTCAGAAATGTCAAATAACGACTCATCTGGTTCAGAACCTCAAGAAAATGGCTCAGATTCGAGTTCAGAAGAGGTTGAAAACCGCAAGAAATGGACAGACCCAAAAAATATCTGATTACGAAGACCAAAGATTGAAGAGAATGAAAGAGAACAAGGCGAGAATGGAGGCTATGGGTTTGCATAAAAATGGCAGATTCATTGATGGGTTCTGTTCAGATGAAGAAAACGAAGGAGTCAAAGGGTAAAAAGAAGGTGATTGAGGAAGATGAAGAGTATAAACCTGAAGAAGAGGAAAACTATCAGTTCTTCGAGTGAAGGAGATTATGATAATGATTCTGCGAGTGGGAATTTTTCTGGGTCTAGAATAAAGAAGGTATTGAGCTTTATTTTTTATATATAAGATATTTAAGTGGTTTTCTATATTTATCTGTCATTGCTCATGTCCTTGATGACTTTAGTTAATCAACCGTTTTAAATTGAATATTATTAGATTGGGAATTTGGGTGCCTTAATTTTTAAGCTAAGTTCTTTAAAAGCCAATTTCTGTTGTTTGGTTTTCTGGGGATGGAAGGGACAGAGAAGGGTACTAAAATGTAAATCACATGTATTATTTGTATTCTCTCACCCTGTCAAAGGAGAAATAAGCCTCCTTTAGAAGTCACAGGTTTTAATAAATATTAAATTCAGTATGATCAACGGTCAAGTTCAGAGCTTTTTTGAATATTGTGAGATGTAGTACCTGGATTTTCAAATTGGAGTCTTATTTTAGGACATGCCAAAAGGAAAAGTGGGACTCTTTATATGAGATGGGGAGAGTATTAGGGAAGAAGGGAGATTAAGAAGCCCTTTAGTAATGAACTTTCAGGTGTATGTCACATAAAGAAAAGAACAGATTTATGTTCAATTCAATGACATGCCTAATTTATTTGTGCAAGGGGTATGCATGTCCTAACTTTCAAATTCCAAAGACAACATGCCTCAGTATTGCTTCTTTTTTTTTTGTTCTTTTTTTTTTTATATATTTTTTTAAAGCAACAGATTATTCACAAGTTGCCAAATGGAGTCACCATCCCTCCGCCCGTGTATTTGGAGTTTATGTAAAGTAGGCTAATCAAAATAACATAGCCTACAAATCAGAAGGACTGGAGCTGTTGGATGTTGCTCAGTGCTGCTATAACTTAACAACCAAAAAGCTCTGCGTCAAACTTCAGCCCCTTCGAGTTGGTCACAGGACAACAGCGCCTCTGACGCCCCACACCCTTGCAAGAGGAAGGGGCTTGCCCATCAGCCTACTTTACCAAGAGGTGATAGGAGCGCAACAACCTAGCCCAACCTACTTAAACAACATAAAGGCTTGGGCTGCTTGGCCTGGTCTGAAAGAAGAAAGTAGACCTTGTAGAAAAGCGGATAGGAGAGGTAGCCTTTCCAGCCACCGGAGCAAGGATTTATCCAGTTCTTCAATAAGCGGAAGGGGAAAGAGAGATGAAAAGCAGCTTTATAAATTATAGCCCAAAAAGTCATTATGGATAAAGCAGGATATGACTGTGGAAGAGAGCCTTTCAAGCCCTATTCCATTCAAACAAACCCGAAACCTCTGTATATCACATCAAGGGCTCTCCTCACTCAAAAGACATCAAACTGAACTCTCCCAAAAAGACAATAAAAGAAACAACACAACCCAAATAAACACCAGTCTGCGAAAAATACAACAAGCTCAAGAAAGGAATTTAATATGAGGAGTGACCCTTTTGTTCGTTTGCACGTCCTTGAAGCCTAATCTTAGTTGTGTCGTCATTCTGAATGTTTGGCTGTAATTGCAATTCTAACTACTTTCTTCTGAGAGCAACCTAAATATGTAATGCAATGTAAATGCCTATGCTTAAATATGCTGAGACTTTTTTGATTGATTCTTTTATTCCAGTCAAAGAAAAAGAATTCAACACCTAGCAAGAAAGTCCCTGTTAAAAATGTTTCAAGCAACTCAGACTTTGTTGATGATGGCGCCCTAATGCAGGTTATTAGTTTCTCTACTACTTTATTTCTGGAATTTCATTAAGTGGATAAGCTATCAGTAACTCTTACATAACCAGCCATTGTACTATTGGTTTCCATATGATCATATTTATGCAGGCAATTGCTCTTTCGCTACAAGATTCTGCAGGTTTTTTGGATGTAGTGAACCATGGTCCTTCTAAAAGTTCTTGCACACATGTGAAAGATTGTAATGTAGATGAAAGAAAGGAAATTTCACATATTAAGGAAGATACAGGCAAGAGGAAGAGAAAAAAATCGGTTCGTCTTGGCCTGGATTGGTGGCTCTAGGAAAAGAGAATGTTTTTCGTCTCTCATTTTACTTATTTTCTTTAGTCTTCTCACCCTGTACTTTGTTGGCATCTCAATTTCACTTGTGGTCTGCAGTCCAGTAATCGAGTGCAAATGACTGAGGATGAGTTTGATTTTAACACTTCTTTCAGTTTGATGGTAATACCAACTCTTTTTTTCCTCTTAATTTTTGTGAGTTACAAATTTTAAGTTTTGTTTTTGTGATAGCTGAATGAAGCCCAACCCCATGCTCTGCCAAGATGAAGATTTTGAACCAGATATTACATAATGCCAAAAACATTTCTGTTACTTGTTTGCATGTTTTGCTTGTGTTGGTTTCTAATTTTCTGAGTTAGACTGGTTAAACTCTGAGCTACCTGGACATGGTCAAAATCATCACTGTCAATCAGGTTTTGGTTTAAATTATAAAATAAATTTTTTTAGTTTTCAGTAATTTCTGGCTAGACTGGTAAGGAGCAATGTTACCAATCGCAGTTCGATGCAGTACGCGGAATGAAATGTTGTAGTTATGGGGACTGAAGAATTGTATTTAATCTTGGTTTGTTAAGGACATTGAATATTGATTTGCCGATGCCAGTGCAATGGCGAGGCTGCTATTATTTAGCATAGGATTTCATTAGCTTCTTCTTCGAAGCTTCATGATTCATCCGTTCATAGCAGCTTTCTGTGAAGTTAAATATTGTTGAAACTACAGATGGTAATAAGAATTAAACTAAAAGCACCTTACTATTAACTTCATAAATTATAAACTTAAGATGTATGATTTTATAATACCTTATTATATCAGAAACTTGTGAATAAATGGAAGCTCTTCACTTGACTAGGTAAATATAGATGCATCTGCACTTTGATAACCTTTTATTTAAAATTGACATTTTTTCCTCGTTAAGAAAAAGAACCAAGTGTTTTTTGTTTTCTTCTCTTTCCCTCTCCCTCCACTTGTAATGTTCATTTTAAATGATTCTACATATTAATGAGATGGACCGATGCTTCACAGAAGTGGGACAAGGTAGCATAACCCTGAGAGATTCTACGGAGGGTAGCAGCTGCCCATGATTTTTATGTGGTCAGACCAGGAGATGGCAGATATGGTTCATATCTTTGATGGTGATGGAGATGGGAAGGTCTTTATTTGCTCTTTTTTTTTCCATTTTTACCAAGTAGTAATGCTTATTAAATGCATTAAAGTATTACTTGCACTTACTCTGTCTATTACATTCTCTTAGCATCAACTGTTGTCTAATACTCCTAGAGTCTAGAGTTGAGTGTAAATTGCATAGTAAGGACATATGATGATGAATGACATAGTTGAGGTGCAAATGAGGACTTCGTTTATTGAACATGTCATGTTATTAAGCTATATCCCCACCAAACCCTTCGCTATGAGGTATCAAGACACTGGTTGGTTAAATTTTGACATCCAAAAGAAAGGAGTGTAGAATCATTTTTGTCAGTATCATGAGGTCTATAAACTTGTAGAAAAATTTAGCACAATTCTCATGGCGGATATTGGAAAGAGAATTCATGCTATTTATCAGTTTCTTCTTTACTCTTTTCTTCCTTGCTATCTGCATAGTTATATACTAATTGCAGTTTCTGGGATAACCTTCCCTGAGAAACTCTGGTTGACCCATTATTCTTAAAAGTCTATTTAGATTTTTATGCAAAGAGGAATTTTTTTTATCGGATGGGTTTTGAGCACTCAAACACAACCAAGATGCATCTACAAGTAGTTTGGTTTAAAATCAATATGTGATCAATGCAACGCTCATGCCTTTCAATTCCCATTGACTTGATTTCACTGCTGTTAAATGAATAATTTTAACTATGGATTTTGGAACCTGATCATTTTTTGGCTGTGCGCCCCGGGGACCCCATTTGCCAATATGTTACATGGCCCGGCTCAAAGTAAGATTTGCAGAGAGCCAAAGGGACAAAAACTTGAGGTCTGTGATGGTACCGAGGGCTAGGTACCTGGGTGGGGGTGTTATCCTCATGGTATGGACCTATCCCAGTTTAGATCATTTGGACTTTCCTTTTATATAGCCCACTCATGTATATATATTGATGGTTTTACTGTAGATCGAGTGTAAGTTCCAAAAAAGAGAGATAAGGTGTAATTTGGCACCTAGGGTTTGATAGTGTTCTTCACATCTTTTGTAATTTTAGTATAAAAGATTCTCTTGTTATCTGCCCATGGATGTTGGCCAAAAGCCAAATCATGTATATCTTGTGTTCTCTTTTTCATTTTCTACTTTGGTTGTTGGTTATCAGAGTAGTTATCATAATTCTTGCAAGTGTTTATATTTTCTCAAATTGTTATTTCTCAATTAGATGTTTCTCTTTTCTAATTTTAGTGGTTCAAATTTGAAATTTTTGTCTATCCGGTTGTTTGCAGCTAAGCCTTGAAGATTTTCGGGGGATTGTTGGTCGATGCAACATGATACAGCCTAATGGGTCAAGAGTTTGATTAGCCACTCAGGTAACATTTGTCCTTTAAATTGACTCTTCTCTGGCAGTTCTTAATGCAAACTCTTGTCAATCCCGACTGCTGAGTTCAGTTTTTTTTTTTTTTAAATGATTTTTTTTTTTTTTGGGGATTCAGAAATCATGATCTGTACTTAAATTCTTGTTTACCAGTTAACTATTAAAGATAAGATCTTGAAACTATTTAGCTATCATCTGCCACTTAATTGATTTTATTTGGCTGCCTAATTAATCGAATTGAATTACGAAGTTGCTTAATTTGGAGCCTTGATGGATTCTATATGTAGAGCAATATACCTCATTATGAAGTTTATCGTTTAAACTGTCCTCTACATACTAGTACAATCATTATTTTTCATCTTGTTGCAAAGAGAAACCATCATTTTTTTTAATATATAGAAAAAATATTTTATATAATAAAGGTAGAGTAAAATAGATCAAACAACTTAAATGTGCTACTGCCCTACCTTTGACGAGGATGACATAATTTATTCGCATCCTCTATATCGACTGAATCAGTCTTTAAGGTAAATTATGAAATAGTTAAGGCAAAACAACAGAACTAGGAGTTTGAGACGGTTCCTCCCAAGTTAACTTACCCCATGTTAGACCCCCCCCCCCCCCTCCTCTTTTACTTTTAACTACTAATAATGTATTTATTTTGAATATTCTCAGGGTGAAGAAAATGGTCAAAGATGACTTGAAAGTCATCAATGTCCCAACCTACCAGCTGCTATGCTGCCAGCTTTCAATTCATTTGTCTTAATTGAGAAGAGAAGGGGCCAGTAAATCTGATTACATGCAGCACTGGATATCCATCAAATTTTGTATTTCATTTTTTTAAAAATTTTATTTTTGGATCCTTGTCAAATTTATGTATTCTCTAGGGCTTTTGATTTAAGAACTCTTATATGTCATGTTCAGGAGTCTTCAATTTGGAGTACCTATTTTTTTTTATTTTTTTTTAAATTTCCTTTTCTTTTTCCAGAGTACCACAAACAGGGTGTTTGTCGAGTTTTGAAGAGGACAGAAAAAGAAAAGGAAATATTAATTTTCTGGATATTACTTTCATTTGCGAATCAGAACGATGACCTCTTTCTTTTTTTTTTTTCTTTTTTTTTTCTCCTTCATAGGAATGACTTCAGCGACCTTTGATATCTTGCCCCCCTTTTTTTTGGTCCAATATTCTCTTCATTACCAAATTGTGAGGAGTCCTAAACAGAACTAAAACACAAAAACAATGAAAAGTAATCCAACAGAACAGGAAAAAAAAAAGGTGAGTAGGAAACAGTTGCTTTTTTTTGATGGTAGGTAGCCAAAATAACAGTAGAGAACCTTCTTAATTTACCAGAACAGCATGTTAAATCAGTTAGTCACACAACGAACACTTTTAAGAGCCACAGCCAGGCAAAATTACAAAACCAATCAATCGCATCTAAGCATGTTTTCTAAGTCAATACAGACAGCTAATACAATACAAATGCTTTCCCCAAACAGTCACAAGTCTATTTTCGACTTTCTAATTTTTCCATATAGCTGGAGGACCTGAGATGATGAAAAATACATGGGAAACTCCATTAGTCAATGTCCTCTTCATAAGATACCCCAAAAGTATGCCAAGCAACCCAACAAGGACAACATATATGAATGGGATAACCGCCAACGGCTTTTGGTTGCCTTCACGCCTTAAGAGTTCCTAAAAAAATAAAAGACCATAGAATGAAACTGAGTTACTAACATGATATACAAATACAATGAAATCAGAAAAAAATAAAATAAAAAACACCATAATCATTTTTCAGCTAGTTAATTCTATATCCCCTGGGCATCATAACACTGCCATCATATACAATATTAACCTTTCCAAAACACAGTATACACACAGTAAAATGTATTACAAAACATAAAAGAAAAAGTCGCTGCAAAGTTTGCAAGTTCTCTCATTATTCTCTGCACTAGCCATGACAGAGAAATAGGTTTTAAACGTCAGAATCATGTTTGTGAAATAGGTTTTAAACGGTCAGAATCATGTTTGTGAGAATTTCACATGTTGACGTCCTCCAAACTCTCTTCCCGCCATTTCAAAAAACTTGACCACTTCCAAGTTCCAAAATCAATCATTAACTTGATACCCTCAGTGATATTGTATCTATAGGTGATGCTTTTTAATAAAAATGTATTCATAGGTGACAACAATTTTTACTCCTAATATACATAAAAGCTGACCACTGCACCAGAGATACAAGACTCAAGATAACCATGATATACAAATGAATCTAGTCCTGGGCAGTCCCTATGTGTTTAGAAAAGGAACCATACTAGCATGAGCATGTTCATGGATCATTGAGAATGCTCAGGAATAGTCAAAACTATTGATTGAGGAAAAAAAATGCCAATAAGTTCACAGATAACTCCTTACCAATTCTTGGTGAAGCTTGTTTATTTTGTTGAATGGCAGAATTTTTTCTCCTCAGATAGCTTAGACATAAGTGCCCTTACCTGAAATTCAAAAGGGGAATACTCAAACTACAACCCCAACAATATTAGGAGCATCTAAAGATTAATCATCAAGCTCTTGACCAGGTAGAAGCCAGTATATTATATGACATTAAGTATGCGGTATAGTGTTTGATGACATTGGCTATTATCTACACCTTAGTTTCCTTACTTTTTACAGAATGGAAACATGTTTGATTCAATGGCATCTAATTTATCTGTCTTAAACCAAAGCCGCTAAAAAAATACTACATATCCAAAAATTCCTACAATAGCTTACCCCCCAAAAATTCAATACTTTTGTTGTCTACCATGGGTAGTCACAAGGCCATTGATACGTTACTCGCTTAGAAGGCATTTTCTCCATGCCTATGTAAAACAATGAGCATTCTTTCGTAGTAAATCATTTTCAAAGTATGCAAATTAGGCAAAAATAATAATGTAAAAACAACCGGCAAATAATAGACCAAAATTAAACTCTAATATCACTAAACTAACTTATGGGTTGTTCATTAAAAAGATTCAGATTTCAGACAGACTATATAGACTTTTCAAACGGTGCCAATGAATGTAGAAAAATAGAAGAAATGCAGAAAAATAACCTCTGAGGAGTTCTCGTGAGGCTCAACATAGGCTCTTGAATGATACCTGCAAGCATAATCAAATCACAGTTAACTTTAAACAGTAAGATAATTTTCAGGTTTAAAGAAGAATTTTTTTAAACAGCTCACATTAGCTCAAATACTCACAGCATGAGAGTCCGATGTATTAGTGGTCCCATTCTCTATACTGAAGCCCTCGGAGAGGTACCTTCCTCAGATCCTTCTTGCACTGGTGAATGGTGGTTGTGGGGGTGGAACATAACTGACTCTCAATTTTGCACTCCTCAACATGATTTCCCGACTCCTTGTTAAACTGTGAGCAAGAAAAGCAAAAGATTTTATGAACTACAGTTAGTTAAATTTATGCCTAAATAGTCCACGTACAAGGGATTAACTACTCATCACTGTGTAATTACCATCTCTGGAGTGATATCCTTTGCAGTAAGCTCCTATATTCTCTCCAGATATAACTGCACTTTGGAGTAGGAACTTGTCCTTGCACTGCATGTCAGGAGGAGCCTCCTTTTGTGCTTGCATTGTAACTAAACCATCAATAATTTCAGCTTTAATTACCAAATCAATAACGAGAGCCAGATTATAGTTCATGTAATTTAATCAGAAATTGATAGTTTGAACAAACTTAATAAAGAGAATGGTCATTCAAAATAAATACGATAAGAGACAACCGAGCTTAATGACAATACTAGTGACTAAATAGGGCTGTAAATAATTAAATAAGGCCAGTACAATTTGAAAGTCAGAACTCAAGCTTAGCTTGTTAAGAGGCTTGAATTCAACTCCGACTCGTGATTTTAAACCTGCTTATTAAACTAGCTGAGTTTGAACATGACTAACACTCCCTTAGTAAACAAGACGAAGTCCACTTAACTTGTCTGAGCTCAATTCAGCACAAATAGGGTCCGCGATGGTATAACTATAAATATTATTTTATATTAATTAGATGTGTCATTGTATACTATTATCACCATTACGTAACCAATAAAAACTCAAATTTGGTTCATGGACTTAATGCACAAGCAAATTGAGCTGAGTTGGAACTTGGAACTTGGAAGACCCACTCGAATGAAATTGATTGAAACTCAGTAGGCTTTTTAACCAGTTGCTTCAGAAATCTGCTAGATTGAATTACAGCCCTAAATAGAAAGAAACAAAGAAACCACACACAACACAAGAGATGGAATATAATTTCAGTGAAAATTATGAGAAACTTATAATTAACAAACAAATTGAACTATTAAAAAGATATATTCGAGAACTAAATTGATTAAAAAAAAGTGAACTTGAACACAAACCTACGAACGGCTAGAAAGAGAATATAATTTAACACACAACAGGAGAGAGAGAGAGAGAGAGAAACCTATAACATCACAAGTAGAGTGAGGTAAAACAATTCCAGTGTTTGGCCGGACACAATACTTCTTCGGATTTGTAGTTTTCACCTGAAAATCACCATTACATTAATTGAATCATTTCTAATTAGAAAGAGCACAATTAATCCAAAACATAATTTTTTCTATAAGTTTTTTTTACGAATTATCAAAATTAATACCTTAAATGCCACATTATTACTGGTCTTATTGGCTAATTGCATAGAACACGAGATCTGCTTCTTCAATTCAACTTTCAAAAGAAGAAAAAAAAGCAAAATAAAGCACATAAGTAACCAAACAGATCTGAAATGTAAACGAATCACTAATCTAAAAGTGTGAACCTATAGAAAAAAAATAAGAGATTTTACATGGGAATTGAAGCTCTTGAGGTTCGACGCTGAGAAGCTCTCCGTTACTCATTTTCAACGCGATCGCTCCGAGAAACCGCCGAGTAGTGAAGCTGAGTTGGTTTTCCGGCGGAAACGGCGGTTTCCAGGGATTCGGAAACGGTTTAACGGCGGGAGGTAACGGAATTTGAAGAGAGAGATTTAGCAATTGGGATGGTGATTCTGGTTTTGGAATTTTGGAATTTGGAAATGTTTTTGCGAGAGAAATAGAAAGGGAGTGTGAAAAAGCAGCAACGTGGGACAGGAGTGTTTATCGCTTTTTCTTTGTGCTCTGGTGGCTGCAGTTATCTACGGTGCGGGTTCTTACAGTTAGTTCGGTTCATACCATGGGTATTTTTGTCACTATCACTTTGTTCTCTTTTTGACCTTTTTCTTTTTCTTTAAATGGGAGTGGAGTATTTATTTTCATGAAACTAGAAAATATCTTCATTTTTTTTCTTCTAAACTTAGGATTCCATTATTTTGTCTAAATTTGTGTTCTTAGGTCATGCTATTCAGAAGGATAACACTTGAAATTGTTATTAATTTTAAATTTTTTGTTTGTTTTAAAAAATTAGACTTAAAACTATTTGTTCGATAATAAAATAACTTAAAATTTGAGACTATTTAAAACCATATCCAATCAGGTATTATAAACCCCTACCATTTAGGATTAAAAAAAATTATAAACAAAATTAAACTTAACATTTTAAAAAAAAAATGATTACTGTATCCTATTCTATCCATCTATACTCACACTCTTTAGAATTTGACATCTTTGTTGTTATTGGTAAGAATATAATAGGTTAAATGATAAATTTTTATCTAATTCTTTAAATAATTTTGAATAAAAACAAATATAATATAAAATTATTTTAAATTATTCTACGAATAATCTTATTCTAAACAAGTATAACGTCTTAAAATTATAACCAATATCAAATGAGTACCAAAATTAATCCAATCAAATTAAACATATGTCGGTGAATTGGCTGGTGACTGGTTGATGGTAGAAATGAACGACTTCATGATTTGCCAATGACAAACCAACGAAAAAAATAAAAGAAAAAGAAGAAGGTTAAATTGACCACCTTTCCCATCACCACCCAAGAAACAAAAAAACACATCAAAGAAAAAAAGAAAGAAGAAAAGAAAGGTAACTTTTGAAAAGAGCATTGAATGCCACCCACCAAAATTATAAAAGAATTGTGGACAATACAAAAGGCAATTTAAAGTGGCCATAATAATTACAATAATTGATATTGTTAGTGCCATATACCTTTTACCCATATAATAGTTATAAGTATAATGAAGTAGAGCAAAATACTTTCGCAATTAAAGTTGTCACTTTTATGCTAGTTGTTGTTCTTCTCCAGCAAATAGCATGTTAAAAAAGAATAAACTCCATTTGCAAAGAACCTGCATATATGCTTTTGACTATCAACAAAATATTATTTTTTATATATTATTATTATTTAATGGAGTCTGGCAGAATGCTGTTAAAACCTTGGTAATAAGAGATCTAAATATCTCAGGCTAGTGTTTTGGGTTTGTAATAAGCAATCAATATGTATTTACACGATATAATTTTGGTTAAACTATTTGTCGTTAATTATTATCATTTTTGAACTAATTTTAATTCTATGATTAAATTTTTGAATATTTTAATTGCCATGGATTATATTTTGACATCTCTAAAGCCATTTGATGATTGATTATTATCCTTAAGTGGATTAAAGATGGTATTTATATAATTCCCTTCTTTTGAGGTATCAAATGGCTTTAAAAAATGAATTACAAGTAGTTCCATAGATTAAATAACGGTCTTCCTTGATGCGATACTGGAAGAAAGAAATTGCAAGAAGTTTAATATTTAATTTTATATATGTTATTTAGAAGATAAAATTGTTGCAATTATTAAAATGTTAAATATTTTAAGTAAGATATTCTACAAGGTTTTAATTATAGTAGTAACTTTTAATTAAGAAGGTTTTCATATATAGTAGCTAAGATTTCAATTAGCAGAACTTATATTATAGTAGTGAGATTTGTAGTTTAGAAAGATTGTTTCCTCCTTTTAAAATTAAGATTTTTTAACCTTAGTCCCGCCGAGGTATTGGGATTATTTCTATTTAAACATTGTAAATTGAATTGAGATTAAAAGCCTATGTATTGTTTGTTATGTGTTTCTCTACTGATTCTCCGTGGGGAATACGTACACTCATTCCTTTCTTTTCCCAGCCCCGCCCCCCCCCCCCCCCGGCGGGGGGGGGGGGGGGGGGGGGGGACGGGGGGGTGGGGGGGGGGGGGGGGGGTGAGTTGTTTTGCACACCACCCCCCCCCCCCCCCCCCCCACACACCCCTTGCCCCCCCATTATCCTACATCAACTCCTTGTAATAAAAGTAAATTCTATAACTATATAATAAATTAATTATACAGATTATATCTCTCTCCACTATCATTATTTTATAAAACCAAAATTAAACGTAGCCGATAATAAATTATAAACAATCTTTGATTCTTTTGCGGGAAAAAAGGATGTACCTAATAGACTAGTGCTATTGTTACTCTACACAAAATAGTAATTCCATTTTTCCTGACCATGTCTTTTGTACTCCTCCCATCCACTATAAATATTAAGTTATGAGGGAAAACTACGCAAAACACACCAGGTTGTTCTAGCATTGTACAAACCTTACAAAACTATACAGAGGGCTCTCTTTAGAAAAAACACACAAAAAAGAAGAAAAGAAACAGAACTGCTGGCTAATTTTAAAAATACGCAGCATACGATAATGTCCCAGTGAAAATAAACCACCAAAAGGAAAGACCAATTCAAATAAACCTAATCAAATTTCGTATGTGGAAAATGCCTAACTGGAAAACAATAGCATTGAAGAGCGTTTATTAGAACAAGCAATAACTGCAATGAGGATTTTTCTTTATTGTATTAAACAGATCACTTTTTGTACAATAGCATTACATGTTTTCTGCATCTTCTTGCATACAACAGGCGCACATAACTTGGTTCGAATTCGACTATATATGAACCTTCTGAGTATTTATTTAGCAGTAAGTCATTAATTAAGAACTTTAATTGCCAAGCAAAAGTAGAGGACTGATCTTGACGAGCATGAGCTGTGAAACCCGAATACCATAGCAACCCTCATAAGCTGCATTCCCAAGGACCACCACCCACCAAACTACACACAAGCCCTCTAATGCTGTGCACCATCCATGCTGGTGCACTAAGGCTCAGCCCCAAGCTTCATCAAACCCTCTCATCACCTGCAGTACAAACGATAAGCTTTCATACACAACTGGGGTAAACCCTAGCCAAAACTGGCGAACTGCCAATGCCATGTAAGCATCTCCGTGAGTATTTGTACTGACAAAAGCAGAAAATATGGACCCAACAGAACTGCAAAAGAGAATGAAAGGAAGCCTGAGGCTGGAGGAATCCCTTTTGAAGAACCGAGCAGTCAAAGCCAATGGAATGAGAAAGCCTGTAGTGTTAAGCAACCATGTTCCAGAACCGGTAACCATCAATGGCGCCTGACTGATGCAACCCCGAGTTAGGGTTTCTGGACTGGTCAACAAGAATCTGCCCATGAGGGAGAAACCAGGATGCACCGAGAATAAATATGCAGTCAAGCCCTGTCAAGGAAAGGAGGCTGGCTATGTTGGTGCCAAGGAAAAAAAAAAAAAAATAAATTGAAGCTATTGGTAGCCCACAAGGTGGGTACTAATTCCCGTTGCAAGAAGAAGTAGAGGGCGCCCAAAGCCACAAAGGCCATCTTAGGTACTGAAGCTGCGAGGGTTAGTCTGTTTGCTTGTTACCTGTAAGCTCCCAGTATTGATTAAATGGAGCTTCAAATCTGGTTTTGTCAGAATTCAAGAGTTTCAAATATGTTGGTAGTTCCCTTTTAAAAGTTTCACCGGCTAGAGCCATCAGTAAGAGCAAACGTGACTGGTGAAGGTTCCCCATGGAGACGAATTCGTGCAGCAATTAGTTTTTGGGAGTTTTATTGTTTAATGGGGGAAGGTGTATCTATGGTCTAAGGTTTTCCATAATTTCAGGTTGCCTAACAATGGGACTTGTGTAAGAGTAATCACACATATCAATTGAAGGATTCCGAGCGTAGAAACTGCCATTCTTTTCTTTGTTGCAGAATCTTAGACAACGACAGCATGAATTAAAGCACTTTAATTATCTGAATCAAGATCAAAAGTAAGTTAAAAGTAACAAACTTCAGAAAACAGCAATAATGGAGGTAACTATTGATCTCCTTTGTACGAAACCATAAAAATTTGAGCTCTTCTATGTGGACATGAGCTCTTTACAATTTCACCTATTTTTATTTTGACCCCCCATTATTTCGGCATAGAGTTTTTTTGTAAAAATTTTCTGTGTGCAATCAATAATGATTTTGAATTTAAAAAAATCCCTTGGAAAACAACTAGTAGAAGTTCAAAGTTTTCAATAAGCTAATGATTCAAATATTGTTAAACCATTGCAGATATTCATACTTTCTCAAGAGCAAGATCACAACAAACATTAATAAAATATAATATATAGCAGTTGAAGGTGGTCAAATGTCTATAACATCCACAAAAATGAACCCAATGAGCTCGAAGCTGTCAAGAGCAAGTGGAATAGAAAATTAAGAGAGAATTCAAACAAACAGCTTCTAATTTAAATTTTCATTTTAATTTCGTTTATCCGCCTCTCCTTCTTTTTTGTACTTTTAGTTCAAAATGCCACACCAAAACCTCAACCTCCCATCACTGGATCCAAATGGCCGAACGAAACTGCCAATTAGATTGAGCGAATTCTGAGAAGTTTAATAGATAAACCATGAAGTCGGTGTCTAACAAATTATCAATTCCTTCTTTCCTCATAATAAGTCAATTTCAGACCACCATCAACTACCAGTTCTGAAGTCCAACACACAGAGTAATAAACGCACACTCTCAGCTGATTGAGACCAAGTTTGATGCAATACATTTCAGTGTAATACATAGAAGGTAAGCTTAGCCCATCCTACTAGTCTTAAGAAAGTTCATGCTTTCCTAAAACACCTACCTACTAGAATGTAGTTACTAGCAAATATAAGCTCAAAAAGTTCAACATTTCGAGAACACAAATAAACACACTCATCAGTATAGACAAGACTCATGCAACAAACACATTAGTAGCATCCTCAACAGAGAACTAACTGGTAATCGCGACCTTACATTTGGTAGAAGGTCATAATACATAAAACATCAAAAACCAAGTACTACCACTACACTCTCTCTCTTAAACATCTTAACAAAGCAAGACTCATATTCCACTAACAATTACTAGCCAAGAATTTAAACATATCGTCACATAATTTCTCATAAAGATCTCATCTTGCACGTATAAACAATAATACATATTCAATTTGTTAATATTATGAAATACAGTACTAAAAATACTAATAAATCCCTAAAACGTTAAATTAAGTTAATATTAGGAAATTTGCCAAAAAGAGTGTCCACTTACGAAATTAGAGTACCAAATTGGCCTGAGATCTTGGCTATTTGATCATGTTCGGCTGTTCAGTGATTGCTTACTATGTATATATATCCATAATTATATGAATAAACACCTCCAATTAACAGCTGAATTCCAAAAATTCGCAACGAAACAATGAAGTTTAATAGCTTCTGAAATACTTATAACTAAACCAAATGATAAAAACCTAGAAAAACAAAAATGAGGGAGTAATAATTTCTCCTCTTGTAACTTGGATTCTTAAACACGTCGGGAACAAAAATTAGGGTTTGAAAAGACAAATTTACCTCATCAGGAAAAATGTTGCGAAGGAGTAATCTTGAGATCCAAAATGATTTGCATAATCAACGAAGAGTTAGGATATTATATCCTATGAAAGGGGAAAAGAAAGGAAAATTGACAACAATTTTTTTCCCGATTATTGGATTCTATCACTTCTTTTCCTGTTTGAATTTTTTGCTGTTTGATTTTTTTTTGCCGGTTGATTTTTTTTCAACTGTTGGATTTTGGAGTATTCGGCCTAATCTTTCTCCTCTTTCTATAGGTTGGACCGCAATTAAGGCCTTAAAATGAAATAAATAGTGCTGGCTCGGTATAATAAATTATTTGAATTTTTTAAATTATAATTTTCTATTGATAAACGCAGATCAATATATCCGCTTGAAAAGTTCAAACAGCTCGGGACTCGATTCAAGATCGTGCTCGAACTCAATAGCTAAACAAGGCATCAATTAAATCTTATTTCATACTCAATAAATTTTGTGAACTAAATCTGAATAACTCAATACGCAGCTTGACTTCGGTTCATTTACATCCCTCAAGAGTAGTGTCCGGTTGTCAAAGGATAAGCTTAGGCAAAGTATAAATTTTACGCATATTTAAAAAATAAAAATAAACAAAAGAGAGTAAAAATAACATTTTAAAAATTTTCCTTAGAACCTCCAGTAGGACACCCAAATTTTGCACTTCGTAAATAATAACCGTGACAGGAGGGCAAATTTTTTTCCGTTCATTGGACCCGCCTACGATAGGCGAAGGATGGTTGTAAGTAACAAACACTCGACGCCACCTCACGGCGACGATTTACAAAAACCGAAACCCCGAACGTGACAACAAGTTTGTCCGAAATGAGCATTCCCGAAGGATGTGACACGTCTCCCAGTAATTCCCTCCCGGACTTGGCTAAGTACGAGCCTGTCGGCGAGAACTGACGTCACGACACGAGAAATCGAGGCGTAGCACGAAAATCGAGAAAGTCAAGTCAGAGCCACCCGCGGCTTGATCTAACGGCCAGTGAGTGCGCCCTTATAGAAAACACGGAAACTCGAAAAACACGTAAACCGAAAATCAGCTGAGTGGAGGGGTGGGGCGGCCAGCCAGCCGCAGAACAATCAGCGGCCAGCCAGCCGCATATCCATCTGCGGCTGGCCCTGGCTAAGCCTATTTCAGCTCATTCCTTCATTCAGCATCCAGGAGGTTAGCAGGCGGAGAGAGGAAGAAAGAAAAAACCAGCAACAGCTCGGAAAAGAGGGAGAAAACATCAGAAATTTGCAAGGAAATATAGAGAAACGAGAGAAAAAAAGTGAGGCATTATAATTATGTGTAAGATTATATCATATATTTTCTACTCTACTCAATATACAAGTTCATACAAATTGTGAAGAATATTTGCAAGGTGACAAGACCATTTCTATAGCAATTTTGATATATCATTTTGTTAAACTTTTTGTCAATTGGGGTATGTGAAATTGTAATTTTTTCTTGTATATTGTTGTGGATACATGGATTCTGGGACCGTTAGTGAATGGAACCAACGGAACGAAATGCTTCCTAAATGACTTCTAGGATGTGTACAACGAACGCGGAGCGCGGGTATTCTTTGTAACGCTGACTGATGCATATACGAATTTTATTGAATAAATTAAACTTTTATTTATATTATTCCGTGTTAATGTTGTGAGATATATTTTATATACCTACATATAGATGTCGTATGTGAAAATTTTTGAATTGAAATATATGAATTAGAACGCCCAATTGGTATTAAATTAGAAGCCCAAATAGATTATTATTAGAAGCCACAAAACCCATGTGACTTAAACCATGAACCAAACCCACCATCCATGACCCAAAACCCATAACCCATGGAGGGAAATGGGTTAATCAGTTTTTAGTCTGGGAAAATTTCATTTGTAAGGAGAAGAGTACAGGAGAAGAGTGATATAAGAGAGGAGACGAGTGAGATAAAAGAACGTGGAGGCTTTAGGGGATGCAGGAAACATTCTCGTCATGTTTGGTGAAGCAAGGAGGGAAATAAGAGCCAACCTTGGGAGAAGAGGGGGGAGTACGCCCCGAGCCCATGGGGAGAGCCAAAGGCTCAGTCTGCCCATACATGGGGAGCTGTCTATCCTTGCCCGAGCTTATGCCTCAGCTCCTCCACCCTCCAAGGAACTCCAGATTCTTCCTCTATAAATACTTGTCACATCCCATTTCATAGCTTCCATTCCTTATGATTTTTGACTAAGTTAGATAACTGAAACTTGAGAGGAAAATTAGTGAAAGAGAGTGTTTCCACCCAGCTCGTAGATTTTGGAGGAAGAAGAAGGAGTTGTTATTAGTACGCAGCTTGGCTATTAACTCGTTTTTATGCATACCATTAGAAACAAGGCTCCATAAGAGAGGTAAGCTAATATAGAGCTTAGCTCATATACACAATATTACTAAGTTCTCGCAGGTTCTTGTGTTTGGTTTTGCTTTTGTTGAAGACTATGTGAGCATGATTTTGCTAGATTTAGTTGCATGAACATGTTAATGGTTGTTAATGTATCCACTACTAAAACCTTGGTTAATGGTATGTGTAAGTGTAACCATGAATGAGAATCAAACCTATGCATAAGGAATCAAGAAATGGACATTAGTGGACTGTTATTCATAGTTTGTTAATACTGAAGTTGGTAATCATCTTGGTTTGGTTATGTGCATATGGTTTTGTACTGTTTGTATATGTCCAGGGAAAGCTATGGGAATTGATATTTCATATGTGAATCAATGGTAACCATGTAATGATAAGCTATGAGTTTATGAAACTCTAAAGCCCTAGCCCACCCATACTATTTTTAGGTGTTTAATGACCAAGAGAATGATTTTCTCTAAGGGAAACATGGGGGGGGGGGGGGGGGGGGGGGGGGGGGGGGGGGGGGGGGCGGGGGGGGGGGGGGGGGGGGGGAGAATTTATATGAATTAATTGATTAAATGAAGTTATGATGCATTAGCTCAGTTTGTAAAAGCAAGTTTTACAAGAGCTCATATAGACATGTTGTAATAATGGCTAAGAAGCAAGTGGGAACGAAATCAAGAGTTTTGGGATTTTTTGGGTTCTCTGCAGTAGCAGAAACTTGGAAGTCCCCTTGGATGCA